>VBSM01002608.1:98294116-98385826 GCA_008086735.1 Cheirogaleus medius | reverse complement strand
AATTTTGCCATATCCATAGTCAGGTGTTGTTGTTCATTCCTAGTAATTTATAAAGTTTTTTTCCTTTCATCAATATTCCCAGAAGCCTGTCAATTGTATTAGCCATTTTTTTGTTAAGGCATTGTTGATATACTATACTTTATTTTTGTTTTCCATGTCATTGATTTATGTTTTCATATTTATTATTTTCTTCTTTTCCTTTCTTTGAATTGTTCAATGTTCTTTGCTTAACTTCTTACATAGAGTGCTGAACTCATTAATTCTTAGCCTCTTTTCTAACATATGCCCTTAATGCTAAAAATGCTGCCTCTATGTACTATTAGTTTTGATATGTAGTTGTTTTAATTTTCATTTAATTTTAAGTGTATTGTAATTTCCATTATTATCTAGCAGTTGGGTAGAAATGTATGTTTACATCTCTAAATATGTTTGTGTCTTTGCTATTGACTTTTTTCTAACTTAATTGCATTGTAGTAACAAAATGTGGTCTGTATCTGATACCAATATTTTGAAATTTGTTTGAAATTTATTTTAAGGCCTGATACATGTTCAATTTTAATAAATAGTACCCGTGATTTCTTTTAAAAATCTTCCTGAGTATTTATTATATTCTCTGTCCCTTACTACATTTTGATTCCCTTTACAATTTTTAAAGTATAGATATACATTTACTTTATATCATATATTTGATCATTTCAGTATTTGAAGATTTATTTTCACCAGCCTTGATCTTTTCTTTTCTTTTCCTTTCTTTTCTTTTCTTTTCTTTTCTTCTTCTTCTTTTTTTTTTTTTTTTTTTTTTTTTTTTTTTTTTTTTTTTGTGTGTGTGTGTTTGGAGGCTTAACAGCTTTTATCCTTGTGTGTTGCTTGGTTTTTGACTGTAAAGTCATGTTTGTTTGAAACCTATAAGTGAAAAATATTTGAGAGTACATTTCTCCCAGGGAATATTTACATTCCCCCTCTACCAAGGCCTTAGCTCTACTTTAAATTGCTTTGTGGCTTTTCAGACCATATAAACATGTGTAAAATCCAGTTCAAACCCAAGTCAAGGTGTACCAGGAACTACATATTACCGAGGAAGACTTCCGTATTAACCAGCACCTGGAGACCAGGCAGAGATAACTCATTTTCTCTGCTGTTTGTTTGCCTCTGGGAGGTTTTTCTTAGTTCATACTTTCTTGAAGGCTTTAAATCTTTCTAAATTCTACCTTTATATCTGAGATGCTTTTAATCTAATTTTTTATCCTCTATAAGATAAAATATATAAGCTATATACATATAAGATATATAAGCTACATATATATATATAGCTTAAAGTTTTGTCCTCCGTCTGTTAGCAGAACTGGTCTCAAGTCCATTTGTTGGAAATCCCTGGTCATTGGTTTTTCATATAAACCATTAAATACACCAATATTTGCTTATATGTTATTATATTATTTCAACCTTCTGTCATCTAAAATATTAATGGTGAGTGAACAAAGTGTCTTTTTTCTCCTCATTGCTGATTTTAACATAAAATCAAGCTTGCTGGGGAAATATTCACTGGTGATTTAAAGAATCAAATGTAAAGAAAAACACGAAAGAAAAAGAAAGGCATTATAATGACTGCGTGGACGGGGTCGGGGGGAGCATAAGGGGGCTAAGGGGGCTTCACACTTGTGCCTGGTGATGGAGGTTAAGGGAAGCCTGCGTGAGGAGTCTGTGCTGGGGGGAGATGGGAGCTCCACTTTGGTGTGAGCCAAGCTGCTTGTGTGGCAACTCCTCCAGCCCAGCCACCTCTGTTCACAAATCTCTCAGAGCCTCAGGACACAACTCTGGTCCCACACCCTGCTGTCCTTGACTTCGGGGTTCCCCGAAAGGAGGGTTTTCTGGGGTATATCCTCAGGCCCAGTGTGGCACCTGACACACATCTGCAGTAGGTGAGTCCTGAACCCCTGCAAGGAGAAGTGCTCAGCGGGGGTTGTCTGTCCTGAACTGTGACAGAGCCTGGGCTAGAAATCCAGTCTAAGTCCTTGTTCTCCCAGAGGATGATGGTCAAGAAGAGCAGGATTCGGGCGGCTGTGGTTCTTGGGGAGTCTAGAAGGTAGAAGGTGGAAGTAGACTCAGAGGACAGAAAGGGACACGCCCAGAGAGACAGAAGGAAAACCAGGTAGAGGTAGATTGTACATTGAACCAAATGCTCCCACAAGAACATTTTGTTTTAATTGTGTTTATACAGTGCATTATCTTTTTAAAAGAACAAAGAAAGTTAACAGATAACAACAAATGGTAACTATACATGCCAGGCGCTGTTCTAAGCCCTCTCAGTGTATTGTCTCACCTAAAATTCTCCATAACACAGTGAAATAAATACAAATATTTGTTGCCATTTTACAGATGAAAACCTGTAAGGCTTTCACAGAGAGGCTAAGAAACTTGCTCAGGGTCACACAGCTGGTAAGAGGTAAAGCTGGGCTATTTGTCTGCCAAGACTGACCTCAAAGCCAATGAGCTCAATGAGCCTGAAAAGTAAATGAACTCTGTGCCTTGTTTTATGGAGGAGAGTGGAGAGGCATGCAGAGAGACAAAAGGACTCAGGAATTTCTTAGAGAGGCAGTTTGAGGGGAAGCCACAGGAATCATTTTAAAGTCAGAATTACGTAAGGGAACACGATCCCGTTAGGACTCCTCCACTTTGGGGGAACAGGAGATGAAGTAATGACATTGAACTGATGTTTAAAGGAGAACTATTTATTACAAAAGAACTCCAGGTTTGAAGTTGAGTAAGTGACTGAGTAAACGTGCAGTCTCACGAGCCTTTTGTTAACCACTAGGAACATTTAAAGAGCTTTTTATTTTTGTGATTGTCATAAACCATGTTTGCAGCAAGCTAGAAAATGAATGTGTTCTTTCACTCATGAAATCTTCATCTGTGAGGATGTCATATAATAGACATGGAAAAATGCCATTTTCTGGCTCCACACACACATAGGCACCCCTCCCAACGTATCTGATGATAATGGCTCTTAAAATGAAGCAAATCAAGCTAATATGTTACATGATCTCCTAGGTTCCCTGTGTTGGATGTGATGCTATTTGTACCCCTTTAGCGTATCAGTTCCAGAAGGGACCTGGCGCACAATAGTGTTTAATTTGCAGTGACTGAGGCTTTCATTTCATGTTCTATAACTTTTTGAAGTTTCTCACTAGAAGCAGTGCACACTTTTGTAAGATATCTACAACACACAGAAAAGAATAAGGAAGAAGAAAACAACCGCGTATTAGCAACAGTTCCTTCCCCCTGCCCCCCCCAAATAACCACTGTGAAACAGTGGAAGTGTCTCTCTGTCCACACTTTTAAAATGCAGTGTGTGGATAAAATATTTTTTCTTCCCAAATATAAAACATAACTCGTAAAGGGAGTTAAGACGCTGAAGAAGTGGAATGTGTCAGAGTAGGAGGTCATTTGTAGCTGCAGTGGCATCCAGGCAACTTGTAAGTGACAGTAAAGAGCTTGTCTCCTGCTTGGTTTTGACTGCTGAGAAGCTGGAGGAGCACATTCAACAGTCAAGAATTCTGGAATAAATTGCTTTGCATCAGATCCCTATTTAATGGCATAGTACATGGCACTAACAATTATGACTACGAAAGCCATGTAATAGCATAAAAACTACTGTGACATGTTAAGTCCAAATATATTACAAAGGCATATGTATGTAGAAGTAGAAAAAAAAGTAGATGAAAATATTCCAAAATGCTAACATTGATGGGGATCAGGTAACAAGAGCTTTTCAATCTTGTCTTTGTTTCTTTATTTTCCGTATCTTCTGTATTGTCGTTATATTTTTGTAACAAAAACATTTTTGAAATCTGCACTAATCAGAACTTTCGAACTCTTCCTACAGATTTAGTGACACTAGCTGCCTTGTGCCAGATAGAGCTTGAAGACAATACAGTCTCACATAACATTTGACAGCACAATAAGTCAGATACATTTATTGGGCTGTGACTCATCTTTAGAACTTGACATATGATGAATGCAAGTAACATATCATCTTACCTTATTAAACATAATAACTTCCTTATTCACTGAAAGAGCTGAAAATGGCATCGCATGCAAAGTTCACAAAAGTGTACAGGTAGGCACTGTGATAGAATGCAAGAGAAAGAAAAGGAATTAAAGTTTGTAGATCCAAATTCTAGTTTTGGATTTACCCATACTGGCCTCCATTTCCTATTTTAAAATGTGAATAATGAGAAAATGCCCCGTCTAGCACATTGATTTGTCATGAGGGCAAAACAGAAAAAAATAACCCTAAAACTGAACCCCAAAATCAGAGGGTCTGGAAGAGATGGTAGAAACAGTTTCTCTTAGATCTTCATGCCCATCCAAGTGGCCTCCAAATACTTCACTGGGGCAAACACACTATCTTTGGATTTGGCACGTTTCATTGCTGAGTGCTGTAGCATTACAAAGGTCTTTCTTACATTGGCTTCCTGAACTTTTTATCCCATTGTCCTGTTCTGTCTCTGGGATAGGGTATCTCAGCCCTTAGCATGGCCTGATGGCTTCCAGGTGTGCAGGTATCAATCCTCTTAGCCTATGGGCTGGGAGAGCATTTGGAAAGCACAGCTCCGAGGACGGCCTCACTCATGTTAGAAGTTACACTTCCAACAGGGCAGATAGCACATGGTCTCCTACCACTCTCGATTCACAGTGATTAGTCAATCAAGACTCCAGCATTTGTTCGGTTTTGTTTTTCACCAGTGCTTTGCTTTGTGTGCCCTGCCTGTACTTTCAAAATTAGGTTTGGGAAGTAAGAGTGGGATTTTAGATTTGTCTGTGTTAAGTTTCATGGTGTTAGATTTGGCCTGTGGTTCCATCCTAATGGCATCCCTAGTTGGGGTCCTGATTTGCTCACTCAGTGAAGTCAAGTCCATTTTAACTCCAGGTTTTCCAGAATGCGTAAGCTTTCCAGCTCTGCCCTTGGGCTGTAGGAATGTGTTCTGCACCTCCCAGCTCCTGGATTGACCTCAAGGCACTTACCTTTCCGGTATTCATAGCCTCTAGGAATGTTACCAGGATCCACCTGAACACCAGCTGGTTCATTTTTACCAATGCTCACTTGAAAATTTTGGGGGGTTTCAAATTCCAGTTTTGCTTTCTAACTTTGAATTTGCTTTTGGGGAGGAAATGTATTACTTCCCACCTATTCTCCCTCCTGTCCTGCATCCCTCTGCTCCGGACCGTCCACAGCTGAAGGGTGACCGTGACCATGTCCACGCCCAACCCGGCTGCCTCTTTCCTGGGAGGACAAGCCACCACACATGTGAGAGCCAAGATGGGAACAAGTATGAAGCCTGAGGCTTTCTAGTAGAGCCCACTCTCCAGACTGACCCATTTATCATAGAGTGTGGGCATGTATGACTGTGTCCAACTCTACTGACCATGTTCTTCATTTTGCTCACAAGACAGATGTTTGCAAATGTTGCCATGAAGCCCCATTCACTAGGTCCACAGTGTTCCGTCTAATTGCCCCACCTAAAAGCCCCATCAAATAAAAGGCTGAATGAGCTTCACCAGACCTGGCTTCTTCTTAGTCACTTCGTGCTTTCTCTTAGCAATCATGGACTCATTAAGTGCTAAATGACTATCCCCGTAATAATTCATCTAGAATCCTTCCTGTTCCCTAATAGAGCTTGCAAAATCCCCAAAGCCAGTAATAGATGTGGAAGCTGTCTGTCTGGAGGTATGAAGTATTAAGGGACGGCGTTCTCCTCAGAGTTTGGTAGTCTGGGAGCGTCACGGGGATGGTCTGAACTGTTCACGTGTCACTGCCAGGAACGAGAGCGGAGCAGCAAGCAGGTCATCGAGCCAGATTCTCCCAGAGCCTGACCACAAAGCCTGCAAGGCAGCCGTCAGGCGCAGTGTGGTTACTTTTCTGGGTTAAACTAACAGAGTGTGTCACTGGAAGGCATGATAGTGATCATTTAGACTAGCGCTCCCCAAACATTAATGTGCACTCAAGTCCCCTGGGGATGCCTGTAGAATGCAGATGCTGACCCTGTAGTCCAGGGGCAGCCCGAGATTCTGCATTTCTAATGTGCTCCCTGGTGATGCTCTTGGCTCATGGACCAGACTTTGGGTAGCAAGGATTTTGACTACACTGTTTGATTTTTCTTTTTCAGGTAAAGAAATTAAGGCCCAGTGAGATGAAGTGATTTTCCCAAAGATACATGGATGAAGTTAGAGCTGACCCTTTAACCCAGGCCTTCTGGGGCCAGGTCAGTACCTCTCTAATCCCAGAATTGCTGGACTCAGTGAAACAGAGGTTTACTACCACTTCCTAATGACGCATAACATGTGGAGGGAGAGCCAAGATTAGATTCCAGGGTTGCACAAACTTTCACATACATATACACATGCTCATGCACACACATGCGCACACATTCTATACATGCTTCTTTATATTCTCTTTCTTCCTCCACTGTGATGTGTGGGAGGGAAACACATGGATTACAGCCACATTAAAGATATTCTTAAATGAAAATCAATTCTGACTGTGTAAAATTTTTCATAAACATATTCCAGGAAAATACATGAGTTATTTCTGACATTTTATGCATAAATATAGAGATCCCGGAATTCTGCAAAGACCATGTTACTGATAAAACCATGTTATAATGATCACTTCTGATAGTTTTAGTATTAAAACTGTGAGCTTGGCTCAGTGAACTCCATGCTCTGGCATTCATAAAGGACCCTGGAGTTTTGGAGATTTTCCACTAACTTCTAGTATTGAGGTTTTGTTGCCAACTATGACTATTTATTTTCCCTGAACTTTGTTGGGGAGCAATGCAGCTGACAAAACCCAGGCAGGAAAGTGTGTGTGGGTGCATGTGTGTGTGTGTGTGTTCATACACGTTAACTAAACAGTGCAGATTTCTGACATTTTTCCCCTTGTTGAGAAGTGGGGGAAGGAGGAAGAAAGAAATTGTCTAGAGTGGAAAAAAGGGCCAAAAAATCCTTGAAAAAAAACTCTCCTCTCCACTCTTCAGTAAAGATAATGCTAAATTGCTTAGAGAAAAATTAGGGTAACAGACTCCTATCTGGGAGGCAAACACTCGTGGTGGATAAAGCCCAGTGGTGTCTCGCCCACAGCCTGCCTATCTGCTAGAGAGGAAGCTTCTTGGAGTCAGAGCTGGGTCTTCCTGACCTCTCTTTCTCTTCTATACCTTGCACCCAGCAGGAAGCAAGAGTGTCTCCTGAACGAAGCCCCCGTTCACCTTTCATTGTCAGGGGCCCCTGGCCAGCAGCCCTGGAAGACACCCGTGTTCCTGAGAGTCCCAGCCGAGCGGGGGAAGCTCCTGGGCAGGCATCTGTTCCTCTGAAAGCGGCGAACCGCCAACCACCGCAGCTTCTCCGTCTCCTTACCCGCCCCTTCCTGCGGGCACAGAGCCTCCCTGTCCACTTCCTCTCTTTCTTTATGGGAGGAACGATGGAAAGAGGGCAAAAGAAAAGGAAGAAGAACAGGAAGAGAAGAGGGAGGAGAGATAGGAGGGGAAAGAGCAGGGAAGACAGAGGAGGAGAGGAAGGAGGAGGAAGAGGAGGAGGGAGAGGGGAGTGGGGAAGACTGCGGGGAGGGGAGGGGTGTGAGAGGAGGGAGGAGTGGGGAGGGGAGGAGAGGGAGCAGCTGGGACAGGAGCAGGGCCAGCTGCCTGTGCAGAGGAAAGGAGGTCAGACTCCCTCTGGCTCCCAGGCTGCCCATTGGTCTCTCCTATGGGTGTCGGGACACTTGGTTGCAGATAATTGAATATCTGACTCAACTGACCTGGCTTTAAAAACCCAAAAAGGATATATCGGCTCCCATCCCCAAACAGTCCAGAGATGATAAGGGTTGGATGAGTTCCGAGCACCTTCTGTGAAGTTCTCTGGAAGCCTCTCCCTTCTGGGTGGGTGTCCTCCTCAAGCTGTTGCCCCCTTGTCTTAGGAAGGGTGCCACGGCAGCCCTCCTAAGGGGCCAGCTTTTCCGCACTGTCAAAGAGAAGCAGTAAGCCTTGCTCCGACTGGACCAGCCCAGAGCCCATCAACGTGGCCAGGAGGTGCCATGTGCTGACAGCCTGTTCCCTGGGTGTGCCCATCCCTCGGGATCCTGGGGAGAAGAGACCAGCGGGGCAGCCCCTCGAGTTGGGGGTGGAGTGGGTCCCACCCAGGCCTCATGGCTGCCCCACGGTGGAGGAAGCGTGGGAAGTTCCGCCTGGCCTCTGAGAGTCTTCCCAGATGTTCCAGTGAGGCTGTGTCTTTGGTAGTCTGTCGCTTCACCAGGTGGCTTCAACCTGAACATTCACATTATAGACAGGTCCAAAATGTCAGCAAGGCCACTGTAGGAACATGGCCTTGAACTTCGAGACCATTCTGCTTATTCTTAATGTTATTGACTGTCCATGGCTAAATTGGAACATGTGCTCTCTCAATTAAAGCTCTCTAATCTACCAATTCATCACAGCTGCTTGGTAATGACCTAGAATGGGACATCCTCTGGATGGGATGCCAGGAAGAGACAATGGCTGCTAGGAACTTGTACTGTTCCAGAGTAGATAAGCCCTGTTTCCAAACAGATTGCACTGGTAAGTGCAATCTTACTGGTCCCCAGGTAAGACTTGCACAGCCATACCAGACTGGGCTCCACCCCTGCCTGGGTAATTGAGCTTGGGAAGGGTGCTTAATCAGTTTCCTCATTTGTAAAATGGGTCTAAAGAATTTAAGCTTCCTAGAAGAATGCCTGGCACCTGTTAAGTGCCCACTATTGCTCTTCCGTGACATCACAGAGGGAAGGCCCAGGTTCAGAGTGGGGAGAGTCAGCCCGGACACAGTAGGGGGTGTGTTTGAGAGAACAGCAGAGAAGACTGGAAGGATGGGGGAGGGCAGTGAGGAGGTGGGACATGTCATGCTGGGTGGGGTCACACTTAGCAGGACGAGGACAGACAGTGGGCTGAGAGCATTAGAGCGAAGGACTGAACAGTGTCTGCTAGAGTGAGAGGGGGGCTAGTCCAGATTAGTGCAAAGGGTTCTTGGAAAGGGTGGTGGGAACCACAGCAGAAAGGCGTGCTGAGAATGGCCTGCTGAGGGCCTGGAATGCCACAGTAGGAGGTTTGTCTGTCTTCCTCCCCACGCTTCAGAGTTTAGAGCAGCATGGTGATCAGGTAGATTCTGTATCACGTTGAGAATGTTCATCTGAATGCAGGGCACGGGAGGGCCCATAAGAGAAATAAAAGAGGCGACCCGACAGCACTGTCTCTCCTGGGAGGATCAGGCTGCACGTGTGAAAGCCAGAGGCTCTGGCTCCTGAGTCCTCCCTGACCCACGTGCTGCTGCTCCCAGAGCGTCACCCTAGGCAGAGGAGTGATCAGTGGTCACCCCACGTCCAGGGTACGGAGAAGAGAGGCCTCCAGTGTTCTCAGGGCACATGGCAGGGGTGGTGGGCACCATCCAGAAGAAGGCTGGGGTCTGGGACAGGAGCAGATCTGAATTAAGGATCCTGCAACATTGCCTGGGGCTGCCTCTGTGGGGATTGCTCTAAGGATCGGGGGGCAGGCAGAGAGGGAAGGGGCACAAGTTCCCTGGCCTGGCCCTATAAGTGGCTGGATATAGCTGGCTGGCCTTGTCGAGGTTCATCACCAAGTCCTACAAGCAGAGAGCGCCAGCCCCAGGAAGCAGTCGAGGTTAGCGTGCAGTGAGGGGTATTGGTATTTCATAAGGGTTTGGCACGTTTGCTGAGTGATTCTGGCTGTCTGCCCAGCTCTGAGTTTCCTGTTCATAGCTCCCCAGATGTGTCACTGCAGAGGGATTAAAGGCCTCGGAGGCTCTGACACAGGCGTCCCCAAGACCCCACTTTCTCCTTCCTTTGAACCTCTGCTCCAGCTGGGGCATCTGACAAGATGTGAGCTGTCACTCTCGTGCGGCACAGACCCGACCCAGAGCTCATTTGGAAAAGGAAAAAGGAATGAACAACTCTATCCAGGGCTGACTTCAAAACGCACTTTTGTTTATAATAACCAGTGTCAACTCAGCAGGCTTCATTTGGGAAAAGAAACCACGCCGGCCGGACCACCCTGAGAGCTACCACCTCCTAGGAGGCCAGCCGTTCCCAAATGCCCAGAGCATGAACAACGGAGACAGTAAGATGGTTAATTGCACTACAATTTTTTGTTTCTGTATTTTTTCCTTCCCTTTTTTGGTTTATTTACACATTGATGAGCTATTTAGGAGGGAGAAATGGAATCTGATAAAAGTTAATGTTGTGTTGTTTGTTGAAACAAGATTTTGGGGATTTCTTGGCGTTAATGGGGCTCTGTAGGCACACTTAACCTTAGATGTGTGTGTGAGCCATGCTAAGAAATCACCTATGATTGCTTATGCTTGATTCTATGGAAGATTAACTATGAAGTATATGGGAAATATATTTTATAACTGTATACTGCTTATAAACTGTAAACAGTTATGTGATTTGTGGTAAGTGGTAAGGTTTGTTTAGGGAAGGACATTACAAATAAAGTCCTTTCACAATGCTATTGAAGATGTTAGAATTAAGACTTATTTTGTCATTTTCCATTAAGCTTCTACAGTTTTAGAGGGTCATAATTTCACTCAATGTTTGACTGAGGCGCTGCATTATTTTTTAACAGACTTCCATTCGTTGCATTTAAAGTGACATTGCATTGTATTGGCAAGACTTGTACACGCTTCCCTCACTAAGGGCTTCAAATGTCATTTTAAAAGCACGAGCGTATTTCCCCCCCCCCCCCCCCCCCCCCCCCCCCCCCCCCCCCCCCGAGGCTTTGCAAATGTTGCATCTACAGCTATAGAGAAGACTATGCAGTCTCAGAAGGGATCATAAATGTTGCCCTGTATTTCTTATTTGATACCTTTAGATTTACATAATTCCTATTAATAGGGTTGTTGTGCGTATGAATGAAGATAATGGGACAGAATCTGAAAGATTAAAGAAAGGAAATACAACAAAAAGGAGAACAAAATGAGGTTTATTATTGAATTCAATGTATAATTCCTTAGTGCTCTTATGCAAAATGCGAGTTTTCGGCTGCGTTTGTGAGGCTGTGAGGAGCTGGATGGGGGGGAAGGATGCTCTGCAAGAAGCAGCCAGTGACCAACCAGTTTGGTGAGTCACAGAGTTGACCCAAGAGGCAACTGGAGAACAGCATGTACATTAGATGCCGAGGACTCGTGTTTACTGTAAATGTGTTGATCCATTAGGAAAAAGAAGAAGACAAGTTTGCCCAGAAAGGGGCAGGAATACTTCTTGACGTGAATTTGATCTTCCTAATAGTGGTGATGAGTTTAGAAAGATTCTTACTGTCTTTCTCAAGACAACATGTGGTCGTTATTCTTTGAACCCACAAATGCTTTTGGGCACAAGCCCGTTAGTTTACTTAGGAGAAAAACTTGACAGGCATGGTCAAGGGATAGTGAAGATCCACTTTTAAAATATGTCCTTTAAACATTTACACACATAGCATATGCTCATTGTCAAAAATAACATTTTAAAAAGAATACATATAGACAATTTTAAATGAAGAGAAACAAAAACCCACCACTGTGAAATCAACACTATTAACATTTTGGTGGGTGTATTTGTCTCTGAATATATTTACATTTTGAAGAAACATCTCATACTCTAGATGCTATTTTATTGCCTGCTTTTGCCTTTCAGTGATATATTGTGAGCATCTTGCCACAACAATGAATTTCCTTTTACAAAAGCTTTTTAATTGCATTGCATAATTTATTAAGTCCTATGGGCAGATGTACTTGTTTTTCTATTATTAACGATACTAAAACTAACATCCTTGCAGCTAGACCTTTGCATCATTTCATGAGTTTTCCTTGGAATAAATCCCCAGAGGTGGAATTGTGGGGTCAAAGGCCCTAAACATTTTTAAAGCTCTAGATCCCTGCTGCTAAATTAATCCAAGGGCAGTGTTTTTAAGTCATATGCCCACCAGCACTGTATGAACACCATTTTCCAGCACTCTCACCAGCACTGCGTTTTACCATTTTTTTAAAAAGTGTGCTAATCTGAGAATTGGCCAAGGGTGTTTTGTTGTCTTAATTTACTTAAAAGAAACCCTTTGCAAAACCTCCTGATGTCCTATTCTGTCCCTTTGGGTTCAGCTGCTTATCTTTTTCGGTTACTCATTGCCAAAGCAGTCACCTCTTACCGTAACTTCTGCCATCCTAACTTCTGAGGACTTTGACCTCATTTGATGTCCTCAGAAAGTCTGCTGAGAGTGTGGAGGAATCAGATAGATGCTTTTGCTCTTTTTCGCTGATTGAATAACCTGCGGCAAACCTCAGCCTTCATGATTTTATCTCCTTTTAGCTATAAAATTCAGAAAGAAGGTCTGTCTCATCCACCTCGCAAGATGGTACTGGGAATAGAAAGAGACAAGATAGAGGAAAGCTTTTTGAATAGAAAAAAAGTAAAAATGCAAAACGGTGTTATTATTATTGCTGTTACTATAAAATTTAGTTATAGTCTTGCCTTTTAAAATATATAGTTTCTGGAGAGTTGCATGCTGAAATTTTGACATTATCTTTTAGTTCTAAACTTGGAAAGTGTGAGTGTGCACATGTGACAACATCCGTCTATATTTCTTTGGTACTGAATAATAATAATTATAATAATAGTTAGTACTTAATAGAACATTTACTATGTATGAGACCTGGTTCTCAGTATTTCACATATGAAGTAATCATTAATATCTCATTTTGCAGATTAGGAAATTGAGGCACAGAGAAGTGTTTTGCCTGGAGTTATATCAGTAGTTAGTTAAGTTAGTTAGTAAAGACCTGGAATTCATGATACATGGGGACAGCTTCACTCTGGAGCCCATGGGTTGATGAGGGTAGGTCTGGCTGAACTTTAGAGATAATGACACATGGTTTGGGGCCACTGGTGATGTTTGTGCTGCTTACTTGGGTATATAGTTACCATTTGTTGAGTCCTCCACAAGGGAATATACACTATTTTGGGTTCTTTACATTTATTATATCCAATCTTTCTCACAAACTTGTGAGGTTGGTATCATTATTGGCTCTAGGGCCAGACAAGCTGGTACCCTGAGAAGTTCAGTCAGTTGCCCAAAGCTAGTGATAAGAGACCCATCACCCCGACCAAGTTTATTTGGCTTCCAAGCCCATGTGCCACACTGGCCTGGACAGCTGAGTGTTCACACACATCGTTCTTCTATCCAAAGGTTCTGAGAGTCTATGTCTGCTACACTGAAAGATGTTGATCCTGGAAACTCAGCCAAGACACTCCCTCACATGGGGGTTAAGTGGGGTGCAGCCTCAGTCTCTCTGAACGTACATGGGTCAATGCAAAATGCTACCTGGATTCAAGTTAAGGCCAGATCCCTCCTGGTGGGACCATTCAGTTTATCACTTCAGCCTAGACATGATGGATGTTTAACATATAGGGAGACACTTTCCTTATACTTTCTATCAATTGTGCCCAAAAATTTGCACCAAGAAAGCCCGGAGAACGTCTGCAAGGAGGCTAGGATGGGGTGGGGTGAGTGCTAGCTTGGGAGGGAAGGGCAGCTCTATTTCCTCTCATCTTCTCTTTGCTCAGTTGTTCCTGTTATAAAATGAGGATAAGAATATAATTTAAAATGCAATTTTACTTTTAAAAGTTTTCCATAAGATTTTGGAGTTTTTAAATTTTTTGAGTGGATGACACATCATTTATTTGCTTTTGAATCAATAACAACTTGAAAGGTTCTTCAGTGAAGTCTCCCTCTCTTCCTTTTCCTCAGATTCCTCTTTCCCTGTTCCTCACCAATAGGTAACTCTTGTTCATAGTTTCTAGCATTTTCTTTTACACTCATGGTGCACACTGTTTTGTAATTTGTTCCACATCTATATGTAAGGAGCTGGATTTTCAACCTTTTGGTGGACTTTAGTTTGCAATCTTTTGCTCTTTCATCCAGTGTTGCAATGAATAACAGGCTGCCTGTGTCATTTTGCAGAAATATTTGCAAGTTGTTGGCTCAATTCCTGGAAGTGGAATTGCCAGGTCAGAGGCTAGGTACTTTTGCATTTTTGTTGTATATTTCAGAATTGCTCCCCCTGCTCCACCAGGTTATGCCAGTTAACAGCCCCACCAGGAATGTTTGAGAGAATGTTTCCCCACCTACCTGTCAGCCAGCAAGCTGGTTTTTATGAAACTTCAGTAGTCTTAAAGGGGAAAGTAGTAAACTCAGTGTGTTTTCTAAATGTTCCTATCTCATGTCATGACAGAGGTTGGGCACCTATGCAAGTGGTTTGAACCATTTGTGATCATAACCTTTATTCATTTAATGATTGTTTTATGAGGTCTTGCTGTGTGTCCTGCCATGGCATGCAAGAGTCACACGAAATAGCCAGGTGGCCGCACGAATCAGCACACACTGTGTTTCGCACTATGAAAGAGACAGACGGTGACTAAGGAGCCAAGGTCCACTCCTCGAGGTGAAGGGATGAGGTCTGAGGCATGAGGAGGAGCCGGACAGGCAGGGGGCAGAGGGCACAGGCATAAAAGCCCTGTGTGAGGAGCAGAGAAAGGGCCTATGTGTGAGTGGAGAAGGAGTTTGGAGGGGAGGGGCTCGAGGTGAGCTGGAGACAGAGGCTGAGGCCAGAGAGCAGTGGGCATTTGGGGCTGGGGTGAGGAGGTTGGATTTTGTTATGAGTTTCAGGTAGATTTTTGGTCATGGGCTGAGAAGGTGATGTCAAGGTCTGTAGACCCTTACTTTGTAGAATGCTCACCTGGATGACATCAGGGAGGCCTGGGTCCTTGCACAAGCATCCGCTGGACTTTGTTCTGTTTACCACAAGAGGTCATGACAGGGGTGATATTGCGTATAGGGCTGGCCCCTAGGTCATTGTATCTCTTGCCTAGTCCTGTCCTCAGTGTGAGACAAGTGACAAAAGCTTTACTTAAATATGGCCATGGGGACATTTTACAAAAATACATTCTAACCTCTCCTAGAAATAAAACTCAGTTTCCAGAGGGCTTTCTCATTCATTCCCTAGTGTGTTACTAAATTGGCCTGCTGGGTGCTGGGGGCTCCTTCAGGGTTGGACACTCAGGAGAAAGCTGCAAGTGGAGCTTCTCTTATGTCTTTTTCTCCAGGTGTGGCTAGGGTTGTCTTTCCAATTTCAGAGGTGAAGAATGGAGAGCTTTCCTCAGGACCACTGGGTGGGCAAAGAGTATAACTGGAACCGTGCACCCTCTCCACCAACTCCGAGCCACGGCTCTCTGTGCTTCAAAATACAGCAAAATTCCTAAAGCCTGTCATCTGGGGAAGACACTGAGAAGAGGATCTCTCTCTACTACATACTGTCTTTCACACCAGCCCCTCTGGTTCCATGACTGTGGGGTGGCTTTGCGTAGGAGTCTGAGTGTTGGCAGGGTCCTGGGGAAGGGGTATGCACTGGGCCACAGCCAGGGGTTCCTGGTGGCTCTGAATCCAGAGGTACTTCCACCTTGTGGAGAAACACAGAAGATCGAGCCAAAATATTGTTGATCAAACACTTAGGCCTATCTTTAAGGCGAAATTGTCACAAATGGTTATTTGTGACCAGGGCAGAGTGGAGGTTATTGTGTGTGTGTGTGTGTGTGTGTGTGTGTTTGTGTGTGTGTGTGCGCACGCGCTGGGGTGGGTGGGGAAGAAGGTCTCAGGAACTACCAGCCCTGAGGGAGGCACTCACGGATCAGGCCTCCACGGACACAGAAACGTCTGGGCAGGAAGTGGGAAGAGCGCAAGCTCAGCTAACACTTCAGTGGGCTCTGCCTCCTGGTCCAGGGCAAAGAGGCAGGGTTTGCTTCTGAAAAGGAGGGATTCCACAGGCAAATTCCAGGTGCTCAACCCGGACAGAATCGCCCCAATCAGATGTAACCTGGAATGGATGTTGTCATGTGATAGTGCCGGGTAAAAGAGGCAGCCAAAGGAATATTTCCAATAGAAAAGTCTAGAAACATATTTATAAAACTTGAAATGTGTCTGTGCTAATGATAATTTAAATAAATATTTTAGACTCATAGATTGTTAGGCTTTTGGTTTTCCTAGATCTGGTACAACAGACTGAATGGTTGTGTCCCCCCAAAATCTTTTGTTGAAACCTAATCGCTATGTGATGGTATTAAGAGGTGGGGCCTTTGGGAGATGATTGAAGTGTGAGGGGAGGGTGATGCTTTCATCAATGGGAGTAGCACCCTTTGAAGAGGCCAGAGAACTGCCAGCTCTTTTTCTTCTGTGTGAAGATACAAGAAGTCAGCTGTCTGCAATCCAGGAAGCAGGCCCTCACTAGACACCATGTCTGCTGTACCTTGATGTTGTACTTCCAGCTTCCAGAGCTATGACAAATAAATGTTTGTCATTGAAGCCACCAGGTCTATGGCAATTTGTTATAGCAGCCCAAGATAAGACACTATGTTCAATCAGTCCATGACACTGGTATGACTGGCTTTAAAGACCAAAATTTCAGTAAGGATTTAAGCAATTTTTATGTCTGACTATTTGCTGAATCAATGACCGAAGGAATGAGACATTACTATAGAACTAGGTGACGCCATGCTTGTGTCATTTGTGAAAATGTGACTTCTTTTATCATTTGAAGGGAAATTATTGGAAGAGAACATGCTTAAAAGTCACCCCTTGCCTTTTTTCTAAAGATGCTGAGTTTCTTATCGAGGAGTCTCTTCTTGTTTAAGGTAAGCGATGTTGCTCTTGGTGACTGGAGCTGCTCAGTCGTTTATGCCAATGACATCTTCCAACATGGACCACAGAACCCGCACATTCCAAAGCCGTGATTATGCCCCCTAGAGATTGAAGTGGCTTCCCTAAATTCTATTCCCGGAGTTAGTGAGAGGCTAGAACTTTACTGGAAATCCTGGAGCAACTATTCTTAAACTTTTTATTGCCTGTGATTTTATCTGCTGGCCTCTTGATCTCTCTTGCTCTGGTCTAGACCGATGAGCAGCCATCCAGTCATAGGGGTTGTAGCAACAGAACTCAGCCTCCCTCCCTGCACAGGTACCCACCTCGCCTGGCCATCCTAGGACCATCCCCTCCCTGCAAAGTCTGGGAGCTTTTCAGACATAGTCTGTGTTCCTTACACAGATTTTATTGTTGTCTATTTGTTTCTAAGAAAACTGAAGCTATTAAAAGAGTTTTTTCAGGACACAGAAAATAAATAAGAGTCAGGATTTGAACATGGATATCTGTGGGACTCCCAAACCTCTTTAAGTGTCATTAAGCTGAAATAATAAGGGGATCTGAAGAAAGGAAACACTAGTTTATGGATACTTCTTTGTAAGATGTCATTAAAATCATTGTGTATATCTGGGCGCTAAAATCATTGTGTATATTTGGGCAAATCATTGTGTATATCTCTTCCTGCACCTCTAAGAGGTGTTATCCACACCAACACATGGTATCTGTAAGCTAGTTTTTAAAAAGGTATTACATGAAAGTGTTATTTTTTCACCTCTGAAATGGTCTGTAGATAATTTTTAAGCCAAAAATCAATACAAATGAAATATATGTAACCATAAAGTACAAATTCAAGTACAATAGGAACTCGGTAGATGTTTCTCTGGAATAGATAAACAGATTCTGCTTAAAGTGCATATGTGGGGGGACCAGGTTTCACAAATAGTATCATCTGTCTGTTAAGTGTTATATATCAATCCTATTATCTCATACATGAGGATATAGTAGAGAAGCAGGCATAGATCCCAGGACAACAGGTGTATTTTATGTTGGATCAGGCTAACTAACATTAAAAATGTGTCTCTGGCAACTAAACAACAACAAAAAAAAGAATATAAAAACCATATGCAAAGATTCTCAGGATTTCTTTCCTGGAGGGAAAATATATGATTATAGTCAGTGGTGGCAGAATGTGTACTGAAACTTGATTGATTTGAAAAATCTCATGTGAACTTGCTATGATGATCTCTTTGAATAAATTTCCCTCATGGTTTAGGCATTTCTCTAGATTAGCACAGTGGGTTCCTGAGCTGACTCACACGGATAAGGGGAGGTCACTTTGCTGCTATTGTAATAATGTGGGAAATTACACCCGGTATCACTCACCATGCTTGGATGTTTATCATCAACCTCAAACTCTGAGATTTATTTAACCACAAGATCAGAATTATAAGATTTTTCCCCTCAATAGACATTTTTTTAAAAGTCAGTAAGATAATATGCCATAATATACAGAAACCAGGTTCATAGAAAAGTGAAAAATGCTAGGGGATGGAGGTAGAGGCAGATACTTCCTTTAGTCTGGAACTGATGTCCAGATGGTAAATTATTGTTCTAGGGAAACCTGCTGTGTGGGAATAAGTCCATAGAGTTGAGCTCTCTTTTTTAGCTTCACTCCAGTCTGCTGGATCAGTGTTGAAAATGGATGTTGCTACCTTAATGAATGGACTCAGTTACATGCAAAGAGGACAAACATCAGTTGAATATCATCGCTCTCTGGGACATAGGCCAGTGGTTGTCAAGCCTTGCTGCATATTGGAATCACCTAGGGAGCCTTGAAAATACTGATTCCTGGACCCCACCCCCAGAGGTTCTGATGTGATGGGTCTGCATGCAGCCTGGGTTTTTAAAACTCCCCAGGTGATTATCCACACAGTTAGTATAATGTGAGTTGAGAACCACTGACCAGAGAAGTAGATAGCCATCAGGTCAGCAAATTACCCAAGTACACAAGAAGCTGGCTAGACCAAGGCTGTCCACAGTCACTGCCAAATCCTGCGTCCTAGGGGAATTTGGGCCTATTTTCCCAGGAAGCTTTGTCACTGGAATTTATCAAAAGCTCTTTACTTAATAATGTGCTTTCAACTTTTTAAGGCACTGTGGACATAAGTAGTGTAAACGTAGCCACTTTTGTTCATTTGGCAAATATTTAAATATCTGCTCTATGCAAGCTGCAGTCAATCAGAGATGGAGCCTACCTTTGAGCACCTTAACTGGGGAGCAGGGAAGAGAAGAACTCAAGCAGTATAAAGTAGGGGTGGCCAAGTGCCATCGGAGGGGGAGATGGAGAACCACAAGGTTTTGGAGGAGGGGAGAGATTGCTGGTTTCTGCTGGTTAGAGAGGCGGGAAAATCCCAGAGCACCCTTGGAAAGGAATGATGCAGTATTTAGGATGGGTCTTGAAGTGGGAGAAGTCGGGGAAGAAGGATGGTATTCTGGGTACTCTACCCAGAATCCGCACAAGCAAGGTGAGAGGTAGGGATTAGGAGAACATGCACAGACACTGGTACGAAATAAGCATAGATACATCAAGGGCAAGGAGAGAAACATGTTCCAAACAGATGGGGTCAAGGGAGATGGCGGGCCATCCAGAACACTAGATTGAGTGGTCTGGGCTTTGTTCAGGAGGGATGGGGAGCCCCGCATGGCAGGTTTGACACCCAAGGTTGAAGCAAAGGGCAAGTAGGGGCTTGCTCAGCACTACTTATCCGGCTAATCTGGGTTGTTTAGAAGAAAATTGTGTTTGTGTCCCACTGTCTGTTTTAACAAGACAGACACGTCTTCCTCTACGTGGAAAAGAAGCCCACGTAGGTGGCACAGTTGCAGCATTGTCAGCTTTGCACTGAAAAGGGAGGTGAGTTATGATAGGATAGTGCAGACTTTCCCATTGCATTGCGGCTGTGGTCATCTCTCTCCTTTTCTCTAACTTCTAACACTTTCTTTGTCTCTCTTCAACCACCCTCCTGAGAAAGAAGTTTAAGAGCTTTTCTTCCCCTGCTCCCAACATAATGTTGGTGTTGCAAGTAATAACAGTGAAACCAGGAAGACAGAAAGAAAAATATATGCCTGTTAAGAGGTTGGAGCATTGATACAATATTGACACTTTTTGGCCCCATTGGCTCTTATGTAAACGTGGTAACTACTTTTTTTTTTCCCCTTTCAAAATACAAAGATAAAATTTAAGGGTCAGGCAGATTTTGGCATAAATGGCTGACTTTTATGCAAATGACATTTCTGGATTGCTTTCATTGCATCTAATTGCTGTTCAATGTATTCTGAGAATTTTATTTATGAGAAAGTTGGTAAATACGACTGTGATTCAGCTCAAAATTCGAGTAGAGAGAGACCAACTTCCCTGTAGTTGAGATCACTTTGTCTAAGTGTGATTTTAAATTATCAAAAAGTATTTACTGAGTGCTTTGCGCTGTGTTAGAAATGTGAGAGGATATAAACACCAGTAACAATAGTAACAGGAAAGTTGTCCATTGTCCTGAAAAACTCCCTCTTGGGTTCGCTGCTGCTTCCATGGGTGGAAATGGTGAAATCATGTTAACAGACTTTCTATTCTTGGCCCTAGAGTTTTCTTTACAACCAAGCTAACATTTCCCTAGGTAAAATTTGCATATCTCTAGTTTCTCAGTTCCGCTTCTTACTGTTCTCACGTTAATTCATAATTCCACTGTGATGTGTGTTTGACCGAGTTTGAAAGAATCTAACAAAGGGGGAAGAAAAAAGAAAAACACTTTTAAAAGGTAATGCTTAATTCAGCATATGAATCTTAAACACCTGACTATGAAAATAAAATAGTGAAAGGTCATAGTTTTAACATCTTGGTTTTAAATATTGGGCAATATTGTCTTATGCCTATACCTTTTCTCATCAAACCACATGTTCAATCTGGGATTAGGAAGACATCCTTACTCCATTTTTGGTATACCTGTAATCCTAGCACTTCCTCCATCTATTTCTGGGGTGACCAAACAACAACACAAAGCACTAAGTGCCAATCACCGCCATCAGCACTTCATCTGTATTTAGCATCCTGCAAGGTGGGCACTGTCATCCCCACGAACAGACGAGGGAAGTGAGACTGAAAAGGTCCACGGGACGGAGTGGGCCTGGAGGTCACCTCAGGCCTCTCCTGTCAGTGATTTAGTGACATTTGTGGCATCTACAGACACGAGCATGTGTTGCTTAGCTGTCTTGTGACATTACAAAATAAAATGGATGCAAATATTACTGTTTAGTTACTTCCAACTTCTCCGATCCTTATGCAGCTGCCAACATTCCCCCTCAGTTATTTCTCTACTCAAAGAGCTGTCTTTGGATCTCCATCCTGCCTTCTGGCATGTTCTCTGCTTACTTACTTATTGAAGTGAATCTCACTTTATTCCAAGGAAAACTTTAGGCAGCCTGTTGCTTGCTTACATGTGGTCCAAGTCTGTACAGCCCCCTCAGGGAGGTGTGCTAAGGATTTCTCAGAAATGACATTTGCATGTGTGGGAACACCGCTGACCAGAAAACATTGACTCTGTCCCATCTTCTGGGCACTTGAGTTTCAAGCATTAAGACCTTGGAAGAGTCCCAAAGCTGTGACCTCCTAGAGGTTTTCCATAGAAATCAGTCCTCTGGCATGGTAAAGAATGTGTTTATAAAAAGCTGTGACCTCCTAGAGGTTTTCCATAGAAATCAGTCCTCTGGCATGGTAAAGAATGTGTTTATAAAGTATGTATATATATATATAGTATATGTACTATATATATATATATAGTAACATAATAACAATATATATTTGGTCTCTGCCCCTGGTTTTTGGCACAGAGCTAATCTCTTGGAATTTCCCGGGTGACAGAAGCATCTTTTGTTCTAATGAGACGACCCTTGATGGGCTCCTGAGTCCCAGGAGTTGGTCACCAGAGAAACCAAGCCGTGGTTAGAAACCTGGGGCTTTCAGCCCCATCCGCCATCCTCCAGGGAGGAGGGAGGGACTAGAGACTGAGTTAATAATCGATCATATCTAAGTAATAAAGCCTCTATAAAGATCCCTGGACTATGGGGTTCGGAGAGCTTCTGGGTTGCTGAGCACTTGCAGGGTAGCCCACCTGGAGAGGGCACAGAAGCTCCACATCCCTTCCCATGAATCTTGCCTCTGCATCTCTCCATCTGGCCGATCATCTGTATCCTTTATCATATTCTTTATTATATAACAAGCCAGTGAACATAAGTATTTCCCTGAGTTCTGTGGGCCATCCTAGCAAATTACTAAAACCTCTGGGTGTTGTAGGAACCTTGATTCATAGCCAGCCAGCCAGCTGTACAAGTGACAACCTGACACTTGCAGCTGGTGTCTGAGGTGGGGAGCCGTCTTGTGGGACTGAGTCTTTAACCTGAGCCCTCACCTGGAGTTAGCACTAGGACTGAACTGAATTGTAGGACACCCAGCTGGTGTTAGAGAATTGTTTGGTGGGGAAAAAACAGCCCCCGCATTTGGTCATAGAGGTTTGTGGAGTATAGAAAAGGAAAAATAGTTGGTTTTTTTTTTTATCTATCGCACATATATTTTTATATTGCTCAAAATAATTATACAACTCTGCAAGGTGCAAAGAAAACATTTAGGGGAAGATAATGGTAAAAACTAACTTCATGTTGGAGTTAGGTGGTGCCTTTCTTTCAAGAATTCAAGCACACTTCACTAAAACGTAAGCTCCTTACTACACTGCAAAAGCATTTCTTTGTCCATGGAGGGTTTTCCCTCTCAAGACACTTGGTACTTCCTTGTGAAGTCAGGATATTTACTATGGAATCTAAATTGCATTTCTTTTGGTCTGCTGAAAATTAGAAAATAAATGTGCGGTCAGTAGGTTATTGTTTTAAACTTAACTGAGTGAGATTAACTTCTGGAACTGATCTCTAATGACAGAATTTCAGAATGCAATTGTAGCATTCATTTAAGTACCACATGTTTGGAAAGATGTACCTGGTGCTTGATGCCTTTCTCAGCCTAGCAGGGATATGGGTGGAAGAATCTTAACAAGAAATTATTTAACAAGTCCAGCCGTTAGCTCTTGGTTATATAGGTAGATTTTCTTTTCTTTTCTTATATTATTTTCAGCTTTACTGAGTGATAATTGACAAATAAAAATCGTATATATTTAAGACATAGAACATGATTTGATATACATATACGTTGTGAAATGATTAGCACAATCAAGCTAATTAACACATTCATCACTTCACATAGTCACCTTTTTTGTGGGTGTGCGAGATCACTTAATATTAACTCTCTTAGCAAATTTCAAGAATACAATGCAATGGTATTCAGTATAGTCACCACACTGTACAGAAGATCCTTAGAACTTATTCATCTCATGACGGAAGATTTGTACTCTTTGATCAACATCTCCCTTCCTTCCCGCCTCCCCTGGCAAACACCATTCTACTCTCTGTAAATCATTCTCATGGTCATTAGTCCCCTGGCAGAACTCTGTGATGGCCCCTCTGGGAACTCAGGTGGACAAAGGGTGCTGTTCTGAAATGGCTCAGTCTGAAAACCTCCCCCTGAGGTCCCACCCCAGTACGATTAACCTCCAGTGCTTATTTGGCTCAATCAGTCTATATCTCTCAGTGGTCTTTAAAATGAAAATACAATACTTCATCCCAGTTAGTATAGCGGTCAGCAAAAGAAGAGAAAAAAGAAAAAAAGAGAAAAAATGAAAATAGTTCAGCATGAAGACTTCGGGGTGTGTGTCGTGTGAGTGCATGTATTGTGTGAGTGTGGGGGTGTTAACGTGTGTGTGATGTGAATTTGTGTGCGGTGTGTGTGGTTTTGGCATGTGAGGAGCAAGTGTACATTGTATGTTGTGTATGAGTGTTGTGTGTGCTGCGTGAGTGTGTTGTGTGTTTTGTATCGTGTGTGTTGTGGTGTATTGTGCGCGAGCACCCAGGGCTTGGCATATATTTACTAGGTACCTAGTAGACATTTGTTACATGCAGGAAAGGACATGATTCCTGCCCCCGTGGAGTGCATTGCTTAAACTCGCAGGTGTTTGTCAATTCCTTGGGCGTAAGACCTATCCGTGTTCATTTCTCTGTCCTTCCTTGTCTCAGGGAGGGAGGCAATGCTGGCATAAAGGGTAGGGGCTCGGATGGGAAAAATATATTGTGTAACTAAACACGATTTTGCTCTTAGGTGCAGGTTTCGTGAAGCAGAAACTTATTTTCTTCCACGTTCACCTTTTCACATACTAAATAACTCCCTTCTTTATTATGTTTGCCTTTATCGTCCGTCCACGCCCTGCAGAATATTAAGCTCCATGTTGGTAGAGGTTTTGTCTGATGTTCGCAGACACACCCCAAGTACCTAGAACACGGCCTGGTGTGTAGTAGGTGCTAGGTAAAACTTGCTTAATGATTAAACGTAAGAATAAATTAAAACCTTGGTCCAAGTCAAGGTTTTTAGCCAAATGTAGGTATTATTATCTCTCTTACAGTTTACTTTCGAACTCAGTAAGTCTTGGCAAATAGCTTTTCAGGGTTTCTTCCTCTTGCTTCTCTCAGGCCCCAGCTTTGATGGAGACTCCTGCAGAGATCGCTTCTCAGCCTAGCACTGTGGAGCTGGCCCCGGTGGGATGTTTCACCCTGCTTGGTCAGCAGCCAAGCCCATCTTCGGGTCCTTGCTGCACTCTGGCCAGTGTGTGTCTGTTGTGGTCTCAACTGGGGTTTGGGGCATCAAGCCACCTGGTGCTGATAACCATGGGCTTTGCCATTGCCCGCAGAGGTGAGGCCACGAGACTCCGGCCTCCTGCTTCCTCTCCGGGCCTCTTCTGCTCCACTGGCCATTTCAGCAACTTCTTATGCCCCTCTTCAAGGCTGAGGAATTCTTGGCAGCTTCTGCTGCTCTGCTGGAGACAGCTCAGTCTCCGGCAGGAGCTCAGTCTCACTAAGGGCTTCCTTCCTTCCTTCCTTCCTTTCCTCCTCTCTTTCCTCTTTTTTTTTTTTTTGAGACAGAGTCTCTCTCTATTGCCCGGGTTAGAGTGCCATGACATCACTTTAGCTCACAGCAACCTCAAACTCCTGGGCTCAAGCAATCCTCCTGCCTCAGCCTCCTGAGTAGCTGGAACTACAGGCACATGCCATGATGCCTGGCTAACAGCGCTGCTTTCTCGAGGGGATCACCTCTTCCAGGCTACTCATGAAGGACTGGGCCACCAGCCCTGCAACTTGGCTTCTACACTTCCTTCCAGGCTTGACTGTAGAGCTGAGCTCTTGCTTTCTCTTTTCCTTGGCCTGGGGGCTCTTCCTTTTCACCATGGGAAGGTAGGAAGGTCTTCACAGTCCTTCTCCAGTCCTGCTTCCTCTAGGTTTATGGGTCCGGTCTTCCTCCATGGCTCTTGGGATGTAAAGCACAGTTTAGGGAGTTCACAAAATATCCCTTGTCTCTCTCAACAAAGCCTGGCACATTTTTTCACCACGTTTTAACATCTCTGAAATTAGCATGCAATCTTGTAATAGACGATAGGTTCTCATTACTTGGCAGCATTTTTTCTTTCCTAGTGCATATATTACAACTAATGGCATTTTTACATAGGCTATTATCTTGCAATGGACATAAACTCTTTCCTGGAGTTTAAAGCCAAGCAATGCCTTCTTTGTTCTAGCCTTCATCTTCCTCTCTTCAAGGTGATGTCTTTTCTTCAAAAGTATGAAGCTTCCAGGCAGCCAGAAACAATTAAAGAGTAACCTTTAAAGAGTATACACTTGTTTCTTATATTAAAAAATATGAATCCCAGGACATCAGATCACTTTGAATCAATGCAAATGGGGTTGGACCACCATAATGCAATAGACCAGCTTCCACACTATACCTTGAAATGCAGCTAAAGAAAAAAATGTGTCCATCTCACAGAATCCTGGCCTTCTGGGAAGAAGAAAACATGCTGGTCAGTGAATAAGAATAGCGTGGCCTTTTGGCAGTTACAAGTTTATTTTCAGCTAACAAGTCAGAATTCCATTCCATGCATCTGTCTCATGAGAACATCGTGAGGACAAGACACAGAACAGTCTGAATTTCTCAGTCTGTCTGTCTGAGACCCAGGCCTTAGGGATGAATCAACCCATAAGTTAAGGGCCATCTTTCAGGACACTTTGGGACTAACCAGATGTCCCGTCTAGGAAAAGTTTGACTTCAAACAATGCCTTTCTTTTAAGACTTTCCATATTGAGGTCATAATTTTCTGTGTCAGTTGTCTGTCTGTCTGTCTCTCTCTCACACCCGCCCCCCAATACAGACACACACAATAATGAATGAATGGATAGTAAATAGAGAAGTGCCTAAACGTGTTGATTAATCAGAACCAGGGGCACCCAGTTAGGAGTTGGTGATTACAAGCCATAGGAGCTGTCCATGGCAGGTGCCAGGACCAGGTGTGGGCTGGCTTCGTTCAAGCAAAAAGTCATAGTCAGTATTCAGGAATACCTCCTGGAATCCTGAGCAAGGGTGCAGCCAGGCTTCCAAAAGGGCGGGGACCAGCCTGGAAGGTTGTCTATCAGAATCCAGAAGAGTTGCTCTTCATTTCTTGTCTCTGCTCTTGGCTTTCCTTGCTTCTCTGAGGTATGTAGGGGAAAACATAGCCACTCTGCATCTCCCGAATGGAGTTCAAAGCTAAACAATACTTTCTTTGTTTCTACTCCATCTACAACACATAGAAGTTAGCTCTGTGTATTTCAGTTTCAATGCAAAATTCTTGGAAGAGAGAATATGAATTCTCTAGTTTTGGGTCTAGCAAATACTCTTGGCCCCATCAATCATGGCCAAAGTTGTCCTGTAGGCTCACGCCTGTCGCCTGGAGGTGGGGGTCAGGGAAATCAGTTTACTTTCCTAAGAAAGAGAGGTGTGCTGAGTTGACATCAACTGAGCAGACATCGACTCAAAGTCCTTCCTTAAGGAGACATTACATTCCAGCCCAACATGTGTTGGTTCAAAGGATGATGTAATACAATGCTGAAGTTTTATTAATCAAAGACTTTTTACTACAGATGCTATCCTTATTATATGTGAAACTGTGTGTGTATCTTAATGGAAAAGTATTACAAAGCTCACTTTGAGAAGCAAGCTGAGCTTTCTTACAAATACATTTAACTTTTCTGGAACGAGCCTTTGCCAGAGTTCCATTCTTAAAACAAATTTGAGTAAATCAAATCAAAATTTACCATAAATATTAGTGGCAAATGAGAGGGCTAGGGGAAATAGTTCTGAATTATATCAATGTAATACTCTACAAATATACAATAAGAAAACATTACAATTTAAAATAATGTACACTAATGCAATTCTAAGAAAATATAGAAATATGACCTCAATGCCTCCTATGGGTCTTTCTTGGCTGATAGATAGCAAGGTATGAGATTTGGAAGAGACTGCCAGGGAGAGGGCAGATAGGAGGGAGAGGAAAAGAGGAGAAAGGGATGCAAAGAGGAAGAGGGAAAGAAAAAGGGGTCTATAGAGTGAGAGCATCTAAGTACTCAGATGCTACCCTCACTATTCTCCAGGCAGGGAAAGGTTAGACAAGGACGGTGTAGGAGATGGCAGATGGCCACCCTCATGGCTCTCCAGGCTGAGGGCTAGAGGGCCCTCATGGAGGCTCTGCCTTGGCTGCTGCACAACTAGCTGGAACCCACTGATTGTTTGGCATGTGCTGTCTTCTCTCTGCAGAACATCTTGGTAGAAACACCACAGTAGAGGATTGATGTTTGTGATCCCCTTCATCGTCTCTACCTCAAGAATAATTCTTAGCTTTCATCTGGCACAGTGTCTCATTTTCTCCTGGGTCATAGCTCTTGATAACCTTGATAACCTTATTATTGTCTCCTGGACCAGGAGCTTTTCGAAGAAGTGAAGGGAGGAGTTTCTGGCATGGGTTGAGGGCCAAAGGTGTGTTCAGAAGGAAGTCACACTTAGCAGTCGGAATATGCACTGTGGCACGTAGGTGAGACAAGGCAATAGGAAGATGTTTAAAAGGAGAAAGAAGCACAAAATATTAAGCCCTTCCGGCCTTGTGTTACTTAGTGCTGTGGGTGTCAGCTGACATGGTTGGGTCAAGACCCTCCTTGTGGTCTTGGGTGTAATATTTCAAAGCAGGATTCGCATTAATAAAGGCAAGGTCTAGTGTGAAAGCTCTAGTTACCTGTGCTTCAAAAGCAAAGCTGGGGAAAGCTAAGAGGGTCTGTAATACACAATCTCCCAGGGGCCCATCCATGACAAAAGACCTGTCTTATGTTGTCTGGGATACAGTAAGACATGGCATTTGAAATGGTTCTCCCTAGAAGACTTATTGCTGAATAGGTTGCAAACCACGGATGAGGAATGAGAGAAACAGCCAAGGGTGAATGAGTAGACAATCAGGACAAGTCAAAGAAAATAGTGTCTCCAACTTCAACCAGCAGCTTTGCTTTGAGCGGTGAACTAGAATGTTTAGATCAGTGGTTCCTAATTTCAACATACTTCCAGTGCTCTTTTTTCTTAATAAATATTTTATAATATCCCCTTTACTATACTAAAAAGATATTCATTGATAACATAACCTACCTACACATGAAATTAAAAATATAAATATATTACCCTAACCATAAGGTAAAGAAGAAATAGAAGTTATTCCATATTCATTTCATATATACATGTGTAGATGCGACTAAACTAGAAGACACAAAGAAACTCGGATGCCTGCAGCTACACACAGAGAAGTCTGCAATGTGGCAGTTGCAAATGCAGAGCACAACACAGTCTGTGCCTCGCTGGAGAGCCAAATATCATGCGTGACTCTGCCATCAGTGATGTAAAACTTCCAGAAAAATATCAAATTCAACTTCCTCTCAATTTACATGGTAGCTGCATTTCTGGAAACTTCAATACATATCAAAACTGTGTAAAAAATACTTTTTGTTTATATGCCAGAGGTAGGCCCCAGACTCAGATTTGACCTACGTTCAGGTCTGGTGGGATATTTGAGAGTTTTGTAAGGATAGGGGACAATTTGTTTTGCTGCACTGTCCTGGGCATTGCAGAATGTCTAGTAGCCCCAACTTCTGTCTACTAAATAAAGAACCCCCTCAAATATATATAGACAGCCCAAAAATACCCCCACCTATATCTAAACTTCCTTAGGGCGTGTTTTTCACTGTGGAGAGCTACTATCTCATAGTCACAGAATTAAAAAGGCCCCTGCAGATTTCCTAAGCTTAGTGATTACCAAGCACTGGTGGGAGGAGCAGTTGGTGGTTCTTTAAATATACAGATTCCTGGGCACTGTCTGTAGAGATTCTGCTCGGGTAGGGTTTTAGGATGCCTGGAGACCCAGCTGCACAGCCAGGTATGAGGCCCACTGATCCAAGCCATCCTTCTGTCAGATTCACCAGGTCCCTTTGCTGTATCTGGGGCCAGTGGCTCTCCAGCCTGGGTTTGAAGAATATGTATTTCAGTGAATAGCATCAATCATGCCAGTTCTTTTTCCAGCCCTTTAAATGCAGAGGCCCACTTGTCAGCCTAGCAGGAGCTAGGGCCCGTGGGTATGGCAGTCCTTGCTCCAGGTCTCCAGGACTTTGAAGTCCCATTGGCTGAGTCAGTTCCCCTTTACCTTCAGAAGGACCCAGGACAGGTAAGTTGTCCTAAAATTAGCCCCTGCATATATTCATGCACAGTGCATGGTAGGAGGAAACAAAGATAGCTGAGACAGCTATAAATGGCTGTGGAGAAGAGTGGTAGGAGAGAACAGGAAATACTATTAAATGGAAGATATTGAAAATACTGAAAAGTACAAGGACTTTTAATGGACAGAGGTAAATGACCCACTTATTCATTCATTAAACATATAAAATGCATCTACCATATGCAAGACTTTATTCATGACAGTAATAATATAAAAGTGAATAAAACAGACCAATACCCTACCCTCATGGAGCTTACATTCTAGTGGGAATCAACAGTTAACAAACAAGATCAAGAAGTAATATATAATTTATTGCATATTAATTATAATCTATATATAATATTATTACATATTATATATTAATTAAATAGTAAGTTGTATAGTGACACATGCTAGGAAGCACCAATAGGGACTTCAGATAAGATGTGGGTGTGTGCATATATGTGTGCAACATTTAATGGTTTGGAAGGGAGAGAAGGAAATTTCTTCGGCAATAGTAATTAGGACTTTAATAGAGTAGGAGGAACAAGAAAGACATATTGCAGTTATCAAAACAGGAAATGATTCAAGTTTGGCTAAAACTTTTTAACAATGAAAAATGGAGAGAAACAGAACCACTTTGGCATGACAGTAATTAAATTTCTGAGTTTACGTAAAGAACGTTGCGAAACTTCTCATTGCAAGCTGACCTTTTGTTTCCTTTAAGTCCTTTATTATCTTTGAGTACTGTTCAGATTCCAATTCTTGATAGTTCTTCACAATATTGACTAAGTTTTCTGTTCTGTCACACAGAGATCAAGTTATTCATGCATTTCACACTTGGTTACTTTAGACTTGAGTGTTTGTGCAGGAATACCATGATTTTTAAATGTGGTTTTGGTTGGTGTTTTTAGAATGAGGAATTTAGCAGCTGTGGTGACTGATGTATATTTTTATGGTCAGAAATACACTTTTTACCAGAAAACTCCCTATTCCAAAATGACCTATGAGTTTATGACTAATAAAACTACAGTAATATTTGCTTATTTGCATAATATTATTAATCTAAAATACTGTCAAGTACACTAATCATCTGTAATTTTCTCAATAGCTTCCTGGCCTAACTGGGTAAGTATATTATATTAATACCTACCGTGTTTCCCCGAAAATAAGACAGGGTCTTATATTTATTTTTCCTCAAGAAGACACCCTAGGGCTTATTTTCAGGGGATATGTTATTTTCCCCTCAAAGCCTCAGCTTGCAGCACGCACAGGATGGCCGGGACCTGACAGGGGGAGCCGACCTTGTTGGTGGGGCTGCCCGCACCTTTCTGGTCACCTCTGGGATAGTAGCTGTCACGATGGATGGGGCAGATGAGAAGGGCTGCTCGTCTTCTTTACCGTTCCACGACGAAATGCATGGGTTGTGCAGATACGCTGCATAGCCATGCCCATCACTAGGTCTCATTTTCAGGGTAGGGGGTCTGCACAGGACTGAACATCTTTATGTACAACAGAAGTTCTCAAACTTTTGGTCTAAGGATTCCTTTACATTCCTAAAAATTATTGAGAACTTTAAAGAGCTTTTGTCTACATGGTTAGCTCTATTGATATTAACTATATTAGAGATTAAAATTGTAAAATTAAAGAATAAATTTTATTGATAATTTAAAAATACCAATATACTCATTATCTGTTAACATAAAGACACCTCTTTTATAAAAATAATTTCTTAAACAAACAAAGCCAAAAGAGTAGCATTATTTTACATTGTTTACATTGTTTTGGAAATCTCTTTCATGTCCAGCTCAACAGAAGACAGGTGAATTTTCAAATCTACTTCTGCATCTAATCTTTGAGATATTATACATCATATAGCCACTGTAAAACTCCATGGTATGCATGTGAGAGAATGAGTATGAAAAAGACACATAGCATTTGTGAATTATAATGAAAGCAGTTTTGACCTTGAGGACTTTTTGAAAGGGTGTCAAGGACCTTTGAAAATCACTAACATAGAATATATTTTTCTTTTAATATTTTTTTTGAACTTTCTCAAAATCCTCTCTCAACTTCTCCCTCCTAATACCTGTGTTTAACCAATCACAATTGCTAATTATTCTTCTTTCAAAATTCCTGGGTTTGGCAACCAGGGAGATAGTAGATGGGGTTCTTTGGTTTTCAGATGTCTCCTTTCCTCCCTCCTTTCTTCTTTCTTTTCCTTAGGACCGTTCTTTCCTTTCCACTCCCAGTGGTACAACCTTGGAAGATTTTCCATCCAGGCTGGTGCCTCATAACCGTCTCTCTGCCTCTAAGACCTGACAACTGCCAGGCTGTCCTTTACCTGACATCATTCACAATTCGCTTCCTTCCTCAAAAGCTTTGGCCTTGGCTAACATTTATTAATTCTGAGTTATCTCTTATAGAGATTCCAAAAAAGTTTTTGACCAAAGTTTAAAAAAATTTTGGCATGTGTAAAGAATCTTAGGCATCTTCACTGATAAGCTTCAGAAATTATGTTAGCAGATTTCTGCTGCCAGTCAAGATTGAGTGATAGGGCCTGGATTTGCTTTCTCACCAGAAGCAACTAAATAACTGGAAAAAATACATAAAATGAGGACTTTTAAGATACTAGACATCAGCCGATGAAGGACAGTGTTTCCTCCCTGAGTAGCAGGAAACAAACGGGCTGAGTCCTGCTTTCTGCTCTTGCTTACTGATGTGAGAGTATCCAGGCCATGTCACAGGGAATGGTGACCTAGGCAGAGCTCAGCAAACTTTCTGACTTGATGAGACAGATCTGGGAGCCAAGGGAGACCAGGCAGCCACAGTTCACAGGAAAGAAGACAGCTGCAAAGAGAGAGAATTTCAGAGATCTTCAGAGGGTCCCACTTAAGAATTCAGCTGAGTATGCATCAGTGCATGCATGCAAGAAAACTATCCAAGCTCAGAAAGACAACCACTCTAAAGGATTGGATGAAATAATGGACAAGACCAGGAATAATTTCTATTCTCACCAGTGAGACTGGAAAACTTCATGATTTATGGACATTTGGTAGAGGACTCAGAAGAATAAAGTTTCAGTATTGGGACAAAATGATCCCTAGACTAAATGCTGCTGTAGTCCTGCCCACTATGTTTTAAGAGCAAGACCCAAAAGAGTCAAACTATCTCCAAGAACTCAAATACATCCCAGAACACAAAAATATTTAGCATCCAACAAGTTAAAATCCACAATGTTTAGCATCCAACCAAAAATTACCAGGTATACAAAGGAAGAGGAAAATAATGAAGAGGAAAATTAATCAATCAAGATGAATGAAGAGCTCACACAGATGTTAGAATTAGCAGACAAGGACATTAAAACATTTATTATATTTTATTTCAAACTGTATTTCATGTGCTCAAAGAGGTAAGTAGAGAAATGGAAGATATAAAAACAGATGTACATCTAACATCTAGAGATGAAAACTATAATGTTTGAGATGAAAAATATAATGGGTGAGATTAACAACATATTGGATATTGTAGAAGAATAGATTATTAAATATGAAGACATAACAATAAAAACTATCAAAATAACACACAGAGGAAAACAAACAAACAAAAAACAGACCATCACTGAACTGTGGGACAATTTCAAGTAGCCAAATACACATGTAAGTGAAGTCCCCCAGAGAATGGAGGGGGTACAAAACAAATTATTTGAAGAAATGGCCAGAACTTTTCCAAATTGAATGACAATTGTAAACCTATAGATCAAAGAAGTTCAATAAACCCCAAGAAACATGAAGAAAAGTACACTAAGTTTCATCATAATTAAATTGCTTAATACCAGTCATAAAGAAAAAAATGTTAAAAGCAGTTTGAGAAAAAAAACACATCTACAGAGGAACAAAGATGAAAAGGATTATGCTTCTCTCTTACAGAAACAATGCAAGCTGGAAGCCTTTGGAACATTATCTCTAATGTACTAAAAGAAAAAAAAAACCTGTCAACCAAGAATTAAAACAAAGGCAAAATAAAACTATTTCAAACACACAAAAGCTAAATTCATCACCAGCAGATCCGCACTACAAAAATACCAAATGAAATCCTTCAGACAGAAGGGAAATAATACTTCATGGAGATCTGGATCCATCCAAAAGAATAAAGATCACCATAAATGACAAATTATTATTTAAATTTCTTTTAAAAATGACCATTTAAACTAAAGTAATAATGTAGTGTGAAGTTTATAATGTATGTAAAAGTAAAATGAATGACAAAAATAACACAAAGTTCAGACAAGGAGAAATGGAATTATAGTATTGTAAGGTTCATATATGTGGAATGATCTAATATCACATATGGAGAAATTTTTAGCAATAAATACTTATTTAAAAAAGAAGAAAATTCTCAAACTGATGATCTTATCTTCCATCTTCAGTAACTAGAAAAAGAGGAACAAATTACATGAATTGAGAAGCATTTATACCTCTTCAATTTTCTGTAACAGTTTTGGTAAAATTGCTATTGTATCTTCCTAAGTGCTTGGTAGCAAATAAGCAAAAGATAATAAATGATAAAGATCAAAGAAGAAAGCAACTAAAGAGGAACCAGAGACATAATAGAGAAAACCTCAATGACACCAAAGCTGATTTTTTGAGAAGATCAATAAAATTGATAACCTCTATCCAGCCAGACAGATCAGGGATGAAAGTGAGAAGATAGCAAAAATATCAATAACAAAAATTAGGTGATATCACTATCACTTACATATCATTACTCTACAAATAGTAAAAGGATAATGAGAATATTAAGAACAAAATAATGCATAAAACAGTAACACTTAGATGAAATGGAAAAACTCTTTGACAGAAGGACACAGCTACCAGCTTCTTTCAAGAAGAAATATATGACTTGAATAGCTTTCTATCTATGAAAGAAATTGAATTTGTAGTTAAAAATCTTCCCACAAAGAAAACTCTAGGCCCAAATAACTTCCCTGCTGAATTCTACCAAGCACTTAGGAAGATACAATATCAATCCTACCCAAGCTGTTACAGAAAGTTGAAGAGGTATAAATGCTTCTCAACTTATGAGTTCTACTCAACTATATGAGGCTAGCATTACCCAGATATCAAAACCAGACAAGACATTACAATAAGAGTACGAACCAATATTCCTCATGAACATAGATATAAAAATTCTAAACAAAATAATAGTAAATCAAATCCAACAATATATAAAAAGGCAAATATATCATGACCAAGTAGGCATTATTCTAAGAATGCAAGATGAACTTAGCATTGGCAAAATGGTAAATGTAATTCACCATATTAATAAAAGTAAAAAAAGAAAAACTATATGATCATCTCAATAGATGCAGGAAAAGCATTTGACAAGGTCCAGCATCTATTCCTGATGAAAACTCTCAGGAAATTAGGAATAAAAGGAAACTTCCTCAACCTGATAAGGGGCATCTATGAAATACCTACAGCTAACATCATACTTAATGAAAACTTTCCCCTAAGGTCAGGAACAAGGCAAGAATGTCCACTTTGCCCACATCTATTCAACATTGTAATAAAGGATCTAGCTGGTGCAAAAAAGTTAAGAAAAAGAAACAAAAAACATCTGGATTGGAAAAGAAATGGTCTTTACTTGCAGACAACATGGTGGTCTATGTAGAAATTCTTATGGAATCTATAAAAAAGCTACTAGAACTAATAAGGAGTTTTGTGGGTTATGAGATCAATATACAAAAATCAGCTGAATCAGTTGTATACCTACATACTAACAATGAACATTCAGGAATCAAAATTTAAAAACAATACTGTTTATAATAGCATCAATAATATTAAAAACTTAGGGACAAATCTGACAAAAGATATGCAGGATCTGTATGTGAGGTGCTGATGATGGCAGAGACTATTCTGCCCCCAAACCCACAATGTGCCCTGCACGGTTCTGGCTGGTGTTCTATACCTCCTACCCTCCCTGGCTTAGGTTGCCTTTTTTGCAGTCTGTTTCAGGGTCTTTCCTAAATTGCTGGCTTTTCCTGGGTCTTCCAGGTACCTGCATCACTACTTCCACACACACAGCAGAGAAAACAGAAAAAGCACTCCATACCTTCTTAATCATCATTTGTTTCCTAAGATTCTTTCCTTTTCCTGGGACAGCATAGGGAAAAAATCCTCTGTCTTAGGAAACTTGTGGCTTTCTTCTGCATTCAAACTTTTACATGCTGGGACCTGTTCCCTATGCTCTTAGAAAAACCTAGGCTGTGGGTGCATACCTGTACCTCTTCTCTGTGGGCACCCTCTTTCTTAGAGACTATTTCTCTGCATCATTATTTTTGTGCCCAGATTTAGCTGAGAAATCGACATGTTAACTTGACATGCATACAGTTAATATGTCAAAGGGACAGGGCAAAGCACCATAAACGATTTTTTTCTTAGAGAATAAACAAAAAGCAATGACAAAAATGTAGAACATACTAAGGTTTTACAAATTCATTTGTTAATGTAATTATATTTTAAGGCTTTGTCTTTTTTAATCAAAAGGTAATAAATAATCTGTTGCTGATTTGATGATGTTGTGACTGGGACCAGTGTTGCCTCTGTGGGGAGCAGAACTTTGGGGTAACACCTACAATAAAAAACTCATTTGCATCCTCCTTTTTAGTCAGTTTGTTGACTACTTCTGACATACTGGACATTGATCTGATTGTGCATGAGTGCATGAGTATTCCCCAGCCCTGAAAAATACACAGGTTCCTAACTATGAAGATCTTACATTTATTTTTACTAGAAAAACAAAAATATGGACATTAAACCATGTATTTACAAAGCATTATATTAATGAATGTAAGGTAATTCCAATAATACACAAATTGAGTACCTAAAATATAGAGGGAACATATGAGCAGATAGGATTCAGCTGAGCAACGAAAGACAGACTAAACTATCACCTGGTTGATTGCAAGGAAAGAGGAAGAGTGCAAAGAAGATTCCTGTTCAGGTACAAGTACAGATTTAAAATGAACAGACTGTCCATTTTGGATGAAGACCAGCTTTCCAGAGAAGGGCCTTTGTTCCAGCGTTCCTGAATTGTCTAGACTTTAAGCTGCAACGTTCAACAGAATACAGTATTTTGCAGTGATGGAATATCCTATGTCTGCTCTGTCCAATATGGTAGCCACTAGCAATATGTGGCTATTGAGCTCTTGAAGTGTGGCTAGTGCTACTGAAGAACTAAATTTTTAATTTTATTTAATTTTAAATAATTTAAATAGTGACATGTTTCTAGAGGCTACATGTGTAGGATAGCACAAATCTATAGGAACAAGAGAGGGAATCCTTGCAGCCAACTCCTGAGAACCATGCATATGTCACGCTTAGGGGGCCCTCTGCCCAAAATCTGGTTCAGCCTGGGTTCTGAGTCTTTTATGCTGTTTCTGGTGAATTGAGATCATAGGTTTCTACTGTTGTTACTCTCAAGAAGACTCAAGTCCCAGTGGCTTTGGCTTCCTGCGAGGACAATACCAGCTTATGTTCTAGAGCAGCGGTCCCCAACCTTTTTGGCATCAGGGACCCGTTTCATGGAAGACAATTTTTCCACTGACTGGGGTGTGGGGGGATGGTGTCAGAATGATTCAAGTGTAATACATTTATTGTACACTTTATTTCTATTATTATTACATTGTAATATATAATGAAATAATTAAACAACTCACCATAATGCAAAATCTAATGCCACTGCTGATCTGACAAGAGGCAGAGCTCAGGTGGTGATATGAGCAATGTGGAGCAGCTATAAATAGAGATGAAGCTTTGCTGGCTTGCCTGCCACTCACCTCCTGCTGAGCAGCCTGGTTCCTAACAGGCCATGGTCTGGTACCTGTCCACAGCCCAGGGGTTGGGGAACGCAGTTCTAGATCATATTCTGAGCTCATGGGCAGGTCTAACTATCCCAGAGTAGGAATAGCTCAGCACCTGCCATCAAGGTTTTTAAGACAGTGATTTATTATGAGAGTGCAAGAGGTAGAGAAGGAATCAGTGGTACTATAGCCTCTTCTCCCAAGCCTTGGACTCAAGGAAGAGAACTTTCCTGGCTCCCACTCTCCCTCCAGGCAGACATGGATAATAGTAATTAGCACTGGACAGCAGTTCACCTGCTGCTGAGTCATTGCCGAGTTGTTTGTTCTGCAGAACGACAAGAGGAATAGTTGGGTGTTCACATAATCTTTGGCCAACAGGGAAATGATTGAACAAATGTGACACTCCTGAGTCTGACCAGATTTTTCTTCTGCTTCTATTGATAGAAGTAGTGGCCCACTCTTCAGTCCTCTAAGTACCTAGGGTAGTGGAGACTTAATTCTTATGGGTTGCACTATTTCTTATAAAACCACTGAAAAACAACATTAGAAACTAAATCATTCTAACAGTTAGCATTTGCTTAAAGCTACATAGTTTTAGCTACTTTTTTTTTACTCAAAGTAGTTTTCAAATCTAAACCTGTTTGTCTTATATCTCTCATTTTTCCTTTGTTTGCTGGTAAGATTGTCATAATAATGATCTTAAGGAAGCACTCTGTAATTGAACAGTGTTCAGAGGTGATGCTGGAGAAGGGAGGTAGGTGTTGCTTTAATTCTGAGATACCTTGCATGCTAGGCTGACTTTATGGTACAGGATAAACCAGGGAGAACCATGACACATTCGTGAGTAAGTCATTGTTTTAGTTATCTATTATTGTGCTACAGCCTACCCTAAAACTCTGTGACTTAAAACAATAATGTATATATTATAGCCCACGATTGTGTTGGTTGATGGGGCTAAGTTGGGTGGTTCTCATTTGGGGCCCTTCATGTGGATGTAGTCAGATAGCCACTGATTGGAGTTGACTGGCCTGACATTGAAATGGTGCACTCCCATAACTGGAGGTGACTCTGGCTGACAGCTGGGGCTGTGGACTGGAGTGCCTACGTGTGGCCTCCATGTGGCTTGGGCTTTCTAACAGTATGGAGGTCTCAGGACAGTGACGCTTCTTACTGGCAGCTCTGGGCACCAAGAGTGAGTGTTCCAAGAGGCCCCAGAACAACCTGAAAGATGTTTCATGATTGAGCTCAGAAGTCTCAGAAAGTCAATTCTACCACATTTATTGGTTGAAATTGGTTGAGCAAGTTACTGAAGCCAGCCAGATTCAAGGGGAGGGAAATTAGACTTCACTTCTAAATTAGATGAAGAGCAAGGAATTTTCAGACATCTTTTGTTTACTACACTGGGCATATTCAAAGGAAACCACTTAGAGAAAAATTAGCAGTTAAATTCAGAAAGGGTTAAAGGGTTGAAAGGCTCCAACACGAAAGTCTAGATTTTGGAAGGCACTTGTAGAAAAGGAAAATTGACAAAACTTAGAGACCAATTACAGAGATTTGCAGAGAAACAAAGATGGTGGAACCAGGTAGAATTACTAAGGAGAGAGTATTTAATTTAAAACAAGATGAGGGCTTCACTCTTGCTAAGTGTCTGGTATATGATGGAGCACAGAAGTTTCAATAGGTGTGTCTTGGATGATGTGGGGAAGCTGGGAAGGGCTGCCTTTTGGATGGCGATAGTTCAGTTCTTGGTGCTTTAAGTTTCACATGTTAAAGCAACCATTAAACTGAAGCCATCCAGCATAAGACAGACAGAGGCCACCAATCCGGTTCTGTTAGGTGCAGCAGTACTTGGAAGTTACCAGTTCTATCAGCCTCTGAACTTGCTGTGCTATTTCCTGGGAAAAACCAGGTGCAAGAAGCCTCTTTCGGTCATTTCACTTCATTGGACAAGATTCAAGCTGCAATCAGAACAAAAAATTGGCCAGTCTGCCTGTCATGTCCACCCTTTTTCCTCCTCTTATAAAGGAGATTAAGAGATGGTTCGTTGCCTGTGACTATCTTAGGATATATGTTACACTTTGTCATCTGCTCTTATCTCCTGTTCATGCATGGCTTTCTTCTTGGTAAAGGTCTTACAAAATCAGAGGAAACTGAACAGAAAGATGATCACAGTAGTCTACAAATAATTGCCCAGAGAAAGGGGAAGCATTGAGTCAATTGGAAGTGAGGAGTTGTAGAGAGGGGAGATGGTGAAAGCCCCAGATAGGAGAATGGTTATCTGGAGGTCGGTAGGTGGAAAATGTGTGAGAGCAGCAAACAAACCGGGCTGGAGAAGGAAGTCCATTTAGGACAGTGGTTTCAGGTCTACGTTAATGTTCTGTGAGAGATTACTGGCAGTGGCATAAATAACAAAAATAGGTGTAGCAAATTAAGATCACAGAGGCCTGTGTGCAAAAATGTAATTTTCTTTATTTCTCTACAATTGAGGTGTTACAAGTTCCCATTTCCATGGGATGACAGAAAAAAATCTCACTAATTTAAAGTTGTTTTGTTTCTACTGGTTCAAGATGGAGACTCCTTGGGAGTAATGACACAGTCTATTCAGAATTCTTTCCCCTCCAAAGCCTGCTTTTATTTGCTCTGGAGGGTCACTGGAGTTCTTTGGGGGTGGTGGCAGTGAAGGGGACAGAAGTGATGAAGGGTTGTCCTGTGTCCAGGAGAGGTTTGGGTCATCTTTTGTTCTTACAAACTTTGGCTGAGACCATGCTTGTCTGGCCAGCTGCAAGTCCAAGGGCTCTTCCAGGTGTTGGTCCTTTCAGCCCTTGAGGGTTTGGGGACTTATGGCTGCTTTACCTGAGCACTCTGGGGCCCTCTGGACTTTACAAGGCAGCCTGTTCTGAGGCTTAGGCAGGTCTCCTGCCAGGGCTGCTCCTCTTTGGCTGAGGCCAGGCTAGACACAGGGTTTTGTTATGACCTTGCTGGTGTTTAGGACTCCACACTGGGAAGTCAAGTGATGTTTCTCTCTCCCAGAATTTGCCACCCAATCTCCACCCTCAAGAGAAGGCCAGGGGTTCTCTTGTTTGGTAGTGCTGGAGAGGGGGCGCTCTGGGCCACCTCTTAGAAATATTTCAGGATCCAGTAATCATTGGCTACCTACCTCTGCTTCCCCCTTTGCGCCTGCTGGTCAACTCTGCTCCTCTGGGAACAAATAGCTTTATGTTACCATGTAATCTTCTCCATTCCATGCTTTATGATATAAGATTTATGGTCTAAGTTCTCCAACACTTTGGCTTTGGGGATTCAAGGACACAGGCATAAAATTCTTCTCTTTTCAAGTCTAGTGTTAATGTTTATAATGGGCAATCTTTCCAAAGGTTGTCCTGCCACATAGGCCATGGGAAGTGTTTTATTTTTCAGGCATCAGAGCACATTGTATCGATCAGTGAGATTTTGTTTCATGTGCAGTATTAAAGATTCTTCCGAAAGAGCATCCTGGGACTTAATCAGCTTGACAGGTGGAGGAGAGACTGAAAATCTGCAGGGGATAAAGTCTTGCTTAAGGAACATGGCCTGGGGGTGGATGACAGAGGGCCAAATCTCTTGAATGATAAACATTTCCGAGGTGGGAGGGAGAAGGCTTCCAGAGGCTAAAGGTGCTATTTCTGTTCCTTGTAAGCTTTTGTCCAGGATGTGAGCCGCTGGATTGCATCATCAGCATCCATCAGTGTGATAGGCCTACGCTGAAGCACATAGATGTGTTCAGAGCATTTGTGTGGTGTTGAGACCAGAGCAGAGAGCAACACAGGGATGGCAGTCTCTGCCTTATGGGAGCCTCCAACCCAGGGGGTGAAGTGAGGCAAGTGGTCTCACAAGTTATCCAAGGAAAAGAAATAAAGGGAAGGGCAAAGTCAGTGACAGTGGTCAGCGTGGCTGAGTGAGGAAGGAGTTGATCTCAAGGTCCCGGATAAAACAGTGGTATAAGGTGAGAAGAGAAGATCTTCAAATGCCAGTCCTGTGATGGTGGGTATATGACAGTCCCGTCTGGATCTAGAGGCCTATGTATCTAGCAGGACACTTGGGAAGAGATGGTTGGGAGGGGTCCACACTTAAAAAAATGGAAAAATTATAGTTTTTATTTCTACATTGTTATGCAAATCAATTTCACTTTCTACTTATAAACTTCTTAAAAACCTTCGTTATGTGAATGGCAGGACAAGTTGATGCTCACCAGCACAGGGCTTCCAGGCCAGTTCTGTAGCATGGAGCCAGGTCCACCTTCGTCGCAGTCATTAACTGCCACTTGGACAGAGTGTTGAAGTAGCTTTGGTGGAGGATTCAGAGTAACGGCATTGCTGTGAGGGCTTAGACAAGCAGTTGTTCACAGCCCTGGCTGCATGCTGGAATCACCTGGGAGCTTTAAAAACACTAAAGTTTGGGCCTCAGGCCCAGAGATCCTGACATGACCCATGTGAACATGAGATTGTCATATCTCCCTGGTGATTCTGAGTGGAGTCAAGGCTGTGAACACCACTGCTGTATGAGGAAAGTACTGAGAGAGAGGACAGGTAATGAATTCTCATAATTCTGCATGACTGGCCCCAGACACGAGCCTGCTCTTCTGAGAAGAAGAAAACGTTCAAGCTTCTGAAACCAGATTTTTAAAAAAGTGAGAACTTGTCATCATGCCAAGCCACAAGGCGGCTTTTAGGGCTGATGAGTTAGTTATTGCTGCTCCTTCCCTCACATGCTCCCCATCCTGGAATTGTCCTGGGCAGCTGAGGCTCCAGTTACTTCAATTCTTGGGTTTCTGACAGGATGTATCAGGATGCATCAGGGAAACAAAAGTGTGCCCAGCCTGAAAGGGACACAGGCAGGGGTTGGTGTGCACTGGAAGAAGGAAGCAATCATCATTTACTAATCTCTCCTTGGAGGACGGTCCATCAAGTCCTCCAAGCTGGAGGGTCCAGTCACACGCCAAGCGGAAAGGGAAGAACAGATTTCAGCCTCCAGGGCTGCTGGCCGGACCCAGAGCTTCCCGCCCCCGCCCCGCCCCTGGAGTCCTAGGCGTGATCCTGCCAGGCACTTTATGTTTATGACCTTGACCATTCTTGCGTTTCCTGAGTGTGGATTCTCATTTGCAAAGTGAGCCGGTGGGAGTAGGGGAGTTTGAGTTGAAAAGAGTACTGTACTTGAGGTCTGTCCCGAAGTGAAGTTGGCTATCAAGTTTGTACGGCAAGTAAACTGATTTTTCATCCAGGCGCATAACAATATCAATAAAACCAGCAGATACTGATTATGTAGTATCAACTCTGTGCCTGGTACTAATTTTATATGTCTTAGCTCATTTAATGTCCTCAATCACTCCATGAGATGGGCGCTGTTACGATCCATTTCACAGAAGAGGAACCAGAGGTACAAAGAAAGTTAGAGAGACTCGTCCAAGTTCACAAAGCCAGTCGCGGTTCCAGAGGCCGCTCAGGGCTCTAACGTGTTAGCATTTGCTTCTCCATCGGATGTTTTGCGGGTCGCCAGCTCAATTCGCTGGTCGCCCCCCAGCTCAGTGGGGTGGTAGAGCCAGGCCGCGATGGCTAGGTGAGTTGTCCCAACTAACTTTGGTGGGACCACCGTCGCCGCCCCTCAAGGAGCCGGGCTGCGTTACGGGAGCGCGCGGCAGCCCTGGAGCGCTCTGGAACTGGCGGGACCCCTGGCAGGGACGCCCGGACCGCGGGGATGCCCAGGGCTGAGCGGCGTCCGGAGGGGCTGTCCAGCCTCTCGTGCGCCTCCGGCCGGGGCGTGGGGGACAGCGGGTTGGCTCGCTCGCCTCTCGGGGTCTGCCGCCGCCCGCGGCCTGGCCCAGCCGAGCCGTCTCCGCCCGCTCCCCGCCCCCGCGGTGGCTGGGCCGGAGCCGGAGCCGGAGCCGCGCCCCGCAGTTCCCGGCCGCGAGGGCGGGCGCAGCTCGTGCCCGGCGCCCGGAGCCCACTCGGAGCGCGCGGCGCCGGCCAGAGGAGCCGAAGCGGGGCCGAGCAGGGCAGCGGGGGCGCCGGCCTGCCCCGCGCGCCCCCAGGGAGCGGCAGGAATGTGACCGTCGTGCGCCCGAGCCCCGGAGCATTCCTTGTTGGGCTCCTAGGGCTCCCGGCCCGCCGGGCTGAGCCGGGTTCCGCCCGGGGCTGTGATCCGCTCTACCCCCACGGGGGCTCCTCCAGGTAGGAGAAAGCTGGGGCCTCCCCGGAATGGGTTGGCGGGAGGACGGGCTGTGGCTTTGACACTTTCGTGGGCTCCCTGCTCTGCAGTGCGCGGTAAGCGTCTTTCCTAAAGTACACTTGGTTGTCAGAGTTTGTTGTGCAACAAGGTGATGGCGGTTAAGTCTGTGTATGTGTGTTTCTTGTGTGAAGCAGGAGTAGAGGTTGTTCACATCTTTTAGGGGAGCTTGCCCATCATTCTGGAGCGTGGTTGCAGGTAGGCGTGTGTCTCCCTGTGTGAATTGCTTCCAGGCATTTTAAGCCTGCCAAGATCAACTGTTCGAGTGTCCGTTTTAGGGGTTTAGGCTCAGAACGAGGTAAGGGATGAGGCTCTAAACGCACTGGGAAGGATACCTTGTTGCCCCTTCCGATAAAGGAGGATGCTGGGCAGTGTAGCTACAGGGAATAGACACCAAGAAGACACTCATTATTTACAACAAGCAAGCCCAGCACGTTCGGTTTACAAGGTCCTTAACACTCACTGCTCTTTTATCCTCCCAGCAGTCTTGTGAGGAAGGTGCTGTCATCATGCCTGTTTTACAGCGGAGGAAGCACAGGCTTAGACAGGTAGGGGAGTAACTTGTTGGATGCCTGGCACCCAGGAGAGTTAAACCTCTGGATTCAAATCCCTGCGTCTTTTTCTTTTCCTCATGATGGCTCCCAACAGTCCCTGCCTACCAGGGCTTTGTGCCAGGGGTGAGGGAGGCTGAGGAGGGTGTGCAGATGTGATTCCGGCATGTTCCTCCGTAGTATTTCCTGGGGGCTAGGGCACTCGTCAGATGGGCACATTCCATGGTTTTAGCTTCAATCCTAGGAACTGAGGCAAGGGACACCATGAACTTGGACCACTGATGTCAGGGAGAAAAGGTGAGCCAAGGTCCCTTCATCACCTCAGTGTGATGCCTGGGTCACCGTGGTTCAGTGCTGAGTTTCTGGAAGGTGAATGGATGAAATGGAACTCTGCAACTCTAGATGGGCCAAGGACAGCAGTGGTGCTGGGGACGTTCTCTGCCCCTTTCCTCATCCAATTTATTAATACTAGCAGCTATTGGCATTGTCTCCCTTCTAATTTGGTACTTAAGATCCTATTTGATATTTTATTTATTATTGTATATTCACATCCTGCATTAACTTTTGCTCTAGACAAAAAGGATGTGTGCAGCCTTGATTTATTTTTAGTCCTTTTTGGCCAGCTGCCACTCTGCTGCCTGCGGAGCATTGCCTGTGTCCGTTCGCCCTCCTGTGGCCTCCATGCCGTCCCAGAAAGGATGTTTGATGTGAATTCTCACTTGACCTTGGCGGAGCAGGGTTTGGTCCTGACTAAACCCCCCATTTTTGGCATCAAGATTTTCTGTATGGTTCCACAACATGTAACAGCTACTTAATATTAGATTCATGTATTTATTAAGCAAATAATATGGATATTTACTATGTGTCAGGGACTGTGGTGAGCGCTGGGTTAGGGCAGTGAATAAAACAAATGAAAATCTCTGTCCTCTCACTGAAGCAAGTGTCAGGACATTGGCAGTCTCTCTTCATAAGGAAGCTCTTTGAAATCTGCCCCCTTGAGCAGGATGTGGGTACACTGGCTGCCCGGAGGACACCACTCAGTGTCTCAGGGAAGAGGAGGAGGAGATGATGGGGCAGAGATGAAGCTCTGTCATTCCCTGGAGAGTAACAGGGCTGCTGAGATACACTGCATGGCTCGGCCATGCACATGGACCAGGATAGATGGAAACCTGTGGCTGGGACGCGAGGTGGGTGTCCACCTGCAAACAGAGACGTTATGGAGGGAGCTTCTCATTAAGCAAAAGGGCAAAGCTGGTCAATTGTGGTGAAACTACCATGGCGTAGGGGTGGGGAGATACAGAGATCTGCATATTCTTGTGCTGCATGATGGATCCACTATGAACTTACCACTTTAAAGGAGAGACGTTATCAGGGGCACCTGTGACTCACTGGCTGTAGCCCAGGCCCTCAATGGTACCTGTCTGTTGCTGTGAGTGAGTGCTTGGTTTGTGTTTCCCTCTCCTTGAGGTTGTTAGGTGGGCTGGAGGCACAGGGACGAGGATCTGCACTGTCAGCAGCTTTTGTCTCCTCTGGTTGTCTGCTGCGGCCCCAGGAAACGCTGCTGCAGCCACGCCTAGCACAGGGGGCGTGTAGAGGGGTCCCAGCACTGAGCCTTCCTACCAAGTGTTAAAAAGGACTGGGGCTCCTCAAGGCTGTAGTCACCTGTGTGTCTTTGGATTCTGTGCTGTCTCCTCTTCATGCACACCCACGGGCACGCACGTGGCAGAGTGGTGGAGAGAGCTACCTGTGACTTACCAAGAGGACTCATGGCAGGAGAGGAGAGAGGTGCCATAAATTAAAGGTGAGATGAAAGAAAAACAAGAGTGGAGATGAAGTGGAGCTTGAAATGAGGCTAGAAATATGTAAAATGTAACCTCGATGGCCTAAATGTTTGTTAAGTTGCCCAGGTGGGCTGCAGATGCCTCTGGTAAACTCAGCGTCCCAACCCGGCCAGCACCTTAGCATTGCTCGGGGCACTCTGAAGACTGCTGGGACCAGACGCAGAGCAAACAAACTAGCATCTCTGGGGGTGTGCCAGGCTTTGGTATTTTTAAAGCCCCCCAGGTGGTTCTAATGTGTAGGCAAGATTAACAACACAAATATGCTTACTTGTAGGCACTGGGAGGGAATAAAGCCGGCAGGGCTTCAGTGTCTTTAAGATGAAAGCAAAGTGCTCAGGAGAAAAAGCATTCTTGGGACAAAGAGAAGTGGGAACTTTCTCCTGAAGGTCCCCATAAAAGAGGTGGGAAGAGCAAGTTTTAGGATGTTTTTTGAAATGACCTGAACTGTAAGTGCAGTTTGGTAACCATCATTCACTGGAGTGCTGACAGGAGGGGTCTTGCCATGCTGGTCCACACATCTGGCTTCCCAAACTTGAGATCTTATGGACCCCTGAAAATACAGCCAATGACTCCTGACCAAGAGTTAAATGAAAAGTTAGATACCGTCACTTTCCATCTCATCAAAACCCAATATGCTCCTCTTTATGCAAATATTTTAAACATTCCCTTTATAATTCTGAAATGATGTAACAAAACTTACCTAGAGCATTTTAAAATATCAATATAATACTTGTGAAGAAGAAATACAAGCAATGTGTATTAACATGATGTCTTTTGGTATGTAGATGCTTGGGCTGAGCTGAACTAGAAGCAGGTGAGGTCATTCAGTGCTTTCTAGAGACTGACCGCAGGGTAGCTGTGGCGGGGCAGCTCCGAGAGCAGCGTAGAACAGGTGATTCTTGGAGGTCATCCAAATATCACTGAAGGACGAGCGACTCTTGGTCAAGGTCTAAATGGTAGTCAAAGGCCATTCTTTTCTTAATTTTCACAGTAGTTGCATTCCTGAAAAATTCAATGTGTATAAAAATCATGCCAACAATATGTATTTTACATAAATGTGGAATGGAGTTGGGGGCTGGGCTCCAAATAGTATAAACGTATTTCCATTGGCATGAATGTCTGTAGGTCATGTGGGATGAGGGATGAGGGATGAGTCTTTACTAAGTGGAACTTCCTGGTATTGTCCCAGAGGTCTAGCATCCACGCCTCCAAGACTGACTGTGTGGGGATCAGCCAAAGTGTCTCCTTCCCCGGGATTTCCAAAATGCTCCCTCAGGGGCCACGGCCACCCCGTTGAGAACCACTGCTTTCCCCGAATTACTGGGTAGCGTGTGATTACATCACTGATGCTGGCGTGGGCTCTGAAAGAGGGCGCTGGGAAGGTGTAAGCTAGCCACCCGGAACGCACGGACGTTATATGTTAAAGGATCATAAAGGTTGAGAGAGAAATCAGAACGGTGGGTGCTGTGTGTATAGGGGGGTGACTACTAAAAGCCCCAAGGGAGCTTTGGGAGGGGATGACAGCAATGGTCTGTATCCCAGTGGAGTATTCCTGGTGCATACAGTTGTCACAGTTTATGGAACTGTGTACACTTAAGGCTTGTGTATTTCACTATGTGCATACTTTACCTCAATAAAAAAAATTATAGAAGTGAAAACTACATAAAATGTCTTGTGTGGATTGCCTAGTCCTCTGAAACTCCATCTATAGATCCCAACCTGAGAAACAGCTGCTTTCGCCATATTGAGAGGCGGGGCATAGGGACAGTCTCTCTCCGTCATAGTCTTCCAGCCTATAGGAGAGGCTGGAAAGGGAAAGGCAGGGCATTTAGGAAGGGGACGAAGGACGGGAGACTGGGCCCATTCCGTCTCTGGGTTCTGGTTCCTGTGGTCCAGGAGACCCAGGAGGTTTGCAGGGGTGAAGTAGAAAAGTCAAACTACAACCTAGCCGTCAATAGGCTCGGGTCTGACCCATTCCCGTTTGTAGCATCTTGTGACAGTAATTACGTCTCTCTGTGTCTCATTTCCCCCTAGCCCTTAAAACCCACGTGTCTCAGTTGTAATCACCAATGGCATGGCTTTGCGCCTTGTAATAGCCGAATAATTTAGATTTCTTGGCAACACTTGAAACCTCTTTGGAAATTTTTATTTTATCTTTGTATCCTTGTGCATCCTTGATGATAAAAGTAATACTTCCCTTGCCCCATTTGCATGGGTAAATAAGCCATCAATTTACTGTGAGCAAGGCTTTTGGATTCATGTTGGTGTTTTCTGGGCTTTCTGACATGATGAGTGAGTTTCTATTTTCCTGCCATGGGAGTGGTTTTGTTTGCTCATAGTTTTGTAAAGCTGTTTCTCTGGAGGAAAATCAGTGGTGACTGTACTGAAGGCACAGTTGGGCTTTTAGGATGTCTGTGTAATAGAGTGTGGGTGACTGATCTCTACAGAATGGAAACAGTTGTGTCACATACGGAGCACACTGTGGTGGTCCCCGACTCCTCTGTGGTTGTTTCCACATCCTCTTTTCCCCATCTTGAGTGTGGACCATCCTGCGTGGACCCTGAGGTAATTAGAGTTAGGTGGCTCCGTCTGTCTTGCCCAGTGGGGGTGAGTCTGTGGGGCCCTGCTGCCTCCATTTCTCATGACTGGGACCGTATAGAGATGACTATGGCTGCCTGGGACTTTAAGGCAAATGCTTTGAAAAGGTGCTTCTTTGATGCCTCATGTTTATCTTAGAAAGATCTTGGTGATTTTTCTTTCTACTTCAGAATATAGCCATGTTTGCTCTGATATAAAAATACTAATTCCCCCCAGAAAATCTTTGGGTAAAATCAATTCCCCAGGGAGATAGACTCTGGGCTCTCTGACTGACTAAATATCTTCTCTTTGGGGATTTGTGGATTCTAATTTAAGAAGCAAGGACTTGTCTAATCATAGAATTCTAAAGTATTTTCCACAAGCATGTCGTTCCATGGCTTTATAAATAAGTTCCTTTTTGCTTTCTCTTTTACACTGATATTTTTGTTCTTAATAAGGTTGGGGACTATTTAATACCTATTTGAATCCTTATAACAAAGGGGTAACAGGAGAACATCATAATTATGGGCTTAGTTTCGGTACCATAACCCACTCCTCGTACACGTTTCCACTGATTTTCAATAGAACACGTAGGTTGTGCCGTTTCATGAGCTGAAGAACCTACATCAGCCCTTACTTTTCCTGGGGTCTCATCCACAGTTACTTCTCGGTTATGGCCAAAGTAGTTGGAGCCTAATTCTCTGACTGATTTCTCCATCACATCAGATTGATATATATGCACATATTGATTAATGATTGGGATGAGAAGTTGTGTTGAATATTATATTAAATGATGCCGTATTTATGAGGCACTTCATGGGAAGGTAGAAGAGTGTATTGATATGACATGGAAATGTACAAAGTATTATTAGGATTTTCTTATAAATTTCATATTTGAGGCTTGGCTACTTAAGACCTCTGGAAGAAGGAGACATCACCTACTGCTGTTCTACTCTCTCTTCCTGGGTTTCTGCAGAGGGCTGGCCCTGTGCCTTGGAGGGCTCTGCTCTGCATCTTGGCCAGCCACACCCCTCGGCATGGCAAGGGTGTGTAAGGATGTGCACACGTAGAACCAGTGCCTATCATGCCTCAGGTACCTGGGACCTCTGGAATTCCCTCCCCAAACCCCCTGTGTCTTCCCTGGGTCATCCCCGTGGGCTCCACCGGTAGTGTGCCTACCTGCTTTGTGGACTGGCCAGGGCTGTTTGAGGGGTATGGACTCGGATGCATGGACTGGAGTGTCTACCTGTGCACACGTTCTGGTCCCCTCCCAATACGGGATGGAGCAGGGGCAGGGAGGGCTGGAGAGAGAGGCTTGGAGGTGAACAAAGCTAGATACAGCACAAGCCATGTGGTGAGACTGCTCCGTGCAGGTCCCAGTGCAGGGACAGAGCTCCCTGTGCCTGGATGGACACTGAGCACCAGGTGCCTAGATGAGCTAGCTTCCCCCAGCACTGGGCACCTCTATTGCCACTGTCCCCAGAAATGGACCCACAGGATGTTCTGACATTGTCTGGGGTGCATCTTCTGCGTGCCACCTTGCCTGCGCCTGGCTGCTTCTATCGTGGAAGGCAGCAGTCACAATGGTGGGGAATTCCTCAGGAGTAAGAAAGGAATTCCTCAAGAATAAGAATGTGTTTAGTAGATGTGATATGTCTACAAAGCAGAAACAAATGCTTCCTTCCCCTGCACTGGGCTTCAGGCTTTGAGGAAGGCACTTGGGTTCTGGTGACAGCTCCTCTGTCCCCAACTGTCACTTCTTCTCCTGTGCTTGCCCTGGGTATGGAATTTCCTGCAGGACAGGAAGGTGCCACTGGATGAAGTCAGTCCTTCCTGGAAGGGGGGCTTTTGTTGGGGCCAATATGCTGCTCATTATTAATCCTCATTCTTAATCACTGCTTTTCTAATTTAGTTCATGTTGAAGTTTCTCATTTTAGGTCTGTTAGAAAATTGCTTTTATGCCTCAAATAAGCATTTTCATTTTATCTTTAATAAACAAGTAGCTTTATATGTGTGTTCCACACACCACTGTAGTCATGTTTGTGATATGCCAGTGTTTCCAAATATGTCGTAATCACCAAACACCAGTGAGATTGTCCGGGGGAAGATCTTCACAGTCGCCAGGGTTTTCATGTGATTGTCATATAAAGCTGCGGTGTGCCGCAGAGAGTGGACAGGGCTGCTGGAGGTGGGGATAGCCTGCCAAGGCCTCTGGTCACCCCAGGCTCCAGCTTACCCCTGGGCATGGGTGTCACTATCTCAGTGCACCGCCGGGCTGCGGCCGGACACTGCTGTGGAGAGGGCGTTAGGTGGTCTGGGAACGCGAGACGTCATACAGGCACTGCACCCAGGGCAGAATAGGGGACAGTATGTTATGGCTTATTAATTGATTGGGTGAGTCAATCCCTTTCCCTTCCTCACTCATTTTATTTTATGTGGAAAATTCAATCTGAAAAATAACATAATGGAATAAATCTGTGACTTTTTATTGTTGCTGGTATTTTTTAAAGGTTTATTTTGAGTTTTGCTATAAACCGTTTTTTAAAAATCACAAGGGGTGTGGGTAAGTGGGTTCTGAACATACAGTGAGTACACCTCTGGCACTATAGTTCTCACGCTCCAGTCCTGTTCCCAGCGCTGTCTCCTCAGGGCTGCCCCCACCCCGGCTCTTCCACAGCCATCTGGGTGGGAGCCCTTTGTCTGACTCCTTGGGTAGCATTTCTCCTGTACGATTCCCGGCCACCTCCAACCACAGTGACGGTTCCCCTTGCGTTCCTATTCTCAGACCCACACTCAGGACCCACATTCTCTCCTTGTCCCCCCTTGATTCCAGGGCGGTTTGGGTTCCCATCTGTCTAATGCAAAGATGGTGGGTAGATGGGTAGATTCCTCCCCTCCCTCTCTCCCTTCCTCCCTCCTTCCACAAGTATTTACTGAGTCCTTGCTACATGCAGGATGTGTAGGTTGGGCCCCCCTCACAGGGGTGTGGGAGAAGGGGGGGGCAGCCCAGGAAGGGAAGGCCACAACCAGGGGAGCCACCCCCTGCTGCTGGAGCCAGCAGTCTGAGGCACTCTAGCGTGCTGCACCAGGGGCAGCCTATGTGAGGAATGACGCCTGGCTTTGGAGGAGGGTGTCTTCTTGCCCTGGGAGAAGTGACTGATCAGAATCAGCTCGGAGTTGGTCAGAAATCCCAGAAGCCTCTAGGCTTGAATGGGAAGAATGGAATTACAGCCCCGGGAAGCACATAGGGGTGCCCAGGGGCAGAGAGGCAGGTGCTAACAGAGGGGCAGGGAGGGGAGCCTGAAGGACACAGGGCAAGCTGAGCAGGGAAGGCTTGTGTGAGCGGCTCTGACTCTCAGCTAGGGTTCAGGCAGGAGGGGGTGGGGGCGCCGGTCAGGTGCTACAGAGATGTCTGGTGAGATGGAGACTGAGGGTCCCTGGCATGGAGAATCTAGGAGGCTTGGGCAGAGCGTCTCAGGGAGGGATGGATGAAAAGTGGAGACAGTGAGTATACAAGTTCTTAAAGGAAGATCCTGGGCCAAAAAGGACGAGGGAAAGTGAAGTAGTTAGAGGGGTGTGGGCAGTCACTTTGTCTGCAGGAACCTTCCTGGGCCTTCCAAGTAAGTCCATCCCTCTTGCTGGTCCTTCGACCCTTCCCGCATTTCATCAATTTCCCTGTGACTGTGATGTTCTCTACATAATCTCTGTCAGCTGCAGTTGTTTTTCAGGCACACTTATGGGGCTCAGGGGGACACTGTCCCAGGACTAGGAACGGGAGGATGTGGGGGGCTTCTCTTGATTTGTGTTGACGAGCCCCCGTGCCTCTGGTACCTTAAAGTTACTCTATGCACTGTCTCATAAGTTTGAAGTGAATAATAGGGTGGGATTTAGTACATGTAGTCTAAGCAAAATGCTACGTGTTGGATAAGCCAGGCTGTTTTATCGATGGGCATTAAAAGGCCTTACGCCGGGGCCTTGCAAGCTTTCAAAGGCCCAAGGATATGATTCTGGTGTGGAAAAAAAATTAGACTCCAAAGTACTAAAAGAAAACTGAATGAATGGTGAACTGTCTATAGGACATAACAATACAGCTCTCACAACTCAGCTCTTTTGAAGTTATTTTAAATTATGTAATACAGGGTACAGGTGTATTGTAATGCCTTGTACAGGAAGAGTAAGGATGTCTGTTCTTAGACTGGGATTGCCTATTTTTTCTGGCATTGGTGCATTTCTCTCTGGCAAGGCCCAAGCTGTATTTCCACATGCACCCCCACAGATGGTTTGATTCATTTCTGCATGCCCGTGTCCAGCAAAGTTCCAGGTCCATCTGTTTAATCAAAAATAGCTTGAGGTTGCCAAGCTGTTTGTATTCCTCATCCCTGGGACTGGATTTCCTGAGAATGTCCTGTCCCAAAGGGCTCTGGAACATAGACTTTTTAAACACTGGACTTGTTTTCATGAGCACTTATTAATAAAAGCTTTCTGACGCCTCTTAAGATGTTTGCGCTGGTAGGTGACTTCAGGCCTCTTTGTCCAGCTTCACCGGTGTGCTCTTCCTTTCCCAGGCAGATGCGGCCCCTAACGATGCTGACTCTCTCCTGAGAAGCAGGACCACTTGGTGCAAGAAAAGGCCTTCTCTGAGGTAATAGGGCTGGGTCACCCCGGAGCCTTCTAGGGTTTTCTCACAAACAGCTGACCTCTTCCACCCTCAGCTCCAGAAACCCCTGAGATATCTCCCACTGTATGTAAAAATATTTTATTGTTGTCAGCACATTTTTCTTTGGGGAAGCTCCATGGTTTTATTAATATTATTAATAGGTTTTTGAACGAGGCTGTGACCCCAGAAGGAGCCAGTACCTGCCTGCTTTACTAGGTCACCTTTGCTGTGCTCCAGCTATGCCCTGCTGAGTGGGAGGTCCCCATGCAGTGTCTGAGCTCTCCCAGTTCCAGCACATTCCAGGCCTTGCTGTCTGTTTTCACAACACTTTCATGTCAAGCTCAAATTCTTGACTTCCACTGGAGACAACATTGCTTGCTTCATCCCAAGAGCGCCGGGCCTCGTGGTGCTGCAGGTGACAACCTCCAAGCATCTGCTATGAGCTGTCTGTGCCTACCGAGCCTGCCTTCTCGGTCTGGACCTGCCTCTCCCTGGCCACACCTCAGTGAGTCAGGCCCAGACATCCCCCTTCTCCTCTCTTCCCTGAGTGTTCTCACATATGCTCCTGTCTGCCTGCTGGTCACTGCTGGCTGGCCCACCCCTCTTCCTCTCCCCTGGGGACCTCCGAGGCAGCCTGCTCTTCCGGCCTGCCCTCTGTCTTCAGTCTGTATTCCACGCAGGTGCCAAAATGCCCACAGAGAATGAAGATCTAACCATACCCCACCCCACGACTTAAAAGCTTTGAGCTATTCTCTGCCACCTGCAAATTACAGTCCCAGCTCCTCAGCAAGCCTCTTCATGTCGTGGGCACGTGTAGCCTCACAGCTTCACCTCTTGGCACGGCCTTCGGTGTATGCTTGAGAACTTGACATTGCTGGATCCTCTCCTGCCGCCTATTCCAGGCTGAGTTAGGCCCTGTCTTCCGTCCTGCCCTGGGCTTGGTTCCTCCTCAGGACACTCCACATCCAAGTCTGACTCTCTGCGGACGTCCCCACTTTCCCCGTGGCTGCTGGGCTCCTGGAGCCCGGCGGGTCCTTTATCCCTACTTTTGTTCCCAGAGCCAAGGGTGGATGCAGGAATGTGGTAGATATTCAGTTTATAATTGTTGAATGTGTCAGTGAGTGAATAAAGAGATGAATGGATAACTGAAACATTTTACTGAAACTTATATTATAGCAGCACATGGGGTGATTTCTAACAGCTAGCATTCGAGAGTGACTGTTTAGCCAGGCAGTGTGCTAAGCCCTTTTCCTGTGGCCACTCATTTCACCCTCATAGCACCATCCATGACAGATGCTGTTGTCCTCGTCCCCATTTTGTCCAGTGGGGGAACTGAGGCATGCAGGCTGAGGAGCCTTTATCTCACGTGCCGTCTGTGTTGAGGGACTTGCTGACTTGGATGGACAGCCTTCCGCCTGCTGGTGCTATACGGGCCAGTCGGGGCTGGCTCCACTTTGGGATTTCTGTGTTATTTGAGGGCACGATGGGGTTGCGCTGATTTTTGTTGGGAGTGTGTGTGTTGTAATCTTGGGCGCATCCTTTACCTCCTTCCCTCCTGACATCCTCATTCCTGTGGGTCATGTGGCCCTCAATGCCCGTCCTGAGGCTCGGCGCTGGCCCCTTGCCCCAGGGTCCTGGGGGCTGATGCCGATTCAGAAAGGCCTCTGCTGAGGAGACAGGGCACTCTCAACCCCAGGCCTTTTCCCAGAGCAGTTCTGGGGCAGGAGCAAGCCTGGACCTGTGAGGCTCGGCCCTCCCCTTTATAGTCTGTCAGAGCAAGAAGAGCTCTGAGATCACCTGGCTCCTTGCCTGCCTTATGCAGGTGGGGAAACTGAGGCTCCGGGAAGAGATGTGTTCAAGGTCACCTTCCCCTGTGGTAGAGGCCGCTGGCCTTGGACCTATGATTAAACATTGTTTGTCCACAATTAATTCGGGATTATATCTCGAGATACACGCTCTTATAAAATTCAGTCTGGCATCTTTCTCTTCTTCTCCCCTGCCTAATGGTCAAACAAGCCCAATCTTGTAACTGAATGAATGAACAGCTGGCAGTGTTCAGCTGATTTCGTAATGCCCTTATTTTGTTGATGATAAACTAATGTAAGTAACTGATTGGCCTGGAACTGGTGATTGGGAAACATTTTAACCCTTTCTTTTCTTCCTCTCTATCATAACGACTTAAAACTCACTTCTGAGACAGTGTTCATCTGCCAGGCTGCGAGGCTTCAAGCCTTCTGTCTTATTAAATCATCTGAACGTAGTTTAAAAGTATGTATGGTAATAGTACTAGTAATCTAGACTCATTGGAGAGAAAGCCTGTTTATGGGAATAAAGGGTCAGAATTACAAGATATTTAAGGAATGCAGTTTTCAAGGCTTGAGCCAGGGCCAGGCTTAGGGATCAGCGTGGTGGAACTGGGGTAAAGTGAAGAGAATGTGAATGGGTGTGTCTCGCATGCTTAGAAATTCTTTTCTTTCCTGAATTTGTTTTAGAAAGACATTGTAATGTTTTTCATACCTTTTAATGCACCTTCTTAAATAGAACATTTTCCAGTTAATATTCATATGATCCCATCATTAGGGTCTGAATGATTGTTGTGTTAAAATATTTTGTTTGCATATTTACTTTTATTCTAAACACTATTTTAGTGACTTTGTTTTGTAGCTAAAGCAATGGGTGTGTTCTCCTTCTAGATTTGCTGTATTGGGCAAGTACCTAATCTGATTATACCACTCACCTCACCGTGTGTGTACACAAAACCTTGTGTAATTAAATTACTAAGTTGCCAGGACCTCAGTTGAATATGTCATCCTGTCACTGAGCAGTATCTGTTATAGCTGATGCTGTGTTGGTGTGGCCTTTTAAACCACTCAGGGAGGCTGTGGAATGTTTTCTCTTTTTTCCTTTGTGATTGGATTCATACAATACTCATTTTAGACATTTTAGCAAGTATATAAAGTCCCAGAAAAGGGGAAACCCACCAAACCACAAGAACCAACCTAATTTTAGCATATTGTTATAATTTCTTTTAGTTTTTTTGTGCATTTTGTATGTACGTGTATCATATCATACAGGCAATTTTGTATCTCACATTATAAAATGAAGGTATGTCCTTTGAGCCAACCTAGAATCGCGGGAGACATTGTCAAGTGGGTGTTGGTGGCGGGGTACATTTGATGTGAGGAACAAATCCACACAAGCAAAGGAATGCTGGTTTAGGGGTTGGTCTACTTTGGATGTAGACTAGATTTTGGGGAAATTTAAGTGGGATGCAAGACTGGAAATGTATATTGAGACAGATGATGGAAGATTTTTTAAATCTTAAATTGTCGAGTTTGTCCTCAATTCTGTGAAAAATCTTCATCTCCAACCCCCAACTCCCCTTTTTTCTAACCAGAAGCCAAACATGATTACATTAATGATGCATAAAAAGCTAATTCATCATTTTGACTTGGGATCGAGGGTGGGGACGGGTGGGGTGTCAGTGTATTTGGTTTCAGAGATTTGCCGCAATAGTAACATTGTTGTGTTTGTCTTCTATTCCTCCATTTCTGTAGGAGAATATGAAAGTGTCACTCAGACTTGTTTGTTTTATGGCTCTACTGATTTCTTCTCTGGAGGCTGGTAAGTTAAGCATTTCCTTGTGTTCCTGTCTGCTAAGAATATCTATTAGTTAGAATACATGAAGTACCTTCCATAACAGAGTCAATTTTCTTACCCATTTCTGCTGAATCGATCCCAGGACACAGAGTCCCCGGTCATAGACCTGTACTACTGGAAGTTCCTCTCGGCATTTTCACTTCTCGTTCTCTCACTTACAGATTGGGAAACGTTAAGATCCCGGGGTCTTGTAGCTAGTTCTGGAGCAAGAGCTAAACTCTAGGTCTCCAATGTCTAGCCCAGGCTTCTTCCCACTTTCTTGCTAATTGAAGAGTATGATACAGGAAATTCTGGCTTTCATTTAGAAGAGGTGAATGCATAGTTTTTATGAACTCACATCTAGAAACCGTCAAGAGACAGTTTGTTTTGTTTTGTTTTTCTTTTTATTTCTTCATTGTCTCTGTGTGCCAGGTACTAGGTACAGGGGATAGAGCAGTGAATAACCCAGATGGAAATACATGCTTGCATGGGGTTTATATTCTTGTAGGGGAGAGAGCCAATATATTAGATAAATAAATATATACTTATCATATGATGATAAATATAGGGTAGAAAAAATCAAAGGGAGTGTATAAAGTCTTGGGATTAGAATGGGAAGAAGGTTATATTTTTGATAGTGTGGCCAGAAAAGGCTTCACTGAGGAGTTGACTTTTGAGTTGACCTGAAGGAAGAGAAAAGGGAAGCTGTTTAGATGCCAGGTTGGGGTGTGGGAAATATTCTAGGCAGCATGTGCAAAGGCCCTGAGGCCAAGAGTACTTGGCCTGCTATGGGAACTAAAATACCAGGATGGCTGGAGCATAATGAGAGATGAGGGAAGTCATAGGGATGAGGCTATTTGGGTGATGGGGGGATGGTGGATAATTGATTATGTAGAATCCTGCAGAGACCTTTCTAAGGACCTTGGCTTATAGTCTGCCTGAGATGGGAAGACTTCAGGGTTCATGGTTCAGAATCAGAGAAGTGATCTGACTTAGATTTTGGTTCCTGTCTTCAGAATAGATCCTAGGGAGACAAGGGCAGAAACAGAGAAGCTGGTTAAGAGGCTGTCATGAAAATCCAGACAAGCCATGATGGTGGCTTGTTCTAGGTAAGAAATATTGATGCTTGTCCAAGGGTGGCAAGGAGAAGTGAGAAGTAGTCAGATTTTTAATATATTTTGAGAATAGAGCCCACAGGGATTTGCAGATGGACTGGATGTGAGGTTTGAGAGAAAAAGAAGAATCAAGGATGACTCCAGGGGGTTTGGGGCTGAGCAAATGCAAAGTGGAATTGCCATTGATAGGGTGGGGCAGATCAGGTGTTCAGCCTGGACAGGTTGAGTTCAGCTGTCAATTAGCTGTCCAGTGTCTAAATGGTGACACTAACTAAGCAGTCTAGAGCCTGAGGGAGAGGTCTGGGTTGGATTTATAAAACTGGAGACCCCAGCAAGCAGCTGGTATGAGAACCATGAGTCTGAATGGAGTCACGGAGTGTGGCTAGAAAAGATAACGACTTCAGAGACTGAGCCCCGTAGCTTTCTAAGGATTGATGGCCAAGCTTCCACTGGTCAGAGAACCATTGAGAAAGACTTACCTGAAATACAGGAGGAGAATAGAAAAGTGTCTTAAAAGCCAAGGAAAGAAAGTGTTTCAAAGATGAGAGAATGATAATAACGGGTCAAATTACATTCAAAGACGATGTCTGAGAGTTGTTTATTTGATTTATCAGCTTAAAAGTCATGGGTGGAAAAATTTTGGCGAAGTGGTGGGACAAACCTCATATAACTGAGAGAGTATGTCCAGCTGAGGACTTACTTAAGGTTTACTCATTTTATCACTACTATTGTTGCTTCTGCTATTCCTGGTAGCTAACTATTTAGAAGTTCTCACTCTGTGCAGGTACCATTCTAAGTTCCTAGCTACTTTTATTCCAATTCTAGTTTTTTAATTGACACATAGTAATTGTCCACATTCGTGGGGTACATAATGATGTTTCAGTACATGTAATGTATAGTGATCAGACAGACCATGGTAATTAACATATTCATTATCTCAAACATTTATCTTTTCTTTGTTTTTGGAACTTTCAATATCCTCCTTCTAGCTATTTGAAACTATATAATGTATTTTTGTTACCTATAGTCATTCTACATTGGTATAGAACATTAGAATTTATTCCTCCTATCTAGCTGCAATTTTGTATCCTTTAACAAATGTCTCTCAATCCCGGTCTTCCCCCTACCCTTCCTAGCCTCTAGTATCTTCTGCCTGCTTTTTACTTCTGTAAGATCAACTTTTTTTAGCTTCCACATATGAGTGAGAACATGTGCTGTTTCACTTTCTGTTCCTAGTTTATTTCACTTAACATATATCCTCCAGTTCTCTGCATGTTGCCGTGAATGGCAGGTATTTCATTCTCTTATATGGCTGAATAGTATTCCATTGTGTATGTATACCACACTTTCTTTATCCATTCATCTGTTGTTGGACACCTAGGTTGATTCCATGTCTTGCTATTGTGAATAATGGTGCAATAAACATGGACGTGTAGATGTCTCTTCAATGTAACGATTTCCTTTCCTTTGGATAAAGTCCCAGTAATGGGATTGGTAGGACATATTATAGTTCTATTTGTAGTTTTTTTGAGGAACCTCCCTACTCTTCTTCTTAGTGTCTGTACTAGTTTACATTCCCACCAGCAGTGTGTAAGAGTTCCCTTTTCTGTGTATCCTTGCCAACATTTGTTGTTTTTTGTCTTTTTATTAATAGCCACCCTAACTGGGGTGAGATGATACCTCATCGTGGTTTTGATTTTGGTTTCCCCTGTGATTAGTGATGTTGAACATTTTTTCATATATGTATTGTCAGCTTATATGTCTTCTTTTGAGAAATGTCTGTTCAGATTACTTGCCCATTTATTAATAGTAGTATTATTTCAATAGATTGGGGGTACAAGTGTTTTTTGTTACATGGAAGAATTTTATAGTGGTGAAGTCGGGGCTTTTAGTGTATAGGTCACCAGAATAGTGTACATTGTACCCAATAGGTAATTTTTGATCTCTCTTATCCCTCCCACCCTCCCCTTCTTAGTTTCCGATGCCCATTACACTACTTTATGGCCATATATACCCATTGTTTAGCTCCCACTTATATGTGAGAACATGTACTATTTGTTTTTCCATTCCTGAGATACTTCACTTAGGACAATGGTCTCCAATTCTATCCAAGTTGCTGCAAAATACATTATTTCATTTCTTTTTATGGCTGAGTAGTACTCCATGGGGTGTATATGTGTGTGTGTGTGTGTATGTATGTACATATATACACACACACATATCACAGTTTCTTTATCCACTTGTTAGTTGATGGGCACTTAGGTTGATTCCATATCTTTGCAATTGTGAATTGTGCTATGAATGACATTTTGGTGTAAGTGTCTTTTTGAGATAATGACTTCTTTTCCTTTGGTTAGATACCCAGTACTAAGATTGCTGGATTGAATGGTAGGTCTACTTTTAGTTTTATGAGTAATTTCCATAGTGTTTTCCGTAGAGGTTGTGCTAATTTACATTCCCACCAACAGTGTATAAGAGTTCCCTTTTCACAGTATCTGCACGAACATCTATTGTTTTTTAACTTATTAGTCATGGCCATTCTGACAGGGATAAGGTGGTATCTCATTGTGGTTTTAATTTGCATTGCCCTGATGATTAGTGATGTTGAGCATTTTTTCATGTTTATTGGCCATTTGTACATCTTCTTTTGAAAAAAAATCTGTTTGTGTTTTTGTCCACTTTGGGGGTGCTTTTTCTTGATGATTTGTTTAAGTTGTAGATTCTGGATATTACTTTTTTGTCACATGTATAGTTTGCATATATTTTTTCCCATTCTGTAGGTTGTCTATAACTCTGTTGCTTATTTCCTTTGTTGTGCAGAAACTGTAGTTTAATTAGGTCCCATTTATTTGTTTTTGCTATTGATGTATTTGCTTTTGGGGCCCTAGTCATAAATTCTTTACCTAGGTTGATGTCTAGAAGAGTTTTTCTTATGTTTTCTTCTAGAATTTTTATGGCTTCACATCTTACATTTATATTTTTTCGTGTGCTTACTTACCATCTGTATATCTTCTCTGGTGAAACTTCCAAACCTTTTGCCCATTTTTTATTGTGTTGTTTGTTTTCTTGTTGAGTTTTGAGCATTTTTTATATATTATGAATATATGATCTTTATTATGTATATGATTTATGAATATTTTCTCCCAGATTATGGTTTGTCCTTTCATTTGTTTATGGCATCCTTCAAAAAGTAGAATTCTTAATTTTGAAAGTTTCAATTTATCCTTACTTTTTTTTGGATTATATTTTTGGTATTATATCTAAATATCTTTGATCCTAGACCACAAAAATTTTCTCCTATATTTCCTTCCGGATGTTTTGTAGCTTTAGGTTTTACATTCCGGTCTGTGACCCCTTTTGATTTATTTATAGTCATTTTGTTTAATGCAATTACTTTTTAAAATCATATTGGAAAAAAGAGAAGTTATAAGCCAAAAATACCTATGTATTTTAAAATATTTACCTACATAGTTTTATATTTCCCTATGGAGTTTCCTTTCCTGGTGTTCCCTATTTCTTTATTTGGATTCAAGTTACTGTCTAGGTTCTTTTATTTCAGCCTGAAGGGGACCCCCTTTAGCATTTTTTTGGTAGGACAGATCTGTTCATAGTGGATTCTCTGTTTATGTTTATCTGTTAATCTCTTCATTTCTCCTTCCTTTTTAAAAGACAGTTTTGCCAGGCATAGAATTCTTGATTGATAGTCTTTCTTTCAGCACTTTGAATATGTCATCCCGCTGCCTTCTGGCCTCTGTGGGTTCTGAGAGCCAACTGTTAATTTTATTGAAGATCCTTTGTGTGTAATAAGGCATTTATCTCTTGCTGCTTTCAAGACTCTCTCTTTGTCTTTCTACGATTTGCCTATGACGTATCTGGATGTATTAATATATCTTTTTATTTTATCCCACTTGTAATCCTTTGAGCTTCTGGGATGTTGCTATGGTTTAAATATGGTTTGTCCCCACCAAAACTCACATTGAGGCCTGATCTCCAATGTTGCAGTATTGGGAGGTGGTGCCTTTAACAGGTGTTTATTGATATGATAGATTAATGTCTTTCTCAGGAAATTGGGTTAATTCTCACAAGAATTGATAGTTCTTGTGAGCGTAGGTTGTTATAAAGCAAGGTAGCCTCTCCTGTTTGCCCTTTTGCTGCAACCAGCTCACCTTTCATTTTTCTGCCATGTTTTGATGCAACATGAGGTCCTCACCAGGGGCTGCCACATGTAGCCACCCAACTTCCCAGCTTGCAGAACTGTGAGCCAAATAAACCTCTTTTCTTTATAGATCACCCAGTCTCAGGTAATTAATGTTATGTTGTAACAACATAAAATGGACTAAGACAGATGTGTTGATTAATGTTTTTCATCAAATTTGGGAAATATTTGAGCGTTATTTCTTCAGATATTTTTCCTGGCCCTTTTTTTTTCCTTTTTCTTTTGGGATTCCCTTCACGCATATGTTGATATGCTCGATGAAGCCCCACAGGTCTTTGAGGCTCTGTGTAGTATTCTCTTCGATTTTCTTTTCAGATTGGATAATCTTCCAATAATCAGTTGACTTATTTTCAAATTTACCAATTCTTTCTGTTGCCAGCTCAAATCTACTGTTGAGTCCCTGTGGTGAATTTTTCATTTTATTTATTGGACTTTTCTACTCCAGAATTTCCGCTTGATTCTCTTTGATGATTTCTGTCTTTTTATTGATATTCTTTACTTGGTGTAACATTGTTGTCATACTTTCCTTTAATTATTTAAACATAATTTTCTTTAGTCCTTTGAACATATTTTTAATAGCTGATTTAAAGTTTTTATCTATTAAGTGTAACATCTGGACCCTTCTGGTACAGTTTGTATTGCTACCTTTTTTTTCCCGTGTGTGGACCATATGTTACTGTTTTTTTTTTACATGTTTCATAATTTTTGTTCAAAAATTGACATTTTAGGTAGTATAAGGTTGCAATTTTAGAAATCAGATGTTCCCCTCCTCCCCTACAAAAGGTTTGTTTGTGATTTTTTTTTTTTATCATTGTTGTTGCTGCTTCTATTCATTTGTTTAATGACTTTCCTGGGCTAATCCCTTAAAATATGTATTTCATTTATTATGTGGCCACTGAAGTCAGTGCTTGGTTAATTTAGTGGTCATCTGATGATTGGCCAGAGATTTCTTCAAATTTCTTGACCCAGTAAGTTTTCCACTTTTTGCTGAGGGGCCCTGTGTGTGTTGGGGTGTGCCTTCAGTACTTAGGTTGTTTATAGCTCTAACTTAGCCTTTGTGTCCTGCTTGTGTATGACCTCAGAATCATCCATAAATGGGAAATTGGTGTCTTCTCTGCTCTTTCCTGGACATGTGCTCAGCCCTCCAAACATGGGCACCTGTCTAGATTCCCCAGGAATATATGGAGAAAGCTTTTCAAATCTACCCAGGGGCTTTTGTTTGCTTCAGCTGGTATCACAGCCTCAGGTTAAACAGTTGACTCTAACACCCTGGAGATAAGGCTTTTTCTGTGGAGGTCTTAGGTCAGTAATGACAGTACTCTTTGAATAAGACTTTCAGGAACTGCCAGTGCTGTGGGAATGGGAGTTTTTTGAGGAGCTCCAGACCAAGTCATTCTTGGAAGCCTGCTGGTTTTCACAGAAAATGTATTTGCAAAGCTGCTGGTTTTCATGGCTATTGTGGAGACAGGAAGAGGAAGATGGAAGTAGTTTAAGTTATAAAGTCACAAACCCTGCTGCCCTACTGTGATTCAGCAGGTTTTTGTTTATTTTTTAATAAATGTACTTCTGAGTATTATAAGCCTTTGTTTTTGAAAATTTTTGCCAGTCTTTTTGTTGCTTTTATGGAGGACTGATTTATGGAGACCCTCACTCCACCATATTGGAAATCCTGCCTCCAAAGTGTTTTATATTTTTTGCATGAGGATATCCAATTGGTTGAAAAGACTGTCTTTTCTCCACTGAAATTGTTTGCACCTTTGTCAAAATAAATTAAATATATTTGTATGACTTATTTCTGGGATATCTATTCTGTCTCAGTGACCTATTTATCTTTATACCAATATTATACTGTCTTAACTGATGTAGCTTTATAATGAGTCTTGAAATAAGGCAGTATTAACTCCTCCAACTTCATTCTTTTTTAAATCAAAAATTGTTTTGGCTAATTCTATGTAAATTTTAGAATCAGCTTGTCAATTGGCAAAAATAATTCTGATCAGATTTTAATTGGGATTGAATTAAATGTAGGTAAATTTGGAGAGAACTGATTATCATAACAATATCAAGTCTTCTGATCCATGCGTAAAGTATGTATTTCTTCATTTATTTAGATCTTGTTTAATATTTTTAACATTTTATAATTTTTATTGTACAGGTCTCCTACGTATTTTTATCAAATTTATCCTTAATTTTTAATATATTTTGATGCTACTCTAAATGTTATTTTTAAAAATTCAGTTTTGAAATATCCTTATATGAGTATATGCAAACACATTCAATTTTGTACATTCATATTATATCCTACAATTTAATAATATTTATAGATCTTTTTTAGATTTCATAGCATTTTTTACATAAGCGATCATCTTGCCTGCAAATAAAATCATGTTACTTCTCTTTTCCAACTTGGATATCATTTATTTCTTCTTCTTGCCTTAATATACTAGCTAGATCCACCAGTACGATATTGAATAGAAGCAGTCATAGCGGGCATCCTTATCTTGTGCCCAATCTCACCACATATGATAACTGTAGGTTTTTCATAGCTGTCTCTTATCAAGTTCAGGATGTTCCCTTGTATTCCTAGTTTGCTGAGAATTTTTTCTCACGTTTTTGGATGAAGCATACCATTAGATGCTTTTTCTACATCTATTGACATTATCATATAGTTTTTCTTTTAAAATCCCTTAGTATGTAGAATTACATTAATTTTTTTAAGATGTGAATTCAACATTGAGTTCCTGGGATATAGCCTACTTCATAATACATCATCCTTTTTTATATATTGTAGGATTATATTTACTAAAATATTTGAAAGAAAATTTGCATTTATGATCCTGGTGGAGATTGGTTTATGGTTTTCTTGTAATGTCTTTGGTTTTGGTATCAGAATAACGTTGACTTCATAGAGTGAGTTGGGAATTATTACTGTCTCTTAGATTTTCTGGTAAAATTAGTATTATTTCTTTGATAAATGCTTGGTAGAATATTTCTGCAAAGCCATTGAGGCATGAATATTTTTTTGCTGGATGGTTTTTAGGTACAAATTCAGTCTTTAATAAATATAGGACAATTCAGGCTGTTTCTTCTTGGGAGAGCTTTAGCTGTCTGTGTCCTTCAAATAATTTGCCCATTTCATTTATGTTATTTATGTTGTTGAATTTATTGGCATAAAGTTGTCCATAATATTCCCTTTAATACTCATTAAAAATTCCTTTGATGAAAGATGTCACTTTTTTTTTTTTTACCTGATTAGTCTGGCTAGAGACTTACTCATTTTATTGATTTTATGAAAGAACTAACATTTGGTGTCTTTGATTTTTCTTTATTGTTCCTCTGTTTTCTCATTCATTGATTTCCTCTCTGATCTATATCATTTACTATTTTTCTACTTCTTAATTCTTCTACCGTATTAATCATGTTTTTAATTTTTTTGTATTTTATAATGTTTTGACATTTTGGGGAGTCTTTCATACCTGTGAGAGACTGCCCCTCTGAGGGCTGGGTAGTCCCTAGGGGTTGTGGGAAGCTTGTCTGGAGCAAGCCTTTCACGTGAGACTGCCTGATTCAGAGCTGTGCCCTACCTCACATTCTTATCCAATGCTCACACAACAAACCATGGTTACTCCATCCCTCAATCAATCCAAGGCCAGGTACCAAACAACTAGGGACAGCCTCTAGACAGCCTCTATGCCCAAATCTTGCTAAAATGACTCAGACTGGCCAATCCTACACTGTTTATGTCACTCAGCCTTGTCTTTCCCATGGAAACCCCAATAAAGACTCTGGCCTTTCCCCTTGTTCCTACTTCTGCCTCATAACCCAGCTGAGTTACTCCCTCTGTGGCTTTTGGTGGTGTGGCACACCCCTTCTTTCAGAAATGTCAGTAATGAAAATCTTCTTTCAATGATGTTAGCTTGTCTGTATTATCACTCAGTCCCCTTTATAAATGAAGTCCCAGGCATAGAACATCTGCTTACTGCTTACTTTGGATGTACTCTGTCCCTTTTGTCATTTCTTAAGGTGGAAGCCGAAGTCATCAATTTGAGATTCTTTTTTTGTTCTTATATAGGCATTTAGTGCTATCGATCTCCCTCTCAGTACCACTGTCATTGAACTCTACAGGTTTTGATATATTGTGTTTGCTTTATCATGCAGGTAGAAATACTTTATACTCTCCTTTTTGATTTCTTCTTTGAATCATAGGTTATTTAGAAGTGTGCTACTTTTAAATATATGGGGACTTCCTAGATATCTTTCTGTTATTGATTTCTAATTTAATTCTGTTGTCACCAGAGTATATACTTTGTCTAATTCGAATCCTTTCAAATTCACTGAGTATTGATTTATAGGGAAGAATATGGTATACTTCAGTAAATTATTTGATCTTAGAAAACTTCTTAAGAATTTCTTTAAAAAGAATCTACATTCCACTGCTGTTGGGTGGAATTTTCTGTAAATATCAGTTATATCAAATTGGTCGATAGTGTTGTTCAAATTTTGTATATCATTGCTGATTATCTGTTTAATTGTTCTACTTGTTCTTTCAATCCTTGTGAATGGGGTTTCTCTAGTTTCTTGCAGAGCTGGTTTATCTAGTTCTTGAAGTTCTATCACTTTTTGCTTCATATTTTGAAGCACTGTTAGTAGGTGCATAAATGTTTACTACTGTTGTGTTTCTTTTGATGAATGACTTCTTTATCAGTATGAAATGACCCTTTTCTCTCTGGTGATATTCTTTACTGTAAAACTACTCTGGTAATAATATAATAATCACTCCAGCTTTAATTAATGTATTATTTTCATTTTTTTATTAAGGTGAAGTTGACAAAAATTGTCTATATTTACATTGTACATTGTGATGTTTTGGTATATGTATACATTGTGAAATGATTAAAGTGAGCTAATTAATCAAGCCTTCTTATGATTAGTGTAAGCATGGCTTATCTTTTTCTCTTCTTTTGTTCTTAACCTATTTGTGTCATTATATGTAAAGTGTGTGTGTATTTATGCTGGGCTCCATATAGTTGGGTCTTTCTTTACCCATTCTGATCATCTCTGCCTTTCAAGTAGGGTGTTTAGATTATTTGAAACACACTATGATTATTAATATATTTGGGTTTAATTCTAGGATCTTGCTATTTTGTTTTCTACTTGTCTCATCAATTCTGTTACTTTTTTCTCTTTTTTCTGCCTTTTGGATTAATTGAAAATTTTATAATTTTATGTTATTTCCTTTATTGGCTTATTTATTAGTCATAACTCTTTGTAGTGTGTGTGTCTGTTTTTAAATGACTGCTCTAGGGCTTGACTATCTATCTTTAAGTTATCTCTGTGTACCTTTAAGTGTACTATACAATTTAGTATATGGTATAAAATATTTAAAACGGTACACATCCACTTCTCCTTTCTTGAACTTTGTTCTATTGTTTGCACATATCTTACTTTTTTATATGTTATAAACCATACAGTATATTATGTTTGCTTTAAACATTCAGTTTTCTTGAAAGAGATTTAAATAATAAGAAAAATTATTTTATAATTACTCATGTAGTTAACATTTCTGGTGCTATTCATTCCTTTGTGTAGGTTCATTTTCATCTGATAATATTTTCCTTCTTTCTGAAGGACTTCCTTAAATATTTCTTATACTGCAGTCTACTGGTGATGACATCTTGTAGCTTTTGTAAGTGTGAACAAAGTCTTTATTTTTCCTTAATTTTGAAAGATATTTTCACTGGATATGTAACTCTAGGTTGACTTATTTTTCTTTCAGTCCTTTAAGGATATTGTTCTACACTCTTCTGGCTTGTATTGTTTGTGAAAAGACGGCTACATCATTTTTGTGTTTGTTCTTGTGTACTAAACTAATTGTGTCTTTTTTCTCTGGCTAATTATAAGATTTTCTCTTCATCACTGATTTTAAACAATTTGGCTATAATGTGCTTGTTGTAGTTTTCTTCATGTTTCTTTTGCTTAGGGTTCTTTGTGATTTGGGGGCCTATGAACACATCACTTTCATCACATCTCTAAAAATTTTGGCTTGTATTTCTTCAAATATTTTTTCTGTTTTTCCTACTTTTCTTCTTCAGTGATTCATATTATGTGTATTGAAGTTGTCCTAAGCTAACTGGTGCCCTGTCCATTTTGTTCTGTTATTTTTCTCTTTGTGCTTAATTTTGGATAGTTTCTAATGCTATGTCTTCAAGTTCATTAATCTTTTTTTCTTCAATGTCAAATCTGTCATTAACCCCTTCTATTATATTTTTTAACTCAAAATTGTAGTTTTCTTCCCTAAAAGTTTTTTTTAATCTCTTTCATATTTCTACTCAACATGTTTGATATTTTCTTTAGCATCTTGAATGAATGGAATACAGTAATAATAATGACTTCAATTTTCTTCTTTATTAAGTCTATCATCTGTGTCACTTTTGGGTCAGTTTTGGTTGATTATTTTTTCCCCTCTTCATTATTGGTTGTATATTATTTGCATGCCTTGTGATTTTTTTATTGGACGTTAGATGTGGTAGATTTTAACTTGTTGGTTGCTGGATATTTTTGTATTACTAAAAACATCATTGAGCTTTGTTCTACCAATGGTTGTTAATTGGAAGTGGTTTGATCCTTTCAGGTCTTGATTCTAAAGGTTATTAGGATCAGAAAAAGGTTTATTCTAGACCTAATTTTCTCCCAACTACTGAGTCAGAATCCTTCTGAGTACTCTATGTGATGCCCTTTGACTAATGAGGTCTTCCCTTCTGGGAACTGCAACTGTTTCCAGCATTGGGTATTACCCCTTCTAATCCTTCTGGCAAATTCTCACTCTAGCCTTGGGTACTTTTCTTCCATTCTTCCACTGATTGTACTCAGCTGAAAACTTGAGGGATATCTGTACTCTGTAGATATCCAAACTCTTTCTCTCTTTATGTGGCTTTAACCACTTGAGCCTCTGCCTTGCAAATTCTTGGTCTGTCCAGATTCTTAACTCCTCAACTCACTGGGTTTTGCCTGTGTTTCCTCTTTGTAGTGTCATGGCCTGATAGTCGTTTTAGACAATGGTAGGGCTCCCCTCCTTTGTTTCCCATCTTTCTGTCCTTTGCTTCCTGATGTTCAATATCTTGAACAGTGTGATTTCATATACTTTGTCCATTTTCTAGTTGTTCAGGTCGGAGGGTAAATCCAGTTTCTGTTACTCCATTTTATATTGAAATGCGTGTCTCTCCTACACTATCCCAATTTTTTACATGAGTAAGGAGTGGGTGAGAGAGCTTAAATAACTTGTCAATGGCACAACACACAGGCAGTAAGTGACATAGCTGGACTTGAATATAAATTTTCAGACCCCCCCCCAAGATAATGCTCTTAATCACAAGGCTGTAAAGTTTTTTGTTTTTATATAATATGAGTTGATATGTTTAATAATTGGTGTATTTATTAGTAGATGTTAAACTAAGAAACATTAGCAAATTTTTTAAATGGAAATTGCTTCCCCTTTCTCTCTTTTAAAGATAAATGCAAAGAACGTGAAGAATCAATAAATCTAGCTTCATTTGCAAATGAAATTGATGTTCGTGCCTGTCCTCTTAACCCAGATGAAAACAAAGGCACTATAATTTGGTATAAAAATGACAGCAAGACACCTATATCTACTGCGCAAGACTCCAGGATTCATCAGTACAAAAATAAACTTTGGTTTGTTCCTGCTAAGGTAGAGGATTCAGGACATTACTATTGTGCAGTAAGGTAAGAAAGGAATTAATATGTTACAAACATGTCTTCTAGGTACCTGCAGTTGTTAAGGGCAGAAAATTCTTTTAATAATGCTTAATTTACCTATTTTACTTCATTTCAGAAATTCATCTGACTGTCTCAAAATTAAAATAACTGCAAAATTTGTGGAGAATGAGCCCAACTTGTGTTACAGTGCAGAAGCTGTGTTTACACAGAAACTACCCCTTGGAGGAGATGGGGGACTTGTGTGCCCTTACTTGGAATTTTTTAAAGATGAAACTAATGAGTTATCCAAAGTACAGTGGTATAAGGTAATTTAATTTTAAATATGGTATTTTACTTTTTCAGCAAATAAAATAGTTCTCTGGACAATAGACTAAATCTGCAAAGTACCTTTTTCTTTTGCATATTTTTTCTCTTTAGTGGTGAAACTTAACAGGGAATCTAGAAAGAACTGTAAGACTGCATTCATTTAATTTGAAGCTTAACTAAGATCTTACCTGCTCTTGTTTTAATTTAATTTAATAAAATATAACTGAGAAAAGTAATAGAAATAGAGATGTTTAAAGAGAAGGCTGATTATACACTCAAGGTATTTAAGAGATAACTATTTATTGCAAAATACATTATTTTGTGTTTTGTTAAAGATATTAAGTGGTCCTCAAATAACCTGGTAGTTTCTGTAACTGTCTTAAAAGTGGGTTGACGAGCATTCCATAGAGCACATCATGCTCTGGTAACTTTACCTAGTCTGGTGGAACTTAAATGGGGAATCATCTTGGAGAGGTTAAGAGATATAAATACATAATATCAGTGAAGAAATGAAGTACAGGATTGATGAGAAATTATATAGTATTAATATTCTTTCCTCAAACATTTTTTCTTACAAAATAAATCTGGCTTCATTTGCCTTCATTAGCACAAGGCGCACAGGCATAAAAATTTAGTATTGTAGAAATATAATTAACTTTTGACAAAAAAAGAAGTGCAATATTAAAATGCATTGTATGCAAGGAACCTTTCCAGTACTTTTGAAAAAACATAATATTTGCTAATGTGAAAAAATGGAGCTCCTTTTGCTGGTAGATTGGGGAAAGTTATTAACTGGTTTTCAATGCTTCTTCTCTGTCCCTTTGTCTAGGATTGCAAACCTTTACTTCTTGACAATATTCACTTCAGTGGAGTCGCTGATAAGCTCATCGTGATGAATGTGTCTAAAGAGCTTGGAGGGATCTACACTTGTCATGCATCCTACACATACTTGGGAAAGCAATATCCTATTACCCGGGTAATAGAATTTATTACTCTAGGTGAGTCATAGTTCCAGCCATACAAGTTTAGATCTGGGAAGGCCAAGAGACCAGGATCTGATATTACTTTCATGGTTTATGGGAGGAATTAACTCCAAAACAAGATCAATGACTGTGTGAAGGTCATTCATGTGGCTTTAGTTTCGTTTTTTGGTTACTATATACTTTTTATTCCTGCTTCAGACATAGTGCTAATTAAACAGAGACATTATGAGCTATATTTCCCAGCTGATCTAGGAGGTTGTTCCTTGCCTTGTCTCAAGATGGTTCTTTCAGAGAGCTCTGGGGCTCCCTCTGGCTGGTATATGGGAATGTTCTGAGAGCCTGCACTTGGGGAGTCTGAGTGTCTAGCAACAGGGATTGTTGGCATGATTGGCGTGGATGCTAATGGGCTCTAGAATATGTTATATTCCCAGAATCTACCTCCTGTTCGTTCCATGTTAGTTTTTACTTAACCTCTTTAAGACTGTTTCCTCCTTTATAACAAGATGATACAACCTCCCAAGGTTGTTGGAAAGATTAGAGATCAGGTATGTTAAACTTGTGTACCTGATGTAAATCAGTGCTTAGTGCAAAACAGGTGTGTAACAAGTAAGTATACAATGATTATTCTTGTTAATTTTCTTGGAGCTTTCAATTCTGTATTAACCATGTTTCATAATAAAAACTATTTTGCAACAAAATGAAACAAAATGCAGTCCTACAAATTACCTGAGAATGGGCAGAATGCTCAACCTTTCTGTAAATATTGAGATTTTGTAAGCTTTAAGTAATATAAAAAGAGTTGTTTTAAACAGAACTTTTTTGCTGGGTAAAGGGGTATCTATTAGTAATTATGCTGGGACAACAGGTATAAATTGGGACTATCCCAAGCAAGCTATATGATTATCCTACATATAGCTACATTTTTCTAATTCTATAATGATTTATTTTTTCAAAGATTAATATTATTAAATAAAAATTAATACCTCACCTTGGTCCCACAAGCATCAATGAATCCTAATTTTCAGTGGTCTTAGTATCACAACCATGTTTTTGAGTTTTTAGCAGCCTATCCTTGTCATTGAATAGCTCTGGTTGTCTTTTCTGAGATGCAGCAACCAAACCAGCAAGTAGAACTCTAGGGAGAACTGGGAACTGGGGAATTTTCAAGATAGGTCAAGTCTATTTTAAATACTTTCTGTCTCCTTTTCTGATCTCACTTGTAGAGAAACAATTTACTCTGCTCAGGGGTGAGGTAATGTTTTGTTTTCTTCCCAAGGCCTATCCCAGTGACACTAGTGCTTTTTGTTTACTCCTGGATTCAAAAATATTTATTGAACATTTACTGTGTGCCAGGAAGTGTTCTAGGTATACATTAGGGAGTATACCTAATATACAAAAGAGATAATATCCTGCCCTCATGGCATTTATTTAGTTTCTTTTTTTTTTTGGATTGGGGAAATACTGAGTGTTGAAGTTTATAGTTTCTCATAGTTCCTTTTTGGCCATAGATCAACCCTCTTATTTATAAGCAGCCAATTTTCTTATAAATAAGAGCCAGATTAATTTCTGGAGCTCCTTGATATATTTTTTTTACCTATTTTAATAAATTATGGCATTCTTCGATAACCCTATAGGTTTCACTGTTGGGTCATTACCAAAGTTACTAAGTGCAAGCATTGACTAGTTCATCTGATCAATAATGTGCAGTTCAAGGAAATGCCTTTTCATGACTACTGACCTTCCTGATTTGCTTAAATTTAAGAGAGGCACCTGTCTGGGGACACAGGATCCTGGTGATGTGTGTGTTTTTCTGTAGTACTGAACTGTGTGGGTTCAGAAGGGTGCGGCTTTGCAATGGGTGTTCACAGTTTGCTGCGGCCTCTGCCTGAGCTTTCTTCCTTCACTTTGCATCTCCTGCCTCCTGCCACATACGCCTTGAGCACTCAAGGGAGCATCTGGCCAGATGCCATTTAGTATACTTTGCAAAGTGTTGTCATCACTTGAGGTTCTGATCTATAAGAGACTGACCAGCCCTGTGGATGTTTTTCTTTCAGAGGAAAATAAGCCAGTGAGGCCTGTGATTGTGAGTCCAGCTAATGAGACGATGGAAGTAGACTTGGGTAAGTGAACTCCCACCAGGATACGCTGAAATCATTTTTTTTTTTTTTTGAAGTCAAGAATAAGTCAGGACTAAATTGTACCTTTACCACATATTTACTGAATATATCTATAACTAATGGGAAAGTGACACAAACTATATCTTGAAATATTTATTTTTTAATTTCTTCCAGCCATGTCTGGTTTTCCTACCTCCACTTTCCTATGGACACTTACTGCCCATGAAAACACCAGCCGAAAGCCAAATTCAGAAGACCTAGGAATGAGAAATGTAATTTATTTGACTGATATAACATGGACATCTTATGACCAGAGCTAACTTTTTAGTCAGAAGAGTAAGCTCAAAGGCCAAAAAGATGATAGTAATTTCAGAAAAATACTTTTCCAAGTTAGTGAGAACTTTTTATTTCAACAATAAAGAACTTTATAAGCATCCAGACTTGCACTGTCCAATACGGTGGCTACTAGCCACATGTAGCTATGCACACGTAAAATTAAATTGTCAGTTAATTCATTTGCTTAAATTAAAAATCAGTTCCTCAGTCCCATTAGCCATATTTCAAGGGCTTAAGAGCCACATGTGACCAGTGACTGCCAAATAAATAGCTCAAATATCGAACATTTCCATCGTCACTGAAAGTTCTATTGGAAACCACTAGTTGAGATATCAAAACTTATTCTTGCATTAGGGGAACAAAAATCAGGCTTGCCTTGGAATTCTCTTCTGTAATGGTAACTGCATAAAGACAGTGAACAACTGTGCAGAGATTAGAAGGTACACGTTTGTGACCTATGAATTCTCTACTTGGCCAATACTGCACTTGTTATTTATGGTGGAAGGTGACCTAAAGATGTTCTTAGATATAAACAAAGATGTCCAAACTCAAAATTAAACATGGGCCAATAGAATCTAGAGCTGTGTTTCTTAACCTTTTTTTTCTTTAAATCGTTCTCCTTCAGAGCCTAAAAAGACTTTTTTCCCCTAATCTCCTTTCCTTCTCAGAATTCCAGTCCCATGGTCTATTGTACATCTGTTCATATGCTCTGATCCTTTGGAGGGCTGAAACCATTGTAATATCTCTGATTTTCTTGCCCTTCCCCAAGAACTCCTTTTTGCCGTGTTGGTCATAGCCCCTGTTGAGAATGCTTGCTCTGGAATTGTATAATTGAGAGCTCTGAAGCCTAGGTTGCATTGACCTCCAGTAAAATATTTCCTAATAAAAATAGCTTCATATTAGGAAATAATTATTTTAATATATCACAGTGACAGTAGCTCAGAAACACGTAGCACCGTGTTACAGGATTATCCTAAAAGGTGTCAAACAGGCATTCGATAAGATCCAATACCAATTACCAATGACTTAGATTTAGAAAAATAGTCATTGAGGGATATCTCCTTAATAAATAACATCAATGCAAACCAATAGTCACTGATATTCTTAATAGCGATAGACCTTCTCACTGAAGGCAAGAGCAAGACGAAGATGCCCATGAAACCGGTATTACTTAAAATGTTCTAGAAATGCCCACTAGTGCCATCAAAGAAAAAAAACCAAGGTATGCTTACTATAAGGGAAAAAAGATATTTTTATTATTATTTTCAGATCATATAATTACCTACCTACAAATCCCAAGAAAGTTACTGGGAAAAATTAAAATTAATATCTTATTAATTAGCCAGATATAAAATTAATATTCTAAAATAGTAGACTTGTTTAGCAATAACCAGCTAGAAAATATAATAGGAAAAGAGATTTCATTTCAAACAGTAAATGTCTTTGAAATATCTATAAAATATCTTGGTAAAATCTTTTATAAATATGTGGAATTTATAACAGAAGAAAAAAACCAAAAAACCAAAACCCTGAAGTATAAATCTCAGAAACACTGAGATTTAAAACATGCATTCTCAAGGTGGGGATGGGCGATATTGTCTCCAATAAGGAGAAAATTGGTTCTTGGGGTGAAAAAAAATCTACATCAACAAATATACTGTATATATACTGTATATTTGTGATATTAAAAATTTATGGGAAAGGAAGCAGTTAGGGAAAAAATGTCTAAAAAATGTCTAAAAATGTCAAAAGAGGGCAATAATGAAAACAATCTTGAGAAACACTAATTAAGGAAAATAGTAATATAGATGTGCATGTTTTTCCTATATGAAAAACTAGAAATTGTAAAGATATTGACTCTCAAAATTAATTTATAGACTTAATGGAATTCTAATAAAGATATGAATGGACTTAAAAACTGGCGAGTAATTCTAAAATACACTGGGGAGGATAAAATGATGAGGTGTATTAAGATAATACTGGTAAGATGAGCTCTAAATGATATTAATAGTATTTACTCTAAAACTTTAGTAATTAAAAGAGTGTGGTATCCTTGGCATCAGTTATACATATGCAGATCAACCCAGAAAGTCCAAAAGAAGTGAGAATTTATTTTATGATAAAGGCAGCATTACAGATTAGTGAGGAGGAAAATTATTATCAATCAGTGGTTCTAGAGTGATCCTTCAGCTATTTGGATAGAAACATTAAGTTAAAGGTCTCCCTCGTACTACAAACAATTATATTCTAGACAGATTAAAGAATGAAAACATAGCAAGGGAGTCTTAAAAAAAGAAAAGGACAAAAACAATCAAAACAATAAAACAATGAAAACATTCTACACCTAAAAGAAAATGTACATGGGTATTTTCCTGATTTGGTGGTAGAGAGGGCTTTTAGAAGAAACATAATGAAAGCAGATACAATAAAGAAAAATTTATACACGTGACCAAATTTAAAAATTCTACATCAATGAGTTTTCATTAGCAAAAATAAAACACAAGAAACTAACTGAATATTTTTCACATGTGATAAACAGTTGATATCCTTGATAAATAAAGAGCTCCTACACATCAGCAAGATTAATGTGAGGATATATAGACAGCAGACATAACAGGCAGTTCTTCAAAGAAAGGCCAATGAGGACTAAGCTTATGAGAAACATGTTAATTCACCAGAATTCAAGAAATGCCGATGGAAATTTAAATGGGTTTTTTTTTCCTCTCTCAATTGGCAATGACTAACCTAAAACACTTATTATCTGGGAGTTTTGGGGCAAATGGTGGTCACATACACTGCTGGAGAGTGCGTAGACTGGTACTGCCTCCTTTAAGAGAGGGGGGTTGGCTTTTAAAATACGTTTCTCCTTAAATCAATTCTACTTCCAGATTTTTATTCAAAGTAATACTTCAGGATATGTATAAATACTGATGTACAAGGATATTCACTGGAATATTAATCATCATAATGAAAAGTGAGAAACAAATTGTGTTCAGCAATAGGAAAATAGTCGATTGTAGAATATCTGCATTATGGAATACTAAGCAGTCAAGACAGAGTCTATTCTGGAAGGCTAATCATGTGGACCGAAGTTCTGAATCCACAGTCATTAAGAAATAGTAGGCAATAAGACCCTATTTTAAGAATTGCATATGTTCACAGAGAAGATAAGGAATGAGATAGATAAAGTTACTAATAAGGTTATCTCTGGGTGGTGGGTTTAAAGACAGTGTTTCTTTGTGCTTTTCTATAATTTAAAATTTTTATTCAATAGCCATTTAATCTAGGTGTTTATGTAGACAGATCAGAATAAAAATCAATTAATCTTATGATTAAAAATACATTGCTTTGCAGGATCCCGGATACAGTTGATCTGTAATGTCACTGGCCTGCTCACTGACATGATCTACTGGAAGTGGAATGGGTCCTACATTGATGAAGATGATCCAGTGCTGGTAGAAGATTATTATCTGTATGTATACTAAGAGCCAATTGCATTCTGATATTAAATTCCATGTCATATTTTATTAATACATAAGCTTGATGGTTTAATCTAATAGTAAGGGTTAGTTGGCAGTTGATTGGTCCAACCCTTTGCTGAGCACTTTGAGTTTTGCTAAGCTAAGCAGGATTTATAAGATCTTATACATTTAAGGTAAAAAAACACGAGTCATTGTGGTGCAAATTCCATACCATTCAGAAGCCTTTCTAGTGAATTCAGTTACACATGATGCAGCATTCCAATGAGGCACTTATCCTGAATTACTCTTCAAGTTTCTTAAGTAATTTAGAAAAGACTCATTAAATGGGGTCAATAATCAGGACTCTGCTGCTCTAAAGTCTCTACTGGCTGTTACCTTTCCTTGTATCACCTGCAAAGCCCTTTGTCATCTGCCCCAATCTACTCTAGTTTAATATAGCCTTCTCTGTGCCCCGTGGAGATAAGAATGCACATGTCCATATTTTTCTGCTTGGAAGCTAGTAATTTGAATTTGATTTCTCTGCTACTGAGTCTGTTACTGACAATGGTCTTAGGGCTATAAAATCTAAGATAGTGTTGCCTTAAGTCTGATTGTTAGAATTGTGATTAAGGTGGCTCGTTATTTCAACTGCAATTTATGTTACAAATAAGGAAGTATGCCAGCTATATATGTCTTATTTGCAGTTGATGCAATTAACTTATTCTTTCTCTTTTGAACAGTCCAGAAAATTCTTTAGACACAAAAAGGAAAATACTCATCACAGTGCTTAATATTTCAGAAGTTGAAAGTAGATTTTATCTCCGTCCATTTACCTGTCTTGCCAAGAATACATATGGCACAACTGAAGCATATATCCAATTAATACATCCAGGTAAACAACAAACTATTTGAAATGCAATTTTATTTTACTGTAGTAAGATTCCATAAGGTTTGCAATGCTGTTTCCTCTGCCTGGAACACTCTTCACTTCTTCACCTGGGTAACTTTTGCTTTTCTTTCACTCCTCAGCTGAACTATCGCTTCTTCTAGGAAGCTTTTCTGTCCTGCCTGCCCTTAGCTTAGCTCTCTGTCCACACAGACCAGGTTAGGTGCTCTGTTATGTGTTTCCACAGCACCGTAAGTCCACTTATGAGATCTATTGTACTTAGTTTTCTTTACTTGACTGTAAATTCTGTGATGGTGCTGACCATTTATCTTACCAATTATTCTATTTCCAGAGCTGGTAGCAACTTAAGTCTGGTACATTGTCAGTACCTAATGAATATTTTTAAATAATGATTACATGATCAATGCTTAGGGGAAGCCTAAATATCCACTGTTCTCATCACTTGGAATAATCAAACACAATACTAAAAACATCTGTGAAATACTTTAAGATAACTTGTGCTTTAATTAAAATAGGGTATTTTAAGTGTGTACATGGAGGAATATCTAAAAGAACCTACAAACTATTAGAATGAATAAATGAGTTTAGCAAACTCACTAGAATAATCTTGCTGTATACATACACCCACACAGAGTATGTTTATAATTTCATGGATGTCTAAATACAAATAGCATACACATAGAAATTGCATTTATTAATAAAAGATAACATTTATAAGAACATCAAAAGTTATCAAATACAGAAGAATAAATCTCACAAAAGCTGTTCAAAACCTAAGCAATACAAACTAAAAAAAAGTTGTTGAGATAAATTAGGGAAGAACTAAATAGACGGAGGGATTATAATGTTCATAGATTGAAAGACTCAATATTATAAAGATGTCAATTCTCCCCAAATGAATCTATAGGTCTATAGATTCAAAACAATTCCAATCAAAATCTCAGCAGTTTTTGTGCAAGTATGTGGGTGTGTGTGTGTATGGGTGTGTTGTGGGCACATGTGTAAATGGACAGGTTTATTCTAAGAGTCATGTGGAAGTGTAAGGACCAAGAATAGTCAAGGTGGTCTTAAACAGGAACACTAAATCTTGAAGATTTTACATGACAGACATTGTGATCTTACATGAAGCTACAGTAATTAAGACTATAAATGTGAGCTATTGATTGGGCCAGTTGGATATTGGTCTGGAAAATGGTATATCTTGATTTCTACTCTGTACCCAAATCAGTTCCAGATGGATTGAAGATCTAAAGTGGAAAAGTAAAATAATAAAGCTGTTAGATTCTCTTCTCTGGGTGCCTGCATGGTCTCTGATATTTAGAAGCCACTTTCTTCTTCTTTCTTCTTCTAATTCTTCTCTAGCCCCTCCCCCCTTGCCCTGCCCTCTTCCCACTACCCCTCCTCCACTGTAATCATTGGATGAATAATTAGAGAGAGGCCAGGAGAATGTGGAAATGTGAAACCTTCCCTAAATCCACCCCCCACACCCTTTTCCCTTCACCCCAGCTTTTGGCTTTTCCTAACTGACTATCATACCTCAGGGAGCTTGTGTAAGTTTTTGAGTGATTTCTGACTTTTACTTGTTTTACTGTGAATGCCCTATCTTATGTCTTCGGTATTTTTTCTGTGTTATTGTATATTATGCTATTTAGCTGGAAACTTAATAGAATGTACCTTAGTTTTATGTGGTCCATACTAGATTGCTTTGTACATTAGTACATTAGGCTGTTAAGTGAGAGAATAAGGAATGAGTTAATACTGTCTGAATGTAGATCAATCCCAAATATGATTTTTGTGGGATGAAGATGTTCAATTTGCTATGGCTTGAATTTTTAATTCTTTTTGGTTCTAATGTTTTTCCCCTCTTTTCTGCTATAGTCCCTGATTTCCAGAAGCACATGATTGGGATATTTGTTATGTTAACAGTTGTAATTACATGCTCTGTTTTCATCTATAAAATCTTCAAGATTGACATTGTGCTTTGGTACAGGGATTCCTGCTATGATTTTCTCCCCAAAAAAGGTATAATTTTGTGTTCTATGCAATATTTTCTTGTTTGAGGGAGGAGATAGTTAGGAGATTTAGGAGATGACTAAGGGGGTTTTTACTCAAATTTTAAAATGAAGGGTTGCATATATAAGAATAGCAGCTATTCTTATACATAATTATCATTTTATAACTGACTAGGCTGAATATCATTGTTTTCTAAATTTCTTCTTTAGCATTCATATTGGTAAGATAAACAGAGGTTTAGAGTATCTGTTTATACATTCAGTTATTCAGAAGCCATTGTTGAGGACTTGCTAAATGCTGAGTAGGATGGACATAGATCTCTCTCTGATCTGCCTTCAAATAAATGACTAGATTTTCATGCATCGGGGAGGCTCCTCTTTTCTCTTTTGCTTAAGTTTTGCAAAAAACTAATACCACAATACTATATAAAAGGAAGAATGGATAGAATTCAGGGCTGAGACATTTGAGGAAGAAAATGAGAACAAGAAGAAAAGGATCATTCCATCCTAAGAGTGTGAGAGGTGGCCATCCCATGCCATATAAGAACAATGTTATAACAAAACATGATATATAGTAACCTTGTAAGAGATGAACACTTTAAAAAGGTGGACTACTTTTGGTATTGCTGCTTCAATCATGCTGTTGTACAAAAAAAGATTAATAACTCATTATGAAATGCATGTTTGTGATATTGACTATCCAATCTCTTATTTTTTCCTTTTGATTCTAAATACATTACATTTTTCCTTTAGCTTCAGATGGGAAGACCTATGATGCATATATACTGTATCCAAAGACCCTTGGGGAAGGGTCCACCTCTAACTCAGATATTTTTGTGTTTAAAGTCTTGCCTGAGGTCTTGGAAAGACAGTGTGGCTATAAGCTGTTCATTCATGGAAGAGATGACTACGTTGGGGAAGGTATGTACGTAATGGAACAAAGTAAAGGCAATAATGTTATAAAACTTATTGCTAATATTTGGGTTTCATCTTTCTAGAAGGCTATGGCATAGGTGCACATATTTGACAATTTAAAAACCTCTTCAGTGCTATATGATGACAATTTTCACATTTATTAAATGCAAAGTATTCACTTCTCTCATATATTGTTGGAGCAATAATTAAGTGATTTTACTTAGTTTTGGGAAACTTAATGGCTAGTTAGTACTTTACAACTGATATAATAAAATAGGAGTAGTGTAGATCAAATGATTTAACAAGAAGTTTTTAAAATTCTAACTGAAACTTTTATGAATTCTAAATGAAATTTTCAGCTTTTGAGGGCCAGCTTTTGAGTTGGTCTATAAAATGGGAAACTCCTTTCATCTTAAGCACAAGGCAAGAAGGAAGCATTAGGGGATAGATTGGAAGAACCTTGTGAGGTTTTGGTTCTGGAGAGAATGATTATAAATTGACATTTTACTTACTATGCTTTGCTTCATGTTTTTCAGACATTGTGGAGGTTATTAATGAAAATGTAAAGAAAAGCAGAAGACTGATTATTATTTTAGTCAGAGAAACATCAAGCTTTGGCTGGCTGAATAGTTCATCTGAAGAGCAAATAGCGATGTACAATGCTCTTATTCAGGATGGAATTAAAGTTGTCCTGCTTGAGCTGGAGAAAATCCAAGACTATGAGAAGATGCCAGAATCCATTAAATTCATTAAGCGGAAGCATGGAGTCATCCGCTGGTCAGGGGACTTTACAGAAGGACCACAGTCTGCAAAGACAAGGTTCTGGAAGAAAGTCAGATACCACATGCCGGCCCATCAACAGTCGTCTTTAGCCAAACACCAGTTACTGTCTCTGGCCACTAGGCCGAACTCTATGGAGAAGCTGCAGAGAGAGGTTCACCTGCCTCTTGGGTAGCGTGGAGAAGCCTGCCAAGAGCTCTGTGGGTGGTCCTGTCTCATGGCATTGCAGGCCGGCCTGTGCCTCCTGCTCACTGGTACAGTCATAAAATGTACCTGTATAGTCCGTTATCCCTGGGGTCACCTGGAATCAGATTGTTCAGGGAGAAGGATGTGGTGACAATAGCAGGCCAAGGTACTTCAGAGAACAGGGCTTGGGAAGGCCTTAAGAAAGGCAACAAATGCCCTCTCTGAATGTTTAACTGCTGAGGAAAGGCACAGAGACAGCAAACTAGAGGAAAGAACATGCAGGAAATGGTCACCATCCATAGATGGTTTTGTGAAGTGGCCCACAGCCCAAGGGCAGGGCTGTGGCCCTGTCTGGGGACTCTCTAAGGTCACTGGTCCTGGAGTGGCTCTCCTGGGTGGGGCTGCAGGTGAAGTGCGACTGACACCTCACAAAGGAAGATAGATGTATTATTGGAGAACTTTCCATTTGATTGCATTTTCCATACACATCCACAGCCAGCAGTTTCCAAAGATTGAATTTTATTTTACAGACCTTGAAAACTGTCATTTCAATGAACAAAGGGATTCTCCAGGACTCCAAGGTTTAGAAATCATCTTAGCTTTCCACAGGAGAGAGAGAATTTTAAAAGCAACAGGAGCAGGGATCGATCCACCTCTGAATGTTTTCCTCTCTGGCATGGCCATCCAGTTCTTTCTTATTCTTCTGCACTGGGCTCATTGCTTCTTTGGAAGCACAGCTTCCCAGTGGCTTCCTCCCCACGCTGTCCCATGCACAGCCCATAGATGACCCGTCCTTCCTAACATGCTGCCCTCCTCTCACCCTGTTCCTGCTGGAACGCCTCTAAGGGGCTCCTCCAGTTCAGGAGCTAACGCCCCAGGTCTCCGGCCCCCTTGTCATCCCACCCCATGCTCCCCGACCTGTCCTCAGCCTTCCCTCACCGGTCCTGCTGCGTGAACTCCTGGGTCAGCCTGGTAGTCTGGGCATCTGACCCGCTCTTCCATCCTTGCCCCACCCCTGCCTCCTCTGACTAGAGTGCCTTCTTAAATTTTCTCCAGGTGACCAGAATTTGACTGACATTCAGAATTTACCCCAAGTTCATAGTCCCGGAGAGACTTTGCCTAAGAGCTTACTCTCAAACCCTCTCTCTGTCCCATGGGTCAATGGCACTGACTGCTGGTGACCACTCTAGGGGAGGGTTGTCCTCTCCCCACCAGAGTCTGCGCTCTTGGAGGGGGAGGCTGTGGCTGCGTCTCCCTGTCCCTCTCTGCCTTCCACGAGTAATTTGCACATCCGACACAGATTTGTGTAGTGCTTTATTGTTTAAAAATGTTCTAAGATTATCTTATTTAATTTTTGCAATTATTCTACTTTTCTACAGAGAGGAAGTGACCTATTTTTTAAAAAAATCACACTCTAAGTTCTATTGGACCTAGGACTTGAACTTCCATTTCTGGTTTCTAGTGCAGTGCTTTGAATACTTGACATTGGGTCAATAACTGTGCCCCTCACTCCCACCCCGGCACTTTTGTGAGAAGAAATGTTAGTTTTCTAGGAGGCAACAGAGTCTAGGAATGCTTTTGTTTAAGAAAGCAAATTCTAAACTTTTTGGTGTTGGAATTTACAGGAATGATGTTTAGATTTTATGGAAAACTTTTCTACCTTCATATATTCTTCCCCTAAAGTTAAATATTTCTTAGTCAACTAAAAATGAAAGAGAATTGTGTTTTTTTGGTACACAATTTTTTAAAAAAAATTTTGATCGGAGTCTTCGGCATGATTAGAGAAACCCTGGAAAACCACAAAGCCAAGTTTATGTGCCACTTGTTGCAGGACACATGAACAGTTTTAAAAGTTGTATGAACAAGGACAGGCCTCCTGGTTTTTATATTTTCAATATCTAACATGGTGGGTGGACACACATTTTTATTTGGAATAATATTTTTCCCCTGAAGTTGTCAGAGCTAGACACCAATGCACAGAATTTAGTACTGACTCTTTCCTTTCCATATACTGTCTCCTGGGCCCGATCTGACAGCACTGAGTGACAGTGCTGAGCAGAGCTGCCATTCTGAAAGATAGGACCTCCTTTTCATTTGGGAGCATATGTAGACTGCAGCCAGAAGTCCATGGGGGTGGGAGGGGGGTGTCACATCCTGAAAGGTCTATTAGGTGCTTTAAATTGTTAATTTTGTTGATGATTTTAGTCTGTCATCTAGAAAATATATCAGCATGCACAGTGCCAAGAAAGCAAGCCAATTCTGAAACTTAGAATGATCAGACAAAATTGGCCAGAAAGTGGGGAGGGGTTGACAACCAAGAATTTAAAGAGGAACAGGAATCAACAGATAAGCCTGGGTGAAGGGGCATCTCCCAGTAGAAAAGTGCAATGTCATTCCCATAATTTCCAAGGGCTGGATTGGGGGGTGGGGTGGAGAAGCTACATTCTTAGTTTCCTTTGAACTTCCTTTGACTTCTGTCTTTCCCTCCACACCAAACCTTTTTAAATGCCTTCCCCATTGGCAAGATTTTATTGCACTTTCTGATGGTATTTTTTTTTTTTTTTTTAGTCAGCCTGAGTATTGAAGAAGAGTTGCAAATGCAGCAAGGTATTTAATTTCCAGTTGTTAAAACTGGGTTAGCAGAATTTATACTTCCCCTTTCCTGCCTTTCTTTTTATTTTATTTGCAATAAAAGAAAAGGTATTGAGCCGTTTTTTAAATGACATTTTTGATAAATTATGTTTGTACTGGTTAACGATGAAGGTTTTTTTTTAAAAAAACTTGTTTGTATAATTCTGTGGCAGATGCCAAATATTTTTTATATATTAAAACACCAGATTCGTGTACAGCATGCATCATTGATCAGTAGACTGTACTTGTTTTCCAATAAAACTGTCAAACTTTGCATTGAGTGTTATCATTGAAAATCTCTTTCTTGGCCTGCCCTGGCCACAGCTTACCTGCACATTCTGAGGCCTGAAGGAGGTGATCTCCTTATGCAGAAAGTTCTTTGTGGGGGTGGGGGGAGAAGGAGAGTGGAGGTCAAAGGCCACTGTCCAAACAATGAGTCCTAACTCCCCTGGTGTAGCCTCAACCGGACTCCACCTGTTTACTATCTTCTCAAATGCAATGTGTCATATTATTAACTGTTTATTAACTTATTATCATGTTACCTGTCCATATATTTTTAAATAAATCCCTCAGTAAAATTTTAAAATGCAAGAACTTATAAAAGTTTAAGAATCAGCTATCCAGAATACTTGCCTATTCAGAATTTCTCACTGGAAGAATTCAGAGAGCTTTTCACTGTGTTTTAGTTATGTTACCAGTTAATGTGTTTTTTAGCTAACCATTAGAAAAATCAGTGCTAACCCCCATTTAAAGGTCACGTTTTTTCCTTCTCTCTATCAGATAACTCCCCTCCCCTGCCCCCCCAGTAAATACACAATAGGTTTGGGTGTTGTCTCTGGAACAATTTCACATTAGGAATGTCATCTGGTGAGGAAAGACCTGGAGATTAATTCCACACTGTCATAGTTTTGGAACTAGAGCACAGCACCTGGTTGTGTTAAACCCAGTTTTCTCATCTGTAAAATAGGACTTTCTATGTTACGAGGTGATCATATGGGGAAAGCCTCTGTCCAGTACATGGGATAGAATCTCAAAGCATATTTTCTTAATTTTACCACTTGATCAGTACAGGTAAAATAAAAAATGTATTTATCCAAAATGTAACCTTTTCAAATTCTGAAGTTTTGGGTTGGAAGGGAGAAGGAGGGGATATAATCTTGGTGTTAACTTTTTAATATGGTAATAGCTGCTACTTAATCCGATTTTAGGAAGTCAGGATCTGGTTTGGTATTTTTGATACAGTAGGTTCCCCACATATTGATTGAAGGAATTTTAAGTATAAATATCATACAATTATAAGATCAGAGGTTTCCTCCAGCTAATTTGTCAAAAGAAAATCTTTTCACCTTTGAGGTGAGACTCTGGAAGTGTGGTGAGGTCGGCTTACTGTAGAGGCTGCGGGATGGGGGGGCAGGGGTGGGTAGCAGGTAGAGATGAGAATGGGTGGGCTTGAATAGGGGAAAGTCGTTCCTCTTTTTTTTTTTTTTTTTAGAAACGGAATATAATATAGTTTTAATGAAAATTAAGATCATTGAAGAAAAAATAAAAACACAGAGACAACAGATATGGTATTCCATCTCCTCAAACTGTGGACGATGCAGTTAAGATTCCTTAGCAAGCCTTTCAGTGGTGAGTGCAGAGAGAGATTTTGCCATCAGAATTCTTTGGTTGCTTCCCCAGTTTTTGGACTTATAATCCAATTTTCACAACCAGATTGAAATAATGTTCCCACCAGTGCTGTTTCTGTGGCTGAAGAATAGCTATTACATGTACTGACTTACCCTTCTTCCTCACTATTCTCATTCTCAGAGGACGAGAGAAACAGTGCTTACATTTTTCTTTGATAGTGCTGTGCTTGTGATGAAGTAAATAATAAACAGTTCTAAGAAAAAAAAAGTCCCCAAAAAAGCTATTAAAGTCCAAATCTTCAAAATATAATTACTTAATATATTTGAGGAACAGTGCATAATGACAAGATTTGGACGAGACAAGAATTTTTAACTAAAAATGATGTTCATGAAAAACTTATATACAATTTATATCCTGGAAATTGAATAGAAAATCGTGTTCCTCTTTTGCTAAAATAAAATGCACAAATGAGCCATTACAGTGGCAAGAATTCATAAAATAGAGTACACATGAAAAACGTACAAGAGGAGACAGGTGAGAGGGACTTTTTTTTGGTGTAATAGCATTTATTTCGCAACCAAAGTGTGTGCATGCGTATAAGTTTTTAGGGAAAGGAAGAGTTTCAGGAAATAGAAGATACTATTTAAAATGAGTATTAACTTTTCAAAACAAAAACATGCTCATCTTACCTCAGGTTGCTCAGGTTTCTTTTGAGGAAGGTTGGCTGATTAAAGTATATAGATCCTGTACATTCACCTTAAATCTGAACCCTAAACATTAGCACAGTAGTCTCTAAAATTTGCAGCTGTTAGACCAGTTGAGCCCGTATCACCTGAATCTAAACTCATAGGATCCTGTTGACTTCTCTAACGTGTTTTCCACCAGTTGGAAGATTAATTTACTCATAAAGTGAAGTTGATGGAGCTTGTTTTCTTAGAACCTTTGACCTGGAAGTGATCCCACGTGTTACTGGTTTATTTGTCCCCGTCTGGGAAAGGCTGCACTGATACCATTCCATAAGGTTCACTGGATTTCCTTTTGAATCAACATGTTCTGAGAATGAGAGTCCTCAGGCTTCTTTAGTGAGAGGGTGTTGCATATTTCACAGGCTGTGGGGGCTGTTAATGCAAATATTGCATCTCTCTCTGCTCCTGTGGTTGTTTTTGTCTGTCTTTAATCCCACAAAGACCACCAGGTATAGCTTCACCAAGAATGTGTTGATTCTTTCGTAGTATTTATGAGAAAAAAAAAGAATGTGTTGAATGGAGATTACATTTTATATCCTTTCCTATGTCTCAGTGCCTTGTGGGATAACTCTGGGTGTCTCCTGATGGGCAGGGTGGCAGGTCTCTGTTGACATTATCTTACCGGGGAAGTTTTAGGCAGGAACAACCTACAGACTCTGAAGTAGCTGAGGGTCACTTGGGATGTCTGCCTTACCAGAGTTAATGAGCGTGACTCAAGCAGGTTAATGATATTCCCTAGCAGCCATTTGGGACGGCTTCCACTTCCGCCATCCACACAGGCTAACGCAGGGCATGTAGTAACTGCCCCAGTGGGATCTGGAAAGGAATGAATTTACAGGGACAATCTGAATTTATGGGGACATTTATAGAGACAATTTGGAATAGACTTAAAAAGCCATTCCTGGTGGTGAAGGACTTGTTAGCTGCCAGAAAATGAGGCAAAAAGACTTTCAGCCCACTTGCTAGCGTGATGCGATGTGCCTTCCTGTGCTCCACGGGGGAAGGCAGGTCCGCCCCGCCCACGGTGGCGGGAGAATACCTAGGCTTGGAAATGCCGCGACAGGGTTCGGGCCCCTGTCAGATTTTCCACTCTCCACGAGATCCTGCGCGCTCCAGTTCCACAGGCAGGTAGACACCGGGCCAGGATCTGCGGCTGAGCCAAAGCGGGTGGGTCCCTGACGGTAGGAAAGGTGTGGAGGAAGAGAGGTGGCCAACATGTGCTTAAACGGGAAGCCAGCGAGCAGGAGGACTCCCGGGCGGGCCGCCGACCGGCCCGGTGACCTTGCGGGAGCGACTCCGTGTCTGGGCCGAGGTGTCGAGCCCGCGTCTACCTGCAGGTCCAGCGGCTGTCGGTCTGCCTCCCTCCTTTCCCGCCCGCCCGTGCCAGGTAGGCCTGAGCCGGCTTCTCCCGGTGAGCCGGTGTCTGGGGTTTCAGTGTAGACCGCCCCGCCCAGGCGGATCTGAGGCCGGAGACGCGCGGGCGGGACGGCGGGGATGGGCTGGGGGCGCCGCAAGTTGCACTAGCGGGGACCCGGGGCCGCGGGCTGCGGTGGGGGGCGGTGGGGACGCGCTGAGCATGCCCCGCTGCCAGGTGGCAGAAGCAGACGCCACCTGGTCCCCACCGCAGCCGCCCAACCACTCCCCGCTGATCCTCCTCCGCGGCGAGTCTGCGCTCCCTGCCCTGGATCCAAGGATCGGACGCTGAGATGAAGACGCAGACAGGGGCAGGGACCAGTCTTTGGGGAAACGGAGGGCTCCCGGTGAAGAAGGGACGGTCAGTGGCCTGGGCCGGTGTCTCCGCGATCCAGAGGCGGCAGAAGCCGGCGCCCTGTGCCTGCGGGAGGGCGCGCCCCGCCCCGCTGCGCCCCTCCTCTGCCTCCCCTCCCCTGCCAGTCTCTTCTTTCCTCTTCTAGCCCACAATGGGGATGCCGTCCTTGCTGCTCTGCGGGCTGTCCATTGCTCTTCCAGTATTTGTCAGAGCAGGTACGTTCGGTGTGTCCCCAGTTGCAGATGCAGCCCTCGTCCCCGGGCCTCCAGGCCCCTCTCTGGGATCCCCCATGCGGATTCCTGGGGGGTCGCGTGGCACCCGCGCCTGGCTTGATGACTCTCCCCCGTGGCCAAGCGGAATTCCACGGAATGGGAAACAGCAAGTTTCAGCTCCAGAGCGCTCTGATGCTCAACCCCGAATGTCACCGTTGAGCTTTGAGGTGACTTTGGAGAGGAGAAAGAATTAGGCAAATTTACAAGTGCACTCGAGTGAAAATGCTCAAATGGAGATACTGTCTATTTCATATGACAAAGGCTTATTTTATGGCTAGAGTGAAAGCAAAGAAACCGTCAACAGCACGAATGTCTTCTAAAAACTACTAAGTAATTTGGTATAAATGAATTTGGAAAGTTGAACCAGTTTTTGAACAATCCATTTTGAGATGAGATACATTTCACTCAAGACAAAGTCTAATAACTGGGTGGCAGAGCAGAAAGAGAACAGGACAAGGAGAGCTCTTTTTCTCTGTAGGAGGTGGAGGAAAGAATAACAACAGGTCTTAGAAGAGAAGGGAAAGAGGGAAATCACTCCGAATAAGGAAGAGGTTGGTGAGGAGGAAGCTGAGTTAATTGTGTCATATGGATACATTTGAAGAACTTGGAATTATGTTAATAGTTTCAAATCAGCAGGCCGTTTTTAGGAAACTCCCAGACTAACGAAACCCCCAAATAAAATTTCAAATTGGCTAGAAAATTGGAGAGGCATTTGTTAAAACTACTAATAAATAAAACTAGAGTTTTCTTTCATGATTAATTATTTTTGTTTCTCCATTTCTTTCCCTAGATGTGTGCAAGGACATTCATAAGCCAAATGAGATGGCTTCGGTAGGCCAGCCTTTTGCTTTTAATTGTACATACCCTCCGATAACATCTGGGGAAGTCCATGTAACGTGGTTTAATAATTCTAGCAAAATCCCAATATCCAAAAACATTAAGTCTAGAATTCACCAGGAGCAGACTTGGATTTTGTTTTTCCCCCTTGCCTTGGGGGACTCAGGAATCTACCAATGTGTTATAAAGTAAGTTCCTCATTTAAAATAGAACTAACTCTTGTATGTATATATATATATGTATATGTTAATTCTTTTAGGAAAATTCTTTTAAATTGCTAAAAGATGATTTTCAATGAATACATTTTAAAAAAATTTGTAAATCATTTTTGGAACATGATATGCATCTTTTCCCATTGAAATGGTACCCTGGGCTCACAAGGCATGTTTGTCCCTACATCATTGCTGCCATCTTTCTCATAATGCCAGAAGGTTTTTGTGATAGGTAGCACATCCAGATGGGAATACACCCTCCTTTTGGCCCTTTTCATAAGGAATCCGGGCAAAGCAGAGATTTAGCTGTTGGTAAGCATTGGGTATGTTCCAAACCCCACCCAAAGCCCTGTGCTGGGAAGAATATAAATGGGTGGCACAGGCCTTGTGGGGATGTGGCAGCTGAAAAGCATGTGCCCCATCAAAGGTAGTTGTTTATTCAACTTAAGACCATCTTCTGATTTTTCCAGGGAACCTAGAACTTAGAATTTATGTGTGTGTGTGTGTGTGTGTGTGTGTGTGTAACTTCAATTTGTAAAGCTTTGTAGGCCCTGAAAAAAACACATCTGTAGACTAAATTTGGCCCGAGGGCCCCAACTTTGTGACTTCCATGCTAACCTTTGTTACCTTAACAAATTATTTGATCTCTCTGAGTCTTGCTTTTCTTGCCTGTAAAATGGAAACGATACTGGTCTGATAGGGTTGGGGTGGAAACGAACTGAGATCATGTGTCAAGTAGGTACTCCACTTTCCCTGTTTTGTTTTGATCCTGCGGTAGGATTTGCTAGCTCCTTTCTGTGTCCCAGGAAGGCCCATTTCCCAGTCTGTTTCATGCCAGGTTCCTCATTTCCGTACACCTCATAGACTCATGGTACAAAATTACTTACTGGGTGGCGCACAGTGGAAGTGGTCATTAGCCTTGTTTGCCTGGCTCCTTTCTGCAGCTTTGCTCACTAAGAGGTCACTGTTGATGGGTTGTAGAAGTCTGCTCTCCCATTTTAGCCTAGGATGTGAATTATTAACTAGACTGGAGGATCATACATCACATAAATTCATCTGGATTTCAGAGCTAGATTTAAAATATTTAAATCTGGGAGTTGTGAAATGAGGAAAAATAATCTTTCATGGAAATTAAACAAAGATACTTTCTGTCATGCAAGTAAATGAACATGAATTCTTCCACACTGTTAATATCCAGATAGGATACATATTCAGTTAACTGTATATTTTTACTTTGAAATAATTTCAAATTTAAATAAAATTTGCAAGAATAGTATCAAGAGCTCTTGTCTACCCTTTGTCTAGATTCTTCATTTTTCTTTTATCGAGAGATTTATTTATTCAATGTATTTAACAAACTCTTATACAATATAGGGCTATCTGCCAGATACATTTGATCCTTAACAACCCTAGAAGGTAGGTTTGATTATATCCACATTTTACAGATGAAGAAACTGAGGCACAGAGAGGTTAAGTAACTTGACAAAAGTCACCCAGCTGATAAGTGAAAAGACCAGGATTCAAAACGTAGTTAGCTTCCAGCATCTGTGCTGTTTGCAATTGTGCTGCATAGTGTAGATTCTTCATTTTTAAGAACATTTTCTCACATTTGCCTTATAATTTTCTTCCTCGCCATACATACACACACATATATATACATATA
>VBSM01002608.1:98209154-98294016 GCA_008086735.1 Cheirogaleus medius | reverse complement strand
CCTCGGCCTCCCAGAGTGCTAGGATTACAGGCGTGAGCCACCGAGCCCGGCCCCTTAATATTTCAATGTATATTTCTTATTTCCTTTCTATGTATATTTATATATTTCTTAAATAATCACAGTATAGTTATCAAATTCAGAAAATGTAACCATCATATAATACTTTAATCTATCGTCTATATTCTAATCTTAGCAACTGTCGCCTTCAGGACCTTGATAACTGTTTTCATTCCTTTCCAGTAAAGGGACCAATCCAGGATCATGTGTTGCATTTGGTTGCCATAAATCTTTAATCTCTTTCAATCTGGAGCAGTTTCCCAGTCTTTGTTTTTCATGACACTGACATTTTTAAGGAGTACAGGCAATTATTTTATATTACATCCTGCACTGGGGTTTGCCAAGTGTTTTCTCCTGACTAGGTTCAGGCTGTGCCTCTTTGGCTGGAGTGCTAAGTAAGTGCACGAGTCCTCAGAGGAACACTCAGAGGCACACGGCATCCATGCCCCTGGTCAGTGATGTTCATTCTGATCACTTGGCTGAGGTGCTGTCCAGTCTCTCCGCTGTGTAAATACCATTGGTCGTTTTGTAATAAATGATCTGTGAGATGCATATTGTTTTGTTGGATACAGAGGGTTTGCACAGTGCCCTCAAAATTATTTGAAAAGATTTGAAGATGAGCTGAATCATTTGATTTTGTGATTGTTGAAGAGTTTATGAGGTTTCAATCTGTCTTGCAGGGGTAGAGACAGCTGTCACAGAATACACGTAAACCTAACTGTTCATAAAAAGTATTGGTGTAATGACACTTATGGACACGGTCTACCGAGTTTATCGGACGAGTACAAACAAACACTACAAGTTGGAAATGATGACAGTCTTACATGTCATCTGAACTTCCCGAAGAGTTGTGTTTTGTATCCAATAAAATGGTATAAGGTAAAAAAAAAAATTCTCCTATTGATATTTTCCCTCTTCCTCTTTAGGACCCACTTGTTTTTTCTAGGTTAAGTTGTATCTTTTACGACAGAATTGATAAGGAGATTTGTGTGCCTAAGATAGATTTGTTAGCTAGTAGCTATTGATAATGTTATCCTGCTAATTATTTATCTTAAAATATTTGGTTATTATAGCTTTGGAATATTTTATTATTTGGATCCATCACCTCCCCCAGTTGTCCTCGTTTTTAGGCTATCCTTGGCTATTCTTTTTTCTTTTTCTAACATTAACTAGTTCGTTTGTTTGAATGGGTACTACCTGCATACGGTTTAATAATCACAAATTATTATGTCACCCTCTGGAAAATTTTTTTCCTGTTCTTATTCCATATTTGCCGTGGGCCCATCACACCTTTCCCAACATGTGGTTGCCATTATTATTTCCTTGGTATTATTCTGGCACATGCTATACAAGCAAATAAAAATGTATATATTCTAGCCTTTCCTTTTTTATGCAAACAAAACATCTTGTGTTCATCTTTCTGCACCTGTGTTTTCACCTTCAAATATTCTCTTTTCTTGACTGCGTTGGCATATGCTGACATAGAAGTCGTGATCCTTGGTGTGGAGGATCACAGGCTAGTTATTTGAGACTGGAATTAATTTTCCCTAACTGCTGATTAGCATTTGTCAGCATAACCATCTGGGTCATGAATTTTCTTTATGAGAAGGTTTTCATCTATTGAGTCAATGCCTTTAATAGTGATAGGATTATACAAATTTCTTACTTTCTCTTAAGCGAGTTTTGGTAAGATTTTGTTTTCTAGGAAATTGCCTATTTCATTAAAGGTTTCATATATGCTGGCAAATTGTTTATTATCTCATCTCTTTTAATGTCTGCTTCTCTGGTAAGTTTCACCTTTAGTCATTATTTGTTCTCTTTCTCTGTTCCTCTCTCTCTCTCACACACACACACACACACACACACACACACATAATTACTTGCTTAGTTTCATCAGATATTTGTCAGTGCTATTACTCTTTTCAAAATGCAAAGTTTTTGCTTTGTTGACCCTCTCTATTATATGTTTCATGCTCATTTAGGTTCTTTCATAAGGAATGTGGAAATGAATGTCCTTATACCTGTCTTTTAATGCACATTTGCCAGTGTGTTTTCCTAGGGTACATGACTATTAGCCTTAGAATTGCTAATTTGTAGGGCATGGATATGAATAAAGTATTCAACTTTATTGAGGTTGCCAGATTGCTTTACAAAAGTTTTTATTAGTTTATACTCTCACCAGGAGTATTATAGATTTCCTAAATCCTTTTGTAGACATTGTATTGTAAGACTTTGAGTTTTTAAAATTTGGTGGTGTAAAATGTGATTTATTGTTGTTTTACTTTGTTTTTTCTTAATTATTAGTGAGATTTGCCGCTTTTTAAATATGTTTATTGTCCATTTTTGAATCTTCTTCTGAACTGCCTACTCATATCTTTTGCCATATTTCTTTTTTTCTTTTTTTTTTTTTTGCCATTTCCTTGCTGACTTATAGGAGATTTTATATATTTATCTATCCTGGGTACTAAATTTGGCATGCATTTAAAAAAAACCCATTTCACTGAAGTATAACATACATATAGCATGCATCAATCTGGCCAAGTGCAGTGGTCCAAGTACTTTGGGAGGCTGAGGGGGGAGGATTGCTTGAGGCCAGGAGTTCAAGACTAGCCTGGGTAATATAGTGAGAACTCATCTGCACAAAAAAAAGAAAAAATTAAAAATACGCTAATCATAAGTGGATGAGCTTGATAGATTATCAGAAAGTGAATGTCCCTTTTAATTACCCCTTCACAACAAGGTCAAGAAAGAAAACATTACTAGCACCTCTTAAGGCCCACCTCTTGCAAAAACTATGCCTCTCTAGTCCTCAAATACAACCACTCCCCCAACTTATACCATCATAGATTAGATTTGCCAGATTTTCAACTTTATTTAATTTGAATAATATTATATGTGGTATTTTGTGTTTAGCTTCCTTGGCTCAATAGCAAACCAGTGGGAATCACCCATGCTGTTGCAGGTGGCTAGAGTTCATCCCTTGTCATTGCTGTATAGTATCTCATCATTATTATCAGACTCGAGTTATTTCCAATTTTTGAATATTAGAAATAAATTTGATATGAATATTCATATATGCTTGGTTCCCTCATAAATGAAGTTTTTGTGGAGTATATAAGAGTGAAATAGTTGGGTTATAAGGAATATGTTCAAAGTTAGTAGAAAATGGCAAAGCATTTTCCAAACTGGTGTGCCAATTTGCAGTTCCAGCAGAGGTATATAACATTATTTCTGTTCCTATATCTGACAACACGCGGTATTATTAGTCTTTGTAATTTTTTCCATTAGAATGACAAATTGTGTCTCATTTTGGCTTCAGTTAACAATTTCCTTGATGAATGATAAAGTTGATCTCCTCTAAGTTTGCCTAGTGGCCATTGTATGTTGTGTGTGTGGCTAATGTTTTCTGTGCAGTGCTTGTGAAAATATCTGGTCTACTTCTCTATTTGGTTGTTTTGTCCAGGGGTCCCCAAACTTTTTCTATAAAGGGCCAAATAGTAAATATTTTAGGCATTGAAAGCCAGATGGTCTCTATTTTAATACTCAGCTGTTTTGGGAGTGCAAAGGCAGTTGTAGACAATATGGAAATGAATGGGTGGGGTTGTGTTCCAGTAACATTTTATTTACAAAAATAGGCAGTAAGCCAGGTTTGGCCCATGCATAGTTTGGTAGCCTCTTGTTTTGTCTATTTATTATTGAACTGTAGTAGTGCTTTATATATCTAGATATCAGTAATAGTTAAAAGTGTTGCGAATATGTCTTTCTAGGCAGTGCTTGCATTTTTACTCTCATAATGGGGTCTTAAACTTCCTAATTTTAATGTAGTCTAATGCAATAATTTTTCCTTTGTGATTAGTACTTTTTGTGACTTGTTTAAAAATTTTTTCCTACCCCAAGGTAACAAGATTATTTTTCTATATTATCTTCTAAAAGTTTCGATTTTTTTCTTTTTCTATTGATATAGTGTTAGGTAGGCTCAAATTTAATTTTTTTCCATACAGATTTATAGTTTACCTGTCTTTTCCATGTTGCTTTACATGCCACCTCTGATTTAAATCAAACTCTCTGTAGCATTGCATTATCCTATTGTTTATCCTTGTTAATTATTATGGCATTAGGTAAGTCTTGTGAGTTTTGTATAAGTCCTCTGTTTTTTCTTTTTCCTAAATGGTGTCTTGGCCATTCTAATTTCTATTTCTGTAGAACTTGGAGGTGGACTCAAAGCTGTGATTAACAATCCTGAGTGGGCATCAAGTTCTATCCTATGGACCCTTTAAAAACTCACATGTTTGGCCTCACCCTCTACTAACTGAAGCAGACCACCCAAGGGTGGGGCTCAGCCACCTTTGTTTTAAAAACAACCCCTGGGCTTGAGAAGGCAGGAGGAGGCCAGGAGGCAAGTAGTATTAGGAGAGATCTGTCCCCCCAGCTCAGATTCAGGGACCCCAGTTGTGGCTCTGGTTTTCCCACTAGCTTGTTCTCAGACCTTCTATCACTTGTTGGGTTTCATTTGTAAAATGAGAGGATTGGGATCAATCCTCCAGGTACTTGGATCCTGTTATCTTCCTGGTGCCATGCCAGGCGTTGGGATGCAATAATGAGCGAGAGTCCCAGTCTTTAGAGAAGTTGCAGTTGACCAGAGGAGGCAGACAAATCAACTAAGGATTTTATTATAGCCTGAGGTGAATACAAAGAGAGGAAAATTAAACCAGATCCTGGGAGTGTCTGAGGAAACGCTTCCTAGAAAAGCCGACTGTTGAATGGTGCTTGAAGAATGAACAGCAATTAAGCAGGTGGGGCAGGAAGGAAGGTGGGTAATTAGAGGACATCAGCATGTGCAGAGGTATTAGGTGAGACAGAAACCGGTGTTTGGGTGAGGGTGAGAGCTTCGGGCACACGTAGCAGTGGTGCTAGGTGACACTGGGAACTAGAGACCTTGTATGCGAATTGAAACATAGCCTTTTCCCACCTAAGGTACTTCAAAAGTGAATGCTACCCCCAGGAGAATGACATGGTCAAACTGACATTTGAGAAAAGTCCTTCTGTGGGCACTGTAGTGAAGACATTGGAAGGGCTTGAGAATGGTGACATGTTGGTCATGTGGGCTAGTGTAGAAATTCAGTTAAGGATTGGGGCTCGTTTATGAGTGTATGAAACAGAACTGAAAAAATGAGAGACAAGGGGAAGAAGAGGAAGTGGGGGAAGCATGTCTGACGGCCCTTGTTTTCTCTGCTAATTGTATGGAGATGTTATGGGGGAAATTTGAAAGAGTGATGTAGGTGAATAGGTGGGGGAGAGAATTGAAGGAGAGGCAAAGAATTTTCTAAGCTAAAGGCCATGAATTTTTAGTGGTCCCAAGATACCCATTTCTGTGATTATCTCCTGTCACCTATTGCACTCACCTGGTTGTGGGCATGTAGGGAGGGATAAAGGGATCCATCAGGACAGGGCTTTTGCAGGGTGAGTGTACTGCAAGGATAGAGGGACATGGAGGTGAGGTATTGGGAAGGGAGTAATTGAAGTGATGGACACATGAGTCCAGGATGGGTAAGAAGGATAATTAAGGAGAAGTAGAAGAGTCAGGTGGGCTGATTGCAGTTAAAATGGAAAAGTGGGTTGGATGGATAGAAAGTTCAGATAGAAAAATATGATGGATATAGTGGGCAGAAACTATCCATGGTGAGCCTTATTATCCTGTAGAAGCTAAAAAACAAAAACAAGAACAAAACAACCAAACTATCCTACATTTTCCAGAGTCGCCTACAGCTAAGGTTCTGGATAAGATTCAGTGTCTCTAGCTGGCTTTGCTGAAAGGTGAGGCTGGTGGATCTTCCTGCCTTTTCTACTAGAAAGCACTGCCCTGGAGACCTGGACATTTCTGCAGCTGTGTTCCAGGGTCCAGTCTCTAGCTTTGTGGGAGCTGAGACTTCCAATTTCTTTGTTGGGGTGGCTCTTCCTGATGTGGCATGAATTGATGCACTTGAGTTGCCTAAGTGGCAACTCCTGGTCTCTGAATTGCAGGTGGCATGGTTCAGGTTGCATTCCCACTTGGGTGTCGTGGTGGAGGCAGCAGCTCTCCTGGCCAGCTAGTTCTGCAGCATAGAGCTATGGGCCTGGACGCCACACCCCGAGTACTTTCCCACATTTTGTAAAGTACCTAATATCCTGTTTTGAATCCTTTTCTGCATAAAAATAGCCAGAATGTTTTTTTTTGTTTGTTTTCTGCAATTAAATCCAGACTGAGAGAGATGGCCTCAAAACATTGTTTTGAGGATTAAATGACATCAATCTATCCACTAAGCATTGGTACATAAAAGTACCTACTAAATAAATAAATATTAGATATTGTTATTTAGTTAAAATAAAGGAATGAAAGAGCTGGAATAATAGAAAACTATAATCAAAAAGAGTATACTTGATTTTAAAAATTTTGAGACAAGGATTCTGGATAATAGCAAAGTCCAGGCTATGTCTGGGAGAATTGAAAACTGAGAGGTATCAAGGCAGTCCTTAAAATTGAAGGGCTTCTGGAAAGGGGGTATTTAAACATCTATTTGGGTTTTTAAAAAAATTAATACCTTGATAGTCTCTACAGGATAAAATGGCTCATCATGGAGAGTATCTGCCCACCATATCCATCATATTTTTCTAGATAGTAAAGTATCCATACTTGGGAAGGCAGCAATGTTTCCAATTTGTTTTTTATTCCAATCCCAAATTACTCCTCATTGCAATGGTTTTCACCCCACCATTGTGCTTAATCTGTACTCGCTGAGGTTACATCTCAGCTCTCCAGTTACCAAACTACATTCATTTTCAATCTTGAGTGTGATCTCCTGGTGGCATTCAACACTGCTGGGTGCTCCCGTCAGCTGGGAACTCTCTCCTCATTTCCTGCCCAGACTTATTCTTTGTCTCTATCTTATTTTATTTTATTTCTGGCCCATTTTTAGTAATCATAACTGTATTCTCATCCTCTATATTTTGGTCTTAGATTTTGGGATTCTCATGGTTTCAGCCATGGTCATCTTTTGTTCTTGCTTTGCTTACATCCAAATGGAAAGGTTTGCTTTGCTTGCATCCAAATTGAAGATTTATAGAAACCCTCTGTATACAGGTGCCTCCCATCTCTCTCTCACCTTGATCTTTCTCCCAACCTCTGGAATCTATTGTCAAACGGCCTAATGCACATTCCTTCTACTTAGACATTCCCCATCCCACAACTTACCACATTCGCCATGCTGAGAGCTACTTTTTATCTTACCCCAAATATGATCTGTGTTTTCTTTGCCTTCCCTCTCCTGCTGAACAACATCTTGGCATACCCAAGCTGGGATCATGGAAGTCCTGTTTGCTCTCGATATCCCAAATTTGTCACTAAATTCTGTGGATTGAAACTGCTTAAAACCGTTGGGTTTTGTTCTCTTCTTGCTATCCCCACAGCCCTGCCTTAGTTCAGGCTCTGTTTAGCCTCAGATTATGGAAATACTTCTGATTGCTTCTTGGTCTTTAGGATCGCTCCCACTTTAATCCTACACACGGCGACTGGAAGCATCATTCTCATAGGCAAATCTGATCATATTATTCTCTTGCTCAGAAAGCTTCAGATGTTCATCTCCTCTTCATGGTTATCTAAGGCTGGGCTCTGACTGCCTCGCCAGTTTTACCCCCATTGTTCTCCTATACCTACCACCTCTGAGCCAGAGTGCTTTGGGCTATTTTGTGTCTCTGAAACATTATAATTGCTGGGTCAGGGGTGTTCTTCTTGGTGCCTGGAATATAAAAGGCACTCAAATGTTGGCTACTATTATTATTCATGTTTTAATTTTAAATCTTGTTAGTGACCCTCAGCTATCAAGGCTAAACTTTAATATGATTAAAATTTGCATATCTTGAAAGAAAGAATGAGTCCAACGGAAAGGGGACTACTCAAATTGGAATCATAGACAAGGAGGCCCAGAGCCTGTGCCTCACCAGGGCTATCCAGGGAAGACTGTCCAGGGAAGAGGTTTCCAAAGTCCAAGGACTCAAAATTTGTGCTTGTCTGTACCCTAAAGAAGGAGACATCACACTATTAGATGCCTTCACCCATCTGGCATTAGATGTCTAATGCCTTCACCCATCTGACTCTGATTAGTAACTTCCATTCTGTTTGGTAAGCAACTATCTAATTATAATTTGTTTTCCTATGTCAGCTGTTCATAGGGAGACAATGTAAGACTTCTAGGAAGTCATATTTCACATTGTAAATGAACAGATGCTCATTCTGGCATTATTTATTGAGTTTCACCCTGTAAAGTGGAACTATTCACACTCTTCCAGGGATGGAGAATGAAATGTAACTCTGAACTGTGGCTAGGTAAGGAGAGAGCACAATATTTGGGCAATTAAATATTTAATTAGGGGTTTACATGTCCGTTTTATCTATTACAGTGGTCCCCAGTCTTTTGGGCACCAGGCACTGGTTTCATGGAAGACAGTTTTCCATGGATGTGGGCGCGGGGGTGGTAGCAGAGCTCTGTGGCCCAGTCTTTAACAGAGTGTGGACTGGTACCAGTCTGTGGCCCAGGAATTGAGGCCCGTAGATCTATTAGATTGTGAGCTTGCTAAGGACAGGGACGGCATCTCATTCCTGCATAGCCAGGCCTCTCCCAGTGCTAGCAAAGAGCAGGAAGTCAAATGCCTGAATGAATAAAGGGACTCAATTAGCTCAGCAGTCATTCTGAGGCAGGGAGCTTCCTGAAGGATGAAGAATGTGTTTGAGAGTGAGCTCAGAAGTGGGACCAGGAGGTGAAAGGAGTAGCAATTAGCATCATAAGAATGTGAGCCTAGGATAGGGCAGAGGAGTGGAGAGGCTTGCCCTCTGGGTGGCTGCTGACAACTTCAAGAGAAAGGCCTTCCTGAGACCGACTGTCTTCAGGTTGGGTGGGTCTGCAGCTGTGTCCTTGTTGATGCGGTGGAGCCAGGGGGGACAAGAGAAGTGATGTGGTATCTGCTCTCTGTACGTCTGGCTGGCATTTTTTGACTATTGTTCTAATAGGATGTTGGTGAAGAGTTATTTTGTACTTTTGCCAACTCTCCTGATGAATGGAGAAGGTATGATTGGGCCTGCAACACCGTAGAAGCACCATATTCACCTGGGCTTGCAGTCTTGGCAAAGGAGAGTGGGTCTGTTAGATGGGAGTCCAATGGGGGAATGGGCCCCTGCAGGTGGAGGACATTCTGACCTGCTCCTGTCCTCCTGCACAAATCCTTTATGACCCAGGCACAACACTCCTCTGTGAAGTCGTCCTTCTGGTCTACGTAGGCCTCTCTCCTCCCAACTCCTATTATACTTGATGTTTGTATCACTCATTTTAGCATGTAAAATATTCTTTGTCAAATCTTCTGGACATTGTATATATCTATCATATATCTATCTATCTATCATCTGTCTACATATACACACACATGCATAAAAACTGAGCAACGAATTCCTGTTTTGTGTATCTATCTATCATACCTATCTATCTTGTCTTTCTACCTACCTACCTATCTATTGTCTTCTGCTTAGACTATAACTTATGTAAGTCAAGTCCTAGGGACCACATAGGATGGTGCTAATAGAAATGTAACTAGTACCTCCAAATACTCATTGAATTGAATTTTGTTTTTGGATTTTTTTTTTTTTTTGTATTTAGGACTGTAAAGAGATCAAAGGAGAACGGTTTACTCCTTTGGGAATCAAGCTTTCAGTGAATAACGTCTCGGCAGAGGACAGAGGGAGCTATGCATGTCAAGCCAGACTGACACACATGGGGAAAGAGTACACGGTTTTAAATGGCATCACTGTGAACACCAGTAAGTGTGCTCGTATTTGTCACCTTGTCTCCCTCTTGGCTTTGTGGGAGCTGGCTTGAGGCTTCTGGCCTCAGGTGGAAGTGATTCCGGAGCTTGGTTTTCCTGAAAGTGAGGTGAGCAGGCTCTCAAACCTGTCACCGTGAAAGCAGCGGGTAGGAAGAGTGAGAGAAGATGTTGTAAGCATCTTAGTTCTCTCATCTGCAGAAACAGAGCACTCAAAACTCTGAGCTTATTTGTGAAATTAAATGAGATCAGAGTAGCTACTGGGGTGCCCGACAAAGCACAGGTGTTCAGAAAATGGTAGATGTGAGTCCCATTCCTCTCATTCTCGCAGCCTTCACTGTGGGTCATTGCAGCCGTGGCCTCCTCCCCTGCCTCAAGTGCTACAGAGTTCAGGGTCTCTGGACGTGGTCCCAGGATAGCCTGCTGCTCACGGGGCAGCCAGCTCTCAACCCAGGGCAGCCAGCTCTCTTCAACATATGCCCTGGAGCTTTGAAAGTAGAATCTTAGGTGTAGAAAAAAACCTAAAAATAATTTAGCTCAAGCCACTCACTTAATAGAGGCTCCCCAGGAGGGAAGCAACTTAACCAAAGTTCACAAAACTGTTAGTGTCAGAAATGAGGCCAGAGCTCAGGCTTTCCGTGCCCAGACCAGCGTTTGTCTTTCTCAATACACTGGGCAAGGAATTCCCGGTATGGTGCCTTTGGCTCTTCCTTTAGTAGAGAATTGTTTTTAATATTTACTCATCTAGGAGGAAAGAACTAAAGGCCGGATATTTCTTTGACTTAGACCTTCATATTGGTCACTCATTTCTGTCTTCGAAGTGCTGGGGGAGATTGGGTTCTGACTTGATGGTGTGGCTCCCTGGGGAGTGTCCGGCGTGGGTGGCTCTCTGCTGCTGCTGCAGGACGGGTCCTTCATTCCCTAGAGTCCAGCAGCTCCCTGTGTCCCAGCTGCTCTCCTAGAGAGTCCTTCCTCTCTAGTCCTCCGGTGTTCTTTGCTACAATTACTTACTTGATTTAAATGCTTTTGGGTGGTCTTCAGTTTTCATTTTCCTTGCTAAAAGCCCCTTAATTAAGGAGATCAATTGCATAAGATTTTATGATTTTCATGCTCTTGGTTTTTCTGCTGTTATCTCTCTGAAAATAGGCACCTTCCTCATGGTCACAGTTGAATCCCCGGCACCTAGCTCAGTGCCTGGCCTAGACTAGGAGGCACAGATCTGTTTGTTAGCTGAAAGACTGGCTAAATAATGTTTTAGTTCACATTGGTAGCTGAGGGAATTTTTTGAACGATGAAATTGCTAAGGTAAAATGAAGAATCCCTTGAGAAGCTGCTGAGTCTAATAGTCTATATTTCATGTTTGATAAACATTTATCTATAATCTGTAATATGCCAAAGATTATGTTAGACCCTGATAATTCAAAAATGAAAAGCGTTGTTTCTTCTATTGAGAAACCCTCAGCCGGGTGGGAGAGAATCCAGAGATGCAGATGGATCATTTTAATATTATGTGCTAAGGATGGAGTTATACACAGTGTCTGGGGAACAGGAAAAGAATAAGAAAGAGCCACAGGTATGACAAGCAAATGGTCTGGGAAGGCTTCTTTTTTTTGAGACAGAGTCTCACTCTGTTGCCCAGGCTAGAGTGAGTGCCGTGGCGTCAGCCTTGCTCACAGCAACCTCAAACTCCTGGGCTCGAGCAAAGCAATCCTCCTGCCTCAGCCTCCCGAGTAGCTGGGACTACAGGCATGCACCACCATGCCCGGCTCATTTTTTCTATATATTTTTAGTTGGCCAATTAATTGCTTTCTATTTATAGTAGAGATGGGGTCTCGCTCTTGCTCAGGCTGGTTTCGAACTCCTGAACTCGAGCGATCCGCCCGACTCGGCCTCCCAGAGAGCTAGGATTACAGGCGTGAGCCACCGCGCCCAGCCTGGGAAGGCTTCTGAGAGGAAATGAGTTCTCAGCTGAATTTTGAAGGATGAATAGGATTTATAAAAGTAAAGCGGAGTGAGGAGGGGTCTCTGGGCAGAGGGAACAGTAGAAAGCAAAGTGTGGAAGTATGAAACATTGTGGTTTATGTTGACTCTAGCACCATTTTCATCAGAGCATGTATAAGTATGAATGAGGAGTGGTGGGAGCAGAAGCCATAGGGTTAGACAGGGGCAAGGTCAAGGGGGCTGCTTATACATAGGCTCGACCACTCGGCTGCAGAAGGGCCTGTGCATGGTGCAAGTGCAGAGTTTCGGGGCTGCATTTGTGATGGGAGAGATCAGTCTTGAGATGGTTGGAAGCCAGAGTTGAAAAGGAGCCTGAGGCCTGGAGACCACTTAGGAGGCTGCTGCAATATCCAGAAGAGTGCTAGTAGCCTGAACTTGGGAAGAGGCAGTGGGAGATTTCTCCTTCAAGTGGTCACTTAATAATTCTTTGCTGAGCACTTAACAAGGCCAGGTCCTGTGCTAGGCAGAGAGAACATGGTGTTGAGGAAAACAGCCATGACCACAGCTCTGATAAAGCTTGAAGGCTGAGAGGGAGGGGAGGCAGAGATTAATCAGGTAATGCACTAATGAGATGTGTAATTACTGGGGAGATTCAAGCAATGAAGGAAAGGAAAATATGAGATGAAGCCGAGAAGAGCCTGTTGAGAAGACAGTGGTTCGGGGAAGGCTTTCTGATACCAGTGATGCTGGTAGTCAGGAAGCATTACCTGCGTGATGGGGTGGGCGAGACTTTTACAGACTGAGGGAGGAGCAAATGTGAAGGTCCCTGGAACAAAGGGACTGTGGTGTGTGTGAAGGATGGAAAGCAGGCCAGTTGGGCTGGAGTGATGCTGAGTGAGGGAGATCATGGTAGGTGATGAGGTTGGAGAAGTAGTCGGGAGCCAGGATCAGATAGGAAGCTGCAATCCAGGGTGAGTAGTGTGGATTTTATTCTAAGAACAACGGCAAGCAGCCAGACGGATTGAAAACAGGGGAGTAGCAGGACATGATTTTCATTTTTGAAACAGCAGACTGGCTGCTGTGCACAGAATGATCCATATAGAAACAGGAAGAGTGGTTAGGAGGTAGGTGCGGAAGTGCACGTGAGACATCACATAAGCACAGTTATTAATAGTATGGTTGTGTTGAAGATGGAGAGATGTGGATGGGTTCAAGGCATCACAGGAAGTAAAATACGCAAGTCTTAGTGTTGGATTGAATGTGAGGGGGATATGGCAAGGTCAGGTAAGCTAGCAAGGCCTCTTGGCACATACAAGTAGACTGGATGGTGATGCTCTCAGTGAAATAAGATAGCTCTGGAGGAAAACCAGATTTAGGAGTAAGACTGTGAGTTTGGTCATTGGTAGGCTGAGTATGAGGTGCCTTTGGATGCCCATGTGGAGGTGCAGGGCAGGCCATGGCCTCTCTGGGTCTGGAGCTTAGAGGAAGGCCTGGGGGTAGGACCTTCAAAGTCATTGTCCTTTAGATGATAACTAAAGAGGTGGGTGTCAATGAGATTGCTTAGGAAAATAATAGATATTAGTCAACAGAGGGCTTAGAAGTGAAGAAAGAAAGAAGCACAGACTGAGAAGCGTCAGGAGGTAAAAGTAGTTGGACTTGGTTATTGATAAGTTGAAAAAAATGAGATAAAAGCTGTTGCCTAGAAAGAGTTCCAGATTTTATGTGTGTAATCTAGTGGGTGATGGTACATTAACTAGCAGGGGATAACTTTTGTTTGGGGCATGCTGAATGTGAATAGTTTGTAGAATGTATAATTTTTATTACCATCATAAAAGATGCGTTTTTTTGCCTTCTTCCTAGCTTCCCTCTTAAACCTTTTCCATATCCCATTCCAAATATATAGGAGGAATATGGGACATTTAGGTGATTGCTAAATTTTGATACACAAATGGTGAAGGCAAGAGGGAGAAAAGCTAAGAGACAGGGAGTCAATAGAGGGAGATGATCATAAAGTGTGGTGTTAGGATGCAAGAGTTGGAAGAATAACAGAAGGGGAAAGGGTATAAAAGAATATGGAAATGCTGAGTTGGAGCAGGGGGGAGTGGAACTGAAGATAAAACCATAGGGTTACTATTTCTCTCAAGCCGGGACCTAGGCCAGAGCTTTGCTTTTAGCCACTGCTTGAAAAGTATATTTGGATTATTAGGTAGTGAGATTTTATTATATAATCTCAGCATTTATACTTATATCAAAATATAATGGCCAAAGTGAACTCTCTTGATAGCTCAGCTTCTAGTTCAGTTTAGTTTAGTTTTAGTTTTTTTAGCAATTCAGTTATTTCTGTTTGAAAAATATGTATTTATGGACTGATATTTTGTCACACTGTGGGTTTTATTTTTTCTCCACCAATATTTATGGATGGTCTGCTCCGCTGTGCTTCATGCTATTGCATTAAAGTACTTGGGAAGGTATCATATGTGATTCTAATGCTATTTCCTGTGGATATGATTTCTTAGCAGAAAGAACTGGATATGGAGGAAATATCCCTAAAATCATTTATCCAAAAAATAATTCAATTGAAGTACAGCCTGGTGAGTAAAATCATTGAAACCATTGAAATCACTAAGGGCAGAGCTCATTTTGTGTATGCATTCTAGTGAATATTTTGAATTTCAAGGGTGAAGATAAATCCCATACACATCCAGTTTCTAGCTTTGGATATACCTGAGCTCATCAGGAGAGGCATCAAAATGAAAAGCAAGAGAGCTGAAGCCTGGGGAAGTTGTGGTATCAGAGGTCTGGCAGTGAGCTTTATTATAAACTTTTTTATGCAGAGGCAATAAAAATGTAAAAATAGTTCCTGAAAAAGATAATAAATGATATAAAACTACACTAAATAATGTTGATCAGGAATTTTGGATTACATTAGCTCATAATGGAAAACATATTAAAGGAGTAGGGGAAATTATCATGTTATATTCCTTAATTTACATAAGAAAGGATCAATAAAATTGTCTCTGTTTCAATTTGTGATCTAAGTAGAGAAAAAGGGGCTGAAATTATTTTTTAAAACTTAAAGGTAATCACTAGTAAAATAAATATGTTGAGTAACATGAAAAAAACCAAATTAAACAAAGTCCCCATTAAAATACAAATGTTCAGATGGAGACACATATTAAAATCCAATTACATGCTTTTCTCAAAAGACACATCTAAAAATGCATGAACTAGGAGATTAAAAATAAATGAATAAGCAAAACATCACTTGCAAAAATTAATGCAAAAATTAGATTGGCAATATTAAATTTTTAATCTGATAATATGTCTTTTGAGGCCAAAAAAATCAAATGACAATTTAAATCATTTTATACTAATAAAAATTATAACACTTCCCAAAATAGGATGTTTTATGTGTCTAATAGCAGTATATAAAAATCTATAATGCTAAAAGTCTCAGAAATACAAGTATAATTTAATAAGACAATATAATTCTTTCAATTATAGTGGGAGATTTTAACATACTCTGGCTTTAAGACATTTACTAGGCAAATGAGAATCTAAATGGTTTGAGTAACATAATACGAGTAATGTATTTAATAGATAGCACACTCTCACATCTATGAAAAACTCAGAGTCCAAAAGAGGAAATTGTTGTATAGATCACATGCTACAATCACAAGGCAGTAAATCTATAACTAAAACAAACAATGAAAATAATCTCACTCATTAAATATGTGAGGTGATGGATTTGCTAATTAGCTTGATTTAATTATTCTACAATGTAAACATATATCAAAACATTACACTGTATCCCATAAATATATATAATTATTACTTGTCAAAAATTTTTTAAAAAATTTTAAAAATGTAAACAACAAATAATCCATCTTCTAATTATTTGCTTTCTTGGTTATCAATTAAGCCAAAGCCATAGTTATAGGATATTTAGAAAATAACGATAGTGAGAATACTTCAAATCAAATTTCATTGCTTTTCACCAATGTTGCACTTTAAACAAATTTATATCTTTAAATATCATCATTATTATTAATAATACATGTAGATATAATTAAAACACATAAACTACCCATTTAACTCTATAAACATGAGTAACTAAACAATAAAAATAAATGTAGAAAATAACAAATATATTAAAAGAAAGGATCAAACAAAATGATATGTCCCAGAGCTGGGTAGGGGTAAAAGAACTGAGGTAGGGCCACGAGAAGAAGATAGATAACTTCCAGCAAATCTAATCCTCCAAATGCAGAGAAACCCAAATATAAAAGATTTAGAAATGTGAAAGATAAAACAACAAATGGTGAGAAGATAAAATCTGTTTTAAAGGCTCTAGGACCATATGTTTTAAGGAGAATTATCTTAAACTTTATAGGAAATTATAATGTCCATAATAAAGGCTACTTGTCTACATATTATTCACCATGTGAATACTCTTGTGGAATCCATACACACACATAGAAAGACAAGTTTTATCTCTCTTAATTGACTTTGTTCCTCACTCCTCTCTTTGAAAATTCTAGCCAATGTATTTAGACAATTAAAAGACAAAGATGTAAGTCTTGGAAGGAGTAAGATAAACATATAGTTTTTTTTTAAAAAAATGATCTATGGATATCTACTTAGAAATTTTAAGAAACTTATCTAAAAACTATAATTACTAGCAATTATTCATTAGGTTTATTTTAATAAAAAATAAACTTTCAAAGCTAATGGCATTTTTACATGCCTGGAATAGTATATATTATGTAATTGGGGAAAATGGCATTTGTAATTGCAGTAAAGATAAGAAAATGTTAAGGAATAACTGAATAAGAAATGTGAAAAACTTGCCTACATTAAAAAAATGCAACCTTTAAAAAATGCAACCTTTTAAGGTAGGACATAAAAGAAGACATGCTTTAGAGGAATTTCTTATGGTGTTCATAAATGGGAACACTTAATACTAAAAATGTTATTTCTACTAGATTAATATATAAGCTTAGTACAATACCAGTTAAATTTTACTGAATGTCCTGAAACTTGTCAAAGCATTTCTAAAATTTATGTCACAAATGCTGGAAAGAGCCAAGAAAAAATGGAATAAAAGAAATAAAGAGAGATCTTTTCTTAGAAGTATTAAGGTAAGTTATAAAGACAGATGTCAACAAGATGGCTGACTAGAGGTACCTCACACCCATCTCCCCCACAAAAAAGGGCCAATCCAGCAAATAAACAGCTACATTTTGACTAGAGTATCTGAAGGAGAGCACCGGATTACAGCAAGGGGATGGTGCAATCCCTGTGGCACAGAAGCCTAGGATAGCTATATAGAGAGGGGAGTGAAATGCCCTGCCTTTGCCACTCTGTCTCCCCCACCAGGATTCACTTGGAGCCAGGAGGAACTTCTCTTGTGGGAAAAAGGTAAACAGGAGGCCCCCAGCAGCCTCCATTACTACCACAGATACCTGCAGTCTTTGCTACAGGAGAATCCTGCAATCCTCACAAGCCCTGAACCCAGTTTGGGAAATTGCCTAAAGTCCATACAGTTGCATTGCTACAGAGGAGAATCCCACCTTACTCACCCCTTGGCCCCCTGTGGCCCCTGCTACTACAGCATGGCACCATTTGAAACCACAGCCACTGCTAGAGGGCTTTGTGTTCTGGGGGCCAGTAGCCACTGCCTCTCTCCATCCCTAAGGCTCTACTATCATTCTACCATGTTCATGCAGTGGGCTGCAGCCCCACAACCCTGGTTACTTAGAGGCTAGGCCCAATGAAATGACTACAATGCCAGTGCCCGAGCCCATCTGGTGCTCTGTCCTCTCAAGAAACAGGCAGCCCTACACTGTCCCTGTCCAAAAGACCCACTATACCGGCCCAGTGGTCCTGCCCCTGGCAAGGCCATCCCCAAGTCAGTGGACCTGCCATGTAGGCACACCCTTGGCCTGAGAACCAGCCTGGTGGCCTAGTTCCATGCAAAGCCATGGCACTGCCAGCACAAACTCCTGCAGCCTAGGCCACTGAGGCACTTGAAGATATTAATATTACAGATACAGACTACAGCTGAAGAAGCTGTATGAAGACTACACTACTATGTTTTCCCAGAACTACAGCCAACACACCCTACCTAACTGACACCTAGGATGCATCTACAGGAAAAAGTCTTTCCCTGTAAAAACTACTCCATAAATTTGGAAAAGGTGACTGTTGTACCACATGTGCAGATATCAACATAGAGACACAAGAAACATGAAAAAAGAAGAAACATAACACCTCCAAAGGAAACACAATAATTCTCCAATAACAGACCCCAAAGAAAATAAAATTTACTAAATGCCTGAAAAGAAATTCAAAATAATAATTTTAAGGAAACCCAGTGAGATGTAAGAGAATATAGATAAACAATTTAATGAAATCAGAAAAATAATTCATAATCTGAATGAGAAATTCAACAAAGAGATATATGTTATTAAAAGGAACCAAAGAGAAATCTGAGCTTAAGAAATCAATGAATGAAATCAAAAATACAATTGAGAGCTTCAACAAAAGACTAGATCAAGCAGAAGAAAGATTTTCTGAAATTGAAGACAGGTCTTTTGAAATAACCCAAGCAGAGGAAAAAAGAGAAATAAGAATAAGAAAGAATGAAGAAGGCCTATAAGAGATATGAGATACCATTAAGTGATCAAATGTTTGCATTATGGGTGTTCAGAAGGGAGACGAGATGGAGAAAGAAACAGAAAACATATTTAATGAAAAAAAATAGCCGAAACTTCCCAAGTCTTGGGAAAGATATGGACATTCAGATTCAGGAATATTAATGATCCCCAAATAGATTCAACTTTAAAAAGTCCTCCCTAAAAGCTCATTTCCAAGGCACATTAAAATCCAACTGTCAAAAGTTTGACAAAAAAGAGAGATTTCTAAAAGCAGCAAGAAAAGAAAATCAAGTCACATATAAGGGAATGTCCACTAGAGCATCAGCAGATTTCTCAGCAGAAACTTTGCAGGCCAGCAGAGGCTGGAGTAATATATTTAAAGTGCTGAAAGAAAAAAGTCCATCCCAGACAAGCAAAAACTGAGGGAATTCATCACTACTAGGCCATCCTTACAGAAAAAGCTTAAGGAAGTGCTACAGCTAGAAGTGAAAGGATGATAATAACTATTATGAAAACATATGGAAATATAAAAACCACTAGTACAGGTAAATTCATAATTAAACTCAGAATACTCCAATACTGTAATGGTACTATGTATATCTTTCCAACTTCTAGTATGAAGTCTAAAGGTTAAAATGGTCAAAAATAACTACAGATACAATTAGGTTGTTAAGGAACACAGAATATATAAAGATGTAAATTAAGGCAACAAAAATATAAATTGTTGGGGGGGAAGGTAAAAGTCTGGAGTACTTTCATATGACCAAAGTTAGGTTGTCATCAGTTTAAAATAGTCTTATAACTACCACACTCTTCATATTAGCCCTATTGTAACCACAAAGAAAGAAATCACAGCAGATACACAAATGAGAAAGAGAAAGGAATCAAAACTTAGCACTACAGAAAACCACCAAACCACAAAGATAAACAGTAAGAGAAGAGAAGGAACAAAGGATCTATAAACAACCAGGAAACAATTAACAAAATGACAGAAGTGAGTCCTTACCTAGCAATAATAACCTTGAATGTAAATAGATTAAATTCTCCAATTAAAAGATATAGAGTGGCAGAATGGATAAAATAATCAAGGTACAGCTACATGCTGTCTATGAGAGACTGACTTTACCTGTTAGGTAAAGACATAGACTGAAAGGGAAGGGATGGAAAAAGATATTCCATGCAAATGGACAACAAAAGTGAGCAGGAGTGGCTACACATATATCAGATAAAATAGACTTCAAGTTAAAACCTGTTAAAAGAGACAAAGATGGTCATTATATAATGATGAAGGTAAATATTCAGCAAGAGGATATAACAATTGTGAGTATATTATATTCATCCAATACTGGAGCACCCAAATACAAAGCAAATACTATTAGATCTAAAGAGAGATGGAGTACAATACTATAATAGTAGGGCACTTTAACACTCCACTTTTAGCAATGGACAGATCATCCAGACAGAAAATTAACAAAGAACCACTGGATTTAAACTGCTATTTAGACCAAATGGACTAGACATGTACAGAACATTCCATTCATCAGCTGAAGAATACAAATCTTTCTGAACTACACATGGAACATTCTCCAGGAGAGATAATATGTTAGGCTACAAAACCAGTCTCTACTAATTTAAGAAGATAGAGATCATATCAAGTATCTATTCTGACCACAATGGTATAAAACTAGATATCGATAACAGGGAGAACTTTGGAAATTTTTAAATAATGAAAATTAAACAACATGCTCCTGAATAAGCAATGGGTCAAGGAACAAATTAAAAGGGTAATTAAAAAATTTCTTGAGACAAACAAAAATGGAAACACAACATTACGAAACCCATGGGATACAGCAAAAGTAGTTCTTACACCTGGAATTTTATAGCAATAAATGCCTACATCAAAAAAAGGGAAAGATCTAAAAGAAACAACCTAATGTTTTCTAGTACCTCAAAGAACAGGAAAAACAAGATCGAATTGAACCCAGAATTAGCAGAAATAAAGAGAATGGAGACTAGAAAAAATACAAAAGATCAATGAAATGAAGGGTTGGATTTTTGAAAAGATAAACAAAATTGACAAACCTTTAGCTAGACTAAGAAAAAAAGAGTGAACACTCAAATAAATAAAATTAGATATAAAGAAGGAGACATTACAGTTGATACTGCAGAAATACAAAAAAATCATTAGAGACTATTATGAACAATTATATGCCAACAAACTGGATTACTTACAAGAAATGGATAAATTCCTGGATACAACCTACCAAGATTGAATTATGAAGAAATAGAAAATCTGAACGGACCAATAATGAGTAAGGAAATTGAATCAGTAATAAAAAGTCTCTTATCAAAGAAGAGCTCAGAACCTGACGGTTTCACTGCTAAATTTTACCAAATACTTAAAGAAGAACTGATATAAATTCTTCTCAAATTTTTCCAAAGCATTGAGGAAGAGGGAGTAATTCCAAACTTATTCTATGAGGCCAGCATTACTCTGAAACTAACACCAGATAAGGACAAAGAAAAAAGAAAACTATAGACTGATGTCCCTGATGAACATAGATGTAAAAATCCCAACTAAATACTAGCAAACCACTCTATAGCATGCTAAAAAATCATTGACTGTGATCAAGTGGCATTCATCCCACGGATGCAAGTATGGTTTAAAATACAATAATCAATAGATGCGATATATCACATCAACAGAAAGAAGGACAAAAACCATATGACCATTTCAGTAGATGCAGAAAAAGCATTTGACAAAATTCAACATCCTTTCATGATAAAAACTCTCAACAAATTAGGTATGTACACAATAAAGGCCATATAGGGCAGACCCACAGCTGATATCATACTAAATTGGGAAAAGTGGAAAGCTTTTCCTCTAAGATCTGGAACAAAACAAGGATGCCCACTTTCATCACTTCTATTCAACATAGTACTGGAAGTCCTAGCTAGAGCAATTAGGCAAGAGAAAGAAATAAAAGGCATCCAAATTGGAAAGGAGAAAGTCAAATTGTCCCTGCTTGCAGATGCTATAATTATATATGTATATAGAAAACCCTAAATATCCCACCAAAAAGTTTGGAGAACTAATAAATTCAGTAAAGTTGCAGGGTACAAAAATCAATGCACAAAAATCAGTAGCATTTCTATATGTTAATAGTGAACTATCTGAAAAAGAAATTAAGAAAACAATCTCATTTACAATAGCTACAAAAAATATATGATACCTAGCAATACATTTAACCAGAGATAAAAGATCTCTACACCAAAAAGTATAAAACATTGATGAAAGAAATTGAAGAGGATACAAATTAATGAAAAGATATCCCATGTTCATGAATTGGAAGAATTAATATTGTTAAAATGTCCATACTACACAAAGCTATCTATTGATTCAATGTAATCCCTATTAAAATATCAATGACATATTTTACCGAAATAGAAGAAACAGTCCCCAAATTTGCATGGAACCACAAAAGATCCCAAATCACCTAAGCAATCTTGAGGAACAACAACAACAACCACAACAAAGGAGGTCATTACCTGACTTCAAAATATAATACAAAACTATAGTAACCAAAGCTGCAAGATATTGGCATAAAAACAGACACATAGACCAATGGAACAGAATAGAGAGCTGAGAAATAAATCTATACATCTATGGCAAATTGAGATTCGACAAAAGTGCCAAAAACACACATTGAAGATATAACAGGATCTTTAATAAATAGTGCTGGTAAAATTGGATATGCACATGCAGAAAAGGGAAACTGGACTCATGTCTTTCAACATATTCGAAAATCAACTCAAAATAGATTAAAGACTTACATGTAAGACATGAAACTATGAAACTGCTATTAATAGAAGAAAATATAGGGGAATGCTTCATGACATTGGACTGTGAAAGAAATTTTTGGATAAGACCTCAAAAGCACAGATAACAAAAGGAAAAATGGACAAATGGGATTGTTAATGGAAAATAAAAACCTCAAACTCTAAAATAATTTAAAGAGGTTTATTCTGAGCCAAATATCTATGACCCATTTGGGGCACATGCCTCAAGAAGTCCTGAGAAAATAGCTGAGTTATGGTTTGGTTTTATACATTCATGGAGGCAAGAATTACATGTAAGACCCTAAGTCTGTATGTGGAGGGTGTATATTGGTTTGGCCCAAAAAGGTAGGACATCTCAAATAAGGGCTTATTGGTTATAGGTAGGTTTGAAAATTCTTTTATTTGTAATTAGTCAAAAAACTGAAGCTTTGTCTAAAGGCTTGGAATGTTCTAACTTAAGACAAGAATATCTCTTATTCAGAGGCAAGACACTGGACATTTACACAAACTCAAGTGATCTGTGAGTAAATTGATGGCCTACAGGTGTGGTTTCAGCTTTGTCTTATGTAGCCTTAGACTTTCTATCTCCAAGAAGGGATTGGGGCATGATGAGGCATGTCTGACTTGCTTTCTCGTGGCCAGCAACTCAACTTCAGGGTATTTCTGGGGTCCCCTTGGCCAAGAGTTAGTCAGCTGGGGGGATTAAGGTTTTATTTTAGTTCAGAGGATTACATCAAACTGAAAAGCTTCTGCACAGCAAACAAAACAACCAACAGAGTGAAGTCATAATCTACAGAATGAGAGAAAACATTTTCAAACTATGCATCTGACCAGGGGTTAATCCAGAATATCAGAAGATATAAGGAATTCAAATAACTTAAAAGTAAAAAAAAAAAAAAATTGATTAAAAACGGGCAAAGGACCTTAATAGACACTATTAAAAAAAAACATGTAAATGACTAACAGTTGGGTGAAAAAATGCTCAAAATCTCTAATCATCAGGGAAACGCAAATCACAACCATAAAAAAAAGAATGATATTGATAAACCCCTGCTTGAGTGATTAAGAGAGAAGGCTAAAACTGAAGGAGAAAGGGGCCATCACCACAGATCATATAGGCATTAAAAAGATCATAAAAAAAACTTCATTTGAAAAAAAAATCATAAAAGAATATTCTGAAAAACTTAGTGCAAAACAATTAAAAAGAAATGGACAAATTCCTACGAAAATCAGCACATTGAATCTGACACAAGATATAGAATTCAGAATAGTCATATAACTATTAAATACATTTAAAATCTCCCTATAAACAAAATTCCATATCCAATTGGCTTGGCTTGTGCATTCTACAAAATATTGATATTTAGTAAAGAACTAACATCATTATTAAACAAATTATTTCAGAGAGTAGAAAAAGAGAAAGTCTTTAATTCATTTTATTAGATCAGGAAAACCTTGACACTAAAGCCCAATGAGGACATTATTACAAAGAAATTCTAAGCTAATTATTAGCCAATTGATGTCAACTTCATACATAAAGGATAATACATCGTGACTAAATTAAGCTAATTCTAGGAATATGAAGTTGTTTCGTATTAGATAATTTATCCTTTTATTTCCCATCAGCTAGTCTAAAGGAGAAAAATAATACACTTACCTCAATAGATATTGAAAAGTTATTTTAAAAAATTGAATAAAGAATTCATTATTTTAAAAAAACACTCATAAAACTAGAAATGAAAGGAACTGTTAAACACTTACAAAATTAAAAAAGCTTAATCTGATTTTAAAAATATCTGTTTTAAAAACCTACAAAAACACCTCATTCAGTACTGAACTATTGAACACTTTTCCTTTGTATTGAGGGAATAAGAAAGTCAAAGCCCCAATAGATTTTAGTTTCTGTAGATTTTGATAAGTTTTTTATAACATTGGTATGGAAGTGCAAAGATTGAATAATGGTCAAGAGAATTTTAATGAGGAAGAACTAGATGGAAGAACTTGTGCTATCAGATTTCAAGATTTATTAAAAAGCTACAATAATTTAAATAGTGTAGTACTGGTACAAAGATAGATAATGTAACAGAATTGAAGACTCAGAAATAGAGCCCCACATACAAGGCACTTGATTTTGACCAAGACACTACAAAGAAGTAGGGTAATTGCAATCTTTTCAATAAGTAGTACTGGACAATTGGATGCAGTAGAGAGTAAAATAAAACTTGACTTCTTTTTCATACCATTTATAAAAATAATTTTGAGTAGATTGTAGACCTAAGTATGAAATTCAAAATAATACATATCCAGAAAAACATCTTCACTATTTTGAGGTGAAGAAAGTTTTTTTTTTTAAATTAGGACATATGAAGCACTAGTGGCAAAGGAAAAAATTGACAAGTAGAACTTCATTAAAAGTAAGATTTTCTGCTTATTAAAAGGCAACATGAAAAGAATGCAAAGATACACCAGAAAGTGGAAGAATATACCTGTAATAAGTGAACAAAGGTATCATATCTATAATCTATGAAAGACTCACCCAACTAAATTAGGAAAAGACAACCTGGTGAAGGATAGATATATGAGAGACAGTTCACAACAGAGGTTATTCACATGGCCAATAAAAATATAAAAGGGTGCTGACCTCGGTGCCATCTAAGGAAATGCAAATTAAATTCACAGTGTGATACCACACAAATTAAGATGGCTAAAATGAAGGAGACCTACAGTACCAAGTGTTGTTGAGTATATAAAGTAACAGGAATGCTCACACACTGCTGGTAGAAGTGTAAATTGGTACAACCCCTTTAGAAAACAATTTGGCTCCATCATTTGAAGTTGAAGATATGCATAATCCATCGTCTACAAGTATGACTGGTAGATGCGAGCATGTACCCATCATGTGTCTGAGTATGTATACATGAAATGTGTACACGTGTGCCCCAGGAGACATGCATGAATTTGTGCAAGAGCAAGGGCTGTGGACACAAGAGGCAAATATGAGAAATAACCCAAATGTGTATACGGCAACAGAGAGGAAAAGAAATAAATAGTAGTATATTCCATTTTCTGAAGGAAGTATAACTGCATGCAACAGCATGGATGAGTCTCACACACAAATGTTGAACAGTGGAAGCTACAGTTCAGGGATGGATATGTGAGTGATGAATACGTTTGTGATATGAATATGTGAGAGGCTTCTCGGACTCTGGCAATATACTATTTTCCTGATGGGGTGGAAGTGGTATGGATACTTGCTTTGTGATAATTCATTAACTTTACATTTATATTCTATACTTTTTACTATATGTGTGTTATATTTCACAATAAATTTTTTTAAATACCCCCTAGAAGAAAGAACACTCCTTGAAACTTAGGATTTACTAGGCTCATGGGGCAAAATGAAGTGAAAATATAAATTTATGAAATGTAATTTGTGAATATGTGTGGATGCAAGATGAGGGATAAGTGGGAGAAGGGTGGAGGGTCGCATTCAGTGGAGTGGAAATATCACTGGATTCGAAGTTAGAAATCTTGAATTCACATATCATTTCTTCTTCTCATTAATGTGTTGCCTTGCACAAGTCACTCCATCCATCCTATCCTAACTTCAATTTCCTCGTCTGTAACATGGAGTAACAACACCTCCCTTTTTTCTCCCTTGTGGGATTGTTTTGAAGATACGAAGACTGAAGAAAAAAAAATGTTCATAAAATATTTTACCAACCATTAAAGTTATTTGCTATTGTTACTAGGAGTAGAAGTAGTATTTGTGTATTTGGTATTGTGGAAAAAATTCGTCAGAAGCTGGTGGACGTGTGGCAGCGTATGCATATCTCTTTACAACAGCTGTCCTGGAAGGCCACTTGTCCCTTATGGTCTCTGTCCAGGAAGAGAGTGAAATCGATTAACATTTTTTCAGCGGGGTATTTCTGGTAATCAAAAGATATTCAGGCTCAAGAGTAAGGTGCATTTATCAACCAGGTGTTAACAAATTTGAAAATGTGTAGAATTTTCATTGACTGTTTACGAATTGTATTCTCCTAGGCTCCACCCTTATTGTGGACTGCAACATAACCGACACGAAGGATAACACAAACCTGCGATGCTGGAGAGTCAACAACACTTTGGTGGATGATTACTACAGCGAATCCAAACGAATCGCAGAAGGAATCGAGTAGGGATTTTGCTTTTCTGGCTTCACTAACAGCTAGCAAGAATTTCTCCATCTAAATTAATTTGGTGTAGCTACTGCTTTTTTTTAGACTGGAGTTAAAAAATCACTCCTTGCCACTCCTTTTGGCTTTATCTTTCAAAGATCTTTGCAGTGTTGTGTGTGGCCAAGCATCTGCTTTAAATAAGTGTGAGATGTTCGGGTTCTCAGTCCTGCCTATGACATTGTTAGGGAGATGTGGCAGACAATGAAGTCAGCCATAGAACAATAAGATCACTTCTCCCAGCCACTGCTTAAAATCAGTCCCCATTCAGTGATACTATGAACCAAGGCTTAAATAGCAAAACAAGCACCACCAGCACAGGGACTCTTGGGGGAGATATTGCATAATCATTAGCTAACTGAGTGTATAAACTTAGTTTATGGTAGTATACATAGAGTGGTATAAATAGTGAAGTCAGAGGGCAAAGGGACTTGTGTTGGGCCTTGCAGTGTGGCTGAGTGAGGATGCGTGGAGAGGAACAGGGGACGGCTCTGTTGGAGCTGGGGATGGTGTCTGTAGCTAACAGAACCATGTTTCCTTGTCACTGTCCAGGAAAAAAATGCAAATTTGGAAGTATACAAATGATACTCTTCACCGGGCCACTCAGCGAGGTATTCTTAGGGTAAAATGATGGCCCAAAGTGTTCTCCAAGAAAAAAATTTACCTCCAGAAAAAAGATTACAAAATATGTTGGGTAAATGTGACTCATGTATTAATGACTGGCTCTTTTCCTTTATAGGACCCACGTTCCTTTTCAGGAACATAATTTGTACACGGTAAACATAACCTTCTTCGAAGTGAAAATGGAAGATTATGGCCTTCCTTTCATGTGTCACGCAGGAGTGTCCACAGCATACATTATGCTACAGCTCCCAGGTAATGTTCCCATGGGTGACATACTGTTCGGACAGTTCAGAAGGATGGCCAGGAAATGCATCCGACAGAGAAGTGACATTAAACACTCAGTCGAGGTGACAGGGTGGTATTAAAAGGAGAAATTAGATACGAAATCTTGGAAAAAGCTCACACGATATCTGATAATGTTCTCAGAGTGTGGCTGTGATTTTATTTAGTATATTTTGGGAGTGCCATATTAATATATATTGAGATTTTATACATCAAAACAGAAAGAAAACAGAAGTTATCCTTTAGTAAACTTGATTGCTCAACTTTTATAGCCATTTGCTTGTGATTTTCAGCTCGTTTATTATAAATAATTTGATCTACAAATAAAATTATTATGCATATTTTTACCCTGTAAATTTTGCAAAATTATCTGAGGCTGAATTCTGATATTTGAGCAGGAGGGCTTTCAACTCAATTTGTGTATCCAAATTGTGCTCCTAGCACTGTGCAGGGCTTATCTTTTGTCCACTGGGGGTAATAACATCAGAGACTAGATAGTGGAAGTCAGAATTTTGAGAACAACTTTAAAATTCGTAACATAGCAGGGGAAGAGTCTGAAATACCTTATAAAATGCAGGTGGGTTACCAAGACTGTTTTTCCCCCTCATTCTATTAAAATCATTTTGTGTGGAGGGGGAGGAGCTAGCCACATGCAAGAGAGAGGCTTGAATTTGCTAGTGTCCCGTAATGATCAGTTAAACCCATGTTTGCATACATCTAGCTAAAGTCCCACCAGAAACGTTTTTCTAGAACTTAACAGAAACCATCGTGGTTGCTGTATGGAGCTAGAAGATGTGTCTGTGCCCCTGCCAAGCTCCTGACTTTTGTCAGCGTCTGTCACCTCCCTTAGAATAGCGGTGAACATGGGTACGTGCACAGCAGCGTGTGGTTCTGGGGCCTCCTCCACCTCGCTTCTGTGCCCTGGAGATCAAGGTCACGCTGACACCAGCTGCAGTAACTGTGAGCTGAGCAAGCACAGCACCCCTCCTCAGCCTGGGCCTGTGGGGAACCCTCTTGGGTTGCATCACGTGGAAGCACCCTCAGGCCCATCTGCCACTATTCCCCCATTCTTCCTCTTCCTCACTGGCTTGTCCTTGTCCCAGAGAGTCATTTGTGATCGCTTTCTGCCAGTCAATCCTGTGCATCCCATCTCTCTCTCTGGCACCTCTGGGTGATTCTTGAGGTCCCATCCTCGGTGGTGCTTTTCTTTCTGCATCGCCATCCCTGATAATCTCCTTTCCCTTTGTGGCATCAGCTGTCATCCTGAGCAGGTGCAAACAAATTCCCAATCTCTGGCAGTATTCTCTCTTTCCTCGTGACAGCCCTGCATTTCCAACTGTGCTTTAAAAATTATCTTATTTGATCCTCTCATACAGCTCTACTTCTGGCAGTAAATATTGGCGAGTCACACTGGAAAGCAGTATGGCATTACACAGAAATGTATCCACGTGAATACTGCAGACACATTGGTTCATTCTGTTTTTCTTACCTTTGTTAATGGTACCCTTCTATCTTCCATGTTTTCCAGCCTCAAAATCTGGGTCATTTTGATGCCTTCTCTTCACCTCCCTCATGCCAACACCCAATAGGATGCCAAATTCTGTGGGATCCTCCTCCTCAGGGCCGTCCTGCTGCATCTGACCCTTCCTGTCTACCCCCACTAGGAAACTGGGTGGGGGGATAGCTCCCACCCAGGACTTTAAGAGCCAGGTTTCTGGGCTCAGATCCTGGCTTGTCCATTTATGAGCTGTGTGAGCTCAGCACTGTTGCTCAGCCTCTCTGTGCCCACAACTCCTTACCTGAAAAACAAGGATTGCAATAGGACCTTCCTTTGAGGGTTCCTGTGAGAATCAATTGAGATCTTCCTTTTTACTTTTATTGTGAAATTTAGCATAAACATAGTAAAGGACACATAGCGTATACATATCACATAAATAATTATACAGCAAACACATGTGAAGCCTTCTAGATTAAGAAAAACACCTCGCCATACCTGAAAAGCTCCTGTGTGTCCTTCCTAATCAAAGCGTCTCTCCTCTCTCTCCAGATAATCATTCCTCTGACTTTTAGGGAAGTCTTTTCTTTGATTTTGTATCTGTGTTGAAATCCCAAAAAAATACTGTTTAGTTTTGCCTGCTTTGAGCTTTATATTAAGAGAATTATGTAGTATGTTTTCTTTTTCTAGGTGTAGGGGGTTCATTGGTACATAAATGGCGTAGCATGTAGTGTCCTTCATTCATTTGCATTGCTTAATCCTATTCCATTGAATAACCAGTTCATGATTTATCCATTCTGCCATAGATATGTGGTCATTTGAGTTGTTTCCAGTTTGGAACTATTAACAAGTAATACTGCTATGAGAATCTCTGTTCGTGTGTCCTGGTACCCATGTCGAGGCTCCCTCTGTGATACATCATCAGGAGTAGAATTGCCACATGAGAGTCTGTGAACATTTCCATACAATGCCATATTGTTCTCCAGCGTGATTCACCAGTATTTACTGTTAAGGGTAGCATTATATGAAAGAATACGATGAGATAATTTTGTAAAACAAGCACAGAACCTGACATGTCATGAGTTTTAAAAAATTGTGTTTATTTTCATTAGTACCAACCAGGTTCCAGCCATTATGATGTGCTGTTTGGATGATTATGTTAGTTTTCTGAACAGTGTCCTTGCCTTGCGAATTTTCTCTGGTCCAGTCTATTCTGGTGACTGTTGCAGAGTTATTTTCTCCAATGGTGGCTGTGACTCTGCCACTCCCCTGCCTGGACATTAATTAGTGCCACCTCCTTACCTCTGGGTTCAAATTGAAACTCCTGGTTTGGCATTCAAAGCCTCCCTGGTCTACCTGTTCCCACTCGTTTCCTAGTTGTGGCCTTCATCTGCCCTGCAAAAGAGAGTCAGATCAGAGACAGAGGTTGTCTTGTGTGGGCCCCATATTGTGATGAAGGAGGTGACTCTGAGGCCAGTGTAGAAATGTGCAGCAGGCCAATGAGGACACAGTTGTTTTCCACCCGGGGAGCAAGGCAGAGCCTGCTGGCACCTCCTCCCCTCTCACTCCCTAGTGCAGAGGAAATGCAGCCTGGTTTAGGTCACTGAGAGCACTTAGGGTCCAGCCCAGAGAAAAGAGGGGAAGCTGCCTGTAGGAATCCTTGGAGATTCCATGAGACCTCAAGTGGCTACAACTTCAATCTGCCTCAACCTAGACGTTTGAGTTCTTTATTTAGTAACCTAGACTGAAGCTTCCCAATGTAAATTTCCATGCCAATGCTGACTAACTGATAAGGACTACCTGGAAGCACTGCGTTCAGAAGGATTCTGAGGCCAAGCCAAAGCACAGGTGAACTAATACTACTACCAGTTAACACTGGTCAGTCTTCTGGAAGGAGACAGGGGGTCCTTTATCTGATCAGTGTTAGGCCTGTAAGAAGCTCCTACTTAGTAAATTCATCTTTGTTTCTGCCACCACTCATTTCACATCTCACGTGCAGCATATTTTTTGTCATGTGTGCTTTGTTTAGTTTGCCCTGAGTTCTTAGGAATTTCACTCTCTTAACTTCCAGCCTCTTGTGGTTTACTTGGGGACAGAGTTAAGTTTACAGCTTCTCCATTTGACTTCCTTATTCTTGTTGAGGACTCCTCCAGATTGGAAACAGGAGTGACTACCAAGTTGTTTAGATCAGGTGCGCCTTTCTATGAATTTCGTTTCATCCCTTGTTCTCACCTACCATCTCAGTCGAAGGCTGGTAGTAGCCAGGTGGACTCAAATGGTGAACACCACCCTTAACAGCACTTCCCGTGCATCGACAGTGAGTTCTCCATTTGCTTCTATTTCAAAGCCCCTACTCCCTTTGAACTTATTTATTAGTGTCCTGTTTCCAGTTTTATCATCCTTTAACTCATTTACAGAGCAGAGGGTATCAACACTCGTGAATGCAATGATGATGAACCCAAGGATTTCAGAATCACTCCTGTCTACTTGCCAGGGGCATTTTGAGTCTCATTAATATTGTGGGCATGGCATTCCCATCATGACAGTTTATAATACCAAGATCTCTGAATTATACATTAAAGCTTCCCAGACATGGGTCTTCCCAAAGGGAGAGGTGGCCATGTTGTTCCACGAGGAATGGTAACAATAGCTGAGGAAGGGGAAAGGGGAGCAGAAGATGGGAAGGAGGGGAGAATCTGTCTTATAATTAGAAGCTAGAGGTTCTCACAAGCGATCAGAATTGGATTGGGCACCATCGTGTAGAACAGTGGCTCTACCCTGGCTGCACTGGGACTTAGTGGATTCGTTTTTCTATTTTTTTTTTTGGCACCAAATGTGTATTTAGCTACTGTGCTTTTTGTGCCATGTATTTAAAGACATGCAATAGTAAATGGGAAATTGGGGGCCTCCAGATGTTTACAACATGGTGTGGCCTAGGGCAGGTTGTGATAAGCTCTTTAAGGAGTATTTTACAGCAACTATAGAAAACAGTATGGAGGATCCTCAAATAACTAAAAATGGAACTACCACATGATCCAGCAATCCCGCTAGTGGGTATGTATCCCAAAGAAAGGAAATCAGTATATCAAAGTGATATCTGCACACCCATGTTTATTGCAGCACGAGTCACAATAGCCAAGATATGCAATCGACCTAAGTGTCCATCAAGGAATGGACAGATAAAGAAAATGTAGTACGTAGACACAATGGAATACTACTCAGCAACGAAAAAGAATGCAATCCTGTGATTTGCAACAATAGGAATGGAACTGGTGGACATTAAGTTAAGTGAAATAAGCCACTCACAGAAAGACAAGTATGACATGTTCTCACCCCTATGTGGGAGCTAAAAAAATTAATCTCTTGGAGGTGGAGAGTAGAGTTATGGTTATGGGAGGCTCAGAAGGGTAGTTAGAGAGGATAAAGAGAGGTTGATTAATGAGTAAAAAAATATGCTTAGATGAAGGAATATGATCTAGAGTTCAGCAGGACAATAGGGTGACTATAGTCAATAATAATTTATTGACTATTTCAAAATAACTAGAGGAGTAGATTTGGAATGTCCCCAAAACAAAGAAATGATAAATGCTTGGGGTGATGGATACCCCAGTGACCCTGATTTGATCACTATACATTGTATGCTTGTATCAAAATATCACATATGCCCCATAAATATGTACAACTATTATGTGCCATAAAAATTTCCTGGGGTTTCAGGAAAAAGAACTTGCTCTTCCTCTCCTTCTGCCCACTCGGCATCTAGCGAGGCCAGGGGCAGCAGGAAGGGCCGACGGAGGAAGTGGTGGCTGAGGTGGGTTCTGAGAATGAGGAGGATTTCTCTTCCTCTCTTCTTCTTCCCCTTTTCTAATCCTCTCCTTCTTGGGCAGCACAGGTGTGGGCGGTGGTGAGGCAGCAAGCTGTGCTGTTCCTCTTCTGGGACATGAAGGAGCATGTTTTCAGGGACTCGGGGTTCCAGAGGAACTGGTTCTGCTCCTTGTCAGCTCCTGCCCACCATTGCTCTGCAGTGCTCACGAGGCAGAGGAGGAGGTGAACACCCTTTCGGAGGCTGCATGGCTCCGACCGGCACCCGGGGAACTGGCGGCACAGAGAGGATTGGGTGAGGGTTGTCTCTCGGCCAGCGCTGGTGGTGGTGGCTTCCAGGGAGACAACCGATGGCTCTTTATTTATGACAGGAGTCCTGCTCAGTTTGGAGTAAGCAGGGGAGCGGTTACCGCAGTATTATAATCAAGAATGTGCAATAGAACCACCTGAGGACGGATCCAAATAAACATACTTGGGCTTTGCCTCTGGACGGTCTTGCGCTGACTCAGTAGGACCTAGACGTGTGTTTTGAAAGCAGTCCTCGTGCAGCTGGGTCCATGCTGCATCTACTGTCGGTAACCGGGGCTCTGCAGAATGTTCCTCTCATAGGTTTGCCAGAGCCCATTTGTTTCCTAACATTATGGTCCAGATCAGATTATTCTACGCTCATGCTTACCATTTAACTTTAAAGAAATGGTTCAGCAGTGCCCTCGCTGACAGCTAATGCATGTGCCTTGGTCATGTATCATGCTATCTGCATGAGTAATGGACTCTTGGTACCATCATCATCATTTTATTTTTATGTGTCATTGGCAGCTCCCAATTTTCGAGCTTACTTGATAGGCGGGCTGGTGGCCTTGACTGTTGTGGCTGTGTCTGTCCTGTGGCTCTACAACGTTTTCAAGATTGACGTTGTACTTTGGTACAGAAGTGCCTTCCATTCTACCAGGACCACGGAAGGTAAGTGTGTGTAATCACCGAAAAGTGCCTCAAAATTGATATCCTCTTATCCATATAACCTTTTTAAATATACTTGTTGGCAAATTTAGAGGAAGGAATCTCCCTGGAACTTCCCATGCTTCAGAGAAAGGATTTGTCCGTGATCACCAGCATCCTCCCGGCAAATAAAGCTTGCAGGTTCTTAGGGCCCCAGTCCATATTTGTGCGGCAGCAGGAGGAAATTGTCTTCTGGGCCCTCCTGCAACCATGGTACAAAGGATCTCTTATGCATCCTCTATCCGCTGGAGGAAATTTCTCCAAGAGCAGAGTGTTCCCTGCCCACGGCGTCTCCGCAGCACAGCGGTGCCTGCCTAGAGCGTGTGTCATGGAGAGTGATGAGCTGCCTGCGGTGGTGGCTCTTTGTAGGCCCTGTTCTTGGTGCCTGAAGGGATTTAAGTCTCTCACTCTCAGGTTTGGAGAGAGATGGACTCAGGTTTGAATGTGAGTTCTTCACTTACTCCCTGTGTACATTTAGATAGATACGAGGGCTGTTCGTAAAGTATCCAGCCATGTAATATGTTCTTATTATATTAACAGTGGCTGGATACTTTCTAGATAGCTCTTGTATTGAACTTTATTTTCTTTCTCAGCTTTAGAAAGAAAGGAATAGAGGAAAGAAGGAAGGAAGGAGAGGAGAGGAGAGGAGAGGAGAGGAGAGGAGAGGAGAGGAGAGGAGAGGAGGAAAACAAGAAGAAAGGAAGGAAGGGAAAGGAAAGGAAGGAAGGAAGGGAGGGAGGGAAATGATCAAAGCCTGCTTCACTGAGACTGCCGTAGGAGTAACTGAGCTGAAGTACAGGAGCACATTCAGCAGGGGTCTGGGGCACAGAAGTGTCCGTTGCTTGTCTGGAGATCAAAGTAAGCCACCCCCCACTGCTGTGCTCTGGAGTCTTAGTCTTGGTGGTGCCCATGTCCTGCCTATACTGTTTGACACAGAAATGCCTCAGTGTGAGCCTGAAACTCTGAGCACAGGCATTTCCCACCATGGTGGTTGTAACTTTTTTGTGCTACTTTCTTTTTTATTTCAGAATGGATTTGTTCTATTATGGCTTTGAAGAAAGTAATAAATTCTGCTTTGGTGTCCCCTAATTAGATGGGAAAATTAACATAAAGCCTAAAAAAGCCTGTGCAGCTGACATGCAGGGAGATGCACACATTCATGCCTTTCAAGTCCAGAGACGTGCAGTGATAGGAGTGGGAAAGTGGGGGACCAGGTGTCCAGGCAAGCTGTATGAGCCACTAACGCACAGATGACATTGTTGACACTAAGCACCTGCTTTGCACATAGCATAAATGGCGCAAGTTGTTGTCCACATGTTTGATAAAACATAGATGTCCTAACATAGACTTTATTCCAAATTAAATTTCAGAATTCAAAATTAGCACCCCTTGAGCAACATAGAAAGCAATGCACTCCTTTTTAACGGTAGAATTCGTTTGGGCCTTGCATGTCTACACGACCCGAAGGGCGGCACATAGCCTGGTGGGGCGTGCGGTCCCTGCAGAGGCTGGCCCTGTCTAGGCCCACCCGTGACTGCAGTCCTGCCCGCATCTTTGAGAAGAAGGCAATTCAGCCCACCACCACTTATTGTTTCTGACACAGATGTGAGTAGTCCGGCTGCTTTCTGGCTTTTGACTGACAGAGTCCTGCGTCGCTGTCCGTGGTCTTCCTGGAAGCTTTGGCCCCGTGGTGTGTCTCTCTCCCTGAGTCACTGCAACTCCCAGGAGTGTGACTAGGGCTGTGACTTACCGTTGTTGTGCAGAGTGCATGGTGAAGCTGCCAGTGAGGTCGAGTTGGGTAAGAAGAGAAAAAAGGAATAGTGACTCACTGGAGAAGGGGAGCCCCGCCCTCTGCTGGGGCTGGGCTGCGGCCCACATTCTGCAGCAGTGGGCTGAGTATTTGGAGATCAGGGCTGACAGGCAGGCAGGGGTCCTCTTTTTCCTTTTTCTTCTTCTTTTTTTTTTTTAAATTCAGAAAAGTATGTGTGCACTTTGTGATTAAATTCTCTGCAGCTCCGTCTACAAGAACTACGCTGTAATATCTCTTGGGTGTTGGCTGTAACAGTGAGCTAGTGATGAGACTCTGAGATTAGTCCCAGATCCTGTTTACAGCTTTGTTCCCCTTGAGGATGTCTTCTGGGCTATCTGGGCACATCCAAGTAATAGATGACAAATACAAATGAGGAAGGGAGACCAATTACGTCTTTCTTATAAGCTGTTCACCCCAACGAGGCTAGTTAAGTTTTATAACACAATAGTTAAGTGTGTATGACTCACATTTTAGTAAGAGCCATTGAAAGACTGAAGTCGCAAGTTCTAGATATTCTCTAGCAAGTTATAGGTACTTTTAAAATTCTCCTCTCAAGTGTGCATGTGTGTACAGAATGGAAAGGCCAGTTTACGAATATGTAAGAGAGATTTATATAAGACTCACCTTATTCCAGACAGGTCTGTGGAAAATGCACATGTAGGATAGAATGGTTAAAACAAAGCAAAACAAAACAGGCACAGTGAACAAAGGGAAATCAAAGGTAGAAGACAAGTCAGGGTAGAGTTAGCAAAACAAGTCTTGCACAGTTTTTAAAAGTGAATTTTCCTTCAAAGCTAAAGCAAAGGTGTCTCCGAGATTTATTGTGTGCTGTTTGTGAACCTTTCAATTGCTCATGAAAAACATGACTTTTTCCGGTACTGATTTCCAAAGGGAGATTTTTTTTTATTTGTTTTTGTAGGGAGTCCTCATTTTAAACGGATTTTGTATGAGGAACCTTGTCTGCAATGACATTCCCATTAAATGTAATGGCATGTTTTATGTGGCTTTTCTTCTAGTGGCTTCTATGCATGTTGGGGCTAAAACCACTAAACCTCACGCAATTCAGTAAAAGCATTTGCGTGAAGGCCAGATTGAATCGTCTGATTTTCCACTGGTCTGGTTTGATCAGGCCTAAAACTCAGTGATATCATATTGAGAGAAAGTAGGGAATTGAACAATCTTTAGGCAATGTTTCATAAATCTTTATACAAATGAGCTTTTGTATTTTTTTTTTTTTTGTCAACAGCCAATAAGGGCATACAATTTTAAGGGAATGGAAATAAATTCTGCCCCTTTGTAGGGATGTGGCAAGGTTCTGAAAGCACATGTGGGACTGGAAGTATTGCTGGGTCTATTTTTGGAGAATTCAGTCTGACGCGGTTGCGTAGAACTAATCTGGGATAAGCTTTGTGAAGTTTCCTGCTCCCATTTCTCCTTTTTGCCACACCGGAGGGGACAGTGAACTTGGCTTTGGATCCGGGCTGTGCACCTACTAGCTGGGGGACTTCGGAGAACTCATGCAGCCGTGTTGGCCTCAGCTTCCTTACTCATAATCTGATGGTACAATCGTGTCCCTCACAGCTGGTTGTGAGAGGAAAAGGCAGGAAACGCCGGGGTGCTGTTGCCCGACAAGGCCCTTCCAAATCAGAGTGTTGATGCAAAAGGCAAAATGACTACAACTTGGTCTTTGGCCATTATTGGTCAGCAAATTATGAATCAGTCATTTGAAAGTGATGGAAACCCACTGCACTTGGAGAACAAGTCAGCAAGTCCTAGTTCTATTCAAAAGCTTAGTCAGAAAGAAAGAAAAAAATATTTTTAAAAAATTGGGGGCATTTTTATATTTGAGTTTTTAAAAGGCATGAGACTTTCTTTCTACCAGATGTCTTCTGTTCCTGAGTTTGGGCAGTAGCAAGTCCCTGTATCCTCGGACACCTTGCTTAGAAATAGGGAACGTGAAACTTTAGCAAAAGAGAATACACTTAGCAAAAGTGATTTGTTTGTTTGTTTTATGATCAGAGGCAGTGGGAAAAAAAAGAGAAACAGATTGAGAGAAGAGAGTTTCTAGAGGGCAGGACAAGGCGGTGATAAACCGGAATGTTGGCTGTAGGTTGGAGACCACAAATGCTGTATGTACCGGAGAGGCCGCTCTTGGTAAACGGAGCACTAACTGGACCAGCCCTTCATCAGAACAAAAGGATAAAAATGATACAATTTTTAAATGGAAAAATTTAATTCCTTCTCCAAAACTTCAGAAACCTAAGAACTTTATGAAATGTTTTTTTTTTCTTTTTTATATATAGAAAAAAAATTCTCTGGCTTTGAAAAGTCAAATGTGTGACATTACATTTTATGCAGGAAAATATCAACTAATTTGAGTGGTGGCCCAGACTAGTGACCTTTAAGATTCCATAGGAGTTTTAGCTGGGTTGGGTTTTTGCCAAGTCCAGACACAAATTAATTATCTTCTTTGTACTTGCCCGATGACCACACTTCATTGAAAAGCTGAATCTGACTTGTCCCCAGCACACATAGAACCTCTTTGAGCCTCTGTACAATCAAGCTGCATTCGGGCATGTGGCCGGTGCTGATTGAGACCTCCTGCTAACCAGGTCCTGCTCCAGGGACTAAGGGGAGAGCAGGAGGCCAAAGTCCCCACTCTCACACAGCTTCCTTTCATGACAGGGGCGTGTACATGTGTGCATGCATGCGTATGACTATGCACGTGTGCACATGCATGAATTGGTGTACATGCATATGGGTGGGTGTGCATGTGTATGACTGCATATGTGTGCATGCATGTGTGTACACAGCTGCACGAGCATGCATGTACATGTGTGTGCATGTGTGCGTATTACCATTCTCTGCAGGATGGCCAAGAATGGTGAGCAGAGGCCTGAAGGTTGGCAGCAACTGGTGAGAGAATTGATGGAATGAGAAAAGGCCACACGTAAACTGTAAAGTTCTGTGCACATTTTAACTACTGCTATTTAGACAAAAACGAGAAGAACACAAGATTTTTGCCTTCTTTTGTTAATCTTAGAAATGCCCTTTTGTCCAAGTCTGTTCATGAAATGAACTGCCATAAAGAGGGAATAGAGAAGAACAGCTCCTCTCTCTGGGACCGATTCAGTTGACTTTGAATTTCCAAGTGGCCCAAAGCTCAAAATCACATTTTATAATGAGATAACCACAGTTACCTCTTCTCCAACTCAAACCCTCCAGCCCTCCTGAAATGCCTTATTCATTCATAGGACCCTGGAGCAGGGCATAAATATTCCCCTTCCATTCCCTCCGTAAGTTATTCCCCTGCTGCCTACTTACCCTCCACTCCTAGACCCTCACTGTTTTCCAAACCCTCCCCACCGTTTAGGATCCAGGAGCTGTCCCACATCCTTTGTGAATTTTTTCCAAGAACTCCAGACTATATGGAATTTTCCTTTCTTGCTGTCTCTTCTGTTCTGTTAGCTATTGTCATCTCATGGTGCCTTGAGTTTTACATCTGTGCATAGGAACGATCTGCTCAGTGAGATCTTGTATCTCATTCATCTTTGCACTGGCTAGTACAGGGACTGTTCTTGGGGTTGCTTAGTAAATTCTTGCTCATTCTGACAAGGATGATGTATACTGCTGGGTTTCACTTCTCAGCATGGCATGGCAGATTCCTAGAATCTGGTCGGATGCTCTTTCTCTCTGCAATGCAAGTCCACAAAATTGCAGTTACGGAATTCACTGATGGATCTAAATGAAGAGGAATTCGCCCATTTTGCCTGGTGCAGTTAGAACAATCCTCTTTTGCACAGGAACCGCTGAGGGTAACATGGGTAGAGTCTCCTCCTTTTATTTCTTGTTTCCAGCCATGTCACAGGGAGTAATGGACATAGAATCAAAAGACTTGGGATGGAATAAGGATTTGCAGAAATGATACAACCTTTCCAGTTTCAGCTGGGGGATAAGACCACCTCCTCTGCAGGCCAATTTGTGGGAATGAGATGCTGTAGTGCGTCAGTGCCTAGTCAGCCAACTGAGCACTCTGAAGTCATTAAACCCAAGCCAAAGGACGTCATGGTAGCAATTCAGCTTTTCACTTCGCTAATATGAGAGAATGTGGTAGGAGTCATGCCATAAGCTTGTCCCATTTCCTTTGCAGATGGGAAGCTGTATGATGCGTATGTCTTATACCCCAAGCCTCACCAAGAAAGCCAGAGCCATGCCGTGGACACACTGGTGTTGAAGATCCTGCCTGAGGTGCTGGAGAGGCAGTGCGGATATAAGCTATTTATATTTGGCAGGGATGAATTTCCTGGACAAGGTGTGTTTTAAGTGAGGTGTGAAAACAACAAATAAAAAAAGGAGAGCACCCTCTCTATTCCTTTGCTGTACTGATGGCAGTGGCTCTGCTCACCTTCCCCAGAGAACCATAGGAAGTCTATGGCCAGAGCTACGTGGCCTGGCCAGCCCCCTGGCCCAGGAGGTTAGGCCCGAGCTCTTTGCCCTCACGGGGCTCACTCCTGCACCACAATGCCTGGGATTCCTGGTTGCAGTAATATGAGTCTCACTTTGGAGTAAGGATGTGGTTAACCCATTCACATGAACAGGTGGCCAGGGATGTCGTCTTGGCCAAAAGGCTGAAAGGTGACAAGTGGTCATTTGCCCTCATGTCACTAAGACTAACTGCTGAGTGTTTAAATATGTAAATCAGGTCATGTTTAAAGCTGGTTTTATAAAGTCCAACCCCACTCACTCCTCCCCTACCTAAATAAAATGGAAGTTTTGTATTTGCTTTTCCTATTTTACAAGAATGTGGCTTTGGGCAGTTCAGCAAACATCTCTGAACCTCAGTTGTCTCATCTGTAAAATGGGTAAAATGGGGAGAGGCATGCTTCCATGATTCAGCTGAGAGAGTTAAATGAGGAGGGCCCAGTGTGGAGCTTAGCACACATTAGACACTCCACACACCGGTTCCCTCTTGTCTCCTTTCTTCTCTTTCTTTGAAGTCTATACAGTAAAATGGTTGAAATCTGAAATAAATCTTCTTTCCTAGTCACCAGGAAATGTCATTCACTCACTTATTCAACAAATGTTTATTGAGAACCTCTATGTGCTGGATACTGTTCTAGGCACTAGAAATAAAAAAATCAGCCAAATAGAAGAAGACCTGTCTTTGGGGAGGCGACAGTCAATTCTTATATCCTACAAGAGGCATCTGCAGACCTGACAGCACCTGCAGATCTGGATATTTAAAGAACTGTCCCCTCCACTTCCCAAGCAATCATCAGGGCATGTTGTTTGCTTTCTAATTTAGTTTATAAATCCCGGCCATTTAAATAGCTATAAAGAACAAAAAGAAAACACAAATATAAGATTAATACAATATTTGATCCAACTACATTTTTCCTATCCTTTAAAAATCTATTTTTTGAAACGTGTTCACCATCTAATATACACCAGACCTTCGGCTAGTCTGGGAATACAGAGTCAGGCATGATGAGGCACCTGCTGCCCGGGGAAAGTGACATCCCAACGAACCACACAAAAACGTGACTCATGCCCATAGAGGATCAGTTCTTCAGGGGAAGCCAGGAAGGTCTCACAGAGGAGGTAACAAAGGTTAAAAATCTTTGTCACTCTGTTCCTGACTCAGCCATGTTGATTTAAAGTCTGTGTTCTCAGAGCCCGTCTGCGGTATTCTCAGTGGCACTATGATGTGGGCCGTTTTAATCGTGAGCTCTGCTAACTCTTCTTTCTCTGCTTCCAGCCGTGGCCGATGTCATCGATGTGAGCAGCAGGCTGTGCAGGAGGCTGATCGTCATCCTGGTTCCTGAATCGCTGGGCCTTGGCCTGCTAAAGAACATGTCCGAAGAACAAATCGCCGTCTACAATGCCCTCGTGCAGGACGGGATCAAGGTCATTCTGATCGAGCTGGAGAAAATCAAGGACTACACGGCCTTGCCGGAGTCGATTCAGTACATCAGGCAGAAGCACGGGGCCGTCCAGTGGAGTGGGGACGTCACAGAGCAGTCGCAGTGTGCAAAGTCCACGTTTTGGAAGAAAGTGAGGTACCACATGCCACCCAGGAGGCATCCGCCTTGTTCTCCCATCCAGCTGCTGCAGCACACGCCCTGCGGCCACACGGCAGGCAGCGGGGAGGACAGCCCCGGGCTTCTCACGCACTGATGGAGACTATGTCAGACTGTGGTGGCTCACGCTGGACGAGGATGCATTTCACGAGGGCTGTCCACCCCCCGAAGCTCGTAGTTAGGGACTTGTGAGAGGGTCTGTGTTTGTCGTTGTTTGTTTGTGCATTTGCATTGAGCATGCTATTTCCTTAGGGAGAGACGTGGCTTCTCCAGAAGGCCTGCTCAACCTGGTGGCTCACGGATTCTGGCAGCCACTCGCTGTGTCACCAGGGAGACACAGCACTTCTGCCCCTGGGGAACGGGTCACGGGGGATTGTGGAGGTCGCAGTTGAAATGTCAGAAAGTTTGCCCATGATACGGCTCCCACGGGGCCTGAGATGGGAGCCTTGGCTGTCAGGGGATGGCAGGAGAGCGGTCTGGGGCTTGGGGAGGGCTGGTGTGGTGGCCACACTTTGTCCTCGCCTGTCCAGCCTGAAGGGCCTGGTCCTTGGGCAACATCTGCTGTGTCTGTGTCTCTCTCCCTCTGCCAGTGCCCATGAAAAGCTGCAACCACGGTCTTAGCATGTTGCTACTGGAAGCGACTTGGGGGTCACCTAGACCAGTGGGGACACACTGGGGTGTGGCCAACACTGCTGTTTGGTCACCCTCCCAGTGGGCCCATGCTTTGAGAGACTGTATCCGTGAAACCAAAGTAAGAAAGAATTTGTTTCCTTTTCTTTCCAGACACCTATGCCAACCAGAATTCTGAGCAGCATGTGAGAGGTGCAGTTAGCACACAGAGATGACATAATTCTAGTCCACGGAAAGTGATGTAAGCTTCTAATGAGCCAGTGCGCCCTCATCAATGTATGATTTAATGACTGACACAGTTTTTTAATACTAAAAATCAGCTGTAAACCCTCATTGCTACTTTCCAAGATCCTAGCTTGAGGAAATTACATATAGTCCAACCCTTGCAAGCTGTGGTTGGCGACACTGAGGCTTAGTGAGTGGGCCTTATGAGGAGCGGCCAGTGGGGACCGGAATGGAGTCGGCCCATGTGTAGGCCGGGCAGTGTGGCGGGAGTGGGTGCAGGAGGGTGAGCTGGGAAAACTGTGAGCCCCGGATGGAGCGGGGAGCAGGACGGGGTGGGGCAAACTGTGCCCCTCGTCCACAGGCGGTGGTTGGTGCCCAGTGTCTGGCGGACTCTTAAGTGCTAAGGAGCCCACTCCTCTCTTTTAAGAATTTTTGTTGCAAGGTGATATAGCATGACACATTTGCTTATCATCCTACTTGTTTATTACCCTGAACTTGACATAGGGCCACTCTTTTTTATTTAATATTTGCTTCATAAAAATTTAATTGTGGTAAAATATATGAACATGAAATATACCATCTTAACTATTTTCAAGTGTACATACAGTTCAGTGGCATTAGGTATGCTCACCTGTTGTGCAACCATCACCGCCATCCCTCTCCAGCACTTTCTCATCTTCCTAAACTGAAGCTCTGTCCCCATTCAACGTTAGCTCCCCAGCCCCTGGTGACCTCTATGTTGCTTTGAGCACAAGGTACCTCATCTGCATGGGACCATACAGTGTTAGTCCTTCTGTGTCTGACTTGTTGCACTTAGCATAATGTCCTCAGGGTTCACCCATAATATTTGCTTTTTGTTCCATTATTCTTACCTAGTTAATCCCTCCCTTCTTCCTTTATTCCTTCCTTTTCCCTACTTGCAGAGTACGGAGAGGAGAGCAAACACACTCAGTCACCAAACAGCCCCATAAGTGATGAGCTCATCAACAGCCCTTCTAATCAGATGTTTGTAATTTTTTTGCATCTCAGTTTATCTCTCCAACATGAGGATCATAAAATTCCTCTTGGAGGATTTGCTAGTTTAATTAAAATAAGCTGTTTCTCCTGTTGCTCCCAGGAGGAAAACGATCGTTGCTGATCTGTTCTTCACTCTGCCCCCTCACTCCCTTCTGGTCTTTTCTTCCCTGGATGGTCTCTGGAGACTGTCTGGCTCATGAGACCTGGCCATGCCAGGGGGCCACCCGAGAGCAGGTGGCACAGTCTCTGGTCGTTTGACTGATCCCTGGGCAGTAGAATCTGGACCACAATGGTTGAGTGGTCACCGGCTTGTGGTTTGGTGAAGATTTGGTGAATCCCCCTGCCATTGTGATTTGAGGGTGTTCCCAGCATCCTGCCCCTTCCCTCCCAGAGGCTCCCCTCCAAAGGATGAAGGAGGCGGAAGCAGCTGTGGCATCAAGAGAGTGGGACAGAGACTGGGGTATGCCCTCTCTGAGGGACTCCTGGCTTGCCTATGAATTTGGAAATCAGATTCTCCAGTGACCAACCATTTATAAATGAATGACCAAGTTCACAGGACATCAGGCGAGGCTGTCAGCAAAAAGGAAAGCCAACCTGTCAGAAGAAAAAGTAGCTTCTGGAAACCTCTGAGGCCAGCTCTGTTGGTGAATTCTTTAGCTGGAATTTTATTTTTAAGTCAAAAAGCTTTTCTCTCTCCCATTTGTGTCTTAAGTTTACTTTTTTTTTGAAAAGTATTAAAGATGTATTATTAATGTAATAATATGAATGGATTATGGCAGCACATTTAAATTTTATTTTTGCTAAAATGTATTTTGTGTCCTATGTAAGTGCTCCTTTTCTCAAGGGGACAGCCGTCTCACATGCTTGAACTCCGGGCCGGTGTTCTCAGGTTGGAATAGACTCTCCTGTTGTCAGACCACTGCTCTGATTTGGGATTTGTAAGACACAGCCACACATCTTAAAGGGTGGATAAGGCTTCTCTGACAGCAGTACCTTCTGCCCTTTCCGACGGTGGCTCCCCTTGGATACCTTGCTGAGAGCCGTGTGTATCTCCCCAGAGCAACCTGCACACACATAACATCTTGGCTACAACTTCAGAAGGTTGACAGACTTAGTCAAGCTCATTAATGGGATCTTATAGCAGGTCCATAGGCCCTGCTCTAGATAGTCTTTGTTTCTGTATTCATAAGATGTGATCTCAGAATTTTACAAGATTCTACGTAGAAGTCCAGTGATCGGCAAGTTGGATAAGGGAGTCATCTGGAGTCCTCTTAAAAATTATTTGGGGAGTAGCACAGACTGAGAATTTTAGTGGTATTTAAACAATCAGTCTTCCCAGCTGAATGCCACAAATGAGCTACAGGTCTCCTGAGATAGTTCTTCTTGGCGTGTCCGGAGTCTTGGACCTTATCTGTTCACCCCAATGGGCTTTATTTGTTTCTACATGTGCCATGGCATGAAAAAGATTGGGAAACATAGATTCTGTTCTAGCTGTCCTGTTTTACCATGGGAGAAACTAGGCCCAGGTAAGTGAAGTGGGTAACTAGGGACACTCAGCAATTTGTGGCAGAGTTAGGACAGGTACCTCAGACTTCTAGCTGTGCTGTGGTTCTAATCCCACAGCAATGGATGCCAACCCTTAGTTGCAGCAACCAATGGTCGGAACTAAATGGGTAGTATTGTAAAAATCTAGGAACTGATTTCTAGAAGTACACAGTTAAGGCTTCCGAGTGATTTCCTGTGATTTACTCAGGGCTTTGGCAGGAGCTTACATATTTTTGTTTTGTTTTGTCTTGTTTTTGCCTGGGTGTGGACAAATCAGTAGCATTTCGGTGCACATGGGATTTAAAATTCAAGATTGAGAATTTCTTGCATGAATTTTATATTCCTGGAATGGATGCTTCCTAAATGCTGGTGACTTTAAGATGAATGAGGTCAATGAATAAGGCTATGTCTCAATTACTCATCTTCCCTGATTCCTGGGGCAAATTCATTTGAGACACACCTCTGGCCTGAAGCAGTGCAGTGAACTGAATTTCACCTCTCGCTGGGGTCCCAGCACCTCCTAGCAGCAATCTGGGGACCTGGAGGCTGTGTACCTAGCAGTTAAAAGCAAGAGGAACTTGAGATTGACACCCACCTGCTCCACTTACACCTGTGGGGCCCTTGAGAAGCTGGCCAGCCTCCCTGAGTGTCCACCAGGACACAATGTGACAGACACAATGAGATGCTGTGTGTGAAGTACAGTATGGACACGATAAATAGTGATTTCTGGGCAGTTTGGCCACATTTGAAAAACTCTGGCCATGATATTTAAGAAAAAGCTTTCACTAAGGAGGAAAAAAAATCAATCGACATTAAATGTTTTGCATTAGGCGGCTTTTGTTTTTGAAGAATCCTGTTTTCTATTAGCTTCTTAAAATGCCCCAGAGACAGCGTGCTGCATGCCAGGGTCTCTGGGGTCTGTGGCTGCACGCCGTGGTGTGGGGTCTGGGCAGGAGGAGCTGGCCAGGCTGCCCTGCTCTGTCTCCTGGCTGGTGTCCTCTTCCACCTACGCAAGGACCCCAGCCTGTCCTGGTCCTTCTGGATTGAACAAGGCTCCCCTCCCGGTGGGACCTCTGACTATTGTCCTCACTTACTGCTTGGTCTTGACGGTGGGGGCTCAAGGAGTTTTGAAGCCCATTCCTGGGAGGTGGATGCTAAGTATGGCTGGGTGCCAGGAGTAGCCTTCGGGGGCACCCGCTCCCCCAAGCAGGGTCCCAGGCCAGAGGAGTAGTTGAAGGAAGCTCTTGAAATGGGCAGCCCCAGTCGGCAATGCCACCCTTCGCCCGGGCCTCCCGAGGACTAGGCTGGGATGGACAGCACCGCACCGTGTGGCCCCTCCCGCAGCCAGACCATGTGCAATTGTCCCTCAGACACTCCAGGACTATGAGGCGCTGGTGATTGCTCACCGTCGCCATCTGTTTCATGCCAGCACTACTTCAGCAAAACTTGACAATTTTCTCTGGAAGACTCTGCTTCCCTCCAGAGCCCCCCAGGATCTCTGTGGCAGGAGCTCAGAGGCACTCTTTAGTCGGGGTGGTAGTGGCAGAGAAGAGCTTGAAGTAATGTCGGTGTAGCCTTTTACCTAAAATGGAGACGTTGTTAATTACCCACATCAAAGAATGGGTTGAATCCTAAGGGAGAGTTGGGGGAAGGGGTGGTGGAACTCCTCTCACCTAACCACTGAGGTCACTGGATTTTATCCACCAGGCAGTCCTTCAAACATGCCTGTCCACTGCTTCACGCATGTTCTTCAGTCTTTTACCTGGGCAACTGAACACATAACCAAGCTGCTAAAGACCAAGAAGTGTAAACCTCACACTAAATATTTGATATTTAGAATACTCAAATTCCCATGTCATTTTCAATTTTGTCATCACAAGCTTCAGCACTTTCATTTAAAAAATTTCTACTAATTTTTAATGAAATAATAGGGATACAATGTATCAAAAATACAAATAATTGAATTAGACTGGTTTCACCACTGAAATGTAGGCAGGTTGGCAAGTAATGGCTCAGTTGATGGTCTCAAGCTCAAATTTACATAAGAAAGGTTTGGGTGTTCAATGACCGGTAATCAAAAGGCAGGTTGTATGACCCCCGAAGGCCACCCTCACTGCTCTCCTGTTCCCCCAGCTGGACCTGCAGAGTTATGAGGTCGCTGGAGTCCTCGAGGTGGCCCTGGTGCTGCTGGGGTGACCCAGGGGTAGGGGCTGAGCCCAGATAGGGCTGAGAAAGGGGACCGGTCAGAGAGAAGGTGAAATAAACACAGGTGCTGAGTCTCGCGGTTACCTTCTGGTTCACCTTCCTCTGATGACTGAATCAGACACAAAACCCACTTCCTTTGGTTTCCCTCAAACCCCGTGAGTCTGCTCGTGAGAAAGGCCTGGGGAGAGACTGAGTCACATCTAATAAAGGGTCCAGGAAGGAAAGGTCTTTCCCCAGAATATCCACAGAGATGAAGACGCATGTGTGAAAGTGCTTGGTGGCCCACACGAGACCTGCAGGGGCTGTCCTACCAAGATGGTGAGGAAGGAGTGGGGCCCATGCCCCTCTGGGCCTCCCACGCCCGCTGTGGGGACCTGCGGTGACTCAGACGGCTTCCTGCCGTGTCACGGCCGGCTGACCTTTCCTCCGCTCTCGGTCCTGCTCTATATTTATAAACTTTCCTCCAACGCATTGCTGTCTGGTTGATAGATCCAGGCCTGTGACTGGAAAATTAAGAAAGTGGAAAGTTCCTCCCTGGTTTCCTTCTATGATCCCAGGCTTTTCCACAGATGACAAATCTGCAAAGTCGGATTTGAGCTGCTGAGGTTGGCCTCTGGGAGCTGCAGAACACCAGTCGGAACTGCCAGAGGCCACACATCTCAAACGCAGTCACTCTGAGGTCCCGAGAGGCAGGAGAAACCCCTGCCCTCCCCCACCCAGAGAGCTGCCGGGTGCGCTGCATGTGCCTCAACGCCATTCAACCTGGTCTTCAAGGCTGTACCTGAAACGGGTGCTCTCTCCACTTGACAAGGACCTTGGAGCCCTGCCTATTGTCGGCCAAAGTCACTTTTCCTCTGAGGTTCTCTCATTAAAGGCAGCAGTTGCCACCGCTCACCTGTGACGCTCGGGCACAACCACCTTGAAAAAGTAAGGAAAGGGAATTGGAAGGCACAGGGCATTCCCACCAGATGAACTGAACTCCGAGATGGAGATTTTCTGGTCCCCGTGTGGGTTTCCTGCTCAGCCTCCATCTCCTGCCCCCTCAGAAACGGAGACAGCAGATCTGCCCTGACCGAGCTTGAGAAGAAAGAAGTGTACTCTCCTCACTGGCTACCACGACTGGCTGCACTGAAGGAGCGTGACTTGCTTTGTTCTACGTCTCCTCTTTCCTGTGTCTATTTCCTACTGCAGGGTGAGGCTGGGTTGGGATTCTAGACCCCAGTCGAGCTCAGACTTAGAGAAGAGGGGGATGGGGTGAGGGATGGGGCCGTCACCTGGTCGTGCTGCCTCAGCCCTACCTGGAAGCCGGGGCTTGGGTGGCGTATGGCCTTCCCCCATTTTTCCACAATGAAAAACTAAACTGCAAATGTTAGAAATATCAGTAACTCATGAAATAAATTTCTTTCTCATTTGAGCAACATAAAAAATAGTTTTATATGCTTACCACCCTTTGAAAACCACAAACATTTTTATCAGTTTAGAATGAAAACTTTTTTTTACTACAATCAAGTAATCAGCTTGTTAACATTCAAATATTTTTCACCTTGAATCTTCTCCCCTTGTGGTGTTGCCAACTGAAAAATTGGGCAAAACCCAAACTGTGATTGTAGTTAAAGAAAAATGTGAGGATAATGTGCAGTAGTTTTTTTGTCATTTAGTAGATGTAATGTTTTCAGTGTGAGTCACTGGCACCTTCTGTTTTCTTGGATTTATGGATTTCCTAGTATTTTCCCTTTAGCCTGGGGAATCCTGGAGACCAAAGCTTTTTGTCCTGGTGGGTTTGTGGTCCCCACACCCTCTCTGACCTGACACTCTTCTGTGTTTCTCTCCTTGTCCTTGTTGTTGTCATCAGGATTTACTTCCCCCCACCCTAACTACCACCACCAGTCTAGTTAGCACCTTTCTGGAAAATAAAAACATCATATAAGGAGAGAAGCTTGGACAGAGGATAGATGATTTTCCAATACGACATACAGTGTGGCCCTGCCCAAGAGCCACATTTTCATTCTTTCCCTTTTATATATCTAGAAGTATCTACTTGTTATTTTTTGCAGAGAAATGTAAATTTTCGTTCTCTCTCCATCTCAGAGGCAACCAAGCACAAGACTGAGCCAGGGGTGCAGAAATGAAGACTCCCAGGGTTTAGCTGAAGTGTGGGTAGCCACTACCAATAGCTTTCATATTTTTAAAACTGTGAAGTACAGGAAGAAATACATTTTACTTTGAAATTCAGTATACAGACAGATGAACACAGAATTTTTAAAAAAGTTCTATTCCGTGTTATTTGTTCTATTCTATTTTGTTCTAGTCTAGACTGTTCAATTTTTTTTAAAAAATGCTGGTCACGGTTCACCAAATTGTTTTAATGACCAACTTATGCCTTTCCAGTGCAATCTGAAAAACACAGCTTCCCAGGCTGCCAGGCACCCAGTCAATTATGAAATTTTGCTTTCTTCAATCAACGTGGCTTTATCAAGAACTTATTACTGCTCTTGTTTTAATTATCTGACTTCCAGTCAATCAGCTTTGTTTGTTGTTTTAAATGACCACAGGATAGTAAAAGCGAGCATAATGTCCTGCCTGTGTAAAAGCATGACATCAAGAGGAAAGGAAAACAGCCCAGTGGGTGAAGAATTTTGAGAAAGAGAAAAGCATTTCCTCCCGTGGGACACAAAGGACAACAGGTTCACGCCTTGGCTGGGCAAAAACAGGGAAGACTCTGACGCCTTTCCACGGCGCCATCGCGCCCTCTAGTGGTGGCTGGAGACATGCTCTGCCTCCCGCGGCTCTCGGAGCCCTTCTCCCCCTGCGGGCAGGAGGCGGAAGGTACCCAGGCAGTGGGTGGGCATGCGCGGGTACACACATCAGCCTCTTGGTGGGGCTCCAACCGAGGGCCAAGAATATCTTTCTTCATCTTAGGCTGTAGAGAAGGTTGAGATAATGCCATTCTCTAAGTTTGTCACTGTGTTCCTAACTTTCGAGTTCCCAAGACTGCAGCAATCTGGGCACGCGTCAGAGTGGGAACCAACAGGCTCCACTTACTACAAACCCGCCAGAGAGGACTCTAGGGACAGTGATTCCAAAAAGGTGGGCTGGACTCCGACTGCCTGGACTCCGGTCATAACCGCAACCACTTGCTGGTTGAGTCCACTAGCTAACCTGTTGATTTCTGGTCCCCTCAGGCAAGTCAAGCCCTGTGCCTCAGCTTTCTCATCTGTAAAAGGGGGTTCATACAGGTGCCTACATTGTAGGGGGCCTTGTAAGTGAAGTGCTTATTGGCACCTAGTAAGACATCAATGAACATTGACTCTTAGTATGTTGTAATAATAATTATTATTATTTTTATTATACTATCATTTTTACCATAATTATTATTTCGTACTTATTACTACATTAATGATAATGGTGATAATAGCTAACACTTACTGGGCACTATTCTTTTCCATACTTTACATCTATTAATATACTATAAGCTCTGTGAGGCAGGTGCTCTAATAATTTCCACTCTGTGGATGAGGAAAGGGAAGCATATGTCAGATAAGGCTTTGGAATTGAAGAATGTAGGTGCAAGGTATCTGATCTCTCTGGGCCCACTGTGTTTTATCTCTAGGAAACAGATGGAATAAAACTTCCTTGATAGGGTGGTGGTAAAGACTAAATGAATACGTGAAGTGTACTTCAAGCCCTAGATAATCACTGGGTGTTGGTTTATTTTGAATATGGTAAATCCTAGGCTATCTTATGTAACTGAGTTAATTTACAGAGTGGTTCTTAAGAAAAACCTGACTCTATTAAAAAATATAAGCTCATAAACTGAGACAGTGATTACATTTTTGCTTTTTAAATAAACGAATAGGTTATAGGACTCAAAAAGTAACAAAATGTATATGAACTGAATAAAAAGTAGGAAACCACAAAACACTAGAAAATATGGAAGTGTATTTTATTGGATCAGAACAAGGGGAGGGGAAGAGTGACAAATTTTACTACATAATCATAAGTGAAATAAAAAAGCCTAGAACAATCTGAAAAAATATGGTAAATAGTATGAAAGATAAAAGTTGGTATCCTTACTGAATACTAGAAAAGAGGCTAAAGAATATGAACAGGAAATTCACAGAATAAGGGCTAATTCGTACAAATGCCTAGTGGATGAAAAAGTGTATGACATCACAAATAACACCATTTTACCAGTTAAAGACATTTACAATGTGCCAGACTCTATGCCAAGCTCTTTAAATATATTGTCACGTTAATACTCTCAATTATCCGACATTCTCTCCATTTTAAAACCGAAGAAATTAAGTACGTAGGAGATTAGATAACTCACCCAGGAGTAAAACAGGTATAAGAAATGGTCCTAGGGAAATTTATCACTGACTAGATATTTCATGCTATGGTAGCATTATGGTTGAATTTTTAGGTATAATAATTGCATTATTATGTCTTCAAGGACATTATTATGTTTTAGAGGTGGTATGTTGAAGCCTTTGTTGATGAAATATGATGAAGTCTGAGATTTGCTTCAAAAGAAGCCAGAGCAGGGAGAGGTGAAGGGCGTGAAAAGCTGAGAAACAGGCTGGCCGTGAATGAGGTTCACGGGGGTTTGTAGCACTATTTTTCTACTTTTGTATATGTTTGATGTTTTCTCCCAAAAAAGGGTTGAAAATAAAATAGTTAAAAAGAAAATTAAAAAAAAAAAAACCCCAACCCTCAGACACTTGAACAAGATTGCCTGTGAAAAAAGAAATAACAATATTCTGAAGAGCAGGATGAAGCTAGGGAAAGAAGTATATGGTTTGGTTTTGTAAATAGCTCACCCCCCCCCAATTATTTGCTCATTAGAAAAAATTCATAAAAACAAGAAATTACAAAAATTATTTATTATCCTTTTGGTGTCTATATGAACATTCACATAGATTTGATCTTGCCATACACACCTAATTTATTTAACCTGACATTTCATTAATATATATGCTATATATTAAATATATATCTCATTCATATATATATGTGTGTGTATATATATATATATATATAATGTCATATTGGTTCTGTTTCTCTGGAAAACCCTGACTAATACAATTTATAAATCTTGTTAAATAAATGTATATATAATGAAGAATTGTCACATATAATTATGGAAGCTGAGAAGACCCACAATCTGCTCTCTGCAAGCTGGAGAACCAGGAAGGCCAGTGGTATGTGTCTTTAGCTGGACTCCAAAGGCCTTGGGAGCCCAGGGGGCTGATGCTAAAAATCTCCCTGTCTGAAAGCAGAAGATGAGATGAGATAGCTAAGCTCAAGCAGTGAGTCAGGTAGAGGAAGAAAAGGAGAGTGAATTCCTTATTCCTTTGGTTTTTGTTCTATTCAGGCCCTCAAGGAATTGGATGATGTCACCCACACTGGGGAAGACCATCTGTTTTGCTATATCCTTAGATTCAAATGCTAATCCCATCTGGAAACACCCTCACCCACACACCCAGAAATAATATTTAATCTGGGCATCCCGTGGCCCAGTCAAGCTTTCATATAAAATGAACCATCACATGGATCTTTAGGGTGTTTCCAACTTGTTACTTTTGCTAACAAAGTGCATTCATCTAATGATTTGCCTTGGATAAATTACTGGAATTAGAATAGATGTCTACCTGATGCATTCTTCCAAATTCCCCTCCAGAAAGCTTGAGCCAATTGTGATGCCCACCAAAGTTGGCTGAAGATGCCAGGAAGTGACGTGTTCTAAAGTGTCCCAGTGAAGAATTAAAGGCTCAAGTCTGAGTTCCTATTTTGGTAATGACAACGGGAACTTTCTTGTTTTATATACTTTTTTGTACATTTCAAAAGAAATAATCAACAAATTGGGATGGGATGTTTTTGGTCTTGCAGGACCTAGTAGTACACATCTCTACTCCAGGGTGTGGTTATGCAATTCCTAGCCCTGTTGTTTCCCTGTCTTTTACACTTACCTGATTGCATATACCTTGCTGCTGGTGACTCTTAGCAGGGCACATTCTCAAGTAAGACTTCTTCATGGTGGCAAGGGCACTCCTGCAGGTTCAGGCTCTGTTGTTGCTTCCATCCAGTTGGGTGCAAAACTTGACTGCCCATAATACAGGAGCGAAGAAAAGCCCAGGCCTCAAAACAGAAGGGAGAATCATCTAGCTTTTCCCAGTAACCTCTCTGGTAGAGTGAGCTACTTAAACAATAGCAACCATAAAGCCTGACCTGTGTTGTCGCCTTTCCCCACCCAATCCAAGGCAAAAAAAATACAAATTATATTGTGTTTGGGGGTCTTTTGTATTTAGGGTTCCATGTAGATGACTAACCTAGATGATCCCCGAGAGAAAGAGGATGGAGGCTGGGGACTGAGGCTGCCTCAGAGAGCTGCTCCCCTACGAGGAGGCCGAGATCCCCTAGCACTGAGAGAAAGCTCGGGAAGTTAGGATATGCCTGGCCCTGCTTTGATGTCACTCTCTCTGATTGCATTTCACATTTGACAGCTGATAGGGCACAGATATTCTCCAGACATTTCTAAAGGGGATGCTTGGAATCTTGAGATAGCTATAGGTCTTCTAAGGAGGCCCTCGACATTGATATATTATTGAAATATATCAACAAAAGCAAATACTTTATTTGCTTGGACAGATGCATGGACAATAGGCAATTCACTCCCAGCCTCTATGTCTGAACACCGATTCCTTCCCAATTTTCTGTTTCAAGCAACACCAGTTAAACACAAAGCATTTCTGACTGAGTGACTAACAGGTTGGCTTTGTCTGTCTTACTCTGGGTGAAAATACAGGGTCTGCACCTCCCAGCTCTTACTATAGCCAATATATGCCCCAGAAAGTACAGCCATGGCCCTGTCTCCCAGAACCTCAGCAGATGTCTGCTGAATGAATAAATATTGAGAACATGGACGCAAGAGCAATGATGATATTTGTTCACGGTCTTTCCTCTGCTCAGGTTTGACTTGCAAATCTGCCCCATAGCTTCCAAACAACATAAGAATCATATTTCTATCTACATCTTAGCTTGTGGTTTGAAGGACACACATCAAATGGTGGCAGATTTCTGTTGCCAGGCTGAGCATCTGGTCTCCCTTCACGCCTTGCACAATGCAGCTCCCAAGAGTTCCCAAGGCGCCCCTCCAGGGGCTATGCCTGTCTTCCTCTCCAGGGTGTGGCCGGAGCCAGGGAATCTAACAGGTGTGCTTTGCTTGGGTTCCTGGAAGCCTCACCTCTGTGGAAGGGCACTCAGGATCTGGAGGGAGCAATCCCATACTTTTCTCTACCTGACCCTTCCCCTTCCAAACCAAAGGTGAAAGTCGTGTACTGTAGACACGTCAGGAGGTAATGAGAGAGCACCGGGCAGTCATTTAGCCTCAAACTGGCCTTTCATAGTTTTATTGTTGTTTTCTACCACTCATTGAACAAATGGGCCTCCTAGATGGACACAGAGATGAGCAGAAAGCATGGTCTCTGCCCTGATGGCATGCTCAAGTTAAGGAATGGAGGAGAGAACAACGGAGTGAGGGGAGGGAAGATGGCTGGGGTCGGGGAGGGGAGGTGCAGGCAGAAAGAAATAAGAAAGAAAATCATACCAAAAAAAAAAATGATTTGATTGGAGAAACCCCACCCCATCTCTCCATTTTTTAAACATGCAACACTAGTCGCAAAGGGCTATGGCTGGCCTGAATGTGACCTCCCTAGATGAAGAGGCCACAGCATCCCGGCTGGTTTTGACCTAGCGGCCAGGCGAAGGTCTGGCTCTGCGCCCCATCAGGCCTGAACGTGCGACAGCGCTGTGGCCAGGGGGACACCTGCGAGCTCGGAACAGAGTGGTGCTCTTGGCCACGCTGGTTGGCTTAGGTTGAACCCAAGGCTAACCCCTCGCCGGTGTGTCCATTCGGGAGGTTGCTTTGGAGTGTGTATTAATAGAATAAATCACTTAGTGTGGTTTTCCCTCAGTACTGGGGGAAATTGTTGCCCCGTGAAACCAGACTAAAGTGAGCACGGAGAGCATGCTTGGGGGTCCCAGTAGCCGGTGAGGGAGGGGTGGCGGTGGCGCGGGGGCGGAGGGCAGGGGTCCTGCTTTGCTGAGGACCAGCTAGCTGGGGAAGAATGGCTTGTCCTCGGGAGTACTGTCGCCTCCCTCCACCAGCCCCTGAGGGTCTGCCCCGCCACGCCGTGAACCCTGCTTACTTTCTTTCTCGGGAGCTATCTGCTATTCTAACTTCGGTGACAAAAACGGAACCTCAAAACCCCCAGCAGATCAGCAGCCCGCATGTCCCAAACCCAAACCCAAACCCAAACCCATTAGGTGAGCTCGCACATGGCCTGAGCGGCGCCCGCGGTTGCTCCACTTGTCCTGCAGGGGGCGCGCTGGAGTTTTCCTTCCGATTTCAGAAGGAAATCCTCATTTGCAACCTTGGTTTGAAAGCAGTACATATGTCGCTAAGAACTGACTGGAGCGCTGGGGTTCTACATGCCATCTTCTTGCCTCGGAAACACACACACAAAAAACGATCCCTTAAAACACAAAACACAGCTTTAGGTTTCTGTAAATGTTTTGCTGTAGACTTTTCTAGAGATGAGCCATCGAGGTAGGAAGAGTGTAAAATGAAAGCTCACTTTATCATCACAACCACCCCATAGACTATTGCGGCAGGTGGAAGACGGATGTGGCCAGGTAATTGAACTCAAAGCAGAATGATACAATCGTGATTTTTCCGCGAATGCCAAGGTCCCTTTCCCACTGGGTAGAAGCTCCCTTAATGATATTTCAGCTAGATTTACAGATTTGCAGTCACGTTTGGTGCTTTGCAGAGTTATCTGGGGTTTATAAGACACAGCTCTGGTGTATATTAAAATTTGAATCATTTGGTTAAAGGCTTTTCTTTTCCTCTACCCCTCTAGGGGGAAGATGGGAGCTGAGACCCTAGTGGCAGGAATGAAGGTGTGGGGTGCTGTCATGCACCTGTCCTCTTCCTCCTTCTCTCCTACCCCAGTTGGGACACTGAGGGATGGAAAAGGAACATGTCTACATCCTTGACAACACATGATGGCTCTCTCCCTGGGCACCACACCTGCTGTCTCAGCTCATGCCCAAGGGCATCAGGTGGACAGATGGTGACAGCTTCATTCCTACAAGCAGCTCATATCTGAGCAGAGACCCTGGCAGAAAGGGTTGGTGGAGAGATCTGGCTATACTTTCAGGCTGCCATGCAGTGAGTGGCCACACACCACACACCTGTGAAGTCTACTCTCAGGTCGGCATGTAGGCTCGAGATCCATCTTCCTACTTCTTAGAAACCAGAAGGTCTGGTGGTGTGTGCCCAGGAGTGAGTGGCAGCGTGTGTCCATGGCTGCTCCCTGGGCGGTGCCCACCAGGTCACCTCTTCTCAAGTCCACTGTCCTCTAGTTCAGGAGCACAAGGACAGTTCAGCAACTCTAGCAGCTGAGCAGAGGCACAGCAGGAATCAAAATACAGTCTCTCTTTTTTCTCACTGGCAAGATAAGTTTTAGGAATAATTCTCTTGGAGATTCCCCCTTGCCCAAGTAGGGCGAGGAAGAAATAGGCTCTTGGATACTCCTACCACAGGTCCAAGGGTGGCCAGCCCTCTCTCTTCACATGGAGTGGCTGCTCATTAAAGAGTGGGTCCGGTGGGCACACGGGGTGGGACCAGTTCCTCTGGAACGTCCCTCTCAGTGGGCCTTTGGCTGGAGCTCAGCACGTTCACTCTTCAGCCTCAGCTTCTGCTGAAAATATGAGACAAGAGGAAAAATCCCTCCTGGAATCTGACAGTATGTTTTTTTTTTCCAAAGAATATCTAAATATCAATGAAAAAAAGACAGCAAATGGGAAAACGGGAAAAATGATGTAAAGAGATAATTCAAAGAATAGGACACCACATGATTAGGACACAGAGGAAGTCTCAGCCTCACTAATAATAAGGGAAATGCCATTGAACAATAATATGTTTTATATCTAGCAGATTAACAAAGTGTAAAGAGCTGGTCGGTGCTGGTGAGGCCATGGGGCAGTGGGAGCTCTTCCCCATTGCTAATGAGAGTGCTGATTGGTAAAATGGCTGTGAAGAGCGTCGGGCAGTAACTGGCAGGGTGAACAATGCTCATAGCTGTCCTATGTGTGCAGCCTAAAGAAACTCTTGAGTATGTGAACAAGGACATACGCATAAAATATTTACTGATGTGTTTGTAATTATAAAAATTTGGAAGCAGACCAAATACATCCATGGATAGGAGAACAGATAAACTGTGTACAACTCCCAAATCAACTGTTAGGTCTGTAGTTAAAAAAGAATGAACTTGAGCTACATGTATGAACATGGGTAAATTTCAAAGCCATATTAACAAAAAGTTTTAGAATAATACACACAATATTTATGCTAGTTGTATATCGTAAAGTTATAACAATACATAAAACAGGGTACTTTTAGTTGTGAGTTTATTATAATTGTATTCACGTCCAGCTCTAATGTAGGATCTTTTGATCGTCACGTGTCATTCTGAGCTCAAGCTTTTGGGGCAGCTTGTCCCACAATCACCAAAGACCTTTGATTTTAAGTTCCAAATAAAAGCTCGTTATTGCCTCGAATGTCCCTCAGTGCCTGTTACTTGATCCTGTGTCTCAATCAGATCCAACTTTCTATACAGATGGTTACCTACCTCGTAACATTGTAGGGGTGCTGGAAAGCCGTGTTGCTCCAAAACATCTCTGGTGGAGACCAGTCTGTTACTACCTATACTTTTAGAATTAAATGGAAAAAAGTTAATGTATGCAATCTCGGCAAGAGTATTTGATTAATGTCCCCAACAGCTTCGTCCACTGCAGGGATGAATTTAGTTGATTGTGTTACAACTTGACGGCTATTTGAGATGGAAAGGAGACATGAAACAGAAGCTTTGTAACAGGAAAGGAAGAAAGAACGTGCACTCAGTGTGAGCTGCTGTGGGGAGAAGGCGTAAGTGGGCACCACACTGGGGAAGGGGTATGTTCTTTGTAACCAGGAGAAAACAGGACAAAGTTGAATGAAGGTGGTGTTTTGTATTAACATATAAACATGCCACAGCAAACTACACTCATTATGGCGTCTTCAAATAGTGCTGTTGATCACTACAGGGACTAACATCTTGTGGAGCATTTACTTTTTGCCAGCACTTACCATACGAATCCTTACACTAACCTTCTCAGGCACATTTTGCAGGTGCAAAAGTTGAGGTTCAGAGACTTTAAATAGATTTCCCTAATACCCAATAGTATTTGAACCCAGAGCTGGTTGACTCCAAAATTCAATATACCATAATGCCCCTAAGTGATAGCTTCCCTCCTATTATAGTGTATTCCTGGAGAAGGTCTAGGTTTGTGGTAGTACACTTGGGGTCTGGCCAATACATCTTTCTACCTTTCTTTTGATTCCATTGGGAAACTCCTTGTCTGCATATGGCTCCTGTGGGTCATGACCTGCCTTTGTCAATCCTGACACACAGGCTGAAGATAGCTATGTAACAGGATGGATCAACTGAAATCCTCCAAGCTAGATTAGTGGGGAAAAAAATCTCTCTCTCTTTCTCTCTCTCTCTCTGAAGATATAGGGTATAGTTTTGCTGGTGGCAATCTTTCCTTTCACAAGGATAGATAGAATTTGTTAGCATCAAAAAATAATCCTGCTAAGCATGAAGAGTTATAGAGACAAGCAGAATCAGAAAAGAAGAGATAGAACAAGAAAGAGCAAGTGAGATCTGTGAAATTGTTTGAGTTCCTGGATCCTGCCATGCCTGAACCCCCTTGGAATTCTCAATTCCAAAATTAAATCTTCATCATTTCTGCTTAATTTGGGTTTCTGTCTCTCACAATTGAAAGAATCCCAACTAATATAAGCCATATCAATATTTTAGTCTTTTCCTTCATACTTTTTTCCTGATTAATACCACCCACAAGAAATGTGAATTTATCTCCAAAATCACATTGTCAGTTTTGCTGCTTAGAAAACAGATAAGAGCCACACAAGGTTTGGGACATCTATGATAAGTGCATTTTGGTTTAGATTATAAAATGGCTCAGAATGAATATTTAATATATCTAATAGATGTAACCTAGACAAACAAATGCTTTCTATAGTGAAGAAAACAAAATTAAATAAATGGTATGCTCCCCTACCCGCCCCCCACTCTTACTTACCCCCAGACACACAAGTCTGGGGAATAGTGAATGAGGGCTGCTCCCTGCTTCTAATGAAGCAGCTTGGAGCACGCGGGCTGTCAACGGGTCTCTTCTCGGGGTCGGCAGTGCTAGGAGGCAGAGCACACCCAGGCAGAAAATGGGGCTGTCACTGGCTCTTCTGCGTTGTTGAGATGGTGTCCTGTGAGCTTCTCTCACAGGAACAAGCCATGCAACCACAACAATGAGGGCTGTGCACAGCCACATTTTTGTTCAAGGAGTTTAATTGCCATGCCATGCCTTGCTACTTTTATCTGTCCTGAAGAGGTATGCCCAGGTTGTGAGCACGGCCCATCTTGCTTGGGGAAGCTTAGAGACTTTTCTTTTTATATCTGACATGTCCAAATAAAGAGAGGTCTCTTTCTTTTTCTCTTTTTTTCCCAATGCCTGATTTAAAGATATCTTGAATCAGTCCATAAAGATGGATTTAGATAAACCATTATGCAAAAATGCCTTTTCCATAATGACTCATTTTCTGACTGTGGTGGTGACTTAGTGTGTGAGGTTTTGCTTTGCTTGTTCAAAGGAGGGGAGCGTATGAGAATGACTTTCTGGGACAGCTGTAATAATTGTGTCTTTTCTTTTAGCTGGAATCACATGCTAGGAGTAACAGAGCATGATGGAGTTCTCGTTCTTTCTTTTTTGCTTTGTTGGACATTGCCGCCTAAGACAAGACATATAGTATAGACAGTAGAAACATAAAAAAAGTTCTGCTGATAATACACGCTTGCTTCTACTGGCCAGGAAGCCCTGATTTGCTCACTACCTTACCTCCATTACGATGTGTGAATTCACAGGTTAAAAGGCAAGTTTGTTTACTCTGAGTTGTTCTTGAACAGAGAGTTGACTTTTTTATTCCCTTGGCTTATAACTGTTGAGTTCATTAATACCTTTTTCCTTAAAACAAGGGGGGAAAAGCCATAAAACCAACAAGAGAATACTGTGGAGGACAAAGAAGAATCACAAGATACCCATTTGAAGAAGAGTTCAAAAGGAAACGGTTTTCTACCTAAAAGGTCAGAGAAAGATTTGGATCACTGATGTTAGAGATAAGCAGAGCAGACAGGGGCCAAAAGGGCACTTTTCTAGAGTATTCAGAACAATAGAACAACAAAATTTAGTAAAGGCCGCTATAGAGGACCCATTCTGCTCCGGATATGTCAATAGAGGCCCCATTTATAAACCCTTTTTAAAATCTCTGTGCTTTAAGTTTCTTTGTGACAATTTTCAAACAGATTATTGAAATCTGACCAAAGAACAGCAAGATCATAAACATCCCTAGTAACACAGCCAATTTGTGTTAAGTATTTTGAATTGCATTCAGTAAACTGGTTTTAAGTCTTTTAAGTCAAAGATTTCAAACGTGTAAGACGTGAATCTTAAAAATAACCTGATTGAGAAATAAGTAGAACAGATTTCAACATAAGATAATAAAACATATCCCACTTCCCCAGGGAAATATCATTTTCAATCTAGGTTTGTTTTTCTCTGGTCATCAATTTTTTTGCATAATAGTTTTCATATGTTGTAAGAAGAGCAAGAAGGTTGGGGAACAGGAGGTCAGAGGGAACTTTCTGGAGGTTGGGACTCCAAAGCAAAGGACAGTCAGATGGACATGGTGGGTGTGGTAGAGGCAGGAAAGAAGGACAAACACCTATGAAGCCCTTGAAGCCCCACAGGTAGTTCAGCTTTCCCTCCCCATGAAGCCGGGAACGCAGGTGGGGCTGAGAGGTGGGGGTGGGGCTGGGATAAGAGTTAAGAGGGGAGGTGGGAGGGTGTGGGAGCCCCCAGCAGGACGCAGACTAAGAAATACTTAGAGGTATTACGTTTCCAAAGATTTTTGTGATTATAAAAACTTGAATAAAATTTTGAAAATGCTAAAAACACAAAGAAAAAGAAATCACACACAACACTTAATATTTGTATGCTTTATAATGTGTTTTAACATCTGGCAATGCAAGTCACCCATATTATACTTTTTTCAATACTTTCCTGACTCTTGTTTATTCATTAGTTTCTTGAGTTTCAACAAATTTTTATTGGTATTTTGATTTGCATTGTTTTGGATTTGTATGTTAATTTACAATATTATGCTTCTCTAGAAATATATCATATCTTTTAATTCAATATTTCTCTAATGTATCTTGATGTAATTGAATACTTTTTTTCTGTAGATCTTGCCCTAAGCTTCTTAAAGAGTTTCTTCTCAGGAATTATTTTCTTGTTTTTATCAGGATTTTTTCCCCAATGTTTTCCTAATAGTTTTTTTTTAACTGATGATGCAGGAGATTATATATTAAGGAAAAGGTTTTCCCAAAACAATACTTACCCTTATGACATGCCATGAGATGCATTCTGATACTCTCTATCCTTTTATTTATGAATATATATTATTATTATTTTAATTTCAGAATATTATGTGACTACAAACATTTGGTTACATAAATTGCTTTTGTACCATTTGAATCAAAGTTATAAGTGTGCCCATCCCCCAGAGAGTGTACATTGTACCCGATAGGTGTGAATTTATCATCCCCCCACCCCACCACTTGTTTGATTTCTGATGAATGTTATTTCCATATGTGCATGTAAGTATTAATCAATTAGTTTCAACTTAATGGTGGGTACATGTGGTGTTTGTTTTCCATTCTTGTGATACTTCACTTAGAAGAATGGTCTCCAGTTCCATCCAGGTTAATATAAGAGGTATTAGTTCACCATTTTCTTTATGGCTGAATAGTACTCCATGGTATACATATACCACATTTTATTAATCCACTCATGTATTGATGGGCCCTTGGGTTCTTTGCAATTGTGAATTGTGCTGCTATAAACATTGGAGTGCAGTAGTCTTTTTAACAGAATGTCTTTTTTTTCTTTGGGTAAATATCCAGTAGTGGGATTGCTAGATCAAATGGTAGTTCTACTTTTAGTTCTTTGAAGTATCTCCATACTACTTTCCATAGAGGTTGTACTAGTTTGCAGTCCCACCAATAGTGTATGAGTGTTCCTACCTCTCTGCATCCACACCAACATTTGTTGTTTTGGAACTTTTTGATAAAAGCCATTCTCACTGGAGTTAAATGTTATCTCCTTGTGGTTTTGATTTGCATTTCCCTGTCTGTTCAGGAAGCCTATTTCTTCCTGATTGAGCCTGGGGAGGCTGTGTGTTTCTAAGAATTTGTCCATTTTCTCCACATTTTCAAGTTTATGTGCATAGAGATTTTTAGAGTATTCAGAGATGATATTTTGTATTTCTATGGCATCAGTTGTGTTTCTCCTTTTTCACTCCTGATTGAGCTTATTAGAGTCCTTTCTTTTCTTTTTCTGGTTAATCTAGCAAGAGGCCTGTCAATTTTGTTTATTTTTTCAAAGAACCAACTTTTTGTTTCCTTAATCTTCTGTATAGTTCTTTTGTTATCAATTTCATTTAGTTTTGCTCTGATCTTAGTTATTTATTTTCTTCTGATGGGTTTGAGATGGGTTTGGTCATCCTTTTCCAATTCCTTGAAACGATTCATTAGATTATTGATTTGTGATCTTTCTGTCTTCTGGATGTGGGCATTTAAGGCTATGACTTTTCCTCTCAGGACTGCTTTAGCTATATCCCACAGATTTTAATAACGTGTGTCCTCATTATCATTTAGTTCAAAGAATCTTTTGATTTCCATGTTAATTTCCTCCTTGACCTAGTAATCATTCAGCAAACATTTGTTTAGTCCATGACTTTGTGTAGAGATGAATGTTTCTGTTGGAGTTGATTTCTAATTTTATTCCACTGTGGTCTGTGAAGATGCATGGTATAATTTCTATTTTTGAAAATTTGTTGAGACATGTTTTGTGGCCTAGGATGTGATCAATCTTAGAGAATATTCCATGAGCTGTTGAGAAGAATGTATATTCAGTGGTTTTGGGATAGAATGTTCTGTAAATGTCAGTCAGGCCCATTTGTTCTAGGGTTCTGTTTAAGTCCATTGTTTCTTTGTCTATTTTCTGTTTGGAGGATCTGTCCTGTTCTGTCAAAGGGGTGTTGAAGTCCCTGGCTATTATGGTGCTGCTGTTTATCATTTTATTTAGATCAAGTAGGATTTGCTTTATGAATCTGGGCACACCTGTGTTAGTTGAATAAATATTTAGAATTGTTATGTCTTCTTGTTTAATTGTTCCCTTCACCATTATATAATGACCATCTTTGTATTTCTTTACTTTTGTTGATTTGAAGTCTATGTTATTTGATATGAGAACTGCTATAACAGCTTTCTTTTGGTTTCCATTTGCATTAAATATGGTTTTCCATCCCTTCACCTTGAGTCTGAATGAGTCCTTGTGGGTTAGATGTGTTTCCTGGAGACAACAGATACTTGTCTTGTATTTTTTTAAAAATCTATTTAGCCAGTCTATGTCTTTTCAGTGGGGAGTTCAAGCCATTCACATTTATTGAAAGAATTGATAAATGGGGTAGATTTCTGTTCATCCTGTTGAGTATGACTTTGTTGCTTTGTTTTATCTCTTGAGCCATTGTGGTATGTGGGCTTTGACCTTTAGCTTTTGACTGATTTTACACTAGTGGGTGTCTATTGTGCTGATCCATGTATAGTGTGGTTCTGAGTACTTTCTGCAAAGCAGTTCTTTTCTTGATAAATTCCTTAAGTGTTGGCGTGTCTGAGAAAGTCTTTATTTCCTCCTCATATATGAAACTTAGTTTTGCAGGATATAAAATTCTAGGCTGAGCATTATTCTGTTTGAGGAGACTGAGAATGAGGCCCCAATCCCTTCTGGCTTATAAGGTCTCAGTTGAAAAGTCTACAGTTAGTCTGATAGGTTTTCCTTTATAAGTTACCTGATGCTTTCACCTTAGGGATCATTGGAGCACCTCTTTCATACTTATTTTGGCCAATCTGATGACTATGTGTTGTGGTGTTTGCCTCTTTGTGATGAATCTCTCAAGAGTCCTTTGAGTATCTTGTACCTGAAAATCTAGGTTTGTAGCAAGGCCAGGGAATTTTTCTTCAATTATTCCCTCAAATAGGTTTTCAAACCCTTGCGTATTTACTTCTTCACCTTCATGGATTTCTGTGATTCTTATGTTAGGCCTCCTCACATAATCCCATATTTTTTGTAGGCTTTGCTCGCTCCTCTTATTTCACTGCTCTATCTCTTTGAATGACTTGTTTAATTCAAAGGCATTGTCTTCAAGCTCTGAGATATTTTTTCTGCCTCATCTAACCTATTCTACTGTGTTTTGTATTTCCTTGAATGGATTTTTCATTTCCAGAAGTTCTGTTTGAGTTTTCTTTAATAATTCTGTTTCTTTAGTTAATTTTTCATTCATTTCCTGCATTGTTTTTGTGGTTTATGTTGGATTTCTATTTTATCTTGTATTTCATGGACTTTCTTTACAATCCATGTTCAAAATTCTTCATCTATCATTTCAATATTCTGATTTTGGTTGGTAACCATTGCTAAAGAGCTGGTGTTCCCTTTTGGGGATGTCTTTTCACTCTGATTCTTTATACTTCCAGAGTTCTTTTACAGATTCCTTTTCATCTAGAGCAGCTGTCGCTTTTTACTTTTGGATTTCTTTTGTTTAGATAATGACATGCCCAGTTTAGTCCCTGAGCCAGTAGGTGGTGCTTGTGGGTGAGAATCGACCATACCCTGTATGATTGAGTCAGTAAATGCAGTAAAAGGTGTGCAAATTGACCTCCTTGCCAGTAGGTGGTGCTTTCTGGAAGGAACAAGTTGCAATGTTGTTTTTGGGTCCAGCTTTAGTTCCTCAGGAGAAGCACTCAAATGCCCCTGGTGGTAGGTGGGGCCCTGGAACTTCCAGGTGAGTCCTTATTCTGTTCCTCAGCAGGGGCTGGTTGGGGAGGGAGGCTGGGGGTGGGGGCTGGGTTAGGCGAGCCTGCCCTCAAGCTCCATAAATGCTGACAAGGGATGTGCAGGGGTCAAAGGTCCATTCCCTGCCTCTGGGCAAAGCTGCCAAGGAGGGGCTAATGTAGCCCCACTCAACCAGAAAGTCTGCATGTGGCAATGGGGCTGTCTGAGACCCACAATATGGCATTCTGGAGTAGGCCTTGCTCCCCCTTTCTGTGGTTTCCCTTGGCCTCTACTGGCAGGCAGGACCTCAAACCAGCCGAGCTCCCCCATGACTGTAATGCAGGCTGGGAGGTTCCCTGGCAAGGCTCCCTGCCTGAGCTGGGAGTGTAGCCTTTCCATGGGAGGAGTGGTATCCCATGAGCACACCACAGCTAGGACCCACACTAGACTCTCCACCCTGATCTGCCCCTGCAGGCACCGACACCTCCCAAGACTAATTCACAAATATCCCCTCTGTGCCCCCAGACAATGTGATTGAGACCTGGTGGCACAGGATCTGGCTGTGGGCCTATCCCTGAGGCCCCAGATATCAATCCCTGTCCATGCCAATGAGAAGGATGCTGGTCCCGTGCCTATGTTTGTTTGATATCCCTCCACATCAGGGTGTGTCCTGCTGTGATGAGGCCACCAGGCAAATAGCACCAAGGAGGGCTGGTGGGCAGGGAGCTCACAGTTTGAGCACTCCTTAGTCCTCTGCAGGACCCCAAAAGGAAGATCTGAGCCCTGCTCCCTGGGGAAGCCTCCATGTGACAGCTCAATTGTCTTTCTCAGCAGCCACGGGTGGGAGACTATAAGGGGAAGAAAAGAGTCTGGATGGAGGAATGTTAGCACTTTGGTCATCTCCGACCCTCTCTCTGGCAGGCAGTATGCCCAGCCAGGCTCTGGAGTCACACAGATCACCCAGGACCCACTGGACCCCTGTGGATCCTGTAAGTCTGGGCCAGAGTTGGGAAATATCTGTGGGGGATGAGCAAAACAAAACTTGAGTAGTTGGAGCACCCTGGGGAGAACAAAGGTGCACGGTGGGTAGAGAATCAATATGGTGCTTGCTGTCTGGTCTTGTGTCTGTGGGGCAGGAAGTGCCTGAGGGGTCTGTGAGCCTGGTGCCCTGACTGCAAGAAGCTCCCAGCTCACTGGTGGCAGCAGTTTCTGCGTGTGTGTGGGCAGAAGGTCTCTCCGGAAGCTTGGGAACCCATTGACTGTCAGAGATGTGAGGGAGGGAGAAACTAACTGCTCCACCTAACCCTTCTTGCTGGTCTCCAAGCCTCTCAGGGGTTGATCTCTTCTGATACCTTTCTCCTTATAGTTCTTCTCTGAAACCTATCCCCTTGGAGTCTCCTGTAGGTCCTGGCACCCTTTCTTCAGTCCCTCCTCTGATCTATGTTTGTCTGTCTGTTTTTTCTCTTTCATCTAAAACTTCTCCTTACTGAGACACTCTGGTGGGTGGTGTCTCTGGTCCACCATCTTGAAACTCTCCAGTGTTTTCCTAATAGTTCATTCCTGGCTAATGCATTACTGCTGATTTTCATATTTTTGTTTTATAATTGGCAAACTGCTATTAGTTTTAATTTTTTTTAGCAGTTTTAATTATTTATTCTACATAGATGATTATAACTGAAAATAATAATAAACTTATCTTTTTCTTTCCATTATTTGTGATGCTTGTTTCTTTTTCTTGTCTAATTGTTAGGAGGTCTGGAATTTTACTTAATAGGAATATGAGTATAGCCATGTCTCTATGATTTTACTTTTAGCTATGATGTGGGCAGGTTTAGTTTTCTTTAGAAATTTTTAATTATTCTAAATTTAAACTGTTTTAAACTAGGTGATCTTTTAGGCCTAGTTTACTAAAAGTTTTCATCAGGGTTTTGATATTTGTATTGAATTTGATCATAGGAGTCTTTGGCATATATTGAATGACTATATCCTGTTTCTGCTTTGGCCTTTTGAGGTGATGAAGCATATTAATGTTTCCTGATGTTAAATTGTCTTTGCCTTCCTGAGTACACAGTGTACTCAGATTTACTGGTGTTTCAGTTACCTAATTTTATTTGAAATTTTCATTTCTATTTGCAAATTAAATTGATCTTTACTTTTTCTGCTACTATTTCCAACTCCTGGGCTCAAACGATCTCCTGCCTCAGCCTTCCCAATAGCTGGGACTACAGGTGTACCACACCCAGCTAATTATTTTTTTCCTCTACTTTTAGTAGAGACAGGGGCCTCACTCTTGCTCAGGCTGGTCTCGAACTCTTGAGCTCAAAGCAGTCCTCCTGCCTCGGCCTCCCAGAGTGCAAGGATTATAGGCATGAGCTACCATGCTCAGCCAGAATCTTTCCATCTTTTAATAGGCTCTGAGAGTGTTGATTTAGGCTAGTAACCATTTCTTTCTTACAGGTTTGAAGACCTTGCCCATGAAACTTTCTGACTCAGATACTACATTTGTTATTTCTATCACATTTATTGATTTCATTCTTTTTTATTTTTTAAATCTAGTTCAGTAATTTAAAATTATCTAGAAATTATGCATATATCCTGATTTTCAAATTACCATAGAGTGATATAAAATACTCCTTCTAAAAGCATTTACTGTCCTACATGTATAAACTATTTTTCTTTGTTTCCTTTGTTTAACTATGTTTACTTTCACATTCACTTTTCCTTCCTGTGACTTAACTAGCTAGCAATGTCTATTTCACTCACCTTCTATTCCACTTGGATTTATCGATGCAAACATTTTCTTTTAACCAATTAATGTCTTTTTTAATCTTTAATTTCTTCTCCCTCTATTTTTTAGGTTTGTTTGTGATTGTTCTTTTATAAATTCTCAAGGTAAGTACTTAATATCTTCATTCAAATATTTTATTTTTAAGAATTAAAGAATTACCCTTGCAGTACAGCATTGACTGTATTCCAGAAGTTTGATATGTAGCATTCTGTTGGCTATTTTATTAATATTGAGACTTTTAAGATGTGATTTTCATTTTAATCAATGTTGTTTCCTTTTTTGCCTAGTGTTTATATTTTCTTTTTGCATGCAACATTGTTCATTATGTCTAGCCTTATTTCATCACGATCAGAAAACAGATTTTTTTACCAACCACAACATAATGTTAAGTAATCTCTTGGCACAATTGCTGTAATTCTATTTGCATTAGAAGCAAGATGATAATTTTCTTATTACTATTTTAGTGTCCAATTGGCACATTCTCAAATTGCATTGCTCAACAATTATTAAATCTATAGGACAATATTGAGCCAAGCGTAACAGGGACATAGTTCAGAACTGCAGTTAACATGCCTGTAGCCATAGAGCAAATATGAAAGGGACCTTCACTTCGAACCTCTCTCACCAAAGTTTTGCCCCTCACTGCTCAGGGAGTGGTAAGGGTGCTATGACCACAGGGTCAGGAGATGGTGGGGATTTGGGCTACAAAAAACTAGTGTTTGGGGCTCTGTTGCAAGCACGAAGTGGCTGGGATGGCATGGTCCTTCTGCTCCAGTCTCTCTGGCCATTACCCATACCCCTATGTGGGGTCAATATTTTTTCCCCCAGGACAATCACCACTCTTTTATTCTTTTGCCAGATTTACCCCTGAAAGGAAGACACTGCCAGTGCTTCAAAGGGATATGACTTTCTAATTGAAAATGGCCTCTCAGGGAATCCCAAGTGATTTCTTATCCTCACTTACCTTACACCATAGGGGAATCTTCTCTCATTTAAGAGGACCACTGGCTGCACACACACTCAAATTAAATTTGGGGTGGGTATTTCTCCAGGAGGGCATATCTTCTGACATAAGAATAAAAATATATTTCCTGAATTTTTATTTTCACTTTTCTATGTTGAGACCACTAACAAAATATCACATTTGTGCCTGTAAGCTTCTAATTGGACCCTAATTGGTTGCTTTACTGTTAGTATATCCTTTTTAATACTGTTTGTGCCTTTTTAACCATCCCTGAACACTCTTTACACAATATATATTCTTACTCAAAGCCAATATCCCGTCGCCTATTAAAAAGTGTTCAGAATTAGTGAGAAGAACGTTGCATGCATTTAGAAAATCAGCTTCTCACCTGGTCACCTAAGCCTTCTGTGTCCCTACTTTCGTGTTTTGCTCATAATTCCACTGTTATCATTAGTTCTATTGCTCACCACAGCAATAGGAAGAGTGTAGATGACCTGGGCTCAGATTCCAACCTAGTGACATAGCAGTTGGGTGACCTTAAGGGTACTGCATAGCCTTCATCTGACCTGCAAGACATATCAATGCCTACCTGTGGAAGCATTTTGAGATAAAAAGAGAGCTTGGCACTCTGTAGACTCTCAAACCCTAGCTACTGTTGTTACCAGCCGGCCTGGACTCTGCATGTTGCAGACATGTGTCTTCTCCAGTCTGTGTCTTTGCTCAGGCTGATGTCCCCAACACCTGCCTGTGCAGAGAAGAGCTCTCTTCTATAACAATGGTTTTTAACTGTGGTGACTGTACCCCAAGGGGCATGGGGACAACATTTGTCATTTTCTGGAGACTTTTTTCATTGTCACAGCTGTGGAGGGGGTGCTACTGACATCCAGTGAGTAGAGGGTCAGGGGTGCTGCTGAACACCCTTCAGTGTGCGGGACAGCTGCCCACAACAAAAGAAGTAGCAGGCCTCGTTGTCAACCATGCTGAGGTTGAGAAAGCCTGCTCCAGACAATGAGGGAAGGAGATGGCCTCAGAACCACCTGGGGAGTTTCCACCAGAAGATTCCGATGTGCCCTACTTCTAGTTCAGCATAATTGGTCTACAACAAGGTAAGATCATCTCCTGGATGAAGCTACTCTGCTTTCTCCAAACACTATCGACTGCCCTTTCCTCTGGCTTAACTGTAACACACCAGAATGGCTTCCAGGAATGTCATTTTCTTTGTCTCCTACACGCATCCTCTCTCCTTGGGAGGGCCTCCTTCAGGAGGAGTAAGTGATATGGGAAGCTTGCACAGTGCCTGCCCCATCACCTGGAGTGTGAGATGCTCTCTGAAAGGGAACCCACTCTCCTTCCCCTTTCTGTAATCTAACTATTTTGGGGTCTGGGGCCATGTTTTGTACAGGTCACAGCAATGCAGGGAGGTGCTCACCTACAGAGCCACCCATCGAGAGATGAATACTAAAGAAGTAACTGTTTTCATTCCACCCCTGGGAGTGGTAAGATAGATTTAGTAACAGGCAATTAAAACTCTCAAAACCACAAATATCTCCTGAGAGCAGCAAATAACAATGTGAAAAACTTTTCTTTCCTTTCTGAGAACGTTTCCTTTCTCAGAAAAGAAGGTGCTAAAATCACTTTTTCTTGTAAAGTGGTAACTGGAAGCAACCATTGGTCACAACAGCTAATTCAGCTGCTCTGTGAAAGACATGTCATCTTAGGCATGATTCCGTGTGATTCCGTGGCTACTCTGCTCTTCCCCCCAGCAAACACGCATACAGTTATTCTTCTCCAGGCACTCAAGTCTGGGGAAAGGACATACTGCACAGGTTTGCACTTTTTCTTCAACCAGAAATGAATGTGATGTAAAATAAACACAAAATCCAGTTGTGTCTTACTGTTATTTGCTAACGATTCTTAGAGCCACAAGGTTATGTAGTATTTTGTTGCTACTGAGAAACATTTTTAATTTGCAACTACACATTTTGTTTTTTCACTAAGAAACAGTTGCTTGACTTGTGCCATCAGGGTTGATTTTTGTTTATAATTGTGTTTTTGTGTCTTTTACATCCCACTCATACATAGTTGTTCTATCTGTATCCATGCTATTATCCCTACTTCTTTGTATATCAGTTTTAAAATGAACAAATGGTTATAAATTGATTTGCTAAGAACGGTCTCTCCATGAAATGGAAGAAAGATTAGCATTATTTTCACTTTGTGTGTTCTTAAGTAGTCTGCAGATTTAGAATGAGATTTTAAATATAAATACCTAGTTATCTTATCCATAATTAACTAGAAATGATCATTACTACTTAATTTCTCACCTAAATATGTCATTTTCTTTTCCTTCATCTTTTGGATGCATTTTCATTTTTGTTTCTTCTATGGGTCAACTTAGGCAAGTTGCGAAGTTATGTATCTTCTCTGGCCTGTGGTTTCCTCAAATCTACAGTGAGGAGTTTCAACTATATTAGTGGCTCTCAAACCTGGCTGCACAGGAGAATTACCTGGAGAACTTAAGAAAATACATAAAGCCCAGTTGATTCCCGGTGTGAAACCCTTGATGCAGATCATCTCCTACATTATTTTCAGCATTAAAATTCCGTGATGTGACAATACCCATTTTGGTAAGGGTGGTGAAATTGGCAAGTCATTGAACTCAAATGGAATGGTTAGGTTGGTATGATGATTCTAAGGGTCAGTTTTGTGACAGGTATCAAAAACGTTTAAAAAGTACCTAACTTTTTTTTCTCCTTATCTTATGTTGAAAAAACAACAAAAAACAAAAATGTATCTAACTTTTAACCCAGCAGTTCTATTTTTAAGCATTTATTCTTAAGAGATAATTAATGTAGATAATTAAGAGATATTTTGGTACAATGATGTTGACTCCAACATCATATAAAATAGAGAAAAATGAAAATCAGGGAATATTTAAATAAATTACAGTACAGCTATCCAACAAAACACTAAGCAGACATTAAAATAATAATTCTATAGAAAACTATTTCATATCATGGGAAAATGCTCAAGATATACCACATGAAAACATAGGCAGTAACATAATCTCATTTTGGTAAAAATCATCTATATAGAATAATATTTGTAAGCTTATAGGGCAAAATGATGACAGTGCTTATCTCTGAGTGATGGGACGAAGAGTAATTTGATTTATCTTCTTTCTCTTTCTCTATATTTTTCTATGACCACTGTGTATTATTGCTTTAATTAGGGTTATTTTAGAATCATTCTCTAATCTGGCTCCTTCCAGATATACATGTTTACTCCTTAAACTGTTCTCTCGGCTCTATCTTTTGTGTTCCAAAGTGCAACCTGATAGTGCTTAGCTATAAACCCAGGTTTACCACAAGTACTGAGCTCAAACCAGCAAACACAAGTGGACTCCATTCTGTGTCCTGACCTTAGGTCCTCCAAGCAACTGGAGGAGACAGATTCCTAATCAAAAGTACAATCCAAACCAAAGTGACATAGTGCTCTATAAATGTGTAACTGGGATGTGGGACTCCAGGGGCAGTCTTGAGCTGGTAGGGATGCACAGAGCCTCCCCAGACCAAGTGGCATTGGAGAACGAGAAGGTTACCCCAGGTGGAGAATGGGAGGACAAACTGCTGCAGAGACAATGGAAAACACTGCACTGGGTTGTTAATGGACATGCTATATTTGGGAAATTAGAAGGTTTGTGCCCGAGTTTCAAGTATGGGAGGGATATACATGTGTTGAACAAGAAGTATGGGGGGAGTTCCAGCCTTACTGTACCTTTGTGCAAAGAAGGGCAAGGTACTTCCTCCTCTGAGCAGACTCAGGTTCAGCCCAGGTCCTGGAACTGACTTGGTGATTGGAGGATGGGTTGGGTGTTAGTTTCTACTTGCTTCATCAGCTGGGCACACTCTTGCCGTGCACAACCTGAACAACTGTTCCTACAATGATGCTATGAGGTAAGGATACAGAGGCTCAAAGAAGATAAATAATTGTCCAGAGTCTCATAGCTCCTTTGGAGCAGGGACGTTTATTCAGAGTGAAGACTCTTAAGCAATGAATTTAGACATTATTCTATGGGCTGTGGGAACCCTTGACAGTTCTTGAGGAGAAAACTAAATCAAGAGCACTAAGACTAGGGCAAGCATAGAGAATAATTAGGAAGCTACTGTGTAATTCTGATGAGAGATGAGGAGGCCTGAATTGGAGCAGTGGCAGGGATCAGTGAAAGAAGTAAACAGGTATGATGGATATTGTGTAGGTAGCATGAGTGAATTTGCAGGTGGATTAAAGTGAGGAGTGAGAAGATGGGCCATCTTGATGTGGGTCTTGAAGCCATCAACAATTGCTAATAGTTGGAGTTGGAATCCATGAGAGTCCCTGGAAAGAGAAGGAGAGACAGATCTTTAGAGCATGCCTACATTTAAGAGGAACCATTAAATGAACCCCAAAGTAGCAGAATGATGGGAGGGAAACCCAAAAGAAAGTGGGGTGTCATGGAGGCCAAGAGTAGAGTGTCGAGGAAGAAGTGGTCACAGCATTCAACAGTATCAGTGGAGAAAAGATGAGAACTGCGAAGATTCCATTAGCAAGTCAGTGGGGAAGTGTTTGGTCACCTTCCACGGGCAGCTCAGCATTATTTTAGAGACACTGGACCCTAAGGCTCCAAGGGGGAGGTGCGTGGTGGGGGTGGCGAAGGCTGGTGTAGAGCTCTTCTCTAAGAACTTGGGCAAGGAAAGGAAGGAGAGAGGGCGGGTAGCAATTTCACTGGAAAGTGAAGATCAAAGGAGGCTTCGTCATGATGGGGGCGTCTAGCACATCCTTAGAGAGTGGGTGAGGAAGCTGTAGAGACAGATGCCAAAAGGGACGCATGGCAGAATCCTTTAAGAGGTAAGACTGTGCTGGGAGCTGGGAGGATTGAGAGATCAAAGCTAGTGCACAAGTGGAGGGGATAAGCGTGGGAAAGAGGCATGTTTTTACTGTGGGGAGGAGAGAGGAGGGAAGGGGAGGACGGGTGAAGATCCCGGGAAATGTTGGGCTGGGAAAGGGAGGTGGTGACGGTGCACCAGTGGTGTCCATTTCTCAGTGGCTAGGAGGTGAGATCAGTGGCTCATAGCAAGGCACTTGATGAATTTTCGAATTTCAGCCAAACCAAGTATCTGAAAAGAAGCCATTGGAATGGAAATGAAATAAGCTTTGGGTGAGTAGAAGGGTCAAACAACAGTCTGGCAGGCGCTCTGACTACAGTTGGCTAACTTGAGTTTGTTGGTTTTTGAAGAGAAAAATTACGCCCATCTTATTGGCCATTCCATTTCCATGATATAACACAGTGTCTAGCCAGAGCAGATGCTCAACAGATTTTGATTTAATGCATGTGTTCTGCAATTGTGCTGATCAGTAAGATTAGGTGAATTCCACCAGCATTTATTTAGCAGCCAGTGGAGAAAACAGAATTAGGGAAATGCAAGGCGTATGACCAAATGGGAGCCCCACCCTAGGGCACCACCAAATGCAAGGTCCCTTTGCTGTTGATGCTGGTTAACTTCCCCTTTGTCACTCTCAAATAATAAAAGATAAAGAGGGAGATATCGCACTCCAGCTTCACAGTCACTTCTTACGTCAGCCTTTTTGTCAGTTTCCTCTTTTCAAACCTGTCTACCAAGCTTGGTATAATCCATCATATGCACAGACAATTCCTGTTACTTGAGGGGTGCATGACCTTGCAGGTTACCTTGGGCTGGGGTGGACTGTGGGCAGGGGTCCTCCTCTAAGCCTGCAGAAGTATGAAGTCGTCCATAGCCCCAGTCCTGGCATTGCTCTTCATCAGAGGCTGCAGCTCTTCCCTCCTGACTCTCCTCTTTGCAAATAGGATTTTTTTTTTTTGAGACACAGTCTTGCTCTGTTGCCCAGGATAGAGTGCTGTGGCATCAGCCTAGCTCACAGCAACCTCAAACTCCTGGGATCAAGCAGTCCTCCTGCCTCAGCCTTCCGAGTAGCTGGGACTACAGGCATGTGCCACCATGCCGGGCTAAATATATATATATATATATATATATATATATTTAGATCTTCAGATAATTTCTTTCTATTTTTAGTAGAGATGGGGTCTCACTCTTGCTCAGGCTGGTCTCGAACTCCTGACCTTGAGCAATCCTCCCATCTTGGCCTCCCAGAGTGCTAGAATTACAGGCATGAGCCACCATGCCCAGCTGCAAATAGGATTTTCTTTTTGAGATTTTAGTTCATCTTTAATTTTTATCCTACAATTCCATACCAATTTATTCTCTTTGGCCTCCTCACTACTCCCTCACCTCACCCCCATTTCTCTTCTGGTCTTTGCATCATGAAGATCTTTTCCTGCCTGGGATCTGTGTTCAATTGTCTTTGGCTTCTGGTGGCACTTCTGTCCCAGGAACCTGCAGCCTCACCGAGGCTTCTGATATTCCCTTGAGCTCATCTTACATGAAAATTCAAGAGTCCCATTGCCAGTGAGGGGTATTCTTGCTCTTGTTCAGTTTCCCTGTGCTGGGCGTACATTTCCAAGAGCACTTTGGGGCATGATCATCCTGACTGAGTTTTCTGGGAGGCCCCGGTGATCCTCTTCTGGCAAGTGTGTGGCTCTCTCTGCCCCTCCCTGGGTAAGGTCAGGCGGGCTTTCTCTCCAACTGTCTTGGAAGCCACATGTCCTCCCCTCAGCCCTCCCCATACTTCCAAACTCCTCTTAGACTGTCAGCTTTCTTGACTATCCTGGAGGTTGTGTTTGAGAATTCATGGTGTGTCTTAGAATGAAAAACAATGGCCAAATTTTTCTGCTTCTTTTTCTGAAAAGCAACAATCGCACATAAATTATGGCACCAAGAAGTGACAATGTCAAACAGGAAAAAATATAGGAGAGTTTCTTTATATTTGAGGTCAGAGAGTCTTACAGTTTTAATAAGGAAGCTGGTGACTTTCCTTCCAGGTGGTGGAAGCTCATTTCTTGGGCCATGTGGTCTTCTCCGTAAGCTTCTTCCATCTCCTCGTGCCATAAAGCAGCGAGCTGCAGAGAAGTGATTCACACAGTTGGCGAAGACATTATGTTTCTGTGGTGCTGCTGGGTATGAGAACGTGTGTGGCTTGGTGAAAATAAGGGGAGTTGGGCCACGGAAACCATGGACATGCAGGATAAGTGCGGTGCTATATTAGTGAAAACTCAAAACTTTGGAAGTTCATCCATTACCTTGTCCTAATGGTGGGCTTAAAACCCGCAGCCCTCTCTATGGTACAAAAATGTAGACCCTAATAAACACAGATAAGACCGGGGAGGGGCTGGTGCCAGCCAAGAGAGGCCAGTATGTGACCCCGCTTCTTCCTATCTAGTGACACAGAGACCCCGTCTGTATTAGTGTACTCAGGCTGCCACAACGAAATACCACCATCTTTGGGCCATAAACAACAGAGATTTATTTGCTCACAGTTCTGGAGGTTGGAAGTCCAAGATCAAGGTGTAGGCAGGGTTGGTTTCACCCGAGGCCTCTCTCCCTGGCTTGCAGACAGCAGCCTTCTTGCTGTGTCCTCACACAACCTTTCCTCTGTGCATTCCCATTCCCAGTGTCTCCACCTCTTACTAGGGCACCAGTCCTGTTGGATTAGGATTCATCCATAGAACCTCATTTAAACATGCATCTCAAAAGGCCCTACCTCCACATATAGTCACATTCTGAGGTATACTTGACGTATGCATGTTTGGAAGACACAATTCAGGCCATACACCATCCAGAGCGAAATCAAGAGCATGGGCTTAAATAGCAGAGTAGCACAGTGGCAGAGCCATGGGCCCCCAGCCCAGAGGCTGGAGCATTGACACCACCCTCTGCTGTGGCTCTGCCTGAACTCGAGGACATTCCTGTGATTGAAATGAGCTGGTCACTAAAATGCAAATACTGTGTGATTCCACTTATATGAGGTACATGGAGTAGTCAGATTCGGAGACAGGAAGTAGAACGGTGGCTGCAAGGGAGTGGGGGAGGGGAATGAGGAGTTGGTGTTTAATGAGGACAGAGTTTTAGTTTGGAAAGATTAAAAAGTTCTGGCGATGGGTGGTGGTGATGGTTGCACAACAATGCAAATGTACTTAAGGCCACAGAACTGTATACTTAAAAATGGTTAAAAGGGCCAATTTTATATGATGTGCATTTTACCACAATAGTAAAAACATAAGATATGTGCTGTGTGGTCAGACCTGAGTTTCAGCCCTTTGTTCTCCCCTGACAGCACACACACACACCCTTATTTTACTTTATTAAGCCTCAGGTTTTTGACCTGCAAAGTGGAGATTGTGTTTCCTACCTGGGGATTAAAGGAGATCATGAAGCTAAGGTGTTTGGTAAAGCCTTTGTCATGTGATTAGCATTCAGCCAATGACTGCTAATAATAGTATCTATGCAAGCAGAAGAGGAAATGCGAAGTTCAGGTGGATAGTGCATTTACTTTTGAGTGATTTCTTTCCCCACGCAGTCAAAGTAAACCAGAACCTTGCCAGGGCCCAGATGGCTCAGATCAGCCTCCTTATCAAGTCGGGGGCCTCTGGGACTGGAAGTCACAGGCAGGACTTCCAGGGAGGCATTTCAGCATTCTCAAAAGAGCATGTTGTTTTATCCTGCACCCAGTAAAATCAGGCGGAAGCAGGAAGTTTTGTCGATGGAAAAGTCCAAACTCTAAAATAATTTAAAGAGTTTTATTCTGAGCTGAATATGTGTGACCATGGCCTGGGGAACAAGTTCTCAAGAGGTCTTGAGAAAATGCACCTGAGGCGGCCGGGTTACAGTTTGGTTTTATGCATTCATGGCCACAGGAATTACAGGTAAAATCCTAAATCAGTACATAGGGGGTATACATTAGTTTGGCCTGAAAAGGTGGGACATCTCAAAGTGTGAGCTTATGAATCATAGGTGGGTTTTAGGGATTTTTTAAATTGACAGTTGGTTGAAAGAGTTAAGCTTTGTCTAAAGACCTGGAGTCAGTGGAAGGGAATGTCTGAGTTAAGATAGGGGTCTGCTAGGATGCATGAGGTAAGGTGAGTTGGTCTTCTATCTCTCATGGGAGGCCATACTGGAACTAGGTTGGGAAAGAAACCACATCATGTTGAGTTAACAAAACCCATTTAGTGAGATTTTATCATTTGGAGGCCTGACTCACCAGGCTTCTTAGAAAGGAATTTGGGCAAAAGAAAATGATCAGAGTTCAGTGCGCAGTGTGTTGGGGCTGCAGCCCTGCTGCTCTGCTTCTGGCTTCCACGGCTGCTCATCAGATCCTCTGCTAGCTGCTAGGCCTGTTCTGCTTGGGCTCCAGTACACAAAGAATGTGGCCTCCTGCTGGGACACAGTGACCTCCCTGCATGAGTGGGCTTTGCCACCCCCAGATCTGGGCCCATGGGAGCTCCAAAGCTCTGGCTCTCCTCTCCCCTCACCACCCCGCTCCCTCTTCTGAGCCCTGAGCTGCCTCACTCCCCCAGCCTGGCTGCAGCCTATTCCCGCCACTCCACACACAGTTCCCTGAGAGCTGGCCCAGGGCCTAGACACAATTTACTCAATAAGGCATTTATTGGGATTCAAAGAAATGCACTTACTCTTAATAAGAATATAAAGCAGAGCTTCCACTTAATACTAGAAAAGGCATTTTCAAATGTCAGGGCAGAGCTGAATTAAGTCCCTGGTGATCATTTTCATCCTTCCCATATCCAGGTCCTGATATAAGGGCTTTGGTATATCCTGAGGCAACCAGAGGAAACTTTCCTGGGGGAGACAGTTGGGGGCTGGATTGCTGGGCTGGGTTCTTCTGAGATCCATATTGCTGTGGAGTCCTTTTTGACTGTGGACACCATCTCTGAATGCCAGCTGCCCCTCCAGGGCCCCAGCCATGCATGCCTCCTGAGCAGCCCTGGTGAGCTCTGGCCCTGCCCACAGCCCCCACCTCAGGCCCAGCTCAGTTCTGCAGAGGCCGCAGCTCCGGTGAGCATCATGCCCGTCCCAGCTTCCCGTCTCTATTCAGGGGCTTGCTGTGCCTACCCTCCAGCTACAGGGCAGCCTCCTGTTCCCCCCCAACCTGCTCACCCACCATCTCCTACCCACCAGCTCCTGTGCTTGGTGATGCTGCTGGTTTCACAACCTAACTCCCAACTTCCCTGTTGGCCTTTTGGACTGAGAAACCAGGCTGGCACTGCTCATGGTGCCACCCCATGGACCTGACAGCCCTTACACTGCGTGTGTGGCAGCCCTCGTAGCTCTCCAATTTCCTGGTCACACTGGCTCAAGAGTGACCCCAGCACAGTCAGAGTAACAGCCTCCTCCCAGGCCTACTGACCTCCACTAACGGGGACAAGGAGGGCCCTGGGTGCTCGGAGTCAGATGATCCCCCTGCCTTCCAGGAGGGCCCGACTCCCACCCTGTGCCTCCCCTTATTCTCAGGGCCTCACACTGTGGTCTAAGGTCAGGATCCCTTTCATCCCTACTGAGTCAGTGCCTGAAACGCCACCCACCCCCAATCACCCCTCATCGCCTGCCCTCTATGTTACCCTACTCTCAAAATCTCCATTATGCTTGGAAATCCCCAGTTCCGTTTTTACCTCCTACCCCTCCCTCACTCTCAAAAACCTTCTCAGTTTCTTGGGAGCTCACCCTCCATCTTTGGCTAAGTCCCCTGATCCCAAACTCCTCTGTGAACAGTCCAGCCCATTTTGCTGGGTCTTCCCCGGGCACGGAGCCCTGCTGTCCTCTCAGGGTGGGCTTTCCTACACAGTCCTCCCATCCCAGGCTGTGAGGTGCAGCCGGCACGCTACTGGCTGCTGGCCACAGCCTGGTCTCCTGGCGCCAGGCAGCAGCACCTACCCCTTGCTGCCCCGCCATTGCCCTCACCACCAACGCCCACATCGCTCCTCCTCCTCTTCCTCGTCTTGTAAAGGCATGGGGTCCTGGGCCACAGCTACTCTACCCAGCACGGGTTCTGCTTGTTGATGTCAGGAGCCATACAGATGAGGCCCTCATGTGACCTGTGGGTTCTTCTGTCCACCCTGCTCCCCCAGTGACCTCCTGCCATCTGGCCTTGGCCACTCCCAGGATCTCTGCACAATACCCAGGACCGTGACCCTGTCTATCATCTCAGTTTCGAGTCTCGCTCTCTCTACCTCTGCCCTGTTTCTTCCCTGCTCTTTCCTCTGGCACCTTGACTCCAGCAGTCAAAGTAAACTCCATCGACCCACACGTCTCTTCACTGCCCCTCACCTCCTTCACGTTTTCACCTGAAATTCCACCATTCCAGCTCCCCCTGGCACATAGCCCAGCTCCTCACCGTGCCCTTGCTTTGCTGCTCCCACCCGGCTGGGATCTAACTTTGGTCCTGTCCAACACCTGCCTCTGTCTGCAGCTGCGCAGCTGCTGGACTTGGAGGGAAGCCTGCACCCACGCTAATGACTGTCACTTCACCTTCATGTCCACACTCCCTCAGCACGTCCTGCATTGCCCAAGTGCTCTCTCTCCCCCACTGTCCTAGAGGATGACTGTGCTGCCACTCCTTCTCTCTTTTCAGACCACAATACCTCCTCCCTTCCTCCCTCTCAGCTGATGACCTTGTGAAAAATAAAAACAGTTAGTTAAGAACCTTTGCAAACTCCTGCCACCATATCCACCCAGGTCCCAGCATCTGCACCCTTTGCTCTGCCTTCCCTTCTGTCACAGGGATGGTCCATGCACGTTTCTTCCAAAGGTCAACCCTCCCCTTATGCACTAGGTGGAAGCCCTGCTCCCCTGCCCAAGGAGGCTGCTTGGGCAATTCTCCCTACTGCTGGAGCAGCCTTACCAGTTCACACATTTATTGCTATTCCTTCCATAGAAAGCAAGCACTTGTCTCCTGTCCCCATTTCCTTTCCAGATTCTTCTCCATGTCTTTCTTCCCCTTTATAGCAAAATCCCCTGAAGTAGTTCTATATACACATTATCTTTAATTCCTCTTCTCCCACTTTTTCTTAAAACCACTCTAAACAGGCTTTCATTCCTACCATTCCACAAACATTATCTCCTCAAGGTTTCCATGATGTCCCTGTGGCTAAATCCAGTGAGTTATCTTTAGCACTCATCCTGTTTGACCTGCTAGCAGCATCTGACATGGTTGATCATTCCTTCCTCTTTAAAGGATTTCTTACTTGGCTTGCAGACTGCACACTCCTGGGTTTCTTCCTATTGAACTGGTCTCTCTTTCTCTGTCTCCATTGCTAGTTCTTTTTCTCCTACCCATCTTCTTAATTTAGAGGACCCCCGGGCTCCTTTCTGTTTCTCTATCTTGGTGATCTCATCTAGTTTCATGACTTTAAATTAAATCAATATGCTGACAATTCCCAAATTGATATCTCTGGACTGTACCTCTCCCCTGAGCCCTAGTTAGCCTATTCAACCTTGCTTCTTAGGTATTTAATAAACTTTCCATACTTAAGATATTCAAAATGGAGCCTGTTCCAAATTGCTTCTACCTACAACTTTTCTTATCTTGGTTAATGCCAGTTCAATCCTTTCTGGTACTTGGGCCACAAACTTGGGGTCTTCCTTTCCTCCTTTCTTTCTCTCACACCCAAACCCAACTCAATGGAAAATTCTATTGGCTTTACTTCCAAGTTACATCCAGAATGTAACCACTTCTCATGACCCCCACTTCTCCCACCTGGTCCCAATCTGGCATTTAGATGACTATGGTAGTCCCCAACTGTCCCTCCCCACAGTTTCCACTTTTGATAACCCCCCAATCTATCTGTCAGAGTAACATGTTTAATATCTGTCTCAGGTTTTAGGTTATACTCCCCAAGCCTCCAAAGGCTCCCTTCTCCATTAGCAGAAAAGCTAAATAACATCCTTGCAACAGCCAATGGGGCCATCTGCTTGTGCCTCTTTCAGTTCCTGATGTAGTTCCTGCTTTTCTCTCCTTCCCTCTTTCTGCTCCAGCCTCACCCGATTCCTCCCTGTGTTGAGCATTCCAGGGACTTGAATACTCAATGCCTCTGCATGGCTGTTCCTCCTGCCTGCATTTCTCGTCCACAGTATCCACATGGTGTGATCTCTTACATTCTTTGTCCTGCTCAAATGTCACCTTCTCAGTGAGGTCCTCTCTAGCTTTTTTATCTAAAATGCATCACCTTCTCCCACTCCAGTTCAACATACCACACACACTCACACCACCACCCCATCCTTCACTGCTTAATAATTCATCTCAGCACTCATCACCATCCATTATTCATTTCTTCTTATTTATCACCCCTCCCTCAATCCAGAAGGGCAAAGCTTTTGTCTCTTTTGTTAACTAGTGTAGCCCCAGACCCTAGAATAGTGCCTGGCCCTCAATAACATTTGAAAGATGTATAAGTAGATGGATGAATGGATGCATAGAGAGATGGTTGGGTGGATAATGAGTAGATAGATAAATGGGTGGATAAATGGACACATGGATGGATGGATGGACAGATGGGTGGACCTAGGGACCTTAACTAGCTACCCTTTCACCCAGATCTCAACTTAATCCTCAAGTTTTGTTTGGAAACCTGGTCAAAGACCCCAGGACACTATCTGAAGTACAATTAGTGAACATCATCCAACTTTGCATACTACTGAGAATCTTTGAAAGTACAAAAATAGAAATTTCTTTAGACTGGAATTTTAGACAGTTCTGAAACAATTATTAATAATACCTTGGTGCCTCTCATACAGGTCCTCTGTCATCACCAACTAACGTCCAAGTCCCTGTGAGTAGTCTACTTTCTTCTATTTTCTCATCCCAATACAACGTTATTTTTCCTGTCCACTCATTATTCTCTCACTGTTGCCCTCTGGACCAACCATTTGTACTATGCTCTCTGGAATCCCTATAGATTGATTGATTCATTTATTCATCCACAAATTATTTGTTGAGCTACCATTACGTGGGGATACAATAGTGAACATAGCAAATACATTTCCTGGCTTCATGGAGCTCAGAGTCTGGAAGAAAATAGATATTGAACAAATATCTCTGTGAAGAGTGGCACAACAAGGAGAATGTCCTGGGTCATGGGAATATACAAAAAAGGGAATAGTCCAATCTAGAGAGTTCCTGAGGAGGTCATTTAAGGATTAGTAGGAATGAACTAGACATGGGTGCTGGGGAAGCTGGGCAGATGGCAGAAAGAATGGCTACAGTCCCACTGTTAATAGGCTCCTTCACTCCTAAGTTCTTCAGAGAGAACATTCTTAACTTAACTGGGACCTGATTCTCCTCTGAGGACACAATGTCTGCTATGGGGACTGCTGCTCTTCCCCCTTTTCGTGTCTCTGACACATGGCTGGAGAGGGCAGTACTCTTTCATTTCACTGCTGTTCCCAAACAAACCAAGCTTGTTGAACTCAGTGTTTTCACGTCTAACATTTGTTTCCATCCCTATATCCTCCCCATGCCACCCCCCATATCTCTGAAATCACTTTGAACAAGCTTATTAGTGACTGCATTAATTGCTAATGGAAACGTCTCCATCCTTCTCTACCTTAACCTCTCGTTGGCCTTTACCATTATGCCTTCCTACACAAGCTCTGTCTACCCTCCCTCTGCTTTCCTTCCTACCACTTGGCAATGTGTTTACCTTCCTTCATGGGTGCCTTTCCTCATCTTGCCCGTGAGGAGTTCATGATGTCCAGGGCTCCATCCTTGTCCCTGTGGTTCTTGCTCTATTTTCTCTGCCCCAGTGACTTCGATCACCCCCATGACTTTAGCTACAATTTGTATACTGACAAATCCCAGATTAATGGACCAGCCTATACAGCCTAGCTGATTTCTAACAGCTTGATGTCAAGACAGAACCTCAAAATCAGCATATCCAAAATTGACCTCTCCATCCCTTTCTCTTTGCTACCAAATAGTCCTCCTCCAATATTTGGTACCTCTGGAAATGATTCTCTACCATCTCACCTTGCTTGAAAGTTGCCCCCACACTCCTGCTCTTCTTTCCCCTCCAGTGCAAAATAACATAGTGAATATGATTAATCACACTTTTAAACATAGAAACCCAATTTGTTCATGCTTTATTCTTCATTCTAACATTCATTTTTTAAATTCCAGCTCTTATTGCTTTTTGGTGGAATTACTGTAGGAGCCTCCTGACTGGTATTCCAATTTCTTATTGGTCACCTCTGATCATCTATGGCCTAGATTCCATGCTCTTACCATAAGAATTTAAGACTGAAACTGACTCTTGTATTTAATTAGAATGAAGACTGGGGATACCAAGAGATTACCCAATTTCTCAATGGGTCCAAAAGTTTAAATACTCTCATTTTAGTGGGGGTGTTAAGGAATATAAGTATTTCTGTTAGGGGGCAATAAATTGTTACTAGGGAGGGTGAATAGATACTCAGGAGAATGAATGGATTGGAGGAAACAGATTGACTTGTAAATGATTCTCTTTGGAAACTAAATTAACCTGAGAGATATTATTTTAAAATGGTTTGGGTCAGGTCTGGTTGTATTCTTGATTTTCTTTCCCATAATACATTGAGATAACAGGGAGAGGAAGGGAAGTTGATTGTTCTTTTTTGATGGATCCAAATGGTTTTCTACATATAGAGAAAAAGCCCCTTCCAAGGCCTGTTGATCTCTAAGGGCCTTTAATTCAAAACACTCTTTATACCAAGGTGACTCCATATTTTGGGGTGAAATTTCCTGAAATCCTTCAGTATTGAGACCTTACTATGTTTCAGGCCCTGAGCTAAGCTCATA
>VBSM01002608.1:98160982-98209054 GCA_008086735.1 Cheirogaleus medius | reverse complement strand
TGTGGGCTAGTCAGTAATGTCAGCAGTAACAAAATGCTGTTGCTCCAACTTGTTGGCCCTGTGTTTGTAGCTGATGCTTAGTAGCCCTGAATAGATCATAGATCCAGAGATATCATGGGAATAGATCACTTGTAGGCTTCCTGCTCTCTAGAACTTTCTGTGCTAAGACAGGTGTATTAACAGCATTTGCAGAGACAGATAAGGCATCCCAGAACAAACACATATTCTCAGAGAAGTATGAATATCATGTGCCCGACAGAACAGACTATTCAAGTGAAGGAGCTCAGGAAATTTCGCCCATATTTTGGACTCCTTGGTATAAAGAGTATTTGGAATTAAAAGTCCTGGAGGTCAACAGGCCTTGGAAGGGGCCTTCCCTCTTTCTTCATAAAAAGCCAAACCCAGCAAAAGAAAAAAAAAACAAAACAATTGACTTCCCTTCCCGTCCCTGTTATCTCAATATATTACAGGAAAGAAGATCAAGAATGCAACCAGACATTGAAGACTTTCCTCTGTTTTTTCTTCATCTAAATCGCTTTTCTCTACACAACTCCTTCCTACCAACCACAATTCCTGGTATCATTATTATTTCTCAAAAACTTCTCTGAATTCTGCCATAGACAAATAAGCAATGTCATGGATATGATCTCTCTGAAATATATTTAAAATCAAATTAAGATAAAAACTTCACACTTTATTTATATATTTCTCTTACTTTTAGAAAATCCATCTTTAAAGAGTGGTGAGCCATACCTGAAAATACTAGGATTTTATATGGGGGACCTTGTCATGCGTTAATGCTCAGATTTTCATCTGCCAATTTCCCAACATACTGTTTTTGTTATCTAAAGTTCGGCACTTGTCCCAGTGCCACATCAGAAGAACCAGGACAAGTGGTTTGAGGAGAAGGAAAGAGAAGTTTGATTAATTTGCTGGCAAAGGAGGAGGATGGAGACTTCTGTCTGAAACGCCATCCTCCTAATAATAAGCAGAAATGCAGAGCTTTTGAAGGGGTGCCATTTAGCTCCGGGCAATTGCTGTTCAATTGTAGTCTGTCCCTTCTCCAGGGAAGACAATCTTGTGACCTCTGCTCAGGACCTCCCTCCTGCCAGGTCTGGGCTGAGCCATCTCTTGTAGCACAGAGAACAAAAGACATTACCCTGTCCCTCCCAACCACTGGCCTGAGACAGGGATGCAGGTTTTAGTTCTCAAAAAGGAGTGGAGGATGTTTTAAAGAGACAGAAAATATTTTTGCTGTTTTTTCAGGCCATTCCTTCTGTTACATTTTCTTTGTATATCACTTTATTGTAAGATTCACGGGTTGTGTCACATTTCTTATATAATATCAACATGTAATTGTGATATTTTATTCTTTTAAGAAAAGTATGATTTAATTAATCTAATTGTTAAATGTTAGACTGGAAAAACTGTACATAATTTTAAAACATTTTTTAGTAATTCATCTGTAAAATCTTTTTTGCTTTACACGATATTCTAAATATGTATAATATATTACAATGTCATGCAGTATTGTGTCAATATATTATTATTTTAAAGTGTTCTGTGTTCAACAAGGTTCAGAAAATGCTGATCTAGAGACCTCTGAGGACCTCTGTCATTTTCAGAAACATGTTGGTTTTTTGCTTCCAAAAGCATTTCTTCTGTCGAGGTGAGAGGAAACTTCTCCTTCCCCCTAAAGTTTTGCTGAGAGATCAACTCACAATAAGGCAAATTAATAAGAGAAAGAGGTTTACTTATCATGCACATGGAGAGAATCACAGATTGATCACTCAATATCCCAATGGGGTCCAGAAATTAATATACTCTTATTTTAGAGGGGAGAGGGGGTTGAGGATAGTTAATTCCATGTAGGGACAACAAAATCTTACTAGGGAGGATGAATAGATACTTGAGAGAATGAGGGGAAACAGCTTGACTTATAAATTATTCATTCCCTTTGGAAATTAAATTAATCTGAGAGACAGGTATTATATTTAAAATTATTTGGGCCAGGTATGGTTGCATTCTTGATCTTCTTTCCTGTAATATATTGAGATAACAGGGACGGGAAGGGAAGTCAATTGTTTTTTTTGTTTTTTTGCTGGGTTTGGCTTTTTATGAAGAAAGAGGGAAGGCCCCTTCCAAGGCCTGTTGACCTCCAGGACTTTTAATTCCAAATACTCTTTATACCAAGGAGTCCAAAATATGGGCGAAATTTCCTGAGCTCCTTCACTTGAATAGTCTGTTCTGTCGGGCACATGATATTCATACTTCTCTGAGAATATGTGTTTGTTCTGGGATGCCTTATCTGTCTCTGCAAATGCTGTTAATACACCTGTCTTAGCACAGAAAGTTCTAGAGAGCAGGAAGCCTACAAGTGATCTATTCCCATGATATCTCTGGATCTATGATCTATTCAGGGCTACTAAGCATCAGCTGCAAACACAGGGCAAACAAGTTGGAGCAACAGCATTTTGTTACTGCTGACATTACTGACTAGCCCACAGCCTACTTCCTTACCCCACAGCCAGAGGCACCCACCCAAAAGACTGATGATAAATGGACAATAAACACAAAGATTAGGCAGATGGTATAACTTTAAGAGCAGGTGTTGGAGTCCACTTGCTTAGACTTTGTATCCTGGCTCTTCCCCTTACTGTGTTACTCTCACCTCTCTGTGTCTCTGCTTCCTGTACAGTAAAATTCTAGTACCTTAATCTCAGGTTGTTTTTATCATCCAAATGGGCTAATATATGAGCTTAGCTCAGGGCCTGAAACATAGTAAGGTCTCAATACTGAAGGATTTTTCAGGAAATTTCACCCCAAAATATGGAGTCTCCTTGGTATAAAGAGTGCTTTGAATTAAAGGCCCTTAGAGATCAACAGGCCTTGGAAGGGGCTTTTTCTTTATATGCATAAAACCAGTTGGATCCATCAAAAAAGAACAATTGACTTCCCTTCCCCTCCCTGTTAGCTCAATGTATTATGGGAAAGAAAATCAAGAATGCAACCAGACCTGACCCAAACCATTTCAAAATAACACCTCTCAGGTTAATTTAGTTTCCAAAGAGAATGATTCATTTACAAGTCAATCTGTTTCCTCCCATCCATTCATTCTCTGGAGTAGAGTACTGATTCACCCTCCCTAGTAACAAATTATTGCCCCTCAACAGAATTACCTGTATTATTCCTTAACACCTCCCCCGCAAATAAGAGCATTTAAACGTTTGTACCCCATTGAGAAATTGGGTAATCACTCTCCCCATGCACATAATAAATAAATCTCTATCTCTTATTAATCTGTCTTATTATGAGTTGATCTTTTAGCAAATCTCCCAGGACAAAGGGGAAGTTTCCCCTCAGCCTCACAATACATAGCATCTACTATGACTTGAACCACAGTACCCTCTGCCAAATATAACATCCTCTTTCACTGCCCCAACTTATTTTTGTAGGAAGTTGTGAAGCTGTCTTCGTGTTAAATAAGGGCATGTGGAAACAGTTTGGCAGCTGCTCTGATCATAGAAGAAATGTTAGATTTTTGGATCTCTGTTGAGTACTCAAGAGGTGTACACAACCTGGAAAGTATACATACCTGGAAGGTATGTGCCATGATTGTCAATGTCAATCTATATCAGCTGAACACCTGTCCTTATATGACAGGCTTTCTGATCTTAAGGAAGGTAGCAGGAATCCACTGGTTCGCTTCCCCAGTTTCTAGAAAGATTACTCCCTCAGGCATAATATTTAAAGATTGTGCATAGAAAGAAATCTACACTCTTGCCTTTTATCTTTGTAAGTTCTCAACTGAGTTTGAGGCAATATAGTTGAAATACTGATACGTTAATAAATCTCTGGAACTGACCCCTCTTGTTGAATAAGAGGGTTACTCATCATGTTGAAAAATGAGAAATGGGGACAGTCTTACTGTTCATTCTCTAACAGCTGGTGAGGAAGAGTAACCTTGGCTTAAGTTGGATGCCTGTCTGCATGTGCTATAAGCAAATGAGGGGCTATTGTCAGCAATGATTGCTCCAGTAATCTGACAAGAGGTGCAAGACTAGGACTGCTGCAGCAAGATTTGAAATGGACCTGGGAACACAATGAGCCACTGTAATAGGAAATTCTCTTCAATGGACTTCCCATTGAATAGCCTGTGAAATAAATATGGATATTTGCCTTTAGGTCAAAATTAGGTTCTTAGATGGTAGCATGTGTTTCTCCACTAAAAAAGTCATTCAAAGTTGTTATAGGTACTACTTGCTTCAATTAAAGGCTGCTCAGAAGTCTGTTGTGACTACTTTCTTCCACCACATGCGTCATGGTTGAAAATGGCCATGGCAGCAGAATGTGCTCATGGCCTCAGGGGTGTCCTCTTTTTCTTTGCATTTATTGTTCATTGTTTTTCAATGGGCCACAGCTGTGTTGGGGACTCTGATGACCAGTCTACACTCATAACTTGAGGATCTTGCATGGAGCCACCATCCTGCCCTATAACATGACTCTCTAACTTGGAATTCCTATGAAAAAGCTCTTTCTCCCAAGAAACCCATAGGTTTCCATGCAGAAAAATCTATTCTCCCTATAGATGCAGCTTTCACTAAATCTATCAAAATGAAAAGTTCAGTTATATTCTTCTAGGACAATGAATGTCAACTCACCTATATTACATACCAATATTTCTGTTATTGTTTCTGTGATCCCAGGGTAGCTGATCAGCTACTTATGCAGATCAAGGCTTCTTGTAGAGTTCTCTATTTATCATTCCCTTTTTCTTTTCTTTTTGTTTTGTTTTAGTTTAAGTGAACACCATTTCTTCTTCAGTGTCAAGGCTAACAGCATTCTTAGGAAACAGTGCAAATCTTTCAAATTTCCTTTGGTTTCTTGCTGAGGTATTTTTCTTAGTCTTGACCTAAAAAGATAGCTGACTTACTATGTGATAAAGTCAGGCATCCTCTTTATTTGTTCTGTGATAAAAATCAACCACACCTAGTAGTTGAACCCACAGGTTGGGTTCCTGATATACACAATCATTATCAGAAATTATGCAGTTAATGTTCTAGAACTAACATACAGCAACTAAGCAGAGAATGAGCCTCTCTTCTGGAGGGATTGCGTGCAGGCCACCTGAACCCAAGAGGTAGTCCCCTCAACAATAAAGACCCTCCTTTATGTTATAAAGAGGAACAGCATGTGGGCAGCTAGCCTTGTATTACCCACCCACACCTTCAACCCCACCCCATTGCTAATGATACTAGAACAAAAACTCACACACACATATGCACTGCAACTATTGCAATCCATACCCTCAAATGAAAAACAGAATGAAGGAGTACAAAGGAGATGGGTTTCTGCCTAAAATCTCATACACTGGTGATTCCCAGACTTCGTTTTCTAGTCCCCGAGTGGGGTGGTGGGGCTATAGCTTTTAAGGCACTGAAAGACTCACTTATTATTTTGTATTTTAATTCTTTCTTTCTTTCTTTCTTTCTTTCTTTCTTTCTTTCTTTCTTTCTTTCTTTTCTCTCTCTCTCTCTCTTTCTTTCTTTCTTTTCTCTGTCTCTCTTTTTCTTTCTTTCTTTCTCTCTTTCTCTCTCTCTCTCTCTCTCTTTCTTGCTTGCTTGCTTGCCTGTGAACCATGGAAGACAGCCACCTGTTATTTTTGAAAGCTGTGAACTCACACGCTGAAGTTTGGAGGTAAGACTTATGATGAGTGTATTCCTAGCCATCTGCTTACCCAGATCAGGAGCCCAGCTGCTGCCGGCTTCATGAATTAGAGGGTTTGGTTTCTCCATGTAGGACTTGGTCTCTTGAATATCACTGTTGTCGCTTGCTTGGCTGTTTCCTGGCTAGCACAGCACATGTTGGACATTTGGGAATATTATTCCACAGCCCTCCTCCAGGAGAGGTTCTACATAACTGATAAAAAAAAAGACCTCCTTAAAAACCTCCCTAAGTAAGGAAGTAGGGTACAGAAGGGGATTTTTTTTTTCTCCCAGACATGGCAAACAGTGCCATAATTACTGCTTAGAGGAAAGCTTTCATCCAGATGTGATAATGAATGGCTTCTCAGCATTTTGGCTAAGGTCAAGTGCAGATGTGATAATGAGCAGAGGCTGAGGATGTTGTGCAAGGGTCACTGGTGTGTAGGGGTCTTGGCAAGGCTAATAAGAGATGTTCTTTCCTGGCATTTTCTCTATTCTCCTTCCTCCAGGCAAAACGGATATTTTTTGTGGTCACATTGTGGCAACACAATGTGGGTCTGGAATGTACTGTGTCCTGGGAGAAGAACACATAGTTGACACTCTTTATTCACATATTCCTTATTTGCTGATGTTACCAAATTCTTGGGACTTTTCCCTGAGGCTGCATCAGAAGAATCAGGACAAGGGGTTTGAGGAGAAGGAAAGAGAGATTTATCAATTTATCAGCAAATGAGGAAAATGGCAGACTCTTGTCTTAAAGTATCAATTTTTTTCTAATCATAAGTAGAAATACAGAGTTTTTAAAGGGTGGGTTCTCAGTTTCAGGCTATATTCTGATCTGTGCCATCTCCTGTGAAGATAATCTTGTGACCTCTGCCCACCCAGGAGGTCCACTTGGACCTCCAGTCCCATGCGGATAGTTCTGCTGAGCCATCTCCCATAGCACAAAGAATGAAAGACATTTCCCTGACCCTCCTGACCACTGCCCTGAGGCAGGGATGTAGGTTTCAGTTCTCAGAAAGTGTGAGAAGGTTTTAAAGAGACAGAAAATGTTTTTCTGGTATTTTCAGGCCATTCTCTCTGTTATACTGAAGAAGATCAGGAAATTTCACCCCAAAATATGCCTCTTTGGTATAAACAGCATTTTGAATTAAAAGCCCTGGAGATCAACAGGCCTTGAAGGGGCTTTCCCTCTTTCTTCATAAAAAACCAAACCCATCAAAAAGAACAATTGACTTCCCTTCTCATCCCTGTTATCTCAATATGTTACTGGAAAGAAGATCAAGAATGCAACCATACCTGGCCCAAATAATTTTAAATATAATATCTGTCTCTCAGGTTAATTTAGTTTCCAAAGAGAATCATTTACAAGTCAATGTTTCCCCCTGTCCATTCATTCTCCCAAGTATCTATTCATCCTTTCCAGCAAACATTTATTGCCCCTAAATGGAATTACCCATATTCCTCCCCTCTAAAATGAGCGTATGTAAAATTCTGGACTCCATTAGGATATTGGCTAATTACTCTGTGATTCTCCCCTTGCACATGATAAATAAATCTCTTTCTCTTATTAATATTAGTGCCTTTTGGTTAGTTGATCTTTCAGTGAACCTTCTGGGATGAAGGGAAAGTTTCTCCTCACCCTCACATTGCAAATTTGCACAATTTATGTATAGTTCTAAAATCAATAGAGTGATGCTTTTTTGGTCATGCATGCACATGCACAGAGTGGCAAACAATTTGAGTTGGCCAACATGCATGTCCCCCACTGAGGTCAAATAAGGCTGAAATTGGGATATTGTCGTATTGTCATTTGGTTTATTGTTCAATTTCTGTTGGTCCATTTGGATATTGTAATTGGTCATAATTTTAAAATACAAGGAGAGTATACCATGAATTTTTGGCCTCACTTGCAGAAATGTCTTTATTAATAATTTGCTGTGCTCACCTATTGCAGAGTTATTTGGGGGTGAAAGCTGAATTTTTATCCCCTCAGAACAGAGGAGTAGCAGGTATTTTTCTAAGAAACAGCCTCAAAGCATGGGATCAGGGCTTCCCAGTCAACTACTGGTCTCTTCTCCTAGGGGGGATGGTCATGACCAAGTAGGTCACAGGTTTGACTGCTAAGTCCAATGGATTAAGAGAACTAACAATTGGGGAATGTTAGAAGGTACCTTACTCCCTCTTCCTTGCATGTCCCTGAGGCGATTCTGTGGTTGATGAGACTGTGTGGGGTCTAACATTCAGGTAGCACCATATTGAAGAGGTGGGGTTATTGCCCTGAAATTCTGCCAGGGTGGGCCACGCCCTTATCTCCCTCAAGTCCCCCCTTTCTTTTCCCTAACTCTCTGCTCCATTTTATATAACAGATACAAGCTTGCCTGTGCACAATCAGGATGGTAAGTCAGTGTCTGGTTCCAAGGTTTGTATTCAAGGTGGGAGGCAGGTACTTCTGCTTTTTCCTCCAATTCATCTTACTGTGAAAGTTGATCCACATCGTATGTTTTGTATGATGAATTCAGTAGCTAGAACCCAGAAAGGATTGGCACCCTCAAACCCCCATCAATATGGAGCACACGGTTTCTCTGGACCTGTGATGTCAAGGAATGACAGCAAAGCTGGTGAGAGGAGTCCAGTGTCACTTGTCAAAGGCCAGAGGGCAAACTCAAGTTCAATCTGCGCAGGATTTAATTCACAAAGAATCTGACCTGCAGAGGAGATGGGGCAACTTCAAAACTTCTGGGTTCCTGCTTTATCTTCTTTAAGTGGATATCTGATTTAATGCATCATGTATATCTGCAAAATAGGACCTGACCCTGGAGTGGGCCACAGGGGACAGCAAGAGGCATGACTCAGACCCCGTGGCTGATAAATTGGTTGAGGTTGGAGCTTCATCTGAAAGGGGCACCTGAGGTGGGCAAGCACTCTGGTTTTCAGGTACCATAAGGGGTGTGGTTTTGTAGGAACTTCGGCCTGACACTCACAAGCACACCCGAGGGGCTGCTTCCATCCGCAAGCTCACTGCCTTCAGGGACAGGGGTAGTTTCTAGATTTTCCTTGTTAGGGCAGAGGGACTTTTCACAGACAGGGGTCTCACCATCCCAGTTCCTCTTCAGGGCTGAGCCTGCAAGGTGACAGACTCCTAACTCTTGGCAGAGGGTGAAATGAGGCAGATGGATGGGTTCCATGACCAAGCTCTTCTCAAACGTTCATTAACATGTGGCAGGAGGATGGGTGATTTTTATTTCTTCTTTGCATTTTTCATTTACATATATGATATATTAGAGATTGTAGATATTGTATATTATAATATGTTTTATATCTTATAATTCTATTATGTATTTTAACATATTATGGTTTGTATTCATTTTTAATTTTTCATATATGTTATATATTATTTTGTATTCAGGAAAAAACACATTGAATTTAAAAATAAATAGGTTACAACATCTGGAGTTTTGCAGAAGGTAGCATTTCTATGAAGTTGTGAAACATTTCATTGGCAATTCACATTTAAAATGGGCTAAAAGTTTTAGAGAATGATGAAAGGTTGGTCTCTGCATAGATCCAATAAAATCAAACTAGAATTGAGCCAAACACAGTTCCATAACAGCCTCATTCCAGATCATACTGGAACAGATTAGAACCTTCTAGAACATTTCCGAATCCTCTAGTCCACTCATTCTCATAAGCTCTCTCTTTCTATGCACCTTCTCACATTGGCTATTTTTTATTTCACATCTCAGCGTTCTTCAAACAGAGGGTGCAATTTTTAAGACCCTTCTTTATTTTCTTACCTAAACATTTGCTTCTACTGTGTCTTAAACTGTTTGCTTCTGTCTAGCTTAGGGGTGGGAAACCTGCAGCCTTGGGGCTACATGTACCCTTCTGGATCCTTGCATGTGGCCTTTTAATTGAATCCAAACTTTACAGAACAAATCCTTTTAATAAACACTCTAGCTACACTTACTTTCAGTACTTAACTGGAATAATCTGTGCAAGCCCTGGACAGATGTGACTGTTTTGAGGCAGAGTGGTTAAGTGGTTAAAATGAAGCTCTGGAACTAGGCTTTCTGATTTTACATCCCAGTTCCATTCTTTTCTAGCTTCGTGGCACTGGACAAATTACTTGACCTCCCTGTAATTCATTTTCCTCATACTGTAAGATGCCTATGCTGCTGACCTCATGGGTTGATCTGAAGAAAACAGATGCTATAAGGTACTCAGCAGTGTGTCTGCCCTATTGCAAGTGCTCCTAAGATTTGGCTCTTATCAATATGTTTAACCAGGATGGAAAAATAAATGATGAATGACTCCATCTTTAGTAAATGATAGGGTTGTTTTTTTTTTTTAAAAGCATATTTATTTTTCTGAATATCTATTTTGGGCACCTCCTAAGTGCCAGACAACTTGTGCTCCAAATTGATACTCAAAGAAAACTCTGGGAAATCTGTTGGAAAGTTTCCATAGGTGAGCTATTCCAATACTACCAATCGCCAGTGGGTGGAACCAAGGGGCCACTATACGCTTTCAGGGATACCCTGTGGTTTTGTGAAGTAATTATTGTTCTGAGGGCAGCAACAATTGTTAATCCCTGTACAATGAGAGATTGTATAAATTAGTATCACTGACTTTGACTATAAGTCTTCAAAAATTTACATGGAATGTTTTTATAAGCAAACTTGTTTGTAATATCACAGTGAGTTAGTATTCATCATGCATTCACTATGATATTGCAAAATTACAGTTCCTAGAAACACTTGTGTCAGAATTGTCTGTGATTCTCAAATCCTGCTCTGCACTGTCTTGTACATAAACATGATCACCTGCTAAAAAGTTTTTGGAGCTGCTAAAAGAGTTTCTGAATTTCAAAGGGTATGTTTTCTCAAGATGGCTCTTCTCTTGGCAGATTATACACATATATTCATATATATATATATATATATATAAAGATAGATCAGTGAATGGTTGGGCAAAATACTGGGGTAACGTCACAATCCAAGGAGGTATTTGTGGGTAATAATCGATCCACAGATTCAAATGTTCTGGGTCAGGCATTTCTTTTAACATCTCTTTGTATCAGAAATAGCTCTAAATGACAACTATAGCTATACAAAAGACACTAATAACCTAAAAGGAGCAAAAAAGTAAACATTGAAGTATGTCACTTTCTAATATACATTGGCAAAATTATACTTGAAAGAATTTTTGGAATTTGTATGCAATATCCCAGTTCTTACATTGAGATTAAAATATAGGCCTATTGAAATTCAGTCCAATGCTCTTACCGAAGATTGCATTTGATCTACTATTTATGCTGCTATTTCTCTTCCTCTGCCTTAAAGGAAATAGCACCCATCAATCATTGAGCTTGAATACTGAGTCTGGATGGATTTTCAGTATCTTTCTCAACTGAGGAGAGCTCAGAGCTGGGCTTGGGTGGGCAGAGAGGACAAAGGAATTCTCTGGGGACTGGCTCTACCCATGGAGTCTCACTTTGGGAGGCTGAGGTCCCCTAGGGGACATCACTGAGCACGTAAAGTCTAGCCCATGGTGGAGACAGAACTAAGAGAGACTGACTAAGCCCAGGAGTGTGGCCAGATGATGCCCTGAGCTCTTTCCAGGCCTCGCCCTTTAGCCAGAGCAGACTGTGTCGAAAGCAGGGGCTGCTTTGGCTCTGCAGCCTTCTGTGCCCACCCTCGGGCAGCATGGGGGTCCAGACAGCCTGCCTTTGGGGGGCTCAGGCTCTGGGGAACCATTGCCAAAGGTTGGGGAATGCTCTGGGGAGCCATTGTCGAAAGATCAAAGTTGGCAAAAAGTTGGAATCTATTAGTCATTCTTAATTTTACTTAGTCTTCCCCTTTCTATTTTAATCCACTGACAACATTACATTAACAGTATAGAAACATGTTAAGAAGATGATTTTGAGAAACTATCAACAGAGAACTTGGTATGTGGCTCTTAGAGTGATGTACATCTGACATTGGATGTGGTTATTGCTGTGAAGACAGAGACTACTGGAAACCCAGGAGAACACGCGAGGCTGTCCTGGATGTGTGTACATATGAGAGGCAGGAGGCAGGAGGGCAGGGTGAGTGCAGGGAGCAAGTAGGTAGCAAGAAAAAGAAGATGACATCAGAATTTGAGATATAAGGAATAGGAGATTAAATCACATAGAAAAAAATGTCAGTGAATTTGAATATAGGGTAATAGAAACTAAGATACTATAGCATCGGGTTGGGGGGAAAGCCTGAAAAACTAAATAAAAGAGATTCCTAGACTTATGGGATAAAATTAGGCAGTCTAACACATGTGCAATTGGAGCCCCAGAAGAAATAAAGAAAGATTAAGGCATAATAGTTTTTTGAAGGAAGACTCATGGGAAAATTTCAAAATCTGATGAAAAATAGAAACCCACAGTTCCAAGAACCTCAGTGATCACAAATAGATTAAATGCAAAAAATGACACAGCATAATGAAATTGCTGAAAACCAGTGATATAGATAAAATTTAAGCCAGAGGGAGGAAAATGCATTATATATAACAAAAGAATGATAAGAATGATTAGTACATTGTTGTCAGAAATAATGCAAGTCAGAAAACAATGGAACAACAGCTTTAACATGTTAAAAAATAAAACAACAAAAACAAAAATAGTTAATCTATAATTCTAGATCCAGAGGTAATATCTTTTAAAAATTAAGGTGAAATAAAAGCATTTTATACAAATGAAAAATGAGAAAATTTATTACTAGCAAACCTTCAGCTAAGAAAAGCTAAAGATAAAGGAAGTTCTTCAGGTTAAAGGAAAATGATGTCCAGTGGAAACTCAAATATATATGAAGAAATTAAGAGTGTAAGAAATGATAGATAAATGGGAAAATGTAAACTAACTTTTTCTGTTTGTAGTTGATTTAAAACATAATTGACTATTTAAAGCAAAACACAACTAATACATTATGGGATCTTAACATATATGGAAGTAAAATGTGTGACTGTAGCACAAAGGGGGGGGATAAATATATTGTTTCAATGTTCTTTCAGTTTATTTATATCATATAATATTATTTTACGGTAAACTATGATGAGTTAAAAATGCATGTTGTAACCCTAACAACCAGTAAAAACAATAAAAAGTAAAACAAAGAGGTTGAGATAATAAGCCCATAGAGGAAAAAATCATGGAACATAAAAATAATGAATCCAAAAAGCTGGGCAACATAGCAAAACTCCCATCTTTAAAAAAAAAAATCTTAAATCTGTGAATTTCACTTGAGATCTGTGAACTTCACATGTATAAATCGTAACTCAATACCATATACTCTGTGTATAAAAATACTTAGGTTTGGAAGTTTCACAGTGAAAGAGTAATGAAGAGATGGATATTGCCTAGAGATGAATTTGTGTAAAGTTTGGCACATTTCAGAAGTTTTCCGGAATGATGCATGAGAAAGTCCTCAAAAAATATAGTTGAGGGATTTATATGTAGGTATCCAACAGGCAACATTTGGGGTAGTCCTGGAAATGTAGCAGAAGACGTGATTTTAAAGGGACCATGGAGGTAAAACCTCAGCAGGTGCCAAAATCACCTGAATGCAGGTGCTATTGATTCTCATGTCTCCTGCCATACTTTGTTACATGTGAGCAGACTCCTCAGTTCTGTTCTTTGGCCCATGCTTTGGGTAATGACAATGTTTCTTAAAATAGATATCCAGTGTGAAAGCACAATTTTCAAATTTTTAAAATCTTAATTTTCATGTAATATAATTTTCATATAATCTGTCAAGGTTTAATTAATGAGGAAAACAACAGATTGTTAGGAATGAGTCCATAAAGATATGAGAAACTGGGATTTATATAAAAAGTTAAGATAACATTAACTAACAAGGATACAAAGCTGCTTACTTAATATCCTACAATGTAATACAACCATTTCTGTTTGCTATCGTATGTACCAGACAGGAGCGAAACCACATCCCACTAATCAATTTTCCACAAGGTAATTTTTAACTTTTATTGCATTGTAAAATAGCTAGGCCTGAATTAATTATTAATTACAATCACATTTTTTTTTTTTTTTTTGAGAGAGAGAGAAAACAATGATCCTCAGACTGGCTTATTAGAAAATTGTCTAATTCTTTTTGGCTTATTTTTAATATTAATCATTGTCAAACATCAGTATACCTTATGTTTATTCAACCTGGGGAACAACCTTATTCAAATTGGGAATCTCGACTCATCTTCGCCTTTGGTGTTTCATAAAATGAACAAGCAACAGGAAGGGAGAGGAAGCCACTGCAATGGTCCGGGTCAGGGTGATAAGTGCCACACAAGGATGCTGGCAGTGCTAGGTAAGATAAGGGGACATCTGAGGGAAATACTTGTGTGTGGTTAGAATCAACAAGATGTGTCGCCTGCTCGATGTTATGGGGCAAAGGAGAAGATTCCAATGTGTTGCGTTAGGGAGACGTAGTGCCCATCAATAAAGACAGAAACCTACATTCAGGGGAAAGGAGACCGAGTGGAAGCCGGGAAGAGAAGTTGGTGACAGCAGAAGGAGGGCCAGGAGGAAGCAGCAACTTGACTTGGGGTCCCCTTATCTTTTTAGAGTACGGGCCGGCTGGTGTCATACAGATTAGGAGTTTAAGTTTTAGCTCAGCTGTGTGCTCTTAAGCAGGTTACATAATCTCTCCAAGACTGTTTCCTCTCTTTGGAAAACAAGAGCTCCTTCCCGGAGTGGTCATGGATTAATAGAATATGCAAATGTTCAGCACACTGCCTGCCACATGGCAGCAATGTAGGAGTAACGCGGTGGCCGTGACTGTTACCCCAGAGGCTTGGGAGCCTGGCACAGCAAGGGTGGCCCAAGGATGCTGGGGTAAGGACGGATTAGGGAGGCTGGAGACTGAGAGAGCCTGCTGGAGTTTGTGTTTAGGGTGTTCCAACCTTCACTGAGAGCAATTTTAAGAGCGCAGTGGATGGAATAACCAGATCTCCGAGCTAAGGAGTGAGTGGGGCATGAGAAAGTGGAGACTTCGAGTTGGGAAGCAAGCGTGGCGCCTCGTTGCGGGGGTGGCAAGGCAGAGAACGTTCTCTGTTCTTGCTTTCCTGAGAGCAGGGAAGACTGAGGACCAGGCTGCGCTTGTAGGCCGAGAGAAACGGTCTAGTGAAGGGAAATGCGAAGATGTGAAGCAGAGAGGCAATGAGGGTGGCCTAAGATTTTATTAAGAAGATGGTGAGAGCAGAGTGGGTTGAGAGAAGTTTTATTGCCTAACATGGAGGAGGGAGTAAGGAGAACAATGGGTGAAGATGAAATCTGGAGTTGAAGAAAAGCACAGTGAAGTATTTATTTTATCATCACAGCAAAAGAGGAGACAAGCTGGTCTGCAGAGACTGGTGGCGTGTGTCTGGGTACGTGAGCAGGGTGGGAGGAGTGTGGCTAATGTCACAGGACGACCTTTAAAGACGGGGTAGAGACCCGAGAAGCAGGCTTCAGGGCTGCTCAGGAGGGCAGGTGAGGCGACAAACGGCCCGTGTGAACAGGGATAGACTGAGGAAGAGACTGGCTGTGGTCAGGACAAAGAGCAGCGTTAGGGAAGAGCAAGCAGATGAGACAAAGGGCCACGAAGAGGGAAGCAAGCGCCGTGGGTCCGCCAGCCCTGGGGCCCAGCGCGCAGCCTCGGCACAGAGCAGCGGGGGCAGGAAGCCACCTCTCTGGGGACCTGTCCTAGCACTCCACGTGGGAATCATCAGCAATAAGGATAGCTCTAAACTCAGTTCTTGAAATCAATTCTATCCGTTGGCCTATGTGCAGAACAGCTCCTGAAGCCCTGTTGCGGGCCCAGGGAAACTTTGGCCTGAGAGACAGGGAAGGACTTATGCTCCTTGAGTTTAGCACTGCTCAGAGGGAACTACCCCCTGGGTTCAGGGTTCCAAGTCGCTGTGCCCACTGACACTTGCCAGAAATAGAGATCTGTTGTGTCTGTAGCAGCTCAGGACCCCAAATCCCATGTAGCTACCACTTTGGGAGGGAAAAGGAGTCTGCTTTCCAATTAGCTGGCCTGGGTAGAAGACTGAGGATTTTTGAAAAGAGGAAGTTGGTTTCACCTCAGAGCTTTTTGCAAAACACCGTTGCAATTTGAAAGTCTGGAACCTCCTAGGGTTATGATTTCCATTTGTATCTGCCAGTACTCTTTTCACGCTGGAAATATAAGCATGGGGCAGGCTTAAAGCAGCATTGTGAAATAGAAGTTTGTCAGGAATCACTTTTTTTTCTTTTACACGCAACCCTGGTTAATTTGGTCTGGGGATCACACATTGAGAAATACTGCTCTAGGAGCCCATTCTAGCTAACACTTCTCTCACCTAGATGTTGGGCAGGAAAAGGAGTGTATACTGTGTAGTAATTTATACTCAAATGCGAGTGACTACTAGGAAAAGATTCTGTTCAGCCTCTAAGGTCAGGTTACATTTCAGCAGGAACATACATTTAACCCAAAGAGATGGCATTTTTCGATGGTGGTGGTATGTCTTCTGAGGACGTTTCAAATCACATCACGTAGTGGAGGGATAAAAAGAGGCATGTGAAGAATGGCATGTGTTCCGTAAGTGCTGAATGAATGAATGTTCTTTTGAATTAAAGAGTTTATATTGATAATGTTCTGGCAAGTGTTAACAGCAAGTGTAATAGCTCCTGACCCAGGAAATAACCAAGAGGCACGAGGAGAGTCGGAGAACAGCCTTTATTCAGCCCGCAGGCTCAGCCAATTTCTGATCTTCTGACCCCCCCCCTTCCTTGTTCTCCTCCAGTGTTTATACCCTTGGTAGGACTCAAAAAGCACCCAATCAGCAACAAGCTTTAACATCCAATCAGCAATAAGCTTTAACATCTAATCAGCAACAAGCTATAACATCCAATCAGGAACAAGCTTTAACATCCAATCAGGATCGTGAGAGCAGTGCCTCCGTGGAGGGACCCGGAGCAGGAGTGGCAGGGAGACAGAGAGCAGCCACCTCCGGCTTTCCCTGTCAGTAACAGGTTCTCGGCTACATGGATCAGTAAAAAGGATAATGTTCTTTGTTGATTGGTGTAGAACTCTTTTAAAGACCAGAACTCTTTTAAAGACCATCACCCAATGAGATAGAAGCCATGCCTTATGACTGTGTAACTCTGTAGTTTTATAAAGCACTCTTCCTGCAAGATATCAGTAAATCCTCTCAACAATTCTTTAAGCAGCATCATTCTCTTCACTTTGCAGACTTAAGTTCCAAAAGCCCGCTTTGCTCCAGTAAGTGGTAGAGCTAGCACCCAAACCCAAGTTGTCTTAATTTCAGCACTGAACCTTTTTATACCTGCCCCTAACTTCCTAGCTCACCTTGTAAAGCCTTCTTCAGACCTATCTTCTGTCTATGGGCCACCACTTCTCGTTCATCAGGCAGTTTTGGTTCCATAGGAGACCTATTCTTGGTGTTTGTAAATATGTAGCTAAATTTGTAGTAGATGTTTGGTTTTATGGTGAGAAAGAACATTTTTGTTTTTATTAGAAAAAAATATCTTGACTGGGAGGAGTAACAACAGTTATCATCTTTGAGAAAAAGAGTGAGCCTTGAACTTTAAGAAGTGAAGCAAAGCAATGCATTTGGCAGGTATTGGGCGGTGGGATGGGGGGATGGAGAAAGGGTATTAAAGACAAGTCAGGAGGGAAGAAAGGGAAAAAATGCATGGAAGAAGGAGGAATAGTCAAAACACGAAGGGAGAGAGCCAGGAAAGAGGATAGGTCTCTTTCAGGACAGAGAGTTGGGTCTGAGACTGGGAAACCCCCAGACAGCAGGTACAAAGTTTCTCAGTCCAACTGTTCCCGAAAGCTCAGCAGTTGTCCTTGAGGCTGCATCAGAAGAATGAGAACAAGTGGTTTGAGGAGAAGGAAAGGAGGAAAAATGGTAGACTACTGTCTCAAGATAGAAATTCCTATGCCTAAGTAGAAATACAGAGTTTTTAAAGGGAGGGCCCTCATTTCTAGGCTACTGTCATTTAACTACAGTTAATGATTCTAATCGTCCCATCCCTGACAAAGACAAAGCCTGTGACCTGAACCCATCTGGGAGGCCCACCCAGACCTCTGCAGGTCAGGCTCTGGGCCTAGGATGGAGCCACAGTTCAGCTGAGATATCTCCAGTAACATAAAGAACAAAAGACATTCCCCTGCTCCTCCTGACCACCTGCCGGAGGCAGGGATTACAGGTCTCAGTTCCCCCAAAGAGTGGGGGGAATCTTAAAGAGGCACAAAACATCTTTTGCTGTTTTTTTACCCCTTAGGCCATTCCTTCTGTTACATATTTCCCACTTTCATTTTATGCTTCCATATCTATGGGAGGAGGGGCAACTACTGCCTTCACAAGGACTCCGAACAACTCAATTACTTATTAGGGGAAGTAGTTACTTGGAAAGTATTATATGGGAAGTGTACTGTGCTGCACATTTGCAATTGTGATGCTATCAGAAAGGGGCACTTCCTTTCAAAAGAACTTTTAAACCTTTCTTTGTAATAACCCTCAGAGAATGCATTGTCTTTGTCCAACCAGATCCCTGCAGGCTGAACATAAATAGCATCTTCTTAGAAGAAATACAGCACATACAAACTTCCCCCAGGTCAACAATGAAACATTCGTCAATGGGACCAGTAACAATTGCTTTAAAGGAGCAAGGGTGCATTGCTGAGCTGTTCGGACAGAACAGAGCAGCCCCACCGATAAATACTGGGAAATTAGGTTTGTCTCCTTATTCTCAGTGATGGGAAGTAGGACAGACAGCCAAACCTTGAGAGTGTCACAACAGAGTAGTCCCACCAGTAAATACTGGGAAATTAGTTTTATCTCTTTATTCTCAGCGATGGGAAGTGGGACAGACAGCCAAACTCTGTGTGTCCCCCATATAGTTCTAGTTCTGTCAAATGAAGTGTTTGTTTATTTTAAAGTGCTTTTGAGGGTAGTTTTACAGGCCAAAAAGACTATGCATGCCTTTATTTTGGTTTTAAAATTAATATTCAATCTGTCAACATTAAAAATTTTAAAGTCTAGCTTATTATGGATTGAAGATCAGCATAAAACCATATATGCCATGTATAAGTTTAGCACATTTTAGCAAACTTTAACACTAGATTATCCTCTTTATGAATTGAGCAAACTAAGTATCTTCAAATAGTTTAAACTGTTTATAAACTTTACATATTAGGTTTTTCTTCTTAAGCACTTTGACTAAAATCTACACAAGTGTTACCGAAAGTTCGGTGCTTATCCTCAAGGATAAGCTATTCCTCGGTGCTCATCCTCGAAGTGTTCCAGCAAGTGTTTATAGCTCTTGTAACAGCTCTACGTGGCAAGTGTTAACAGCTCTCACAACAGCTCTTGACCAGGGAAATAACCGAACAGCACGTGGATAGTGGAGAACAGCCTTTATTCTGTCAGCATGCTCCACTGACTTCTGATCTTCTGAAACCCCCTTCCCCAGTCTCCTCCAGCTTTTATACCTTTGGTAGGACTCAAAAAGTGTCCAATCAGCAACAAGCTTCAACATCCAATCAGCAACAAGCATTAACATCCAATCAGCAACAAGCGTTAACATCCAATCAGCAACAAGCTATAACATCCAATCAGGAACAAGCTATAATGTCCAATCAGGAACAAGCTTTATCATCCAATCAGGATTGCGCAAGCAGCCTGGCCGTGGAGGGGCCTAGAGCGCTGCAGCAGGACCCAGAGTGGGAGCGGCCACATCCCACTTTCCCTGTCAGAAGAATGAGGACAAGTGGTGTGAGGAGAAGGAAAGAGAGATTTATTAATTTGCTGGCAAATGAGGAGGATGGAAACTACTTTCTGAAATGCCATCGTCCTAATAATAAGCAGAAATACAGGGCTTTTAACCACTTTGGTACCGGCCGCGAAACCTAGCCCACAGCCGGCACTCACAGTCCGCACGATAGTTTGTGCTGTGCATTGACGACGAATCCGTTTTGCTCTCGTGTGATGAGGAAAGCTTTAAAGCACTGAAAGCTTGTTTTACTTTACAGGCAGCTTTAGGAAAATAACTATAATAACTCCTACTAAGGACCTGTTAAAAGGTCACATATTCGTAGTAACTTACTAGCTGAACATACACACTGCAACTGCAGAGATAAAAGCTGTAAAAGTAAAAGTTTTTGGCTGTCGACGCTTGTACCGAAGTGGTTAAGGAGTGGGTTCTCAGCTTTAGGCAATTGCTCTTCAACTACAGTGATCGGCTGAACACAATCCCATGACCTACACCCAGGCCCTCTACCCTAACAGTTCCATTGTAGCACAAAGAACAAAGGCCAGAGGCAGGGATGCAGGTTTTAGCTCTTAAAAAGAGTGAGAAGGTTTTAATGAGACAGAAAACATTTTTGCCATTTTTTAGACCATTCCCTCTGTAACACAAGTAACTAATTAATTCTTGTTAATTTAACTTCTCTTAAAAGTTTCAATGCTACATGTAAGCTTTAATGCTGTATATAAGCTTAAGGGTTCCAGTTAAAATTGCAAGTCTAAAGAGTTGTAGGACTGTTATTCTAATAGGTCGATTTTTTTAGGCATTACAAGTACATAATTTCATATATAATGATTCCTTAACACAAAAATTATACCATGGTCTTGATTCTTGTTATTAATACATAAATGTGTACATATCTTACTGCCCAAGATTCAACGTGAGCCATGCATTCTAAGAACCTCAAAATTATTAGTGGATATTAAAAAATGACTCAGTTGCTTATGGATACACTTAACGGATTTGCCTTGATATTTGGTCACAAATCCTAGGTTATTTTACTCACAAATTGTTTGTATAAAATATGCAAAATAAATTATACGTATTTCTCATTTCAGCACATAACTGTTCAGACTTTGTTAACAGATCTGTTTGAAGTCTACATAATGTCCTGAATTGAAGCTCCAATTGCCATGCAAAGATACTTAGTACTGTTGTATAGATAGTCACATACCTACTAGATTCCATCTGGATCTTGGGATCAAGATGTTGGTGCCCAGAACAAGCAAAATGAGAAAAGCAGTCTCCCTTGCAGAGTGTTCTGGGGATGTGACAAGCCAAAGAATCATTCAGAGTTTTAAGGTGAGGTAAGAGTTTTCAGATGAGATCATCTGAAATGGCACATCACAGAGATTCCATTAGACACAGGTATTCAAAAACTAGTTGGAACAGGAGCAGATTGAAGAGAAAGTGAGAGACTGAAAAATAGTTTAAATTCCCTGTTATGATTATCTCCTTAATCTCAGTCCTTACCTTACTCTTGCATGCACAACTGTGCAGGAGACTGTAAACATTCCCTGGGCAAACTGTTACGTAATATTGTTAGTCTTGATCAGCATCCCTTAGTCACTATGTATACATGATGCCTTATGCATTAGTCAGGGTTGAAAACAAAATCAGAGTAGCTTAAACAAGACATAAATTTAAGCCTCCCTCACATAATAGCATGTGGGTAGGCAGGTGCTCTAGGGGTGGCAGACGGATCTGCTTCCTGAGATCATTCAGCATCCCTGGTTCCTTCTAGCTTGCTGCTTTGCCATTCTCTGGGATGTGGTCCTCGTCCTCAAGGTTGAAGCTGGCTCCCCACTCATTGCACGTTGTAGCCCATCTAAAGGAGAATATACTGTTTCTGTCAAAATTGTGCTGTAGATACTAGATGCTTGTAATAGAAAGATTAGCCAAGAACCTGGGCATTTATTTTATAGGTAATATAACACTTCTCTCTGAAGAAATATTTAGTTTAAAATTTTATTCTGCTAGTATTAGGATAAAGGCTTAGCTTGCAGGAGCAGAAATATTCCTATATTTAAGCAAAGTGTGCTAACCATGTGCTTGGAGAGGACACCAACAAATGATTTCTTCCTTAAAATTGTTACTGAAAGCGTGGCACTTGTCCCGGAGGCCACATCAGAAGAAGGAGGCCAAGTGGTTTGAGGACAAGGAAAGAGGAGTTTTGTTAATTTGCTGGCAAATGAGGAGGATGGAGGCTCCTGTCTGAAATGCCATGGTCCTAATAATAAACAGAAATATGGAGCTGTGAAAGGGTGGGTTCTTAGCTTCAGGCAATTGCTCTTCAACTATAGTTGATGAGGCCCATCTCCCTCCCAACTCCTCTGAAGACAATCCTGTGACCTCTGCCCAGGAACTCCCTCCACCAGGTCAGGGCTGAGCTATCTCCCGTAACACAAATAACAAAAGACATGACCATGCCCTCCCCACCACTGACCTGAGGCAGGGATACAGGCTTTAGTTCTCAAAAAGGAGCAGAGGATGTTTTAAAGAGACAGAAAAGATTTTTGCTGTTTTTTTCAGGCCATTCTCTCTGTTACAAATTAACTGCTCTAGATACATTTCCACCATTAACTATCCATTTCCAATTTTTCTCATTTCTCCTATGAAGTGAGTGCACGCAATCACTAACTTAACTAGTATAGTCTATGCTCCAAAATGATGAATCTACAGTTAGTTGGAGGGATAAGTCTTTAGGCTTGGAAAGGAAATCAGCCATTATTAAGGATCTATTATTGCCAGATGCTATGCCAGCTTTTCTTATGTTATTATCTTATTTATACTATCCAACAAATTGATAATATACCTATTTTTTTAACAGATAAGGCATTTGTGACTTATATAGCATTTAGGGGATTTTCCTCCAGATTAGACAGTTAGAAGCCTCTTGGGTGGAACAGTGGTCTTAGGGAAAAGGAAGACCAAGACATGTCACCTACTTTGAGTAAGGATCTCTGTGTGAACAGCAGCACTGGGTGTGTCACTGACCACGTTAGGGATTAGTGGTGTGGTTTTGGACATATCCTGTCCCATCCCTAGGCCTCAATGTCATCTTTCATAAAGTGAGGGAGTTGGGTGTAGATGTTCTTTAGATTGTCTTAGCTCAGGATTTCTAGTTCTCATTTCTCTCAATGTTGACTTTTACTGAGAATTTTGGGCAAATGCTACGTAATACAATCCATTTTACCAAGAAGGTTATCTGATGACACTTTCGCCCAGGTTCTAAAAGTGTCATATTGTCTTTTTGGAAGGCTTTTTGAAACAGCATCAAGGGTAAAAGGAACTGTTGCTGAGAGGCTCAGACTCTCTTAGCTGATGTCACTAAGCTGATGGGGACTTGGTGGAAGAAACTCAAGGATTTTTCTCCAATTTGACCCTCCACCCAACTACAGGTCCTGGAAAATTAACTCCTTTACTCAGAAGCTGAACAGTAAAAGCCTTTCTGATTTTTACCAATTTTATACATAAGAAACATAATAATTATCTCAAATATATTTTTATTATGAGGGTACTGAACATTGCACATATTGATCATTTGCATTTTTTGCAAATTGTAGGTTTTATTGATTTTTAAATTTTTTTTTCATTGACTAGTAAGGTCTCCTAAGGTATTAAGGATATTAAAGACTGACATACATGATGAGGCTTTTTATTTTCAATTTTCATATGCCTTTTAATTTGTTTAGGGATACATTTATCTGTTTCGACTATGGATGAGGAATATTTATATCTTTCATTCCAGAAAGTCTCAGATTTTGGGAGAATAGTGTTATTCCTAAGGTTTCATTGACATACACAATTTTAAAATGTTATGTGTTGAGAGCTATATATTTTCTTGGATGCTTTTTTGTGCATTTTATCCTGGTTACTAGTCTAGGTGTCTGTTTCTGTGACCCTAAGAATTGTCTGTTACTCCATCTTATTCTCATAATACCTAACATATGCCTTGGAATACGGAACAGGCACAGTAAATGTTTCTCAGGTAAATAAACACAAAGTGTATGAGAAACAAATGTGCTATTTACATGATGTTCCACGGGTCATCTTAGCACTAATTCAATAACTAGGACCCACGTTTATCCCTGAACTTGGCAAACATGGGCTCGGACAATGTGGAATACAGATGGTTGACCATTTGTAATCTGGTTTAAATTACACCAAGAAACAGGAGAACAACATTTATAAAATGACTATAAATGATTATAGGAGGTTGTTGGAGGAAGAATTTCTCACAATGAGAGACACATGTTTTTACTGAAGCATACATTATGTCATAATTTCCTCTTTTTGCATCTATAAGATAGGGGGATTCATTTTGCCTGGAATTAGAAAAAAGATTGAATAACCTCTTATGTTTATTTGGAGCATGTCCTTCTATGCACCTTACAAATTTTGGAGCCAAAATTCAGAACTGTGCCCATGACCCCTCATTGAGAATATCTTAAAAATGTGTATGTGTGTGTGTGTGCGTGTGTGTGTGTGTGCGTGTGTGTGTGTGTGCGTGCATGAGTGCAAGAAAGAGGGATATCTGAAGCTTATCTTTTACTTTAGGGAATTTTGTTTTGAATCACTTTTTAAGTCTCGTGCTATCTTTGCAGGGCTATATCCTTGACTTTTAAACAGAACAAACTTTTGGATTTTTATATGTTCCAGGTTCTGCCTTTGCAAATGTTATAGATCTGCTTTCCCAGACTGGAGACTGGATCTATCATGACTGGAGTTTATCATAACTATCATGTAGACATAGAAATATAAATGTGTTTAGACAAATACTGACAAATTAAAGTCAGAAACATATCTTTTGTAGTATATGTTCACGAATAATGCCTTTCATTGTAGGAAATGGGAAAACCAGGGTAAAAAAAAAGGAGAAAATCATCTGCAATCCTCATGCAGGTAACCATTGCCAAGATTTTGGAGTTATTGTTTCCTAAACATGTTTTCCTATACCTGTGTGTGTGTGTACATGTGCACACATGTGTGCACATGTGTATCTGCAGGTGTGTGTTTTGATAATTATGCCATATTTTCAAAGTTTCAGGTATCTAGAAACTTTGGAAATATGTAAAGACTAAATAACTCACCTTTAAATAACCCCTGGCTCATTGTCAGATAACATATTTTCTATGCCTCTATCCCTTTTAAACTTATAAAGTCTTGTTTTAGTAACTGGGCTATAGTCTCTCATAATAAATGATCCTGGTACACTTAGGAAGAGTGAATATTCTAATGCTGCTGTTCAGAGAGTTCTGTAAATGTCAATTATTCCAAATTGGTTGACAATATTTTTCAAGTCTTCTATATCCTTATAGATTTTTCTTTCTATATATTCTACCAGTTACTGAAAGGATATTGAAATCTCTGACCGTAATTCAAGATTTCTCTATTTTTCCTTGCAGTTTTATCAGTTTTTCCCTCATGTATTTTGAAACTCCATTATTAAAAGCATAAACATCTAGGAATGTTATATTCTCTAGATAAATGGACTCCTTAATCATTATGGAATAACTCTCTGTATTGTTAATATTTTTTGCTCTAAGATATATTTTGTCTAATATTAATATAGCCACTACAGCTATGTTTTATTGACATTAATATGGAATATATTTTTCTTCCTTTTACTTTTTATTTGTATCTTTGTATTTAAAGTTGGATTCTTGTTGGATTCTTGTTGGCAGAATATTGTTGGGCTTTCCCTTTTTAATCTAATCATACAATATTTACCTTTTAGTTACGGTGTTCAGAGATCATTTACATTTAATATGATTACTGATATGGTTGAGATTAAAAGCCATATCTTGCTATTTATTTTTCATTTGTCCCATCTGTCCTTTGTTCCTTATTTATTGTTTTTTTTGTGTCTCATTCTGGATTGATTACATACTTTTTTGTAATTCTGTTCTTTCTTCTTTATAAGGCTATTCACTATAATAATTCTTTGTCGCACTGTTTTAGTGGGTTCTTTAGGGTTAGTATACATATTTAAACAGCACAGTTCACCTTCAAATGATATTTTACCAATCTACTTATAATATAAGAGCTTTATAGGAATCTACTTCCATTTCTTTTCCCCTGGCCTTTGTGCTATTGTCATACATTTTACTCCTACACATATTATAAATCCCACCTTACATTGCCATTATTTTTGCTTTAAACAATTATCTTTTAAGTGATTTAGAGTGTAATAAATAAAAATCTTTAAATTTACCCACATAGTTACCATTTCTGGTGCTCTGCATTCCTTTGTTTAGATCCAGATTTCCATTAGGTGTCATTTCTTTCTGCTTGAAGATCTTTCCTTTAAAATGTTACAGGGTTTGTCTGTCGTTGATGAATTTCTTCAGCTGTTGTATGTCTGAAAAAGTCTTTATTTCATCTTTATTTTTGAATAACATTTTTTATTGAGTAAAGAACTCTAAGGTGACTTTTTCTCTCAGTAATTTAAAGATTTTGTTATACTGTCCTCTCCATGGCATTGTTTCTGATGAGAAATCTGATGTCATCACTACCTTTGGTCGTCTGTACTAATATGATTGTTTTCTTCTCTGACTTTTAGGAGTTTTTCTTTATCACTGTTTTTAGTGCTTGAGTTTCACCAAGTTTCTTGGTTTCACTGAGTTTCTTGGAATTGGGGTTTTTATAATTTTCATGAAATTTGCAACATTTTGGGTCAATATTTGTTCACATAACTTTTTTCTGTCCATTTTTTTTACTTCTTTCAGGAACTCCAATTACACTTATATTAGTAATAGATGATTTGAAGTTTTCCCATAACTCACTGATGCTGTATTTTTTCTGGTCTTTTTCCTTTCTGTATTTCATTTTGTATGGATTCTATCTCATAGAATGTATTATTCATCTGAAATGTAGCTTTTACCTGTAGAAATTTTATTTGAGACTTTTTTTTATATCTATCATCTTTCTGCTTAACACATTCAAATTTTTATCGAGAATGTTTGAACATATGAAATTCAGATATAATGGCTGTTTTAATGTCTTTTTCTACTAATTCTATCATCTATGTCAATTCTGGGTCAGTTTTGATTGATTGGGTTTTCTCTTTACTTTCTGATCCTTTGCATGCTTGATAATTTTTTATTATATGCCAGACAATGTTAATTTTAATGTGCTGCCTGCTGGATATTTTTGGATTTCTATAAATGTTCTTTAGTTATTCTCTGGATCTCTGTTAAGTTGCACTGAAACAAGTTGATTCTTTTGGGTCTTCCTTTCAAGTTTTCTTAAGTATAACCAGAGCAGCATTTAGTTGAAGGTTAATTTACACTACTACTAAGACAAAGTCTTTCTAAGTACCCTATTTAATGACTCATGAATTATATCATTTTCCATTCTGAATAGTGGGAATGGATGCTATTCCCACTGTGAGGACTGTGGTGATCCCTCTAATCTTTCTGGATGGTTTTATCTTTGACCTCAGATAATTTCTTCTCAAGCATGAGCTGATCGGTACTCAGTTGAGTAATGAAAGAGGACTTTCTATGAATCCCTCTGTGTAGTGTTCTCCTCCTCAATACTCTGCTCTGTGACCTCTAGTTACTTTGGCCTTCCCAGACCCCGAGCTTGGATTCCTCAGCTCAGAGACACCATTAGACTTCGTCTCTCTTCCCCTTCCCTTTGCCACAGTTTAGAAACTTCCCTGGCAGTAAACTGGGGCAATTGTGTGCCTCTTTCATTTGCTTCCCATTCCCATCTCTCAAAATTCACAGTAATTCATTGCCTGATGTCAATGTCTTGGGAGACGTTGATTCATATGTTTTGTCTAGTTTTTAGTTATTTTAGGCAGAAGGGTAAATATGGTCCCTGTTTCTTTTCTCCATCTTCACTGGAAGTGAAAATCATAAAACCTGCTCTTTAAACACTTGAAGTATGTCACAAACTTTTTCTATTTATTTAAATGTTTTTACTCCACACCATTTTGATAACTGCAGAGTATGCTATTATGTAAAAGTATCATAGCTTATTCAATCAATTCTTTGTTTTGTATATTTAGTTTTTTCCCCACTATTATTTATGACATTGTAAATGAGCAGCTAAATATTTTTGAACAACCATGATTTCCTCAGATATATAAACAGAAGCAGAATTGCTGAGCTAAGGAGTATTTTTTTCAGATTTCCAAATCATGCTGTAGAAAGACGGTACCAGTTTATATACTCATTAATTCCATAAATTTTGGGGTGCTATTGCATATTAAAAAATTGTTAAACTTTTTGCAAATTTTATACATAAATATGGTACTTTTATTGGTTTTTGTATTTCTTGGTTACTTTTGATGCATAATATTTTAATTAGTTTATTGAAAATTTGTATACTTTCTCTTATGAATTTACTGTTCCTATCTTTTGCCTACTTTTAAAATTAGATTTTCTGTTATTAATTTATAAAATATACTTTATAGACAATGTGTGTGCATATTTATGTGTATATGTAATATTTTCCTCAGCCTTTTGCTTGCCCTCTGTTTACATTATATTCAAATGCAATCAGATTTATTTAATCATGCCACTATGATATCTACCTCTATCATTGTGCTTAGAAAGCCAGTATTACTCTCATTTCATTACCAAATAAATATTTAATTCTATCTGTTTACAATTTTAACTTTTTTTTTTTTACTTTTAAACCTCGAATTCATTTGGACTTCAATTTTTTCATCAGTTGAACTTTATATTGCTTATAATATATTTTATAATGATTGTATTAAAACATTTGTATGCTTCAATCAAATCTAAAATGGTCTTAACACCATTTACTTAAAACATATTCTTCTGAGAAGTGGGTGGAGAAAGATGGCCACATAGAAACCTCCAGTGTTCGTCCCTCCTCATGAACGCCTAATACAACAGTTATCCACACAAGCAAGCATCTTCAGGACCAAAAATCAGGTGAACGATCACACTACCTGGTTTTAACATTATATCAAGGAAAAGGCACTGAAGAGGGCAGAAAAGATGGTCTTGAGTTTCCTACGCCACCCCTCTCCCACCCCCCGGGCAGTGCAGCACCAGCTCTCGGAGTGGAGAGAGAATCTGTGTGCCCAGGAGACAGAGAAGGAAATGATCGCGGGGCTTCAAGTTGAAACTCAGGGCCGCCCTGGCACAGGGAACACAGCACTGGGCAGAATTCTGCCGGTGCCCATGGAGGGAGCATTCTGACCAGCCCGGCCAGAGGGAAATCCTCCGCCCTGAAGCTTAAGTTTCTGCTAGCCTCACCACTAGCAAAAAGCAGCCTGGGGTCAGGATTAAATTGGTAAGTCAGTCAGGCCACGAGGGCCGCAGTCCTTGGGCAATTCCTACGGCTGTGCTGGCTCAGAGCCAGTGGACTTGGGGTGCACATGACCCAGTGAGGCACCAGCAGCTGCGGCCAAGCCAGTGCCTGTGTCACCCCTCCCCCAACTCCAGGCAGTGCGGCTCTGGGAGTGTTTTCTTCCACTTGGGGTAAGGAAAGGGAAGAGCTCAAAGAACTTTCCTTTGCAACTTGGGTACCGGCTGAGCCACAATAAAATAAAGTACCCGGCAGACTCCTGAGGCTCCTAAGTCCAGGCCTTAGTTCTTGGATGGAATTTCTGGACCCACCCTGGGCCAGAAGGAAATATGCTTTCCTGAATGGAAGGACCCAGTCCTGGCAGGATTCACCACCTGCTGACTGAAGAGCTCTTAGGCTTTGAAGAAACATCAGAGTTAGGCAGGCAACAGTCACCATGGGCTTTGGGTGAGACTAGGCTGACTTCAGGTGTGACCTGGTGCTGGTGGCCACGAGGGAGTGCTCATGTCACTCTTCCCCCAACTCCAGCAGCCCAGCCCAGAGAGTGAGGGAAGAGAGTGAGAGACTTTGCCTAGTAATCCAGGGAATTCTCTTGTATCTTACCCAAGCTCACCAAGGCGGTTCCACCAGGAGTCTGCAAGAGTCACAGCATTACTGGGCTTGGGGCATCCCCAGTGCTGATATGGTTGCAGTGATCAAAGACATAGATCATAACAATCAATTCCCATTGAGTATCTGGAAAGCCTTCTCAAGAAGGGCAGGTTCAAATAAGCCCAGGCTGTGAAGATTAAAATAAGTACCTAACTTTTCGATGACCAGATGTCGAAGAACATCCACAAGCATCAAGAACATCCAGGAAGACGTGACCTCACCAAACAAACTAAATAAGGAACTGGTGACCAATCCCAGAGTGATGGAGATATGTGACCTTTCAGATAAAGAATTCAAAATAGCTGTCCTGAAGAAGCTCAGTGAACTTCAAGACAACACAGAGAAGGAATTCAGAAGCCTATCAGAGAAATTTAACAAAGAGATTGAAATAATAATAAAAAAATTAATAGAAATTCTAGAGCTTAAGAATTCAATGGACAAACTTAGAAATGCATGAGTCTCTCAACAGCAGAATTGACCAAACAGAAGAAAGAATTAGTGAGCTTGAATATAGGCTATTTGAAAATACACAGTCAGAAGAGAAGAGAGAACAGAAAAGAATGAGGTATGCCTAAAAGATCTAGAAAATATCCTCAAAAGAGCAAATGTACGAGTTATTGGCTTTAAAGAGGAAGTAGAGAGAGAGATTGGGATAGAAAGTTTATTAAAACCTATCTCTCTCCCAAATTTGATACACTGAATTTTTGATCATCTTGTAATAAATTCTTATTCATGCTCCTTTGGTTCCTAATTTTTAAATCCCATTTTACTGTCTGTCTCCTCCTATGGCTATTCTATATTATTTTAATTACTGAAACTTTATTGGACAACAGTAGGCCTAAGAGAGACTATCTGGAGGGAGAAATCACTCATTTCCCCTAACCTTTTATTATTTTTTATATTTTCCTGGCTGGTCTCAGGTATGTCTGGAAAGTTGAGAAGCAATGCAGATATTGGGTAATAGAGCAGCTACACTCTCATAGTACCTGGGTTCAAATCCCAGCTTCCCAGCCAACTGGCAGCGTGACCCAATACATTTATTCACTTCTCCACGGGTCAGTTCTTATCGGTAAAGTGGAAGTAATATTAGTCCCTACTTTACAAGTTTATTATGACAACGGGGCAGATGGAGACAGTGTGTAGCACACATGAGCACTTAATAAGAAGTTAGTTTTGCTATTTTTGTTTATTCTTTAATTTTAGAATTATTTTGTCAAATCCCCCCAAACTTGTTATGAATTTTATTATTGAATTTCTCTAGAAGCACAACATTACTCTCCATTCACTTATTTTCTTTTATGTCTATCAGCAAATGTTGTATTTTTTGTTGAATATATATAATACTTGTACATATTTATATATATGTCACACACAATTATGTTTACACACACTCTGAGAAATAGGGCTGGCAGAAAACATGTGGGCAGGTTAGAAAGTAATTATCTCTGAGTATTAGGGTATGAGAATTTTTGCACTTATAATTTTTTATACATTTTAAAATTTCTTCACTGAACATTACCTATACGAGCAGAGAGACATGATTTAAAAATGATTTTGATGTGCCAGTATTCTAGTGCTTTGTGCTTCAGACTGAAGGGAAGGACCTGTTAGCTATTACATGTTAAATATCACACAAGTATATTGGCAAAGAATCCACTGGGGTTTTTATATTTTGTTTTGTTTTGTTTTGTTTTTTAAACGTGTCCTCAATTAGGGAAGCGGATTTCGAGAGAACTGGACAGAATCCTAAAAGAAAACAATTTTAAGTAGATGACTGCATTGGCTTCCTGAAAATGCATCTCTGTGGTCTCTGTGAAATCACTTTTTTCCCCTTTCTTAATCCTCTTCCGTTCCTAAATCTAAATTTTCTTGGAATGCTTCAAAATGTCTGGACTTGATCTCAGGATAATCTATCATGCATATGTACAGGACTGGAGACTTTCAGCCAACAAGGAATATCTTTAAATTTGTACCAGCCCCAAATGGAAGTTTCTGGATTTCAAGATTTTAGAAGACACAGAGCCATGAAGGAAAATGTTGACATTTAGTTAAATAGGAGGAAAGAATGAGAACATGACCTACAGATCAGATTTTCCTCTTACGCTCTTACCATGTCATAAGGCACAGTGTTTGTTTGAGATTTCATGGAGTGAAGGTCACTAGCACAGGAAGACATCCCATCAGAAGAACATTTCTGATCAAGACGAGGCTACCCAAAGTCACAGACCCTCCCTCCCAACCATGCATAAGTCCGAGGCCTCGCTGCCACCCACTGTTCTCATGAACCCTTCTTGCCTTTCCCACCACAGCTTCTGCTGCCTGCTCGCTGTCCCCTGGCAGCCACCTGTGAGTCCCCTCAGAGGTCATGGAGACCTGTCTCCCTGCCATTTGCTGACCAGTACTAACTGGGGGAATTTGGGGAAAACCCCAGACTGCAAGGACAGTGTGGGAAATGTTGCTTTCCATGACAAAACAAATTCGTTTCCCTCTGATAACATGAGCAGCTATCTGTTGAATATGTAGAATGAGCATGTAGAAGGGAAGATACTTTATCTGATCAGACTAGGGGAAGAGTGCTTTTAAGAGCTGTGGAACAATCTCCAAGATCAGAAGTTTCCTCTGGTAACAGAAACTCCAGGGTCCCAACAGAAACAACTTCCTGACAAGGCAGACACCAAAAGGCCTACTGAGTAGAAGTAGAAGTTGAATTTTCAGCTACTTTGTAAAGGAAATACAATGCAAATAAACCATGTGGATCAAGTCATTTCATATTAGCAAGTCCCCCTGACTTCTCCATCCTTGTTAGATCCACAAGGGAAAAAGTATGGGCTTATATTCTGTCAACTATCAGTTATCTATTGTGCCATAACAAACTACTCTAAAATTCAGCAGCTTAAACAATAGACATTTATTATCTCACCATAGTTCCTGAAAGTCAGGAATCCGAGAGTGATTTAGCTGGTGGTTCTGCCTCAGGGTCTCTCATGAAATTGTGGTTAAGCTGTTGGCCACAATTTGTCATCTCTGAAGACTTGCCTGGAAACTAGAGGATTTACTTCTGGGCTCAGTCATGTGCCTGTTGGCAGGAGGCTTTAGTACCTCTCCGTGTGAGGTATTTCATGAAGCTGCTTAGCACATAGCATCTCTCAGAGTGACTGACTCAAGAGAGAGAACCCTAGACAACTGCAGCACGCCTTTTACAACCTCATCTTGGAAATGCCACGTGATCACTTATTCTATATTATATTGGTCACACAGACCTGCCCTGGTGCAGTGTGGGAGAAGGCTACCTAAGGGCATGAATGCCGGGAGGCAGAGGTCATCGGGTGCCATCTTGGAGGCTGACTGCCACAGCAATTGAAGGTATTTTTACTGATGACTCACAATTTCTAGCAACTGGATTGCTTGTTCTCTTGCTTAAACTATTAAAGATCAGTGGGGGACATGTGAACCCTGTTAAATGTGGAAAATTTAGATGTGTTTATAGAAAACATTAACTAAACATTTCCTATTCTTTTCTTTTGGAGAAGGAAGGGGTATGTGTGCGTATATGTGTGTGTGTGTGTGTGAGACAGAGAGAGAGAGAGAGAGAAAGAGAGAGAGAGAGAGAGAAACAGAGGGAAGGAGAGAATATAAAAATCTAATTTTTCATATCAAAATTATTTTTCTTCCAGGTGAACATATGGCTTAAACATAATTCCTATTCCACAAATCCCAGACCAAACACCTCTGTTAACTCTCAAGGATGTTTTCTGAACTTGGAAATAGAAGTAAGGGGGAAGGGTGAGATACACTAGTGTTCATGCCTGGTTGTGATTTTTAATTTCTCAAAAAGAGGACGAGAAAGAGTACTGCAGTCCAAAGTCTTTGACCTCTTTGGCCTCTGTAGATATCATATTAGGATAAGTAGGGGCTTCATTATTGAAGCTAACTGGTCTACTAAAATCAAGAACAAGCAATCAAATTCTTGAACACACAAAGATATTTTTTTACTCATAATGGAATCATGAAAGATCTGGATGAACTTCTATGGTCTGTAACCATTAAACAAGGTTGAGTTTTTATTTCTTGTCATGAGAACAGGGACCCAGGATGAGGTGTGGAATAAACATACAAGGCTAGGCTTATGAGGAAGTAAAGTTTCTGTCTAAGCATTAGGTTTGATAAGAATTTTCTGGGTTCAAACACTATTCCTCCTATAGTTTTCTTTTTTTCATAAAGGCTGGAATTCTTTTACAAGACTTTTGTATTTATAAGCCTTTTCTACTTTTTAAGAAACTCTATACTCCTTAAGAGAATAAAGGAGAAATACTTACAAGTCAATATATTTGTTGTAGCAATCAAGAAAGAGGAGAGAAAGTTCTAAAAGTGGGGAAAGGGGTGGTTATTAAGGTGAGCCAAAGGCAAATGTGATGGAGAAAAATGAATTTGCCATCTATACCCCAGCTTCTTTTTAAAAGAGGTACAGCTTTTCTAGCTGCCTGGAACCTGGGTGGATTTGGATTGAGCCTGTGGGAGGCATACCCTGGCAAGAATTGAAGTGCCCCCAAGCACCCTGTGAGGGAAGGGTGGTGATGGGCAGGGGACAGGGGAGGTACCACGGAGCCCTGGCAGGCGGTGAGAGGGCATGTGGGAGGCCACCAGGTCTTCCCTGTGATGGGCAAATCTTTAGCCAGGTACATCACATTTCCGAAATGTTTGATGTACATGGATTTCTCAGGCAAGCTAGAGAAGGGGCTGAGTTCTGGGCTGTTGCTGAGCTAAACGAAGATGGGTCTCCTGGATACAGGAGCTCAGGACACAAGGAATAGTGAGAAAATGAGCCCAAGGAATTAGCAGAGACATCATGGATCATGGGGTGGGGCTCTGGGCTGTCATAAGCTGTGGAATTGGTAGTGGATCTGAACCGATGATTCCTGCTTCTCCAAGGAGCAAGGAAGACCAGCTAACCGCTTTGGTTTTGGCAATTTAGTGAAATTTTCAGCATCACTAATGCTCATTTTGGTTTGGGTGCATAGCTAAGATATTCTCTCCATGTGGATATAACCTTGGCATGTGCACAGGCACACACAGACACACAAATGAGCATTTGCACACCCCCCCCCCCAACACTTTTCTGCTTTTCCTGGAGCAACAATATGTTGTTCTCATTTCAGACAAACAGGTTTGGCCAATTTAGACCTTCCTTTTCATGTCATTGTTTGGTGAATTGCCACAGACATTGTTATGCCCTCCCACAGAGAGTGGCCTTCTGTCTGGGGCACTTTGATTTAGGAGAGTAACCTCCAAGGGGTGCAGTCACCTGAGGTAAATGATACTTGGGATGCACTATCAAAGATCTTCACACCTGGGGAGAGAACCTCAAACGAGGTGGGGCTTGGTTCCCCACAGACTCACCTCCTCTCTCCCTGCCAGGTACCTGCATCAGCAGGGGTCTGGGAAGTCTTTATTTTGCAGATAGAGGGATTATTCAAGAGAAACTTCTTGAAGCTGCCCATGGCTGCTCAGTGATGAGAAAGTTCACTGAAAGATCAACTCACAAAAAGGCACATTAATAAGAGAAAGAGATTTATTTACCATGCTCATGGGGAGAATCACAGAGTGATCACCCAGTATCCCAGTGGGGTCCAGAAATTTATATACCCTAATTTTAGAGGGGAAGCGCAGGTTAAGGAATATAGGTAATTCCATTTAGGGAGAATAAATGGTTACTAGGGAGGATGTTTAGATACTTGGGAGAATGAGTGGATGAGGGGAAACCGATCGACTTATAAATGATTCTCTTTGGAAATTAAATTGACCTGAGAGACAGATATTATATTTAAAATCATTTGGGCCGGGTCTGGTTACATTTTTTATCTTCTTTCCTATAATGTATTGAGATAACAGGGAGGGGAAGGGAAGTCAATTGTTCTTTTTGATGGGTCCATCTGGTTTTATGCGGATAGAGGGAAAGCCCTTTCCAAGGCCTGTTAATGTCTAAGGGCCTTTAATTCAAAATACTCTTTATACCAAGGAGTCATATTTTGGGGTGAAATTTCCTGAGCTTCTTCACCCTCATATCTTCTTTCAAATGTGACCTCCTTTATTATTAACTCTATAGAGGACCCTGATGAACATTGGCCTCCCTGGATTTAACCACTATTGATGGGAACTTTGGAAATGCCATTATGCATCCTGATACAGTCAAGTACATAATGACTCAAAGATGAATTCCACAGCAAGTATGCTTTGAATTTCTAAATACTGTTCTGTTAATATTAATATGATGGCAAAGGATGTCAAGAGATCTAGAATTAGGGTAGAACCACAACTCAACCATGCCAGAAAGATTTTTCTAAAGTTCCACTCTTGAATAAAGACTACTCTACAGTCTCTAAATAACCCACCCCAATTTTGAAGAACGTATTCTCATTGTTGCAAATTCCTAATTTAAATCATAAATTTGCAGATTTGTAAAATGCTACATCCCTCCCCTTTTTCCATAGTTTGAAATTCCTTGAGGTTGTGAATGAGTCTTATTCTCTCTCTCATCTCTCATAGTGGCTGACATAATGTTGGGCACAATTGTGTACAGTAAGTACAGTTTGGTTTATAGCTTAGGTATATTTTCTCCAGCTCCCCAGCAGTAAGGAAAAAATGACAAGTGACCTCATATGAAGTCATACTCCATATGTAGATCGTGTAGTATGTAATTGGAGTCTAGGATCATTTACTTGCAGATTTTCATCTTTTGTCTATGTGACCATAGATAAGGAGAAGAGGTGGTTTGTCTCCTTTGGTGGCACAGAGATCTCGATAAAAATTCAAAAGAAAAGGAAAGAGATTAAAGGTTAGTTAATACCCAAATTTTGTTACTGACTTGACACAGACATGACATTTAGATATGGTACATGCTATCAATAGTTCAATCTTTTCAAAGAAATTTTGCAGGCTTGCTTTTATTTTAGACACAGTTGTGCTGGGTGGAATAGGGGGAGTATATGATAGGGCAGAGAGCCACCAGTATTCATTAATATGAATGACACCTGACATAGGTTATTCATTGAATATTGGAAACAATAGCCTTTGCACAAGAGATTTAGAGAGGTTGGAGAATTTGCCCAATGTCTCACGGCTGTTAAGAGAAAAGCCAGGCTGTGTCTAAAGCTCTTGCTCTATTATATTAAGGAGGACTTTGGCAGATGGCACATCCTGATTATTTGAAAGTCACCAACATTTACAACAAATTTTATAGTAATAAAAGTTAGTTTATTTAGAATTCTAATAACTGAAGCATGTGTCCATAAATCCCTACTAAAACCATCTGAGATAGGCCAGCTGGGGGAAAAACCCAGATATGGAGGCTTTGGATTCAGGCTTTACTTTGTACTGGCTCCTACCTTGGCTAAGGTAATCAGCCTCTCTGAGCCTCCTGTCAGCCTCTGGGGGTTGCATGGGATAGCATGTATAAGGTCACGGAGCCTGGCATACGCTCCAGCACACAAAATGTGTTAGAGTTTTCAAAAACATTAACATTGAGACATCAGCTATACAACTTGCTGCATAAATGTATACTGTGGTTCTTGGAGATGCAACTGCGGGGTAGTTACCTCTAGCAACCTGCTTTAAGGGCAGTGAGTGACCTGCCACCTAGATGGAGTCAGGAAGGTTTTGCTGAGACAGCTATTCACTGAAAGGCAAAATATAGTTAAGATAAAATGTGACCATTTATGGAGATAATGTGAAAATTAGAAATAGAGCTTTATCAAAGATCTTCCAAACAGAGAAGTATGTGGTGAAAAGTGCAGTCAACATGTGCTAACTGTACTTTCATCAGTTTTAGCTTATCAGTAACCTGGTTCCTGTATCTTAACTGATAAGAAAAATGGGAGGTTATTAACAAGAGGAGGGCTGTTACATGTAGTGTCAAGCTATTAGAGAAATTGGCTTTCAGAGTTAATAACCTCTGTTGGTAGGAAGTTGAGGAAGAAAGAGCTCAAATACAACTCACTGGTGGTAAGTGCCTTTGGGGCGTTTTTCAAAAATACTTTGATCTTAAAGGGAACAGAATTTTTACATACAAATTTAGGTTAAAAATAATTGCTATCAATTTTGCTTGTGAGAAAAATTGTGTTACCAATGGGAGAATCAAGTTGCAGATTGATGAAATCCTTGAAATCTTGTTTCTGTAATATGGATCTTTGGTCTAATGTGTTGGACAAGGTCTGGCTTGAGGATGAGGAAGGATGAGGGCTTTGCTGTATACGTAGAGAGTGCTCACGTTCCAGAATTATTCTTTCTGGAATCCACTGAGACCTCGAAGCCGAACCTACTCAGGTGGCAGAGAAGGAAAAAAAGCTAATGAAGGGAGGAGCTGCTCCCCAAGAGGGGCGAGGGGAGGCTTGCAGGGTCGGGAAAACAGAGCCCTCAGAGAGGAGGAAATAGAGGAGGAGATGAGCGAGGAGGCGGGAAGGTGAGTGCTGGCTGGGGGCAGGGGGGAGAATAAGTGATTTAAGTTAAACTTAACTTAACCTTTGTCCCTGATGCCTGCTTTGAACCTCTGGTCAATCCTCCATTCTTTTTCTCTCTAAAGGCTGCCCAGCAGAGTGTGTAGAGCCTCTCATGGCAAAACTGGCCCCAAAACCTTACCCACTGAGTGTCAGTTTTTCCTTATAACTTCTTCTAGGCATAAAGAAATGGGAGATGTGATTCTCTCCGGCTGTAGAAGTTCTCCTACCAGATCCTAAGGCCAAACTGTTCATGTACCATTGCCCACAAATCCCATTCTGAACATTGTTCTCCTGGCTATTCCATGTGTAGGATTTGAGACTGAACCTGCATTTAATTCCTGCTCTTAGAATTATTTGCCGCACGACTCTAGGCAACTCATCTAACTTCTTTAATTCTCGGGTTCCTTGCCTATAAAACCAGCAAATTCGTACTAACACCAAGCTCAGAGGGTAGTTTCTAAAGAATAAATAGATGTAAAGTACTGAGTGGGGTACCCAGGTAACAGTCAGCATTTAATACTGTCAGGCCTCATCATTGTCATTATTTTTTTCTGTTCTTTCTTTCTTTTTTTTTTTTGAGACAGAGTCTCACTCTGTTGCCTGGGCTAGAGTGTCACAGTGTCAGCCTAACTCCCAGCAACCTCAAACTCCTGGGCTCAAGCGATCCTTCTGCCTCAGCCTTCTGAGTAGCTGGGACTACAGGCATGTACCACCATGCCCAGCTAACTTTTTCTATATATTTTTAGTTGTCCAGCTAATTTCTTTCTACTTTTAGTAGAGACGGGGTCTTGCTCTTGCTCAGGCTGGTCTCGAACTTCTGAGCTCAAACAATCCTCCCACCTTGGCCTCCTAGAGTGGTAGTATTACAGCTGTGAGCCACCGTGCCTGGCCCATTATTTTTTTCTTTACCTGTTCTGGGAACTTCTGTCTCTGGGCCCCGCAGACAGGCTGCTGCGGCTGCTGACTTGAATGTTATCAAATACCTAGTAGGACCTGGGGTTGTCTCCATTTTCCAATCGGTTGTTTAGGTGAGGCGGTTGGTCCCAAAGTATTTTTCTACCTGCTGCCTCTGTGCTTGGAGATATGGCCCCACAGCTCAAGCAGATCTGGGATGTCTTTGGTTTTCAGATGTCTCTTTTCCTGTAGGAGATGTCTTCATTTATGTCCTTCAAAATATTTGTCCTGTAATCATGAGGGTCTATCTTTCTCTTCCTTCCCTTCTATCCTTGCCAGTTTTCTGGGAGTGCAGAGGCAGACAGCTGCAAAGGAGAGACATCCAAGGCTGGGGAGACTGTGAGCCAGGCTGACATCCATAGCCAAGGAAGGACACACGCAGTCCTGTGGGTGGGACATAGTGCAGGGGTCCTCCAACAGTGGAGCTGTTAGACTTGTGCAAGTATACGTGTGTGCGCACATGTAGTAGAGTCCTAGAGCAGGGTGAGGGGAAAGGTCCCACTGATGTGGAACAAAACTTCAACAGCAACCAAGAATCCAGTTCCCAGAAAGAGGGAGGAAAAGGGCTCGGCAAGCTGTCTGGATTCTGAATAGGGGCTAAGGCCTGGCCTCAGACACAGGGGGGAATGGAGAAATAGGGCAATGACAGGAACCTGGACTAGGGGTGGGGAGGCTGCAACTTTTCTGGGACACATTTGTCCTTAGCACACTTGGAATAACATTGCAGCAGCAACAGTCATCATTTACTGAGACTGCTATGTGCCAGACCCTGAGCCAAGGACTTTCCATACACCACATCCTGCCCTTCTTATGACAATATTGTGAAGTAGGGATGAGCCAAGACCTGGCTGACTGAAATTCTGTGCACCCAGCTCCTGCTGGTGAGAGCCTTGGGCTCCTGCAGCAAGACCGGGCTGGGTCTGTGGGACTGGCCCCCGAGCCAGGTGTGGCTGAGTCCCAGGTGGAAGGGGAGGATGTCCTGATGGAAAAACGCAGAATAAACCTGGTGTCCACTAAGGTGTAACTGAGATTTAGACAAGATCTTATAACTTATTCTTAGGTGGGTTGGGAATTTCAACACTCGCAGACACTATCCAAAACCACTTATGTCTTTTGACAACTTCCTTGAGCAGGATTTAAGTGTGGATATCGGCTACCAGTTCTGAGCATGTAGCTTGGCATCGAGACTTCCCTGTGCCTTCCTCTCAGGAGCCTTGTGGGCAAGCGTGCTGCAGAGATTGAGGACTGAGTCACCAAGCGCTGCAACCTGCACCCTCTTGGCCACAGGGCAACCCAGTAAGGCTCCCGGGATAGGGGTGTGTGCCCTGAGGAAAAGGAATGGGGAGATGAGGATGCACTCAGGGTTCCTGGTCACTCTACCCACTCCTCGCTCTCCCTGCCCAACCCTGGAACCCAGTCAGCACTTTCTTAAAGTCCTGTTCACCTGGGTCCTTAGGTGATCAGAAAATACTACCCACCCTACATTGCAAGCTTGGCTGAAAGAATGCCACCCTGTACCCGAGTGTCTTCAATTCACCATCTGAGCAGAAACCTCTAACTGTAAAGAAAATCAGAGTCTCGACGCCCACATTCAGGACAAGTGTCCTTGGGTTTCAGGACTCTGTAGGAACAGTGCACATGGGGGTGAAGACCAAGCATTTGGTTGGGAATTCCCTCTTCTTTTTTTTCTTCTTGAGCAGAGTTCTGATAGATTTTTGGTTATGATGTTCAAAATCCAGGGCTCACTTACCCACCTCTTATTCCTACTTCCACCTTTAAAATGAGAACATGTTTTTCTTTTTTTCTTTTTTGTTGACACAGGGTCTCACCCTGTCACCCAGGTTGGAGTGCAGTGGTGTGATCATAGCTCACTGCAGCTTCCAACTCTTGGGCTCAAGGGGTCCTCTTGCCTCAGTCTCCCAAGTAGCTGGGACTACAGATGTATACCACCGTGCCTAGATAATTTGAAAGCATTCTTAAATCTGAAATTCACGTAAACAAAAGGATTCAATTCGGTAAACATACATTTGGAGAGGAAATTAATCCTCATGTGTACCCAGAAATAGATCCTTCATTCATTTTTTTTCCATTTGAAATGTATTTACTGAGGATTTCCTCTGAAGTGAACATACAGATAGTATACAGTTGCTCAGGCCAAAAACCTTGAAGTTCTCTTTTGACTGCTCTCATGTCCTATCCATCAAGAGATCCTGCTAGCTCTACCCTCAAAACATATCATCAGTCCAACCATGTCTCACCATCTACACTTCCCCACCCTGGTCCAAGCCACCATCTCTCTCACCTGGATAGTCACAGTGGCCTCCTAACTCGTTCCATCCTTTATTCCTTGCATTCCTTAAGTGGTATTTCTCGTGCCCAGAATGTTCTAAACCCTATGCCAAGTTAGAGGTCATGTCGTTCCTCAGCTTGAAAGCCTCCATTAGTTTCCACCACCTTAACTAAAAGCCAAACTGCTCAGGAAGACTCAGGTGATTTGGTCTCTAGACCTCTCCAACCTGCTCCCACTTCTCTGGCATTTCTCTCCCTCCTTGGGCCACATGGCCTCCCTGTTGCCCCTCAAACACACCAGGCATGCTTTCATGGTGGGACATCCACACTGCCTGCCCCTTCTACCTGGGCTGTGCTTCGGCTGGTTTATTAAATATCACCTTCCTAGTTGGCCTCCCCAGGTTAACCAGCCTAAAATCACACTCCTCCAACTCTGCTGAGTTCTCCCCTCTGCTTTATTTTTCTCCATAAATGTGTCATCCTCTAAGCTCTTTCATAAATATTCTTTGTTTACATATGTTACTTCTTGTTCTACTCTATGACATAAATTTCATAAGGGTGGGTGTTTTTTGTTTCCCTTTCTTCTGCTTGGTGCATTGCTATGTCCTCAGTATCTGAAACAGTGATTGGCACCTAAGAGACACTCACTGATTGTCTGGGTTCAGCATTCTGCTCTTATAAGCCCAGCTGATGCAGTTAGTGTGTACAACCATACTAGACATTAGGACACTAAAATCCTTACTACTGATGAGTCAACAGCCACTGCTGTAGGCTCTCCCAATGCTTTCTGGTCAGAGTAATTACTTTATGTATCTGCACTTAATGTTGCAAACATGAATAAACTAGACGAAGCCCAGTGGTGATGAAAGATCCAGTCTTTCTCTAAAACCAATAAAATCACTGAGGAATCCACCTCTCTTTGCATCTTCCTAGCAAAGGAATTCATAGAAAGCACAAGTAAGCCTATTTCACAGAAATATCAGCAATATATAGCAAATAAGTATCTATGCTTTTCAATGAGTAAAGGGTTGAGATGATGGAGATTAAGAGGAAAATTAAATCACTCAAGTGCTCAAACTAAACAATTATTATGTGGTTCACCATAGTTACATTAAATCAGTCTGAAGTCAAACAACTCTAGTCTGATTAGTCTAGTCATTGATACAGGCTGCATTGGTCAGAGTTCTCCAGAGAAACAGAACCAAGAAGAGATTATCCATCTGTCTGTCTGTCTATCTATCTATCTATCTATCTATTATCTATCTATCTATCTATCTACCTAGGGAGAGATTTATTTTAAGGAATTGACTCATGCAATTGTGTGGACTTGCAATCTGAAATTCATAAAGCAAGCTGGTAGACTGGAAATTCAGGTAAGAGTTGGTGTTGCAGTCTTCAGTCTGAATTTCACAGGGTAGCAGGTTGAAAATTCAGGCAGAATTTCTATGTTGCAGAATTGAGGCAGAATCCCTTCTTTTTGGGAAACCTCAGCCTTTGCTCATGAGGCCTTCAACTGATTGGATGAGACTCACCCACATTACGGAGCATTGTTCTTAAGGCTGATCAGTGCTTATGTGTTGCCCCCATTAAATATTTTAAACATGATCTTTGCTTTCCGCCAAGAAACTGGAAGTAAGCCTGGCCAATTGCCCTTAATCTGAAGTGGAGAAATGGAAATACATTAAGAAGGGAAACTTATCCAAAAATTGTGTGGGAAAAATGATAGACCCCAGAATTATTTACAGGACAACTTGTTCTTAGAATAATTTTTGAAAAAGAATCAATAATTTCCTCTACATATGATTTAATATGAGAGCGTTGATGATAAAATATTGGCAAGGACTCTAGCGGAAATTTATTGCAGTATGACAGATCCCAGAAATGAATCTGGGTCTCTTGACTTTAGTACAGTCCTCTTCCTATTACATTAAGTGGAAGAATATGACTTTCTATTCTTTTCTTTTACTCTCCTTTTTATTGAAAAATAACTAATATTCAATTAAAAGCACCAATCTTAAATGTTCAGTCAAATGAGATTTGACAATTGTATCCACCAAGCACTCACCATCCCAAACAGTAAAGAAAGCACTTCTTTTCAGAAAGTTGCCCTCATCGCTTTCCAAATTTCCACATACTTTCTGGTTTCCAGCACAATAGATTATAATTTGCCTACTCTTAAGCTTCATATAAGTGTAATTTGCAAAATATGTATTCTTCTGTGTTTGGTTTCTTTTGTTTAGCAAAATTTGGGGGGAGCAGAACTTTATTATTTTTATTTTGAGACAAATTCAAAGTCACAGAACATGCTGTTTTTGAGATTCATCTGTTGTTATATCAGTAGTTCCTTCCTTTTTATTGCTGAGTAGTTTGCATTCAAAAATAAAGATCCATTCTCCTGTTGATAGACATTTGGATTACTTTCAGATTTTGGTATTATGAATATGGCATTTATAAACATTGTGTTATAAGTGTTTTATGGACATGTGTTTTTAATTCTCTTGGGTATATACTAGGAGTGAATTAATGAGTCATATGGTAGATGTTATTTAATGTTTTGTTTTGTTTATTATCTTATTGCTAGATAATTTAATACATTAAAATACATACTTTTTAAAGTACAAATTTCAGTAAGTTTTGACAAATGTATACTCTATTGTCTTAATCCTTTTTGCTATAAAGGAATACCTGAAGGCTGGATAATTTATTAAAAAGGTTTATTCAGCTCAGGATTGTTATGGCTAGAAAGCTCAAGATTGAAAATCTGCATCTGGTGAGGGCCTCAGGCAGCTTCCACTTATTGCAGAAGGTGAAATAGAGCCAGCGTGTGCAGGGATCACATGGAGAGAGATGAAGCAAGAGATGGTGGGGGAGGTGACAGGTTCTTTTTAACAATCAGCTCTTACAGGAACAAATAGGGTGAGAACTCATTCACTCTCAATAGAGGACATTAATCTATTCATGAGGAATCTTCCCCTATGATCCAAACACTTCCTTTAAGGCCCACTTCCAAATTGAGAATTAAATTTCAACATGAGGTTTGGAGGGTACAAACATCCAAACCACAGCACATGTGAAGCTATCATCTCAATTACGACATTGTTCCATAAATTTCTCTCATACTCCCTTCCAGTTAATTGACACCCCTCATCTTAAATCCCAGGTAATCACTCATTAGCTTTGCTGTTTGGGAACATTGTATAAATGGAATCACGTAGTATGTACTCTTTTAAATCTAGCTTCTTTCATTTAGTATATTTCTGAGATTCATTTGTATTTTGTGAATCAGAAGTTCCTTCTTTTTTATTGCTGAGTAATGTTCCTTTGTATGAATATAGAACAGTTTAGCCATTTACATGTTGATGGATGTTGTTATTGTTTCCAGTATTTGGCTATTATGAATTAAACTGCTGTGAACATTTGTGTACAAGGCTTTTTCTGGCAGAATTTTTTATTTCTTTTTGGTAAATCTCTAGGAGAAGAATTTCTGGATCATATGGTCAGTGTTTAGTCAGAAATTGCCAAACTATTTTCCAAAGTTATTGCATCACTTTACAATGCTATCAGCAATATCTGAGAGTTCTAGTTGCACCGCATCCTTGCCAACATTTGGTATTGTCAGTCTTTTTAACATTAACTATGAAGTAGAATCTCATTGTGGTTTTAATTATTTATATAACTCTAATGGATAATAATTTTGAGCAACTTCTTCATGTGTTTATTGGCCATAGATATTTTTCTTTTGTGAATTCTAAGTTCAAGTCTTTTCCTCATTTATTAATTGAGCTATTTTGTCTTTTTCCATATCACCTTGTAAGAATTATTTATGAATTATAGACACAAGTGTCTCATCTGATGTACAAATTGTGAATATTTTACCTAAGTCTGTGGCTTGGATTATTCAAATCATGGAAGTAGCCATGATGTCTTTTATTTTTTTTTTTATTTATTTTTTTTGAGACAGAGTCTCACTCTGTTGCCCAGGCTAGAGTGAGTGCCATGGCATCAGCCTAGCTCACAGCAACCTCACACTTTTGGGCTCAAGCAATCCTCCTGCCTCAGCCTCCCTAGTAGCTGGGACTACAGGCATGCGCCACCATGGCCGGCTAATTTTTTTTTCTATATATTTTTAGTTGGCCAATTAATTTCTTTCTATTTTTTTTTTAGTAGAGACAGGGTCTCACTCTTGCTCAGGCTGGTTTCGAACTCCTGACCTTGAGCAATCCACCTGCCTTGGCCTCCCAGAGTGCTAGGATTACAGGCGTGAGCCACCATGCCCGGCCCATGATGTCTTTTAAAGAAGGAAAGTTCTTGATTTCAATAAAATGAAAGCTCTGTTTTATTTTCTTCCATGATTAGTGATTTTGTATCCATTTCAAAAATATTTTTCCTACTTCAAGTTGAAGATTTTCTAATATGTAATATGATTCATCTTTATCTTTGAATATAATGTGAGATAAAGATTTTTTCATACAAATAGCCAATGTTTCTGTCATCATGTGTTGAAAACACTATGTTTTTGCTATAGACTTATGTTGGTGCTTTTATTAAACATCAGTATACTGTATATATTTGAGTCTGCTTCTGGACTCTCTCTCTTCTAATTGTTTGATTGATATGTCTGTGTTTACATTGATATCATACTGTTTTCATTACTGTAGTTTTATATTAAGTCTTAAGGTCAAGTTGTGTAAGTTCTTCAACTTTGTTCTTTAACCATGTTCTGAGTATTCTCAGTATTTTAATTTTCCATGTAAATTTTAGAATTCCCATAAAAACTGTAGAAGCTGATTCTGATGCTGGGAAAATAAGACCACACCGACCTCAAAACAAAGGAAGTTGTACATGAGCTAAATAAAGAATGACAAATGACAATCATAGCAATAGATTCTAGAATTAGTATATGGGAATTTATACAATGGTCTAAATGGCAGTCTTGAATGGATCTTAGCTATGGTTTAATCATTTCACATATGCCAACACTTAAGACTGTGGCTGTTTTTCACATGGCTGCCCCTCCTGTTTCTCTCTCTCCTGTCTGTCTTCAGTTCACAGATTTCCTTCTGGCTTGCTCTATACTCACTTTCTTTTCTGCTCAGGAGTTCCCATGGGACCTTCCAGTAGTGACTTGGCCTCACCTTAAACTATGAGATAAAAGAAAAAAGGAATTAAAAGGAAAGAATTAAGAGCATAGTAGAAGATAACACTGCTCTTGTTCAAATCCATATATAAAAGCTTTGTTTTTCAGACCCCAAACTTTACCCCCTAACCAGTTGTACTGGTTCATTCTACAAACATTTCTGAGCACCTTCTTTTTTCTGGGCACTGTTCCAGGCACATGAGCTATATCAGTGGACAAAACCAACAAAAATATCTGGCTTTATGGAGCTCATTTTCCATTGGTGGAAAACAGAAAATAAACAATAAACATCATGCACAAATAGAAAGTTGGACAGTGATGAATGCCTTAGAAAAAGATTAGTTCAGGATAAGGAGATAGAGAATGGGAGAGGAGACATTGCAATTTGAGCTTGATTGGTCAGGGACTCAAACAAATATTTAGACACCAATGTCCATAGCAACATTTTTCAAAATAGTCAAAAGCTAGAAGCAATCCACATGTCCATCATGGGATGAATGGACAAACAAAATGTGTGTACAAACAGTGGAATATTACTCAATCATTAGAAGAAATGAAGTGCTGACAAATGCTACAACATGAGTGAAACTTGGAAACATTATGCTAAGTGCAATAAGCCAATCACAACAGGGCACTTATTTGTGCTTTCATATGTGTGAATTATTCAGAATAGGCAGATACATAGAGACAGAAAGCAGATTAGTGATTGGCAAGGCTGGGAAGAGGGAGGAAAGGGGTGTGACTGCTAATGGGTACAGGGTTACATTTGGGGATGATGAAAATGTTTTGGATCTGGGTAGAAGTGGTGGTTGTACCACACTGTGAATGTACTCAATGCCAGTGAACTGTGCACTTTAAAATGGTTAATGTTGTATGGATTTCATCTCAATTTTTAAAAATCAAAAAGAGAAAAAGAAAAGAAAATAGAGAAGTCAGGATAAGTCTCATTGCAAAGGTACAATCTGAGCATTGACTTGTGAGTGCTACACTTGGGAGTGCTGGGAGAAGTAGGTAGACACTGGAGGGCCCCCTTGAGTTGACATAGGTTCTAACAGAATCTCTGAAGCATGATCAGGAACAGACTGAAGAAGGGCACAGGTACAGCAAATCAGAAGCCATTGTTAAAATCCAGGCGAGAGGCAATGGTGGCTCAGATTAGGGTGGTGGCTGCTAAGGTGGGAAGAAGTAGTTGCAGGTAGGATGTCATTTGAAGGTGAAACCCATAGGTTGTTCCAGTGGATTGCAGCTCAGATATGTGGGCAAGAGAAGAATCCATCAAACATGAGGAATCTTGGTCTGAGCCAACACTCTTGATGGAGTTGCTGTCATTGAGATAAGAAGACAATGGGAGACTCTGGCTCTTCTTAGGAGCAGGGAAGTAGGGCTGCAGGAGATCAGGAGCTCCATTCTGGAGATACGAAGTCTTGGTTAGTTCTAGTGGCCATTGAATATATATACCAGATTCTTCTGTTTTGAATCGGGAAGAATGGCATGAGGCAGGAAGGAGTTTGGAAGGAAGGAACGGAGCCTTGAGCAGCCCTAGAGTTTGGAGTGTGGCAAAGAAGGGATCCCAGAGACAAGCGCTTTTTCCAAGGTGACAGAGTTGATGGAGCTGGGTGAGCCTGGTGCATTCTCTGGACCCCCAGGCCAGGCCATCCAGTGCCATGCAGGGTCTGCTCCATCCATGGCAGGCCCTACAGACATTTTCAT
>VBSM01002608.1:98119607-98160882 GCA_008086735.1 Cheirogaleus medius | reverse complement strand
ATATTTGTACCCCCATAATATGCTGAAATAAAAAAAAAGAAAAAGAAAAAGAAAAAAAAATAGAAGAAAAATGGTACCTAGGATGTTCTCTAAAGGAAAGGAGGAAAAAGTTTCCGCCTCCTTGCTTATTGTGAGAATTACTGAATGAAAGCCTGACCCACTGAAATTCATACAAGTTTAATGTGATGAAAGTTTCCTGGCTTTTGACACGGGTTTACAGTAAGACCAGGCCATTCACAACCAGCTCTGGAGTTTATTAAGACATTTATATCTTGCATTTAGCTGTGACATTGGCCAAGCCCAAATTAGGAAATATTTGAGTGCCACATTTCTCATGCAAGCAGCTAGCTGTTTAGCTGTTATTCTCGAAATAGAAGTTTTGTCGTTGTTGCTGTTTTTTGCTTGTTTGTTTTCATGGAAATGTCATAGAAATAGATTATAAATAAGCACATGGAAGATTTCAAAACTGTAACCCCAAATCAAGGGAAAATGGTTAAATTAGGCTGGATTATATTAGATGAATTTGAACGAAGGGTAGTTATGAGAAGTCTTAAAAAGAAGATGTTTGTCAAAGAAACCAGCAGACACTGGAAGAGTTCTGGTTAACTTGGAAGAAGTTCATAGCTGATTAAAATCTCTTGCTTTATTAATTTATTGGAAGCCATTGCCTTTTTGCAGTTTGTCTTACGTTGCAATAAACTACTATCTTCTATGTTGCATATGTCAGAGTAGTTAGAAGACAAAATGATTCAGTTCTTTTTGAAGAAGAAATTAGACTAGCTTAATTTAGTAACCCAGTCCCAATTATAAAAAGAACAGCTTTACCAATAAAATTTTTCTCTTTTTCAGTTGACATTAAGAAAAAAAAAAAAGCTTGGTTTTGAGGTTCAACAAGTCTGGTTTCAAACCCAGCCACAACTGGGTGAGCTTGGTTTAACTTACTTAACCAGTCTTATTCTTGGGTTTTTATTTTTATCTGTAAAGTTTGAGTGATGTTGATAAGTACCACACAGTATTATACTTTGAGCAAAAGGACTTAGTTGTTGAATGAATTATTTTATAGCAACAGTTAGACTTTATTAAATGCTTCTGAAAAATTTCATGATTATGATGTTAACATTTTGCCTGAAACTTTAACTGTAAGACTAAGAAACCAATGCACATGTATCCTGGTTTAAGGAATAAACGTCCAAACTTTTTGTTTGTTTTTAAGACAGGGTCTCTCTCTGTTGCCTAGGCTAGCATGCAGTGGCATCATCATAGCTCACTGCAACCTCAAACTCCTGGGCTCAAATGATCCTCCTGCCTCAGCCTCCCAAGTAGCTGGGACTGCAGGCACGCACCACCACAACCAGCTAATTTTTTTTTTTTTTTAAGAATGAAAAAAAGAGGAAGAGCTTTATTCTGAAGGGCCAGACTCACCAAAGTGATAATGTAGTGATAACACACTGAGATTCTCAGTAATTTTTCCTTTTAATGAATTCCTATCTCCATTCCCAGCCAATTTTTAATCTTTTTTATAGAGATGGGGTCTCACTGTGTTGCCCAGGCTGATCTCAAACTCCTGGCCTTAAGCAACCCTCCCACCTCTGCCTCCCAGAATGCTGGGATTACAGATGTGAGCCACTGTGCCATCCGTCCCAAACTTAATAAATGTTTTAAAAAGGTGTTTTAGGATACAAAATATAAAACGATTCCAAGTTTGTATTATTTCATTGAAGAAACCTTATCTGGTGCTTACCAAACCCCAGGCAGCACTCCAAACTTGCTGGCTCCTAACTCTGAGATCTCAAGCCCAAACTCATAACACAATCTTGATAATAAGAACTTCCACAAGTAGATCAAGAGTAACAATGAGCAGACCTCATCCCTCGAATTTATACCAGCGTCTCATGGTCAATCCCCCAGTGGTCAATCCAGCCACTGTGGGGAGCAAAGATGCTATAATAAACTAGCTCAAAAAAATGTACAGAGAACTCCCCTTTCTTATCCTTCCACGAGTGGCAGAAGTATGATTCAGTGATTAGTCCAGTCTTCAGAGCCAGCCTGCTTGGGTTCAAATTCTGGCTCCATCTCTCAGTGTTATGTGACTTGGGCAAATTGCTTAACCTCTCTGTGCCTCAGTGTCCTTGTCTATAAAATAGAAATAATAATAGTGGTGCCTGCCTCATTGGGTGACCGTGAGAATGAAGGAATTAATACACATAAGTCACTTAGAACTGCATCTGGCATACAGGAAGTTCTAGAGAAAGGTTAGCCTTTATTATAATATATTAGTTTACTGGTCTGGAGTTAGTCCCTGAGTCTTTCTGAGAAGTGATGACTTTTAAAAATAAGTTGAGTTTAGGCATAATAAGATCATAACAACTATGCATAGATAAAATCAAATTTTGCTATTAACATTTGTTTTACTTGGAACCCAAGAGTTGAGAGTTATGGTTTTCTTTGTCATTACAATTGAAGTAAACTTCTCAGTCACAGCCTCCCTCTATTTCCCTAAACTCATGAGAAAAATTTACTTTTCTTTTTTTTTCATTTGAGGGCCCCATTGGGTCTTAACTCTGCAGAGCTGAAACCTATTAGGGAATGAGACTGAGTCACATTGGGACTACAGACTTGCATTTCCAAGAATTTTCTTTGCTTTTGAAACTCTCAACACAAATGCTGCCAAAACTAACGAGTGTCTGTCAAATGGAGTGTCAAGGAACAGCAGAAAGGGCAGCCGCAAGGCCCCCACCCCCACCTGCCAGATGTCAAGATCATTTAGAACTAAAAGTATAGTAATATCAGGGAAGTAAATAGCACACATTATTCATTATTCAGGTTGAGAAACTGATGCTAAAACAGGGGGAAATGATTTGATTACATCTTCTGAAAGGCTTATTCAATGTTTCCCTTAGGTCTAAATATTTATTTACCAATGCCAAGAATTCTTAGTACATGACACATCAGCATTTTTGGACAACACGTAGATTTGGCTAAACATAAAATTTCAGGGTGAGTGGAGTGGCAAATTACAGGATGTCTTTGAGTGGCTCCCTTTAAAATAAAAGAGAGAATGTGTCCTTGTGAGTAGTCGACAGGAAGGGACCTACAGGGCTGGACACTCCTCTTAGCTCCATCATTCTCTCTGGGTAAGCATCAGTTACTTATCTAAAGTTTGGAATAAGAAAAGTATCTGCAATTCATGTTTAGAGAAAATGTACTTTCTTGAAATATATTAAGAATTATTGTGTTTCTTCTTATGCTTATAAATTTCTATATTGGTTCCATCCCTCCCCTGACTTCTTAAGATAAGAAGTAATATAGTAAATGGTTCTTTTGCTGAAAGAAAAAAGAAAAATATTTAGTTATTACAGACCTTCCACTATTCTTGCAAAACCTTTGGTGATTCTTGTGGACATACTGAGGCAGAGACAAATTTTTGAGGGTTTGGAGTAGAGTTTAGGGCAATTATCTGGCTAATGCTTTAGTGCTCACTTTCCTTTACTTCTTAGTTGCTTTGTGATGACTATTTGAAAGTGCATCTGTTTGTGAATTAGGTATGTGAGCATGCTGCCACCAGCCTGTGTGGCTTTATAGAATATTGTATTTTCTAGAAACGACTGTATTTTGTGGTTTTAATTTTTTTTTTCAAAAATAGAAATTCATTTTCTTTCCTTTTAATTTACCTTCTTTCAGGACATTCTCATGAGACTGGTAAAATATAACTGTGAAATAGCTTGATCATTGTGGGGAGTATATGACCCAAAAGTTCAGTAGGAATAAATGCAATGTTACATGCCTGAAACCTGCTGTTATACATATTTGTACTTAATAAACACATGTTGATTGATTAATTATCCTGGGAGGTGTTCAGCAAGTAAAAATCATGGCTGATCAATATTTTGTTTCTGGTTTTGTATAATTTATTTCTCAGTAAAGACACTGACTACTCTTCCCAACGATAAGTCTTAAGGAGCACCGACAATCACCTAGTGGCAGCCTTCGGCATCACATGTTACTGATTCCTCTGGAGTAATCTCAGCAATCAGTTATGAACACTTGGCTTCTGATTGATAAACAGAGAATGAGGCTTTGGATCTTGGCAATTCTAACATTTCTCATACATTTCACAGCAGCTAAGTATAGTAAGTATTGCTTTTCAACTACAATGTCGATGTTTTAAAATTAAGTAATTCCAAGAACATTTTCCTTGTTTTCAACGGCTTGATTCCAATTGTTCCAGTTGAACTGTAAACTAGGAAATTCATTATGCTCTCTATAATCATTCTTCATTAATAATCAGAAGAAATTATTCATAACAAATATATCATAATTTTAGTTTTACATATTTAGTTTAAATATTGTCAGAATTTAACATGGTGCCTGTACACAGGAGGTTGTTGTAGGCATTTGTTGACTGACAGATGATTTGTTTGGATAGACATGGTTGCTTTACCATGAGAGCACTGAGGGGGATATAGCTCCAAATTAATTCATTAATCTGTGATACCCAGCAGAACATTTCATAAAACATCTTAATCATTTACTTATTCTTTCCAAAAGTATCATAATATATTAATATGACTCATTTCTAAGTTTTATCTTAGAAGGAAATACTAAGAACATAGGAATTGCAATCTTTACATATGGTCATTTCAAGATCTTATTTATATTTTTTATTTGCAGGTAAACTATCCTGGGGCCTGGAAAATGAGGCTTTGATTGTGAGATGTCCTAAAAAAGAAGCATCTCGTTACCCTGTGGATTGGTATTACTTAAAAACACACAAAACTATTCCCACCCAGGAAAGAAATCGTGTGTTTTCCTCAGGCAAGCATCTTAAGTTTCTGCCAGCCAAAGTGGACGATTCTGGCATTTATACGTGCATCATCAGAAGGTATTGTCCAGAAAGCCACCACAGTCTTTCAGCCTGTTCCAGTTGGGGTTTAGGTGATTATGAGCTAACTATATGGATTTGTAATTACAGGAATTAATGTGTACCCTAATTAGAGAAAGACCTAGCTTTCCTAGTGACCAAGGGAACTGCAATCAATTGCTCACTTTTGGCTGGAATTAAGAACAAACCAGCACAAAACCCAGTAACCTGGATGTCTGGCATCACGGGAGCCTCTGGTGGATGAAAAAGGGCAGTTGCCAGTGTCTTAAAACTTAGTTAAGCTACAGAGGGTTACATGAAATTGCATGCCTACAAATCACTTACTCTATATGTAAATTGCTAAATGTTTTGATTTTGTACTCATATTTGGCAAAAAATGTCAGATGAACTCCATCAAAAGGCAGGATATGTTATTTAAGTGCCTGGATTCTGAGGCTAGACAAGTGTCAGTTTCAAATTCATGCTCTGCCACTACCTAGCTGTGCGATGCTGGCAAATTCCTTCTCCACCCCTCAGTTTCCTTATCTGTAGAATACATACGCTGGAGTAATATAATTCACCTCAAAGTAGTATCATGGCCAGGCATGGTGGCTCAGTGTACATGGTAGTCCCAGCTACTCGGGAGGCTGAGGCAGGAGGATTACTGGAGATCAGGAGTTCAGGGCTGCAATGAGCTATGATCACGCCATTGCACTCCATCTTAGGCAACAAAGTGAGACCCTATCTAAAAAAACAAAAAAAGAAAGAAGAGCATTATTGCGAGAATAAAATGAGGTAATGTATGAAAAGTGCTCAACATCATGACTGGTGCATAGTAAACTCTCATTAAATACTAATTACCTTTATTACACTGGGATCATGGCATTACAGCAGATATAGTGATGTAATATATGAAGAAATGGTAAAAGAGTCATTCTTAGGGCTACTATGTGGCTTATATTTTACCTCAAGGTTAACAAAAAAGAATTTGAAACTCTATGTTTTAATGATTGTCTTCAAATAAAAAATAGCCACTATATATCAATTGCTTTAAGAAAAAAAGCAATACTAAGTAAAGGCGAGAGTTGGATTAAGTTATTGCACAATGCTAAGTTACTCTTTAATTGTCTGACTTATTTTAATAGTCACACCTTCAATAAGACTGGATACGCGAATGTTACCATATACAGAAAACAACCGAACTGCAACATTCCAGATTATTTGATGTATTCCACAGTATCTGGATCAGAAAAAAATTCCAAAATCTATTGTCCTACAGTTGACCTCTACAACTGGACAGCGCCTCTTGAGTGGTTTAAGGTAAAAGGAAATGTGTGTGCTGGGGGGAGGGATAGATGAAAACGACATAATTAGAAGCAAGGGAAGAATTACTGAAAAGGGAATGGATTTTCTTATTTCAGAATTGTCAAGCTCTTCAAGGATCAAGGTACAAGGCACACAGGTCATTTTTGGTCATTGACAACGTAATGAGTGAGGATGCAGGTGATTACACGTGTAAATTTACACACAATGAAAATGGTGTCAGTTACAGTGTGTCAGCAACCAGGTCGTTCACAGTGCAAGGTAAGCTACTGACTGTAACAAAATAAAATATCTGAGAAAAGATGAGGTGGGGAAAAATTGGGCCCCTCTGGTTGAGTTTTGCCCTTCATACTCCTCCTTGTACTTCCTCCTGCTTCACCTGCCCTTGCATATTCTCTCCTATAATGCAGAGATTTTTCTTAATGCACTGTTGAGACGTAAGAAATTTGAGGGGGAAATTATACTACTAATCCAAAGTCACATCTATTCTTGCTTTTTTGATTTAATTTTCCAACATAATTTACTTTTTTTTTAATTTCTTTTTTATTTTATTTATTTATTTATTTAATTTTTTTGGGAGAGAGTCTCACTCTGTTGCCTGGGCTAGAGTGCTGTGGCATCAACCTCCCTCACAGCAACCTCAAACTCCTGGGCTCAAGCAATCCTGCCTCAGCCTCCTGAGTAGCTGGGACTACAGGCATGCGACACCATGCCCAGCTAATTTTTGCTATATATGTTTTCAGTTGTCCAGCTAATTTCTTTCTATTTTTAGTAGAGATAGGGTCTCACTCTTGCTCAGGCTGGCCTCAGACTCCTGACCTCAAGCAATCCTCCCTCCTCGGCCTCCCAGAGTGCTAGGATTACAGGCGTGAGCCACCACGTCTGGCCTTAATTTACTTTTTTTGAATGGCATTACAACTCTTTGGAGAGCAAGAACAACTTTCCTTTTCCCAATTTGGTCTCAGAGACTCTGTAAATAAAAGAAAAAAAGAATTCAATCTTTAATATAATGCACTGGATTAGAAGTTTAACGAGAAACTTTACGAGGGGGTACAATGGTGTACGTAAATATTGTCGAGTGGTTTTCAATCCTGGTTTACAACTCTTTCCATGTCAGCAATGACCAAGTAGGTCGCTTCATTCTAAAAAAAATTTTTTCAAATTTATTTTAAATTCTATAAAAGCCTGTTTAGGGGAAAGATTTCACAATCATAGCTTATGAAATCTACAAAGAGTTGAGCTCTCTTTAGCACAGCTTCATCAATAGTTGGATATGAAGTAGCACCATTACATATAGAAGTTCTTTTATGGCAAAGCAATATTGGAGAAAAATTTTTGTTTGGAGTTTTTCAATGCTTCCCTGCTGTAAAATAATCATCACCAGATCACATTCCTATTAGTGCCTCTCACTATTTAACATCAACCCCTGCAGTGGTCCTTAATCACAGTGTCCTGGGAGAAGTGAGCAGGGAAGGGTAGAGGATCGCAGCAGTGCTCCAAAAGACACTCCCTTCTCTGATTCTGGGCTCAGCGGCCACAGGAATTAGAATTCCCTAAGAGGAAGGGGCTTCTCTCACCGAGGATGGGCCACAGTGGTGCAGAACTTTGAGAAGAACTGTGGACTCATGCATTTATCATTTTCGTGGGTTTTTTGAGATCTTCTTCCCTGTAGTTTTATGCTTATTCTGTAGAATTACAGATTTCTAATAGTTACTAGGTCATGCAATTAATGTAATGGCTTGCACCAGCATTTGTTTTAGTGATATAGAAGAGAATAAAAAGTAGGTAGTAAGAACATTTTACTTAAATGTTTTTTTGTGTCATTTGTGTGTGTGTGTGTGTGTTTCCATGGATTATTGTCAGAAAAACTGGAGCAACATTGCTATGAAATGGGATAGAAATATGAATATATAAGCTTTATATTGATGACCATCCAATGCTTTCCTAATATTTGTATTCTTTATCTGTCTTTAAGATGAGCAAGCCTTTTCTTTGTTTCCAGAAATTATAGCCCCTCCACACAATGAAACAAAGGAAGTGGAAATCGGTAAGAAATCTTTAAGAATGGTATAAATATTACCTGAAAAAAATCCTTCCTTATGACCCCTGGTCTGAATTTCTTTAGCAGGGCTCAGGCAATTAGCATAGGGAACTTTGAGGATCAAGTGAGGGGCTACCTGTGGAAGCCTTCTATCCAGGAGGTGGGACGGAGAGCTGGAGAGCTCTTTCTGGAGGATGGTAGCAGGGCTGGGCAAAACATATTTACTTCCAAAGGTAGCTTATGAGAGATGAAGAGAATCAGTAGGAGGAGAAATGTGTGGGAAAGAGCAGTCAAATATACAGTCAAAATACTTCCAATTTCGAGGAAAGGGCAATCCTCCATTATAATGTGGGGTTAGTGACACCTGAGTCATTTGCCGGACTTGGTTTCCCCTGCGAGTGAGAGGTGGTGGGAGCTGAGTTTCAAACCAAACTGAGTGTAATGAAGATAGAGGGAGAAAGAAAGAAGCCAAGGGAGGGCACAGGAAGATGAAGGTGCCAGAAATGAGGGAGGGAAATCACTGCAGGGCACACACTAAATGTTCAATGTACTTTTTTGCACATTAAATGAAATTAAATACTACTTGCAAAATTTAATTTTATTGGTGAATTTCTTTACTTCCCATCTAGGAAAAACAGTGAACATAACTTGCTCTGCTTGCTTCGGGAGGGGTTCTCAGTTCTTGGCTGTTGTCCTTTGGAATCTTAATGGAAGCAAAGTTAAGGACTTTGGCGAAGCAAGAATTGAAGAGGAGGAAGGGCAAAATCAAAGGTATTTGTGTACTGAAATTAAAATGTCCCCCTCCCACACAATTTGCACCTGCAAAGTAAGCATTAAAAATAACAAGTTGCTCTCTTAGTTCCAGCAATGAGATGACTTGTCTAACCAAGGTTTTAAGGATAGCTGATGTGAAGGAAGAGGACTTGTCGCTGAAGTATGACTGTCTGGCCCTGAATTTGCATGGCTTGAGAAGGCGCAACATAAGACTAAGTAGGAAAAATCCAAGTAAGGAGTGTTCCTGAGGCTTTGTCACCTGAGTGTGCTGTGTCAACTCTAAGCTGAAATCACTTTCTTAGAGAACAATGTGTTGGAGTTTGATCTAGGGGATCCGTGAAGACAATGGGAATGGCCTGTCTCATGGAATGAGCATCCTCTCTTGAGGACACTGACTACATGCAATCTGGTCTTCTCAGAATGTTTCTGTATGCTAGGAAGCTTCTCGACTGCTTTACTTCCTCCTCTTCCTCTCCCTCCTCATCCTCGTCAGTTCCTCTTGCAAACTCAACTGCTTCTTTGGTCATCCTTCTCTTTTCTAACTTCTTGAGCTGCATCTTTTTCAATGTATTTGAAAGAAAACACACCAACAGTAAACTGTGAACATGTCCTTTTATGCTCTTTTATATCTTTTATAACCTGTTACAAATATGTTCCTTTTTATACTTTTTTTTTGGTCATAACGAACACACATTTGGTTAGTGAGGATGGCAAAATGAACAAAAAGGGGAATATTCAACTACTGACATTTCAGTAAGAAAATCTTAGATGCCACTTTATAACACATGCATTATCATTGTTAAAATCTATGAAGTATTAACTTTAGGTGGAACTAATGGAAAATCTGCTAGCACAGCTCATTTCTTTATTGTATCTGTTTTTCAACATGCTATTCAGGTACCACCTTTTCAGGAGAGCCTCCTTGACTATCACTTTGGGGTACACACATATTCCATGCATCCTCTAGCATCCTGTCTCTATTGTTGCATTGGTCGTTATCTTACTGAAATCTGTTTTATGGTCCGCTTAACACAATTGTAAGCTCTGTGGGGACAGGAGTGGCATCTTATCCACCTTTGTATCCTCAGCCTGTAGTGCAGTGCCTAACACCTAGCAAGTGCTCAATAAATATTTGTTGAGTGAATAAATGAATGCACAACAAAGTTATCAATAAAAAACATTATTTGTACATTTCTACTTTTCTAGCCATAAGACTTAATTATACAACAAAACACTATTTTATATTTATGTTTGGTAAACTGAATAACTTTCCCCATAAATTGGAAAGCCAAATTGTTTATAGCTTCCCTGTAGTTTTATCTGAATCTAGCATGCTTTGGTGATGTCATTATAATTTGACACAATAAAATTTGACAATATGAAATTGACTAATCTTTAATGGATTAACTTCAGTTACTATATATAATCTTTTAAAATGCAACATTCTTTTTATAGATAATGGGTGGTATCACAAACAAAGCAGGGTGGAGAGAGTGATCCCTCCCAGGTGCAGGCAACAAGGGGATATGCTGTCTATAGGGGTTTCAAAACAGTAATAGAGTTGTCCACAAGTCCTTGTGCCTTTTATTATCACCATACCCAGTGTTCAATAATGTCAGTGATGAAATACTCCTCCCACAGGGGCAGACTGATCCTTCTACCGACTCCCTTGGTGTGTCTGTGAATTCAATATTGTCTCAGAAAATAGCTTTACATGCATTTCATTCCTGAGCACTTACCAGTTTTGTCACTTGTTCTTTGCATGTCCAGACAAAGACATCCTGTTTGTTATAGGAAGTACTTAATGCTGTACAAAAGGAAGGAGAGAAAAATATATTTTTACACTTGTCACTCCTTAGTGGCTGTGTAACTACATGGAAATGAATGTGCTTATCAAATAGCCAAAGAGAGTGTTAAACTCTGAGTTCATCGGATACGGGGGCTATGGCCCAGATTCACTTGGATAAACACACAGGACACAACAGGATGAGAAAGGATTAGGAGTGCAGGAAAGCAGGTCACCAATATGACATAGTCATGGCAAGTCTCTGCCTGAAATGGTGCAAGGGAGTTTTTTGGTTTTAATTTTGACTTGAACCTTCAATGTGCAAGTTTTTATAAAATAAATAGAATCATGACTCATGTAGATGATTTGAAGTGCTGTCATGTTCTGTAGGCCATCAGGATCCTGCCAGTGATAACTCTGGCCCCCCACGCAGGCTGTGCACCCTGTCAAGGTGTTATGTGAGGGCCATGCTAGGGACAGTGGTGGGCACAGTAGACCCTGGAGCCAGCTATCCATTCTCCCCACCCATACTCCCCTTGCCTCCACATCCTCATGCTTTGCTTACGTTATTGCTGATGAATGTTCTCTGGTTATCTGTGTATGTGAATTCTTCTCATGTTACAGTTATTTGGTGATTTTGTTCCTTTTAGTTTATTTGTATTTCACCTGTTTTTCTTCAGATCAACATAGTTGCACTCTGTTTTGACAACTGTATAAATTAAACGAAAATCGTTGCTACTGCTATTGAATTGTCATGATAAATTCCTTCACGCCTGCAATTACAGCCTTTCTTGAATTTGGAAAATAAGAACTTCAAAAGCTGATGTCTCCATATTATGAAATATTATTAAATAAATATTTGATGTTCATAATAATAGCACACATTTATTCATTTTTTCCTATGTACCAGACCCTGTCTAATTATTCTGCATTCAAGTTTCTCAATACTCCATGAGGAAGAGACTGTCATTATCATCTAATTTTATAGACAAGAAAACAAAGGCAAAATAAGTTGAGTAATCTGCCAAATACTATAGTTATAGAGCCAAGATTCAAATGCAGGCAGCATTTTCCTATTTATAAACATTTTTAGGAAGTATTTAGTGTTTTCTCATCACACACAGGAATTACCTATACATTTATAAAATCATTTGCACTTAGGAAGATACTGAACTTCAACTTCCCTTAATGTCTTAGATCAAGTTCTTCCCTCGAGTTGAAAGCATCAGTCACTGGCACAGTTACTTCACAATAATCCCCACAAGAAGTATACGTTCCTACCATGCATCCAGACGGGATTTTTAGAGAGGGTGAACTGGAAAGGAATCCAGTTGAAATGATTTATTTATGGTTTTTAACATTTAACTTGATGACAGTGCAGACTGTGAGATTTTTGTCAATTTTCAGTTTTTTTACCCCCAGCTTCCCCAGATCACCTTGATCATTCTTGATCTCATGGTGCTGGATACCCAGACAGCTGATAAACTGTTAGAGGTAACAGAGGAACTTACCAATATGGGCCAGTCATTTTCTGAGTCAAAACTGGAAGTCCATGCATGAAGACTTAAGATGAAAATGAAAAAGAACCATATAACCAAATCTCATTTGGAATTCTTTTCACATTCGTCTTTAAATAGGACTGTTTCTAAGATAAAATAGCTAACCATCGTAAAGAGGGAAGTAAACTTAAAACGGACAAATGTACCATGAATGATCATAGTTCTTAAGTCCAGTTTGTACATAATCTGTTAAAATCCTTGAAGAAGGAAGCCGTGTTGCTTACGCATTTTGTGAAGCAAGGAGTGCCAGGATCAAGTTCAGTGATGGCCAAGTAGTGTCCACCATAAGAGAAATATGGAGCATGTGTAGGACCTAGAACTTAGTACCTGGACTTCTTTATCAAACATGCTTTAGCAATTTATGGACTCTTGCTTCTCCCTTGCTTTCCTACACCACCAACCCTCAGATGCAACAAGTCTTTCAGACTTTCTCTTTAATGCCCCGACACCATGCTTGCCCATCCATTTCTCACTGCAGGATTTCAAATCCTCCTCATCTCCCATGCCAAGGACCACACCCCTTTCTACTCTGAGTACCCGCAGTCTCTTCCCACACGAACAAACCTCCCACTACCATCAGATTAGTCTTGTATGAGAACCCCCTTAAGAACCCCCTTAGTTGGGGTTTCAAGTCTGGTCCAAACCTATCCCTGACCTACCGTTCTAATCATATCTTCCACTAATTCCCCAAACTGAGTTACTCCAGTTCCTCATAAAACGCATTCTCTGTCTGTGCTTTGGCTCACAGTATCTCTCCGGCCAGGAGGGCATTTCCTTTTTTGCATCTCTCTGAATCCTACCCTTCTTCAGAGATCACCCCCTCCTGCAGGAAGGCTCCCTTGTTCAGTCTCACCTGGAGTGAGCTCTCTTTCTGAAAGCCTCTGGTAGCAAAAATTACACTTTTACCTCCCATCTTAGCTAAGTCTACATGTGTCTCTATGTCCCTTTGCCCTTAGACTCCTGTATGGTGTGTAGCCTGATGTCTTATACAGAACAAGGGCTCGACAAATGTTAATTTACTGATTCTTAAAGCAGCCATGAAAATTCCAAGTGGATGTCTTTTGAGTGAATCTCTTGTTCTCCCAGTGGAAGGCAGCCCCCATGTATTTGTTTATTTTATCTTGTTTTAATAATGATAATGATCATTTTTCTCCTCTCCCTATCTTTTGAACAGCTGATCATCAAAGCGACTACTACATGGTTGCAGGATGTAGTATTTTGTTAATACTAATCAGTGCATTGGTGATCATCCTAAAAGTGTTCTGGATTGAGGTTATTCTGCTCTGGAGAGATATAGCTAGACCTTACAAAACTAGGAATGGTAAGTGGCAAATTTCCAGCTTTTCTTCCAAAGAAAAAGTCCCATAATGACTGTTGGTTACTTGTCTATTAATCTCTTAATAGCTATGCTGTTAATACTAACCCAGATTCCATTTTGCTTGCAAACATATTCTCAATGATTTTTCCTTTGAGTTTTCTCAGAGGCTATTCTCCAGTCTGCGCTGTGTCTCCTCATGGTCCATAGCTTCATCTGAACACCTCAAATTTGTCCCCAGTAGGACTGCTGCTCCTACTGAATCCCTAGGAACAGAATCTGCCCCAAGCCCAGAAAGGTTGAAATATTTTGGAACATGTGTGTTGATAAAACTTTATGAAATTAAAGATAGTAACAAAATTTTTCCTGTTTTCCAGGTGTAAGCAGGTTAGAGAGGTCCATCAGGATGCAGGTGTATTTTACCTGAAACTCATTCCTTAAAAGTCTTACCTACACACATAAGTATGCACATGAAAGAAGACAGTTCTTCCTGCTAAATATGAACACCATTCCTTCATTTGGAGGCAGACAAACATTAGATTTTTCATGCAGTTGACTCAACTAGGAGCTAATTGTTTAACTTGTAGAATTCGGACACCTTAAAAAAATTCTATTCCCTTGGCACTATTAGCCTTTAATATTTTCACCTCCCTAGGGGAAGTATGGGGCAAACAAAAGATGAAACTGACGTTAATCCAGCACAGAAGAAAGCCCATATCTATGACCATAAACACTGCCTCATAGATTATTAATCAAGCTGGATGCGATGGTTTTAACGACACTAGACAGGCTCTTGTCCATTTTCTGTCATTTGGTCTGAGACAATAAAAAGGAGGAAGACTTTGGGATGAAGATTGTTATTTCCTGATCACATTTTGTGGCAGTGGCTTACCGTCATCTTTTGATTCTAGAATATTTTGGAGAATGAGATACATTCACCAACAACCATAAAACTTGGCGTGGAATGTCTACTAAAAGTCCAATGAGAAGTTTTAAAACCAAGTCATGAAGTTTTACTTCTTGCTTTCATTTTTAGATGGAAAGATCTATGACGCTTATGTTATCTATCCTCGGAACTACAAACCTAGTCCGGAGGGAGCCAGTCCTGTGGAGTACTTTGTTCACCAGATTCTGCCTGATGTTCTTGAAAATAAATGTGGATATAACCTCTGCATTTATGGGAGAGATCTGCTACCTGGAGAAGGTAAAGCTATCAGAATACATCAGGGATAGAAATTCATGCTTATCAGAAGGCTAAGAGCTAGGTCGCCTTCTTCCTGCACTGGATAAGGAATTGCATTTACTACTCCAGGCCTTAAGAGCAGAGGTTTTTAAATATTTCTCCAGAATGAGGAGATATTTATCTTTCACTCTCTTCACTCCCATCATTGCTCTAGTGATGAGATTTTCACAGTAATGTCGGTGACGTGAAGACAAGAGTTGGGGTCCTTTGCTTTGTGGATTTAGCAGGGCATTGCCCCCACTTTGCTCAGTCCCTTACTAGGATAACTCTGACACATCTTATTATAATTCTCTCCATAAGATTTGTAAAGAGGACTTAAAAACTGAAGAATTTTATTCTGATATCTATAAGCATTAGCTAAAATATTTTAAATGACTCAGAAAGTCTTCATGATTTTCCTCATATTTGTGAAACATTTGCAAATTTATAGTCCCACCAGAACAAGTAGACCTGTGGCTTCTGCTTCTTATTATTTTTGGCCAATTTTATGTACCTTTGACAGTTTTATCACAATTCCAAAGATTTGAGTGGTTATTTTTCTTTTCTGTCCACATCCTTATGTCCAGTACCTAATGAACCCTCCTTGTAAACTCTTTTCTAATTAGTCAAAGATCAAGAAGGGTTTGAAATGTGAATTGGGCCAGGATAACATGAGAATAAGCCTAATAAAGTAAATGTTCAGTTTAACATTTTAAATTGACATTCTTACTGCGAAGAGGTATTCAAGTGCCTATAGATTTAAAGGTACTCACAACAGTTGAATTTGATCTATCCTAGAATGGCCTAGTAATGGCTCAAGAGACTGATATAATGTACAATTTAGGAGAATGCCATCCATTCTTCTCTCGAAGCTCTCTCCTTCCCCAGTTCTCCCACGGGCCACCCCTGCAGGTAGAAATAATGAATAATGCTTTTAAATGCTCTTTTCATGGTCCAAGTGTGCCCAACAACCTGCAGGTACCCCAGTTGATTGTGAGGTCACATTCTGTGCCACATCTGGCTGCAAGCTCCTCAAGTTTTCTTTCTCAGTCCATCAACCTCATTTTTAGCCACCCCTCTACCCAGCCAACCTAGGATGCTAGCTCTCTGATGTTTGAGGTTGTGCTGCCAACACACTCATTTGGAATAGTTTCCCACTTCCCTCCTTCAGTGTATGTCTTCCGACCTTTCCTCAACTGAAATAAAATAAAACCCAACAAAACAACACCAAACTTCACTCTTGCCTTAGAAAAGTTCATGACCAATGCACTGTGTTTATTCTCATGCTAATCACCTTGCATTTGCCCATCAAATATACTCTGCCATCCCCCACAATATGGCAGGTTTGAGTAGGTGATCAGCACAGAGCTGTCACTCCCTTGCCCTCTACCATAGGCTGGGTCTGGCCAATGGGAGGCACATGCAGGAGGTCAGAGGGTGAGCACATCCCTGCCTCTCCAGGTGGGCTTCCCAGGGCAGCAGTGTTCCTCCCTCTTGGAGCACCCCTGTCAGTCCAACCGCCTCCAGCATCTGCACTCTATCAGCCACCACTCTGTGAGACTATCTTGAGTTGCTTTATTCTTGTGTTTCCTTAACATGCTTTTACTGCCTGCAGTGAGAACTAAGTGTGTCACGTGTTCTTTCTAAGTCCACCCAGAGCTATGAATAAATGGGATCACCATGGAGTTGATGTTCCATAAATACTGACTTGGAAAGAGCATCCCATCTTCCTTAACATTTTTCTAGTCTGGCTCAAATCAGCTCCTACAGCAGAGATTATTGCGGAGTGAAGTGGATCCTAGAGACTTTGGTCAGTTCAGAGGGGCAATGTCACAGAGGGAAGGACCTGAAGAAGAAAAAAAAAGATTTTCTGTCTCTTTAAAACTTCCCCCACTCTTTTTGGGAACTGCAGCCTGGCCTTCATCCCTGAAGCAGGTTAAGTCTTTTGTTAAAACAAATAACTGCCAGGTGGCGCCACCCCCCAAGTGGGCGGCTGGCGGAGTTCACAGGCTTTTTCTTTGGCAGAGTTGGCAGAGATGGGATGATTAGGTACTACACTTGGTCTTAGCCAAAAGTCCAAGAAGCAATAGGGATGATTAGAGTAATTAACCACAATAGCCTAGAACTGAGGGGCCCTCCCTTTAGAAGCTCCGTATTTCTGCCTATGTTCAGGAAATTTGGATTTTGAGATGAGAAGGGCTACCATTTTTCCTCCTTTGCTGGCAAAGTAAAATCTCTTTCCTCATCCCTGAAACACTTGTCCTTGTCCTACTAATTTGGCCTCCTGGACAAGTGCCAAGTTTTCAGTAAAAGCAAGGCTTTCCTGAGCTTGTGTCTTTCATATGTGAATTACAATATTAAGTCCTTTTGAAACATGTAAGCAAATAGTCTATTAATAAAAAGATAATGTAGCTAATGAATCTGAATTCCAGGTCTCCCAGGAAATTATAGGCTAAATGTCCCATTCCCATTGAGCTGGGAGGACTTTGTTAGAATTAGAACCGATCAATTTGGGAAAAATGAGGGAATTGGGGCTGATATTCTCATGGTGAAAGGAATGAGAAGAACAAAACGGGTTCTCTGACCCACTACATTTCCACTTTTCTGAATAAGTGTCAGAATCTCACACCAGCTTACAACAATAAAAAGTTTTTAAATGCTCAGAACATCTATGATCAACGCACTAGACTGAAAAAAGCAATGATAGGAAATCTTTATCCATTCCTTGTGTGACTAGATGCAGCCATTGCAGTGGAAACCAACATACGAAAGAGCAGGAGGCACATCTTCATCCTGACTCCTCAGAGCACGCACAGCAAGGAGTTTGCCTACGAGCAGGAGATCGCCCTGCACAGCACCCTCATCCAGAACGACTCTAAGGCGATTCTTATTGAAATGGAGGCTCTGAGCGAACCATGTGGCCTGCAGGTTGAGGGGCTTCAGGATTCCCTCAAGCATCTCATGAAAATGCAGGGCACCATCAAGTGGAGGGAAGACCATGTTGCCGACAAGCGGTCCCTGAATTCCAAATTCTGGAAGCATGTGAGGTACCAAATGCCTGTGCCAAGCAAACTTCCCAGAAGGACTTCTAGTTTGACTTCCCAAGGTCAACAGTGCTTGCTTGGATGTGCTAAGGCGTCTGCTTTTATGGATGGCCTACCTCTTCCTAGCTGGGGTATGCCCCTGGACCAGACACTGGCAGCTACTGGCAGCTGAGGCATGAGGAGTCGGACTGCCAAGGGTGCTCAGGCCTGGGTTTGATCTGGTAACTTTACTTCCATTTCCTGGATTCTGGTGCGATGCAAAATACCCCCAATTTTTTTCTTAGTCCTCCTCCTACTCAGCACCCCCAATTCCTTCCCTTTCTCTCTCCCCCTCCATCATAGGGGAGGATATCTTCACTGTGCTCGTTTTCTCTCTTCATATTTCTTGTTCTCTTTCTCCTCATTCATTGTCCATAATCTCCATTCTGAACATCAAACTCATTGTTGTAGAGTCAGTTTTCATGTCACCTTGAATAACATTCTGATCCCCTCAGGTAGAACGTTGGTAGTAACTCTTGTTCCCCACGTGCCAGAATTTCCTTATTTATTTCCTTGGAGCAGATGCTCAGTCTTACCATCTTAATGTCGACTGCTTTGTTGGAATACCTCATCCCTTTGCCCCATTAGGATCAAGATTTTTTTAAGTTTTAAAGTTCCTTTTGTATATTTTTATTCTCTTTAGAAATATTATTTTCTCACTATAAAAGTGATAGCATATTATAGAAGAAGAGAAAGTAAAAGAAAGGAATAATAAAAATCACTCATAAGAGTATAATCATCTTAAGATTATTTTGGTAAATTTTCCTCTTTTTTAAAAATTTTAATTTGTTTTTACGCATACCATTTTTATAGCTGAGATTACATGTATGGAGTTTTCCATTTTTCCTACTTAACATCGTAATAAAAATATTTGGCATGTCATTGAAATTGTTTTTAAACATTTAAAAATATTCGTGCTCCATCTATGGTTGTGCTACAATATCTATCATTATAAATAATTCTGCTATGACCTTATCAGTATATCTCATATCTCCCAATTATAAAACTCCATTTTTTAAAAAATTTGAGACAACTTTGTTTGTCATAACATTTCTATGAAATTAGTAGGGCATTCTTGCAAAACTGTTCTGCCAAAATGGAGTGAATGTGCATAGTCAGGGCTGCTTGGGGACCACAGAAATGGATACAGAGCTAAGGCGAGTGTCTGTTCAGGCTAGAAGTCCTGCTGGCACCTCATATTTTGCAATTAGATGGAAATCCTACCCTCAGTTGAGCTGCTTAAAAAAGTCTATGATTCTGTATTTAACTGATTTAAAAAATCTGAACTCCAGACTATTAACGGGAACATAATCTCGAACTCACTATCATCCAACATCTTTCAGAATCCTAACTAAAGAGAATCATATTTCTAGAAGGTTGCCAAAAGGATCTATGGTTACTCATCTTTCTAGGTACCCTATACTCTCAATCTATACTCCCAAATTAGGTGCCAGATAGAATACAGGACACCAGGCCCGGCGTGGTGGCTCACGCCTGTAATCCTAGCACTCTGGGAAGCCAAGGCGGGCGGATTGCTCAAGGTCAGGAGTTCGAAACCAGCCTGAGCAAGAGCAAGACCCTGTCTCTACTAAAAATAGAAAGTAATTAATTGGCCAACTAAAAATATATAGAAAAAATTAGCTGATCATGGTGATGCATGCCTGTAGTCCCAGCTACTCAGGAGGCTGAGGCAGTAGGATTGTTTGAGCCCAGGAGTTTGAGGTTGCTGTGAGGTAGGCTGACGCCACGACACTCTAGCCCAGGCAACAGAGTGAGACTCTGTCTCAAAAAATAAAAAATAAAATAAAAAAAAAACAACAAAAAATACAGGACACCAATTAAAGTTGAATTCAGAGAATGATATTTCATCTGACATTGATCTGAAATTCAAATTTAACTGGATGTCTTCTATTTTTATTTGCTATCTGGCTATCCTATGTTATTAGATTATTGTGCTTTTATGTGCTACCATTTGGTTTTATTGAATTACTAAAACATTGGCCAGTGAGAACGTCGCTGTATACATAACTGACTGGTTGACATCATGGAATCTGGAATCAACAAGCCACCCTCTGCTGTGGACCCATCAGCTGTGTGACAATGAGCAGGTTACTTAACTTCTCCAAAGCTTAGTTTCCTTAGGTAAAATGAGTATAATAATATCAAACACTTTGGATTTCTGTGCTTATCAAATTAAAAAAAGAAGTATTTAGACCAGAATAAGAATTCAATAAATGGCAACAGTTGTTATTATGAAACTTCACTGTGTTTCTTGTAATGTTGGTTATAGGCTGTAACTTTTTTTAATGAGGACCTCTAAAGAATAAATTCTTTCCAGCCTCATTCTCAGGAATAGATGTGCCTTTCTGTACCTTTATCCCTCCCTACCCAGCCACCTAGAATGACAGGCGTGTTTTCAATTTATGGACACAGGGAGTTTTGGAATTGATTTTATTTCCCTCTTTATATTAGCTACTTGAAAGCACAGACCTAAATTTTGGATTTCTCTACAGCAAGTATATAGAACATCATTACAAGAAATTTGCAATGATATCTTTTTGGCTCCATAATATCTTTGTTTTTGATTTGTCCCATATTTCTTATTTTTTAATGTGGTTAACTGTCTACATTATAAGCTCCTTTGCAAGCATTCAACATTTACATTTTCTGAATGTGTGATGAGTACTTCTTTGGGAGGGGCGTGGAGAGGAAGGGGGTGATGATAGCTATAAAGCTGAGAAAGGGATACTCCTTGTGTGTCCTGAGGGGGTTCAGAGCCCATCATGGAAACATAGGGGGAAGAAGGAAGCACTTTAGAGAACTCAGATGGGGCTGGCCTGGGGGAAGCAGACATGCTGAGCTTTTTCTCCATTACACCTTTTCCTAACCTTAACACCACTTCCCAAGTCACCTGAGCTCTCTGGGGCTCAGTTTCTGTAACTGAAAAATGGGAGGATGGAGAAGATGACCTCCGAGGGCTTTCTCAGCACCAAAGTCTCGTGATTCAAAGCTAAACACTCATAGTGAGCTCAGGAAGTTGCCAGAAGACCTGGATTCTCATGTCAGCATTACCACTCACCTCTCTCATTTCTTCCTCTGTATAGCGAGAGTAATAGGTGCTTCACCTACCACACAAGGCAGTGTGAATAAAACAAACTGAGCCGAGACTTGTTGGGTATCTATCACACAATCGTGGTGAAAATATCTGTGAATTATAAAAACACAAAGAATTATTTTTAATTGGGTCAAGTTTGCCTACAGTAAAATGTGGAGCCTCAGTTGGATGAGTTTTGACAGTTGAACATATCTGTGTAGGTATCAACCAAAAGAAAATAAAAATATTTCTATCACCGTAGAAAGTTCCATCATGCCATTTCCCAGTCAATCTCACTCCCAAGGCAAACAATATTCTAATTTCTATCTCCATGGATTAGTTTTGTCAGATCTTGATATTCGTATCAATAAAGTCATGCAGCTGCTTCTACACAACATAACATTTTAAAGATTCAGCCGTGTTTTGCATTAGTCAGTACTTTGTTCCTTTGTATTGCCGAGTAGTGTTCCATTGTATGGCTAGACAAGTTTGCTTAACCATTTTTCTGTTGATGAATGTAAGGGTTGTTTCCCAAGTATGGCTACTATGATTATGGCTCCTATGAACATACTTGTGGACTTCTGTTTTTATTTCTTTTGAGTTGATACTTAGGCGTGGTCATAAGGTAGGTAGGTAGGTGTATGTTTAACTTTTACAGACACTGACAAATTGTTTTACAAACTAATTGTACCATTTACATTTCCACCAGTTACATATGAGAGTTCTGTGGCTTTGCAGCCTCACCAATGATTGGTATAGTCATGTTTCTTTATATTTTAGTCATCGTAGTTTGTTTTAAATGAGTATCATTGTCGTCTTAATTTGCAGTTCTGTGACAATGATATTGAGACTTTTTATGCTCTTATTGACTATTTGCATATCTTCAGTAAAGGTAAAATATTTTGCCCTATTTAAATTGTGTTTCTTTTTATATTGTTGATGTGTGGAAATTATTTATATATTGCAGATACAAGTTCTTTGCCAGATATATGTAAGGTGAGAACTTTTCCAGGCTCGCCAATTCATTTTAAAATGATGTCATTGATTAGCAGACATTTTTAATTTTGATGACATCCAATACATCAATTTGTCTCACCTGACTAGTGCTTTTCATGTCCTAAGAATTTTATTTGCCTGCCCCAAGGGCATAAAGATAATCTCCTAAGTATTTTTATGAAATATTTATGGTTCTAGCTTTTATGTTTAGGTCCATAGTCCATTGTGAATTAATATTTATATATAGAATGAGGTAAGGATGAAGATTCTTTTTTTCCTTCTTCCATAGAGATATCCAGCTGTTCCAGCAACATTTGGAAAATACTTTTTTTCCCCCATTGAATGGACATGGTGCTTTGGTCACAAATCAATTGACTACACATGTGTGGGTCTATTAGTTTACTATTTTCTATTTATAGGCTTTTGCAAATATCATACTTCATGGTTATTAATACTCTTGCCTTATTGTAAACCTGAAGTGGGTGTAAGGTGTAAGTCCTCCAATGTTGTTCTTCTTGTTCAAGATTGTTGTGACAATTCTAGATTGTTTGCATTTTCATGTAAATTTTACAAATAGGTTCTCAATTTCTTTGAAAATTTCTCCTGAGTTTTGGATTGGACTGCATTAAATATAGATTCTATAATATGCAGAGTCTAAAAATATACAGACTCTATAAGCTCTACTGTTTGTGGAGAATAGATATCTTAACAATCATGAGTCTTCCAATCCATAAACATAGTACACTCTTCCATTTTCTTGGATCTTTCATCTCAGCAATATTTTATAGTTTTCGTAACAGATATCTTGTACATCTTCCAAAGAGATCATACTTTGGTATTTGATTTTTTAATGCTATTGTAAATGACACTTTTAGCAAACTTCATTTTTCAAATTTCCATCACTAATATATAGAATTACAATTGATTTTTGTGGATTGAACTTGTATTCCATGATCTTGCTAATTTCACTTAATATTTTCAGTAGTTTTTTTCTATATTTCAAAGAGTGATCTACATACAGTTATGCCCTCTGTCAAAATCAGTAGTTTCGCTTCTTTCTTTTCGATCTTTATGCCTTCTATTTTCATTTCTTCATTCACTGCAAAGCAATTGTCCCAAACCAAAATAGACATCTTTACTTTGTTACTAATCTTAGGAAAAAGCAAAATGTTTCACTATTAATTAATTATGAAGTTACCTGAAGGTTTCTTAGAGGTGTTCTTTATCAGATTAAGAAAGATCATTCCTTTCTACTCTCCATTTTCTTAGCGTTATTAATCTAGAAAGGGTGTTGAATTTTGTTAGATGCTTTTTTGGCATGTATCGAGATAATGACATGATTTTTTCCCTATTTATTATATAGTGAATTATTTTGATTGGGCCAAAATAATAAAAATTACTATCTCATTAAACTGTTTTCTTGTCAGCCATCGGTTTCACTCTTCATTTTTGTTTGAAAACAGTTCTACCATACTACAAAAATTTAGAAACACATATTCTCCCTTGGCCTCTCTCTCTTTTAAGCAATTTAAAATCTTAATTCAACAACTCTGCCCTCCTCTCTTATTACTTCTCAGTAGTGGAAGCTCCATCCCTCAAGGGAAGCTGAAAGTCTGGGGCAGACCTGACTGAGGACAGGAAACTATGGGCCCCTCCTCACCTTAGGCTCACCTCGGGAGCTCAGGTGACTTGGGACTCTCCTTGGCTGACGTGCTTCCTTTCTCCAGCCCTCCCCCAGCCCTTCCCCTAAATGCAGGCGTCCCACCTCTGGGGCGCCGGTGTTCTCCGCTGCAGCGCCCGACGGCCTGAAGGGTGCGTGCGAGTTGCACGGGCGCACCGTGCACCTCCCGGCCCTGCAGGTTGCCCGGCCGCCGCCCGGGAGTTCCCGGGGACCCGCGCTGGGCCGCTGGGGCAGAAGGTCCCCGCGGCGTGGGGGCCGCCGTCAGCAGGAAGGAGCGAGGCGCGGGATTTTCCAGCTGCTCCCGGTCGCCGCCGGGGGAACTCGCAGGCGGGCGCCTGGGTGGAGGAGCCAGTGCCCCCGCACGCTGCCCGACCCGAGGACCCCGGGCCGGAACCCCTCAAAGCGGGGAGCATCGCGCCATCGGGAGCACCCCGGACCGCGACACTCCCCCGACCGGGAGCAGCGCCCCACCTGCAGCCTTCACCAACCAGGTTTCACAGCCAAGGGGCTGCCAGACGCTTTTGCTTTCCTCTTACTTTCTGTTCTTTTTTTCTTTTTGTAACCCTCTCTGGTGGCCTTATCTCGTTAATCACACTCCTCCCCATCCCCCGCGACGCCTCTTTCCTTTCAGGTTTCACGGTAATCGGGGGATCGCAGCTTCTCACCTGCTTTCTCAACTCGCCCTCCGCGGCGCCACCCGGAGTGAGGGAGGGGCCGGCGCCCCCGCCCCAGCCTCGGGGACGCCCCTCGCGAGGTAAGGATGGGCGCTGGGGCCACCGCACCCGCTCGGCTCCGCACCCTCTGTGCACCTCGGGGCAAGAGGAAACCCAGCCTTGGAGGCAGAGATTCTGAAAACAAGATCAATTGTGTGTGTGTGTGTGTGTGTGTGTGTGTGTTTGAGAGAGACAGAGACAGAGTCAGAGAGACAGAGAGGATGAATACTGGCGAGACAGTAGAGTCACCTTTCCCTGACAGTATAGTTTTAGAGGTTATTACATTCTCAGTTCCTTTCTGGAGACGTGAGAACAGCTAGAATAAGTGATAACAACAACAGTTGTCATTTATTGAGTGCTTACTGTGTGTCTTGCACTGTGTAGAAAAAAAACTTTTAGAGGTATCGGTTTCACTTAATCTTCCAAGTAGCCCAATTAGTCCTCCTAGTGGCCCAATGAAGTAGGAACTGTTTTTATATTATGCTTGGTGAAAGAAGGCGGGGGCGGGCAAACAGAGAGTTCTGTCACTTATCCAAGAGCATCTAGCTATTAAGTAATAGATCCCAGATTCACACCTAACTTTTCCTGATTTCAAAACCTTTGTCTTTAATCCCATGTGCCTCAGAAGTTAAAAATGTCCAGCAGGTTGCATTATGGTTATCAGACAAATTAATGACTAGGCAATCCCAGTCAGATATGGAGATCCAAGATTATTGTATTAATTTCTCCAAATTCCCAAGCTCCATTCTTGAGATCTCCACAAACATTCATTCTGGGCCTAGCCCAGTGCTGGGATCTGGGGTACACCTCTCAGGTAGGGGGCCTTGGATGGGCTAGGAGGGATACATTTGGGGAATCGGGTTTGTGCAGGTTGCAGGGACAGCCTGTCCCCTTCTCCTCCCCACCCTCCAGGAGAAATACACATACACAGGCTGAGAACAATTATGCCCGGGAACACAGAATGGAAGGCAGGCTCCCTGCCCGCAGGGACCTCACGAGCCTGCGGGAGCTAGTCCAGGAGTGAGGGACACGCCTGTGGTGAGGGCTTGGACAAGAGCACACGCTGTTTGGGGCAGTAGCATGCGGAGAGCTTCCTTGAGAAGGGCCACCTTTGAGGCCAGTAGCTAGGACCATAGGAACCTGGTGCTGGGAGAAGTGGAGAGGGTGGTCCAAGTGGCAGACTAGTACGGGCATGGGTGGAGGGGGGAGTATAAGGATAATAATAACAGACACTTGCGTGACAAGGACCATGAGGTGGCATTGATTTTCCTGGCCTTACAGATAAAAAACCAAATTCCACACAAATTCTTTGCTTCTTAGAGTGGAAGAGTGTATGTGCATGCTATGTCCAAGATCATTTTTTCCTCTTTGCATTTGGTTGTTTTATCATCTGAGTAAAACACCTATGCTTGGAACTCGATGGAGAAAGAATTACATTTTTAAAAATCCCTGGTGTGAGCCGGGCGCAGTAGCACACCCTGCAGTCCCAACTACTTGAGAGGCTGAGGCGGGAGGATTGCTTGAGTCCAGGAGCTAGAGACTTGCCTGGGCAACATAACAAAGTGAGACTCTCATTTTTAAAAAAAACAAACCCAAACAAAAATCAAACCAAACTGGTGTTAAGATTTTCTGTCCCAAGGTAGACAGAGTGGTCAGCTTGGATCTGACTTTCATCCTAGGTCACGCAATTTTTGGAAGAAAACTTTTTTTTTTCATTTAGAGAAAACTTCATGCCATTGGATAAATTTGTGACTATTCTTTTTGGATGTATATACATATATGGACAAATATTTAATATATATATTTAAGATATATTGAATCTACTTTTATAAGTATACAAATAAGCCCCCTAGATTGGTGGCCCTCTACCCTGGCTGTACGATGGAATCACCTAGGGAGCTTTGAGGGTTCAGGATGCCCAGACTGTACTCCAGATGGCTGGGTGGAGCCCAGACATCATTATTTGTTTCCAAGCCCTAAATGAAAGCTGATGTCCCAGGCTTCACGTTAGTTGCTAAAACCTACTTTTCAAGATGTCATGATTTAAAAAGCATTAAAGTAGATTATGCAGATGTGCCAATGGATCAGATGATCACCTATACTCTAAACTGCATGTATTTTATGGGTTTAATTCATTCATCAGTTGAGCAAATAATAAACAAGCAAGTAGATGTAAAGTGAAAATATATCAGTTAGTGATAAGTGCTATGAATAGAAAAATAAAACAAGGTGGAAGAGTAGGGAGAGAGTGGTGTGTGTGTGTGTATGTGTGTGTGTGTGTTTGCACTTGGGCAAGCAGGCTGTGCTAGACTTTCCAGAGAGTGTTCAGGAAGGACCTGAATATTATAACCTGGTATCAACAAACTATAGAGGAAATACAGGACTATTTAATTAATGATGGAAAAATAATTAGTAGCTATTTGAGAAAAGTAAGTTCAGTTAGGCCCTATCTTCATGCCAAACAAGATAATTAATTGTGGATGAAAAAAGTTAGGTGTAAAAGAAAATGAATAACAATTATGCCATACAAAATGAAGAAAATAGATATAAGAATCTATTTGACCACTGAGAGGAAAGTAATGTTCTTACACTTAAAAGTAATGGAAAAATCACGAAGCAAAATAGTGATTGATATGATTGTATCAATACAAAACCTTCCATATGTTAACACATCAAAAGAGAGATTGAAAGTAAACTAAAGAACAAGTTGGTCAAAACACTAAATATCTGTGAACTGGACAAAAGACATAAAGAGATGGTTCATAAACATGGAAATAGAATGGCTAATAACACATGATTAATATTTGCCTCATTTATAAGCCAAAGAAATGCAGATTCAAAAAACAAGGAGGTACCACTTTTCCAGCTTGACTACTTAATTAGATTTAAAAATGGAGAGTGCTCAATGCTTGCTCAAGACAGTAGATGAATACTGTCTTGTGCTATTGAGGGAGAGAGTAGGAGTTATTGCAACATTTCTGGAATGCAGTTTGCCCATTTGCATTTATCATTTAAGTACAATTGAAATGTATTCTTTGACTCAGTCACTATACTGCCATATAGTAGCATGAAGAAAATAATAAGAAATGTAGACAAATAATAATAGATAATCTTTAAGTGCTATGTATGATTCACCAGACACTTTGCAATATTAACTCATGTAACCTTTGCATCAACCCTGGGAGATAGTATTGTTATCCCATTCTAAGGATAAAGAAATTGTGGCACAGAGAGGGTAAGTGACTTGCCCAAGGTCATTCAGCTGGTAGAGAGGAGAATGGAGATTCAAATCCAGCCAGGCTGACATCAGAGCTCATGCTCCAAAAAACTGAGTTATACTGCTTTACACGTGAAGATGGCTTTGGGCTATTTCGTAACATAAAGCATCGTATAAATGATAATATATCCATATGAAGCAATATTAGGTGGCAATTAAAATGATGTTAACAACAAGAGTTTTGTGACACAGAAAAATGTTCATCGTATAATATTCCATGGAAGTGCAGAGTATGAAATTATTTAAACATCATCTTAATTATTGAGAATATATAGAAAAAGCCCAAGAAAACATGCACATTGAGATTATTTTCTTCTTTTGGTCTTCATTTTGTAAATGTTTTACACTGGGTGTAAATTGCTTTGGAAATAAGAAAAATTTTAAAATAGAAAGAAAGAAGAAAGAAACTTTAAATTTATGAAAAAGCAAAATAAATGATATCAATAACAAACATAACACTAAAAAAATACCCTAAAATTCCTACATGCAAGAAATTGAATATTTATATCCTCCTATGTCTATTTTATTAATACTTGCTAAGGTGTCTAAGACATTTCTCTGAACAGTTCTTTTTGTGGAAATGAATTCACTATGTAATAAACTCTTAATCTCTTAAATTCACACATAAAACTTAATAAATATGTTAAAAATTTTATATGCACACATCCATACACAGAGCTGTGCGAATATCAGCTATCTTTTTGCACACTGGGATCCTAACATGTTTCATACTGAAGCTCACAGTTAACTTATCAGAATGGTGAATCATCTGTAATAACTTTATCTCTTGGCAGACCTTGAAAATTAAAAAAAACAAAAAGAAGTGTTGCTTTTTACGAGGCTATGTCAACCTTAACCAGAGGGGTGACACAAAGGAAGTAGCACTTTTCATTCTACCCAAAATAAAAGAATAGACAGAGCTAATAATAAAATGCAATGTGTGGGGGGCAGCAAGGAGGTTTCAAACCATAGAACTGTTCTAATTTGATTATGAACAGTTGGTACTTTCCATACACACTTATCCCTTTTGTCTTTACATTATTGATTTTTATCTCTTGGAAACTCCACCAAATATTTGGTGATGTTATTCATAAGGTTGGATGTCAATGGTCTGGCAACTTAGCCTTTAAACTTTATCCTGAATTTGGGTATTAACGGTCCTGTTATTAGGATGGGAAGTGAGGGGCAGTAGTTGAGAGGGGAATTATTCTGGGCTGGAAGGAAGTCTGCTTAAACACCAGATGATTTCATCGCTGAGTAATGCTGGAGGCAGGCTTTCTCATCGTCTCCAGTTTGGAAATGGGCACACAGGCTCTGACGCCTTTACGTAACTTGCCCAAGGCTGCACACAGCTTGTCAGGGCTCAACCTGGAATGCCAGCCACATTTGTGTGTGAGTTCCTGAAACCAGACTCTTCCATCATACTGAGTTCCCTCCTCCCAGTAAACAAGGAACATGGGTTTATTTATGAAATATGCAGAGTCAGTTAAAGATCTCCACTGTGGAGGAGCCTTCTTCCATTCTGCTCTCTGAAGTTGTAATTAGAAGGGTGAAGGTTATGTTGTAACAGGATCAAAGTTAATGCAGATCTTAGTTACCTGGGTCACAGTCTATGTAAAGGAGTCCGGAGTGTATGAAACTGCTACTTTGTCTCTCCAGTTCCCTAAAATAAACACATACTGGCTTGTGAGTGCAGGCACACTCACACATACACATGCCTACTCTTCAGTGACAAATGGTAGGGAGTGATTACCATGTGCCAGGCATCGTGCTGGAGTTTAGTGATATAGTGATGAGCAAAATAGACTTAGTTCTTAGGTGTATGAAACTTATGTTCTGAAGAAAGAAGATGGACTTTTAAAAATTCAACCCACAAATGAGAATCTAATTACAAATCATGATGAGATTTTGGTGTGAAAAAACATACTCACACAGACACACACACACATTCCTCCACGTGCAGAACTGCTGTCCTATGTTGGCACGTCACAAACTGTTTATTCATAGAATGATAGATTTTCTAGAAATACTGTTGTCCTCAACTTGGGCCTTGGAGACAGGATTTAGCAGACCAGGACTCACATTCATCAGACTCTGTTGTATTAGAAAAATGAGTCATTAGGGACTTCTTCTGGGAGCCAAAACTCATTGCCTTGAAATTTTATTAATTTTATATGTCTGAAGGTTCTGAGAATTGGTGACTGTATTATGGAATATGAAGATCTTCTTGGTTGTTTTTTTTTTTTAAAGTTTGTGTGCCAGAAGATTTTTTTTAAACCTTCTTCATAAGACAGGTATGCTTGTGTTTGAAAGCTTTAGTTGAATCTGCCTTCTTCTGTTTCCAGAGAAATCATTTGAATGAAGCAGAATCCTAAACATGCATCATGGACAATTATCCTTGGCACTTTGGGCACTTATATTCATAAGAACCTCCGGTAAGTGATTATAAAAATTCACAAACATACTTCATTAATAATCTAGAAGGAATATTAAAGTTTTGCTTTTTTTATGTGGCATTAGCTACTGAAGATGTTGAATTGATTGAAATGAGTGATTTTAAATTTTATTTTAGAAAGTTGCCAACCATTTGGCATTCCTGGCATAGTGAGTGAAAGATTCACAGGACAGAGAGCAAGTAAAGGAGACGCATATGGTATTGTTGAAATAGAAAAGATCCAGCCCTCTGAGTTTACTGGGAGAGAGCAGGATGTAAAAACTTGCATCTTGAAATAATTTACATTTGCCTGAGATGGAAATTTGTTTCATGTTATCTGAAACCAAGGAGGTAACAGCCATCTTTGTCATTGATTTTTAGAAAGTTTTACACACACTATCTCCTTCCAGAGAGGAAGCCAAAATTCATCTCATTAGGTAGGTAATAATAAGGAGCATAAATGGAAAATAGATCACGGAAATTAAAAAACAAAAGTAGAGTTACAAGAAATATACAAATAAGGAGATCGATTAGGCCAGGGAGCTCTAGTAGGCTTCATAGCAGATGTCAAATACCAATTTTAATTTATTAGCAATGATTGCTTGGAGGTTTGGTTTTCTGTTTTTTTTTTGTTTTAAGAGTCTGAGGCCCCATTCTTTGGAGAAGTGTACCATGATGAATAGCAAGGTTTTCCTTAGGTTTTAGAGGAGAAAGAGGGAGCAAAAATAATACTTTGCCTTGTTCTATTATCTAGGAGAGGGAAACACATGGATCCATGTCCCCTACTTTGAGAATTACTGCTGAAGAGATAGCAAATTAAGATTTGATACTTTCAAATAATACAGGTCTAAATCTTGGGATGTATTTACTTAAGTGGATCCATTTATTGTTGAGATGCATGCAATACAAAAAATTTTCCCAGATGTTAAAGGCACGAGGTAAATCTTCTTTTCTTGATAATGGAATGATCTGTCAGAAAGTACTAAGTGAAAAAGCACGATCCTGGAAAAGGTGTGTAATGGGTCCTATGTTCTACAGATATACACTGATAACTTTGCTCCCAGTTATAATGAAAGCATGTTTCAGGCACAGAAACAGTTATACAACTTGTTGTGTAAAGTTACTAAAGTCTCGGATGTCTGTTCTGTCCTTTTAGGAAATGTGGAGAGCACCTCTCATGAACGGTTCATTCTAAGCAGACATGATAATGTTCTACATGTAGGATTGATTTAACCTAGTTAAAGCTAGGTGACAACATCTTGTCATTGTCCAAACTCAAGACAATTCCAAACATATTCCAACACGGTGTATAGGTTCTTGGCCCTGTGGGGTTCTCATACCCTGTTTATGGAAGAATGGGAGTGCCTATTCTGGCACTTTGAACTCCACACACTTTGAACTCTACTCATTTCTCCAATCAAAAGCAATTTCTAGCATTATATTAACCAACACGGCCTGTAATGTGATTAGACATGAGATTAGATATACTAGTTGCCTGGGGAGTGTGATGTGATTAGACATGAGATTAGATATACTAGTTGCCTGGGGAGTGTGAACTTTCACTGCCAACCACCCACCCTGGACAGTAGGTAGTTCATGTTAGTTTTTTCATATGGTAACAATCTTCAAAGAAGAATGAGTGCACATATCCATCAAAATACAGTCATGTGTTTATAGAAGCTTTTGTAAGATTAGCCAAAACCTGGAAACCTGGAAATAACCCAAATGTCCAATAGGCATCTGTCCAATAACCCAAATCCCCAATATTTATTCATTTACAGAATGGATAAATTGTCAAGTAGTAACACAACTGGAAACCACAGAATGATGAGAAAAGAACACACCACTGATACAGGCAGCAACATGGATGCCTATCACAGCATAATAATGTACAAAGTAATCCAGACACAAAAGAGCATGTATTGTATGATTTGTGTACTTTATTATATTATCTCTAAAACAGGAAAATAAACCAAATGTTAATGACTTACCATAGTTAGGAATGTCAATTAAAACTGACACCAACATATACACATGTGTTGCCTTTCCATGTTGAAGTATTGAAATGTAAAATAGAGATTGCATAACAACCACCAAACGTAAGGAGGATGCTCATTAACTTTGGTGCTATAAGGTAGATTTGACATCCATGTTTTCAAAGAATACTTCTACCATTCGAGCCACTTCCTCTTTATGTTGTGGTTAACAGCATTGAGTTAAAACCAGATTGTTGCTTTGAGAAATAAACCCTAGCTATAGAAAAGGCATTTTATCCAAGTCCTCTGGGAAGTATTTCATTCGATGTAAAGATTCTCATTTCTAAAATACAGTGAAAGTGCACCCTGGAGTCCCTGGAGGACAGGATATGAGAAAGGCCCCTTAATGCCGACTTTGAACTACCAGAAGTACAAAAAGAGGAAGAAGAGCACCTGCCTTGTGTAGATGACAGGAGCAGGGACATTTCCAAAGCCAGAGAATCTGGGTTCATTGAGAAAGAGGGAGAAGGAGAGCCAGTTCAGGGAGGGAAGTGACAGACACCAAAATTTGGACTGATATTATATTAGGCAATTCTTGATTATCCACATGGAAACCTAAAGCAATTGCCCACACCCTAAGTTACATAGGCACACCTTCCACCGTCCCCACACCTGCTGGGGAGTGGTTAGGTAGACTGGTTGAGCACAAGGGAGGTGAGAAGTCTGATGATGCAGATGGAGAACGCCAAGTTCTCTAGGTATGTTTTGTTTTCCAATGAGAGTGAGGACATTTTGGGGTTAAGTGTGGCAACACTGTGACTTTTGTGGCTTTCCTTATGAAGAAATTGTAATGTGTAATTTTTTTTTTTTTGAACAAAGATGACACTACACTTATCTGTCTCCTAGCGATGGTAGGTTAAGTTCTGATACTTTCCCTGTTTGGAAGGAGCTGTCGGAAATTGTGTTTTCATATATGTTCTGAAAGCACCTCATCCCTGCTCGTGTTGAAAACTTCGACCTTAAAGTAAGGGAGCCCACAGGAAAGGGACTGAGATTCTTCAGAACTTTCTTACTAACCATGCTTATTCACCTAATGCGTTAGGAGAGAAAAAGATTATCTTTGTCATTTTGGTTTTTGTTTTATTATTTTTCTTTTATTTGCTTATCTTTTGAAGAAACTTGTACTTCACGTACCCACATAAATGCAGTTGAAGGGGAAGCTTTCTATCTGAAATATTGCTTTTCACCTGGACCTGAGAATGAAAAAACCACCATCAGATGGTACAGAAGCAACGGAGCACATGCACGTGTTGAGCTGAACCCAGGCAGTTCACCCAGAATTACTTTGGGGGATTATGTTTTGGAGTTTTGGCCAGTTGAGTTAGATGACGGGGGATCTTACTTTTTGCAAATGGGGTGAGTACACCTTTTCTTAGCAGTTAGAATATATTTCATAGCACTTTTGGCCTTTGTTCAGCAGCTCAAATATGCAGTTATCTGAAAGGTCAGATAATCCATGCATTTTTTTTTTCTCTCTTACACTTCCTACAACATACTTCATTATTAAAAAAAAAAATCAATCTCCCCATGTTTATTTTCTTAGTGATCTTACTGAAAAGATACTATCTTAATAGGATTTCCTTTTAAGGAATACTTGTCAATGATAAGCAAAGATTGAAAGAAAGTCAGTTTTAACATTTAGCTTCTCCTGTTGTCTAGACCCTCTGGCCAAATGAAATCAATGGCTTGGACTTTATAATAATATCAACATGTCGTGGGGTAAGGGGCAGTGTCAGTTTCCTGGGTGGCATCACCAGGCTGGGGAGGAGGGATGGGATTGATGTCAACCCATCCTAGTCTGGTTTGCAGGGGTTCCCTGGGAGTCAGGTAGCAGTTTCAATGGTGGAGGTATACATGTGTTTGGCAGCCAATCACAAGCCCACAGCCAGGGGCGGTGAGAGAGGGAATACGAGAAGGGCTTTGCAGTCTACTCATGACATGGCCCTGGATTCTGCCAGGGTATTCATAATCAAGAGGCATAACTTCTATGAAATGAAAGCAACCACTGACAGCCTCAACCACTCTTATCAAACTTGGTTCTCTTTATATGCATCTACCTGCATACATATTTTTACAGAGATTTGAGACTAACTTGTAGGAAATAGCTCAGGGCCAGCTGCATGGTGACAGTGTGCTGTCAGTGCCTCCAGATTGAGTCCTGATCATTATCAACCATGCCGTTGACAGCAGAGTGAGATATCACAGTGAAACCTTGATATCGCTGCTGTGGTTTTGCACAAAATGAGGTCATCTTTGTTTGTTTTTATACATAGGAGCTCCCAGGAGTCAGAAAGAAATTAAAGAACTCTTTCTTTTAAAAAAGTGATAATTTTATGTGACTTTTTGAGGGAGAATTGGGTCACAACTGGGTCTTTTCATGGCAAGCTAAAGAAGAGTGAATACTTGCAAGTGGAGTAGAAGAAAAGAACGACAAACACCACTCCCTCCTACTCCCGATTGAATGGAGGCATGATTTAAAGGAATGAAGTCTTCTGGACAGGGCAGAGACCACCAGTCTTCTGTGACCATCACTCGGAGATGTTAGAGACAGAGGGCATTGGCCATCTTTCTGATATGGAGAGTGGAAAATTCAGCCTGGGTTAGGGAGCAAAAAGGGAATCAACGGATGGTGGTAGGGTGTCAGACAGACATGGAGAGACAGGGCAGCAGATAGGAGAGGGCAAGAAAACGGGGTGGCTCAGTGTGGCCCTGGTGATGAACCTTAAAGGATGTTGGAGACTGATGAGCGTGAGAGCAAAGTGATGGTGGGAGATGCAGCTTTGACAATGGTTTTGACAGTAAACAGGATTCTACACCACAGCAGGTTGGTTTGGACACCCAGGAGCACAGAAGATACAGACATCGTCAAATACAGGGTGGTTAGCAAGCAGTATCCTGTTCATAGCAGACGGATGTGTGCATGTGTGTGTGCGTGCGTGTGTGTGCACCCACTCAGGCGAGAAAGCCTTTGTAGTTTGGTGTGGAATCTGTCAAAGACCAAAGTCTATGCCTGGAATTCTACCCTTAGAACTGTAATCCTTTAATTTTATAGGAATTCATTGCTAATAATCAAATGCTTCTGGGAACCGATAATATGTCACATTAAATTTTAAGAAAGATGTCAACTAATAAGGAAGGGGATACAGGAGAGAGAGTTTTCCATGCTGGAGATGAAGAAATGAAGGTAGAGAGAAAAGCACATGCAGAAATCTAATAATCAGATCCGAGGCTGACCAGCAGCAAGTTTGACTGGGTGAGGGGCCTCGGAAGAGAGAGCCAGGAGCTTTTAAACCCCTTATGTGCATGCCCAGAAGTGAGTGGCTCCTTTAACGGGGGTGGGATGGGCCAGGCCTGTAGCAGGAAAGTGGTGGGCACAGCTTGGGGTCAGTTGGCCTCAGCTTCACAGCAGCCTCCGTGGTGGCAGGTGTAGGGCTGCTTGTGCTGCTTGTCCCGCATTCCCAGTGCAGTGTCTCGTCACAGGGAGGGTGGTCAGTCCATCAGTATTTGTTGAGTGTTAAGAATCGAGGACTGCAGAGGTAGAAAAAAATATGATCTGGCAAGACCCAAATATTCAGGTACTCTAGTCCTTGAAAGCAACAGGTCAATGAGATCTGGAAATATCTGTCCACCTCAGTGAGGCTGAAGTTGAGGAAACTTTACAAACACACTTGCAAAGAGGATGCTGCCAATGGAATCTTGAATCCTTTTCAAGGGCCAAGTAGCTCTATTATGTTCCATGGCCACGGACCCACTGCCTTTAACTGTGATGACAGCTTTATACCCTCTCCAGCCCTGGTCAATCTTATATAAATTTGCTCCCATGATGAAAGGGCCAGATTCACGTGGATTGTGAAAGTCTAGTATTGTGCAAAGCACACCTGGCTTTGGGGCCAAACAGATGTGCATTTGCATCCTGGGCCCATCCTATAACAGCTGTGTGATCTCGGGCATGTTGTTTAACCTCTCTGAGATTTGGTATTTTCATCCAAACCTAAAGAAAATAGTCATCTCCCTTACACATATGTGGTGCAACACCTGGACCTCAGTGAGTGCTAGTCTTGTCTTTTTCCCATCCTATTGTAGACTTGAAGGGGAACTGGAAGAGTCTAAGGTAGGCACAGATTTGTTGTCAGGCATACAGGAAACAACACACATCTGTTGCATTTAGTGTATGGCTCTATATATCATAAGTGCAGCGTAAGGAGAACATCAGAGGGCAAATGTTTTGTCTTTAAAAATTTTCTTCTAAAAATACTGTTAATTTTTCCTTTTTTCCAAATTAATTTCTCAACAGTTAGAAAAGGGGATTGGAATATACTGCCCTGAGAGATATAAAACCTAATACATATACACACACATGCGGAAAACAAATAACAGGAGTTTGTTTATAGGTCTCATGAAACCAAGGTCACCCTCCCATCCTGGGCTAAGACGCTCTGAACTTGTTTAATCACCACAGATGATCGAAGTTTTAAGCGTTTGCTGTTCTGACATCCATAATACATGGTCTGCATCCATAATACAGGGTGTGTGTGAGTGTGTGTAGACTGCTCAGGTTTATATCTTTAACCCTCTGCCCACCCCACTCCATGACAGTTGTTAAACACTGAACCAAGAGGAGGCAGAACAGGTTTTGAACATCAGTGAATCACTCTGTTTATACAAAAATAAGGGGAAAACATATTGCATTGGTTACTAAAGGGAAGATGGATGATATTTGCAAAATCTCCACAGTAATTACAACATACCCTTATTATCTTTATTCCATAGAAATTATACTCAGGAATGGAAATTAAACATCATCAGAAGAAATAAACACAGCTGTTTTACTGAAAAACAAGTAACTAGTAGAATTGTGGAAGTTAACAAGTTTTTGGAGATAACCTGTGAAAATAGTTACTATCAAAGACTGAACAGCAGCATATCATTGTATAAGGTAACGCTTTTAAAATATTTTAACTTAAGACTTGATTGAAAAGATAAAATTCCAAAATGAGGGACTCAAGGCTGTGGACCATTCTGGTCTCATGACAAATACGCTGTCTGACCCCACACAGCTCAGTCAGCCTGTCTGAGCTGGTGTCCTCTGGGTTGTTGCAAAGCGCTGATGTGTGATATAGGTGCCACAGTAGCTGCTCTGGATTTGTGTCCAATAAGTGATATGGCTTCCCCTCCCCGTCCTTCCCTCATTTTCCTTCCCTTTCATTACATTAATTTTGGGGAATGCCAGTTTAAGGATTTTCATTTAAAACTTTATTATATATTTTTTTTCTGAATATATTAGTTCATTTTATAAAATTGGAAGATGGAAAATCAAAGAATGAAGAAAGCAAAAATCACTCATAATCCCGCCAGCCGGAGATGTTGTTTTTTTTTTCCTGTGTAAACATCTACTTTTAAAAAGTAGTATATTTTATTACTTGTGTCTTTCACTTATCCAATAAAAATTATATTGTGATTATTCCCCAGATCTTTAAATATTCTTCCAAACAAGGGATTCCATTTTGCATGTGCCTGGTTTCATATAACTAATCCCCCTGTTTTTGGACGTTTGTGAATCTCCTATTTTGCGATATTATTTAAAGGATAAAATCAATATCATCTCCATAAATGTTTGGGTGTTTATATGATTTTTTTCCTTAAACCAAATCTCCAAATATAAAATACTAGATCAAAGGATATGAAGGTATTTATATGGCTTTTGATCCACATTATCAAATTAGCCTCTCCAGGGAGCTATACCAGATAAAACCCCACACCTGGTAAAAAATAAATAAGCGAATAAATAAATAAATAAACAAATATCCTCTTTGCTCACACCTTCACCTTTCACCACCGTGGGAAATAATACTTTAAGAATGTTGAAAAATCAGACATGGAAAATTTCTGAAACTCTTAGTGTTTCTTTATTTTTTCATTTCTTTTCTTGATCTTAAATTAAACTTTTGTATATATTTATTGTATCTTACTATTACTTCATTTGTGGATTGCCTGTTTATTTTCTCCATTTTCTTCGGTTACCTTTTACTTGTTGAGTTGTAAGAGCTCTTTTAGACAATGCTAGGGAGATTGTCTATATACGTGTGTGTGCGCGTGTACAGTGTGTGTGTGCATAAAAATATCCACACTCACACGCATGCACACACACAGCACAAATTGTATAATTTCTATAGAAGAACAAATCTGAGTGGTGTGACTCTGTCAGGGACACTTTGGAGAGCTGGGAGACAGTGGTCTGAACAGAAGAACTTGGGAAAATTGAGGCAACTGATGATGATTTCTTTGAAACTGTTGTTTGTACCTTTTGCTCGAATGCTGTTTACTTGTGATTTTTCAAAGAGAGCTCTTATCTGAAATGTTTTCTAAACATCTGAGTCAGGCCTGAGTTGACTAGGCTCTATTTCCTGTCAAATGTACAAATGTTTTACAGTACTTGTAAATTTGTGAGGTTTAGGGTACTGGGTTTTAAGAAATTCCAACATGCAGATATTTGAATTTAGAAAATAGGTATACTGAGGATGTCTTTAGCTCAACAGCTGACCACAGGGCTAAGTATGCCAAGCCTGTTGACCAGTCATGACCCACCTGAGGGGAGGGGAGCAAGGATGCTAAATCAGTAAACAACTGATTGGAAGTGAAAATGAAGAGTCTCTGATCTTGGAAAAAAATCAGTTTGGGTTTATAAAAATTTGACTTGTATATAAACAGTTTACTGATGTGAGGTACACATGTGGGGGCCTTGTAGGCCCATTCTGGGCCCTGGGTCTAGCCCCAGTGGCTACCAGCGTTGGGGGAGAAGAGGTTCTCCCTGTTTGGTGTTTGCAGAAGCAGCATCAAATGGTCAACAACTGCCAATCAATTCCCATTTTTCCCATTTGGTCCATGGTTTGCTTCAGGACCTACCTATGGGTGAATGATGGGCTGGATTGAAGAAGGTGGCTTTATTTATTATTACTATTTTTATTATTAATTTATGTGACATACATGGAAATCTGTGTGAGAGAGAGATGTTAGAGTGTGCCTGTGGATTTGAATATTCTTGCCGTATTCCTGATCAGCCCACCGGCTTCCAATGGAAAACATCATGCCAGGCCGGCCGTCTGCTAGGTACTCAGTTCTCTGAGCAATTCCACTTCTACCCTACTACCCACCCCTGGGGACACGAGATTGGACTCATAGTGTTACAAAACAAGAGTTGCGACCCAGGCAGGGATTTTTGTTGTTAGTGTTTCTGCATGTGCGTGTGTGTATGTGTGCATGTATGTGTGTGTAAAAGAGAGGTTAAAGGAAAATGATGAAAGTAGCCCCACAGCCCCCTGTGCTCTCTTTCCATGCATGTATGAATGACAGCAATAGCAACAGGAACAGGACTGCATCTCACTGATTCAGTGGAAACCGTGCCAAATCATAGGGACATTTACTCAAGAATTGCTAGTTTCCATTCTGTCTCCCTTTTTCTCTAAAGATCTTTAACTTTAAAAAATTTGAATGATTGTCATATGAATATGGCTTTTACTTAAAATATTTCAACTCACTGTCTTAAAAACAGAACTGTACAAAGCTACTGGAGAGCAATGAAAACCCGTCTATAAAGAAGAATGCCGGGTTTGAAGATCAGGGCTTTTATTCCTGTGTGTTTTCCGTTCGTCACGATGGAAAGCTATTTAACGTCACCAAAACCTTCAATATAACAGTAGTTAAAGGTAAGAGAAATCTTACAATTGGGAAGAAACAAATGTATCTCAGAAAAACAGAATTTTTTCTTTCCTCTGAAGCTGCATAGGAATTGAGAGGTCTCTTAGTTGAGGTTGCGACTACACCACTAGTTCAAATACAAAGGTCAAAATCTTCATTTTGGCGCCCATCCACCTGCCTGAAAAAAAAAATCTTTTTGGCAGCAAATGAAAGTTTATATGAATAAACCTCACATCAATTGGCTTTTTCTCTTATTTGGAATTTGAGTAAATTGTGGAATCTTTTGTTGTTAAACTTTCATTTGCACTCAACAAATATTTAACGAGGATGTCTGTATTCAATAAACTGTACTTAGTGCTGGGAGGCAAGGGAATCGAGGGAATAGGAAATGAAGTGAGTACAGTACTATTCTCAGGAATTTGGTTATAATCAGGAGAGGCAATAAACCACACAGAGGTGCCCCAATGTATGAAACAGCGTCATCTGTGAGGCCTTTAAGAGTGCGGTGAGAAATTGGAGGCTCTCCCTTGACCTTGGTGTTGGAGGGTGAGTGTCATGAACAGGCAGCAGGACATGCAGGGGAAAGGGCTTTCAGGTGGGAGAACATAAAGAACACAGGTGGTGGGAGGGGAGGATGCTAATAGTCTGGTTTGTCATGGACCCCGACTATGTATGATGGAAGGGCAGAAGCCTGGGACCTTAGAGATAATTTAATTAAGCCTCACCCAGCAAAGATATTCTTCATACAGCACAGCCAATAATTGATCATCTAATCCCTTCTTGGGAATTACTGAGGAAATTACCAAATCACCCAGCAACTTAGTCCAGATTTTAATATCTGATTGTCAAGAAGTCTTTTTTCCCACTGAGTCCAAGTATGCCTTCTCGTAGCTTCCACCCACAGGTTTTGTTTGCCTCCAGTAACTTCACAAATTAAGTCTGGCCTCTTCTTAAAATGACAGCGTCTTTGATCATTTGAAGAGAGGTGGCTTATCCACCCTCGACTTTCTTTCCCATAGTCCTGAGACACTGTAAACCCGGGTAGATGACTCATTCAACAGAATCTGTGGGCACAGTTTACTGCAGCTCCTATGCTTTGGTAACATTTGTCCTCTTCACTTCAGCCATCCACTTACACAGGTATTCACCCATGCATTGCCACTGTGACAAATTGCCCCAAATTTAGTGTCCTCCCTAAAATCAAAGTTTTGGCAGGATTGCATTGTTTTCGGAGGCTCAAGGGGAGAATGTTACTTTGCCTTTTCCAGCTTCTAGAGGCCTCTGGCACATGGCTTGTGCTCCTTCATCTTCAGAGCAGGCTGCATAGTGTCTTCAAATTCCTTCCCCCCCTCCCCTTGCTTCCATCATCACATCTTCTTTCTGAC
>VBSM01002608.1:98006373-98110937 GCA_008086735.1 Cheirogaleus medius | reverse complement strand
GATTTAACAAAATAAAAATAATCTCTGGAATTGAATGGACAAACTTGATATGAATCTGTATCTATGCTAAACAACTTACAGCCTTGTCACAATTAGTGGAGACCTTTCTATGGGAAGAACAAGCAGTTAGGAGGGGAGAAAGTAATTGAGACAGAGAATATTTTCTTCTGTTTTCAACTTAGCATCCTTTCTTCCCGCATTTTAATTTTAGGCAGTGACAATGCCGTCCCCAGATTGCCTCCGGAGGGCTGTTTCCACCGGTCCTTGTGCTCCACAAAGGAGCAGGAGGATTATTGTGGTCTACCTGTAAAAGCATCCACCAGATACAGCCTCTTGGTATATTATTAAATAGCGACAAAAAAGTACCCACCAGAAAGGGAAGGTACAACTCAGTCAACAGGGTAGCTAGCTGCCTTTGGATATTTTAAACATATGAATCCCCCTCTCATAAGTAATTTTGCTGATGAACAAAGCCTATTGCTAAATTATTTTACTTTCTTATAGGACTTCAGAAGGCAAATTTTATGCTTCAAAAATATTGAGAATTGAGAATATTAATGAAAATAATCTCAATTTTTTATATAATTGCACTGTGGCTGGCAACGGAGGCACGGACACCAACAGCTTCATCTTGGTGAAAAAAGGTTTGAAAGTTTTATTTTTGGAAGTTTGTGGAAACTTAGCATATTGTTGCTGAGGGGCACATGGAAGACCATCACTTCCTCATGTTCCACACCAGAATCCAGCTCCTTAGGGGTGACATGATTCATCTTATGTCACAGGCTTTCAGTGGTGGGACTGGTGCTCAGTCCCTGCTGGGAATCTGTGTGTCATGATTCCAAGCAGAGAATGAAAACACAAAGTTTGTTTTTGCAGTGATATTCCAATCCCATGTAGAAATCAGGGGGCCAGAGCGGGCAGGTGGGTGAAGCTTAAGGACTTTGGGGACTCAGGCCGTGGGGAGGCAATCAGGGCAACCCCTGTATACCCAGTGCTTCCACCCAGAGCATCTGGAGGGAAATTTGCAGATCAGTGTAGGGTGAGCTTGCACTGTGGGTTCTTAAGATTTTTCAGTGCCCACCTGATAGAGTCACCCACCTCCAACTTCTACCAAAATTGCACAGCCCGGGGCCAGTGCCTCAGTAGCTACTCAGAAATGGCTGAGACACAGAGAGAGAGAATGATTGAGAGACAGAGAGAGATACACACAGTGACAGAGAGGAACCGAGACACAGAGATAGAGAGGCAGAGACACAGAAATGCGAAGACAGAGAGAGATGAGAGAGAAACAGAGAGACAGAGAGAGGCAAACACACACACAAATGCACGGAGAGAGCCTCATACACACGCACACAGATGACTGTGCCTTAGCTTTGGCGAGAAATGGAAGGAGTGGGGCAGAGAGAGCCTAATGCCAGAGGCCACTTTTGACAGTTCTGCTGTCCTGGTGCCCTCTGGCAGCTCGCCTAGTACCCGCAGAGCCATCCCTCCACCATGTGCAATAATAATGGCCAACATTCAGTACAGGCTTTGTGCTAATCTCTTCCCATGATTTCATCTAGTCTTAACAACAAGCTCGTATAGGTGAAGAAACTCACCCAGAGTCACAGCAGGTAAAGGTATTGACATTCAGACCTGATTAGAGTCTGTGCTCTTAACTTCTATAGGAATTGTCACAGGTGTCCCCCAAACGCTGTGTGAATGCCTATGCTATTGTCTACGCACTTGTGAGGGTGAGGCTTTTACATTTGTTATTTTTGTAGGAACCCCTGCCTTGCTTGGGTTTCTTGGTAACTGGTTGCCAATGGCCACCTCTGCCCTCTCAGAGCAGTGCAGGACTGTGTTAACCCTGGCCTAGAAGGTTCTGCTCTTGTCATTTGTCCTGCTGTGCTCACAAATGTAGGCTGGGGAATAGGGTCTCATGACCCACCATCACCCCTGGAGGAATTGGGTGCCAGTGTGCACATGTGTGGTTGTGTATATGTGTGGCATAGTCATGACTATGTAGATCTTTCAAAGATACAGGAACCCCAGGGCCTGGGTCTGTTCAGAGTTCACTTATTAAACAACTGCAGTTGCTTACTTGCATCCTAATTTTACTGGAAAGATAATCCCTAAAAATTGTGCTATTTAAGATGTCAAAGGTTTTAAGCATGTTTTCACTCTTTGGCCTAGAATTCCTCCCACCACGAGAATCTATTCTAAGAAAATAATCAGAAATACAGATAAATGTATATGCATTTCTTCATTGCAATTTTATGTATACTTATGAAAATTGCAATAATACAAATATTGGGATACAAATTATAATTTTAATGACCTACTGACATGCTCATACTATAATATTCAGAAATAAAGAGTGACTGCCATGTGATCTCAATTAAGTGTAAACATTCAGGGACAAAAAGAAAATCCAGAAGGAAGTATATTGTCATGTTCACGTGGCCATCACCATATTGTGGGATGGTTGTTAAAAATTATTTTATTATTTATATTCCTCTGTTTTATCTTATATTATCCATAATGAGAGTAAACTGAATTAATCTGGGAAATGCAATTTTAAGGGCCCTTAATTATAAAAGGGCACTTTTATACATAAAATTTGCTACAATTCTGACAGCGGTATGCCAGGCACTATGCTAACTACTTTATGTGTAATATCTCATTTAATCTTTCTCAAAGCAGCGACCCTGTAAGTGAAGCAGGAACTATTATCTTCATTTACAGATGATGACACTGAGGTTTAGGGGCATCCATCACTTTTTCTAGGATACAAAATAATCGATGGAGCCAGGCTCCAAACCCACACAAGCTCAGTCCAAGGTTGTCTCTCTCTCAAAACTATGCATCTCTATTTATGTTCTCAACCCGATAGCTGAGACTTAGGTTTGAGTCCCTCTGTATTTCAGCCTAGTATCTTATCACCCCAGAAATCCAATTTCCACAGGTGCAGATAGAATACATTATTGTACAGTGTTTTCAGTTTAGGTCTCTAAATATCCTTGTATACATTTTTATTCTTTAAAAATTTGAGTAGAAAGATTACTACTCCAGACCAAAGGCAGGGAAGCGGAGTAACGCAGTGGAACATGTCAGCACTTAGGTGGACAACTGGATTAGTGGTTAGCGTTAAAGGTCAAATCTGTCAACCACAGTGTGATGACAGAGGACACTGCTAACATTTCTCTGATTAATTTTTTTTCCTTTTTCTCTTTCTTTTCTAGCAGACATGGCTGATATCCCAGGCCACATCTTCACAAGAGGAATGATCATAGCCGCTTTGATCCTGGTGGCAGTAGTGTGCCTAGTGGTTGTGGGTGTCATTTATAGAGTTGACTTGGTCTTATTTTATAGACATTTAATGGGAAGAGATGAAACGTTAACAGGTAACAATTATCGTAATGCTGGGATTTCTTATCTTATGTTCTCATTAAAAAACCAAATAAGGAACCATTAATCTTCATCTTACTTTGATTATATTGTTGACTTAATCTGTGGGAGGAGTTTTCCATGGGAAAGAATTGTTCTGTGTATGTCATCCATTATGAATGTTGTTTGTGCCACCTTTTCTTGTGCTTATGTATATGGTGTCAAAAATTATTCTCTAGTTGTTTCATGTATTTATGTCCTATCCTCCTAAATGCCCTGCGAAATGCTTGAGACCAGGAACTGTATATCTGGATGCCACTGTATACACACCACCTAGGTACTTTGTATAGGGCATACACTGAATAAAGATGGCTTAATCGAATTGAATTGTATTATGACTCATCATTTTAACTTGGCAAAGGAGACTGCATAATGTACCTGTAAGAACCCTGAGATAGATGACAAATGACCTAGGTTCTAGTCTCCTAGATCTGCCAGTTTTTATCAACTACCATGTCTACCTGGTGATGCTATGCCTCAGTTTCCCTATGCTTAAAAGTGATTAGAAGTCCTCAAGTTTTGAGGTGATTACTGAATTTAGGGAAAATCAATCTAATCCATTGCACTTTCCTTTGTTTTTCTATGTGTGTTTGTGTGTATGTTTGTAGGAAAAAACCTTCAAAACCCAAAATGTCTAAGAACCTATACAGTAGGAAGACCCCATCCCAGCTTGGTTTATGTCTGTGATTCCCATTCTCCCCCATCATTGATAGCATATCTGACTATAAATATACTTATTCCACTCCTCCTTTTTTAAAAAAACAAATCTTGGCTTATTATGCACACTCTTTTCAACTTTTATTTACTATGCCTTACTTACCATTCCATGTTACTTTATAAAGAAGTCCCTCATATTTTAGTGTTGCACAGTATTTTATTTGTGTGGAAATACCACTGTTTATTTAGGCTCCTTTTGATGGACATTCAGGTGTTTTCAATCTTTTGTTATTATAAAAATCCTGCGATGGATAGCTTTATACAGTCATTATTTCATGTGTGTGCGGTGTATCTGAAGGAAAAATTCACCAAAGTAGAATTTCTGGAAATATCAGGGCATATGCAGCTGTTATTTTGATAGATACCGCCAATTTGTCTTTCCCTACTGCTATATTACCTACCACCTTCAAAGGAGGAGAGAAAGTATTTTCCCACAGCCTTACCCACAACCTTCTGGATTTTTGCCAATTTAACAGGTACAATGTTTTTATATGTCAAAGTGCTTTTAATTTGCATTTCACTTACTATGCAAGAGCATGAACAACTTTTCATTAAGACTCATTTGCATGTCCTCTCTCAATATATCCATTCATCCATTCATATCCTTTGTCTATTCTTCCATTGGGCTGATAGCATTTTTTTTTATTTCAAAGAGCTATTTACATTTTAGGGAGATTAGCCTATAATATGAAATGCAAATATTCCCAGGTTGTATTTATCTTTTGATTTTGGTTATAGTAGAAGTATATGCAGAAGACTTTTTAAAATGTACTGAAATGTCTTTTCTTTTATAGTCATAAGTACAAAGACCTCCTAACCTCAATTTGTAAAGAAATTCTTGTATTAGTTCCTTTGATATTTGTATAGATACATTTTTTACATTTACAGCTTGTAACTTAGCAATATAAAATTAGCGAAGTTAATATAAATTGGGCTTTGAGCCTGCATGTGTGTGCGCTTTTGCTATGAAGAGAGATGCTGCAACAACTGGGAAGTCTGTATTTGATAATCTCTGAATAGTGTCTGTTTGCATAGACCAGTATTTGTCTTCAAATGGACATTGACTAGTTTCTCTCTTTCAGATTGTCAACTAAGATTTTTTTCTTTTAATCCGTATTTGACCTGATTTACAACTGATTTTTTAAATTTGCACTCCTTAGCTCTCAATATAGTAGTACACAGAGACATTTAGAGGCGTGCTCTAAATCATTTCTATTCAAAGTGTGGTCCACAAACAGATAAAGTCTATGAAAAGGGCAGAAATAGAGACATAAGTACAAAAATACAAACTTTTATAGCAATTTAATATTGCTGCAATATCCGAGAGTATGTTTAGTATTGGCTTATGAAAGATTGGAAATGAAACTAATCAAATTAAAAAAAAACACGTTTAAATTAAAACATGGTTATTCATGACACAGAGTTTGAGAAGCATTGGTCTACCCGACTGCTTGTAATCCCACATATTCATTCACATGATGGTTTCCTTTATACAAAACCAGCCAACCACACAAACAAACAAAAAATTACCACTAGCTTTCAAATTCCTTATCTTGAGCACTTAGCTCTGTCAATTCTCAAAGCCACTAAACTTTTTGTTACCTGGATTTCAAATGAAATTGTGACATAAATTAGCATATTTATATTTAAAAAAGAGAATTGCTTAAAATAAGAAATTTGAAAGCAATTAATAGTTGAAAAACTAATTTTTCATGGGTAAGAGCAAAGCTATATCATATATAATATAAATGCTTATTTGATGGAATTGTCTTCCAGGTTTATTGCAATCTGTTACATCCTAATTATAAGACAAAAATTATGCCTTTTTAAAAAAGTGTGCTGATTCAGTTGTCTTACATCTTGGCGCCTGTTTTCATCACTGACAAAATGACAATGCCAGTGGAAACACTAGCCCTTACTTAATTAGCAAATAGCTATATTTCACAGAAATTTAAAAGTATTTGGGGGGGGCCTATTTTTTGATTTAACTAATAACTGGTTTTATTTTTACCAACCTTTTCTACCTTTGATATTTATGTAATTCTGCAATTTTACCAAAATTTCTTATCTTTCATATGCATGCAATTCTGCAAAGCAAGTGCTTTAAATTAATAATACGTTCTGACTGGAACTGCTGAATCAGAATGCTGTAGGTATCAATAGAACTGAAGAAGCTTTTGCCAGAAAGGGAGTGTTGTTTGGTTAGCCTGCCCACTGTTGAGGATGATGGGTTGGGCTGACAAGCACAAATGATGTGGCACCACAAAGGACAAGGACCTAGAATGGTCTCATCCTATTACATGACAATAAAGAATCCAATAATATTAGCCTTTAACTCAGTAACAGTTTCATTAATCCCCAAGCATCAATCTAACTCCTCTGCCATCTAACCAATTGCCATGGGATAAAGACAGACCATTTCCCTACCACTTCCTTTTTCCCTCTACCGATTCCAGTCAGCATCAGTTGTATTTTCTATGACCCAACTCAAAATTTGCTTCATTTAGAAATCACGTCCATGGGGATTACTCCTTCTTCCCTGGCCAGGTTATTTTGTTTGTTTCATTTGTGTTGTCCTGTTTTCCTCCTGCAAATGTGTTGTTTGTAACTTTTCTCAAGTTGGTGCATGTGTCTGCTTTGCCTTTTTCAAATAGACTGGATGAAGCTAAAAGAGAGAATGTATAATTTTGTAGTTACCTACTTAGGAGAATGGTCTTTGTTATTCAGGTAACTCATTTCCTCCAGAATTTGTCCCATCAGCCATGTGAATACTGTTTCATTATCAGAAAATTAAATAGGAGCAGATGTTATGATCAGTGAAAACCTTTCAATGGATCAGAAGTTTTCCTTTTGACATCAAATATCTTATGGTATTTTAAATATCACAGTTTGTGTTCCTATAGCATATTGTTTCAATCACCTCTGTTGTTTCTTCCCACTTTCCAGGGTCAACACTCAGCTTTGTTTCTATCTTCCCTTCCTAGGGGGTCGTTGTGAGGGTAGAAATTAGGTTGGTGGTAGGATTAAGCGATGTGAGTAAGCCAAAGTGAGATTTGATTTTCACTCCCGGAATGAGGGCATATTTGAGCTCTTTGGCCTGTCTTTAAATTCCTTTAGTGCTCGATCAAGAGTATTTATTTCTCTCTATCCCTCTATGGTGTCGAACAGTGGAAGTCTTAAAGCAGATGCTTAAAAAAATTTGGCTAGTTGGTTGCTTGGTTAGTATATGAGATTTAAATATAAACAACATTATATTTAATTTTTCTTTTTCAGTGTTTCTACACTCATTATTTGTGATGGTCAGTCAAGTTTGTACTTAAATAAACTTTTGTTTACACACTAATTAAGAGTCAACTTTATCTCCTAGATGGAAAAACATATGATGCTTTTGTGTCTTACCTAAAAGACTGTCGCCCCGAAAATGGAGAAGAGTACACCTTTGCTGTGGAGATTTTGCCCAGGGTGTTGGAGAAGCATTTTGGGTATAAGTTATGCATATTCGAAAGGGATGTAATGCCTGGAAGAGGTAAGAAGGGAATGCCAGACAGAAAAATATTTGAGATATTTTCTTTTTTAAAAAATTAATCACTAGCCCTACAGACAGCATATCCCATTTTCCTTACAAACAAATGAACGAGGTCCTTTAAACCAGGTAAGTCAACATAATCCATAGTGAGAGAACAGTGCGCTGCCATAGTCTCTTCTCTTGGGCTGTATACTTTCCACTTCATGATTCTCTGAAAATCTGGGGAAAGGGACTTGGAGTTTCATTTTCAGATCCAGGTCTGGCATTGGTGCTATCATGAGGCATTTATCTAAGCAATGACTCACAGTGAGAATATTTGTACTGTAGACCTAGTTCTTAATATAAGCCATGTTTGGACTATAAACACAGGTTAACTCCTACCAGGAAATGCTCATTCTTTGTTGTGTTGATATTGGTGAGAAAATTAGAGAGTTGGAAAGGGATAAATGAGGAAATTGGTGATTCCTATCCAATCATAGTTATGGAATTCAATGTTTTTCATTAATATATGAATACAAATAGCCATGCCACAAATAGTGAGGCAAATTATAGTTAAAATTAAAATAAAAATAGTAACATTTCCATGCTTTCTTTGTTTTTTCCAAAGTCTTCCAGAGCATTTGAAATCTGGTGTCAAATTATTTTGGATACTGATGTTAATAAAAACCACAAACGTTGTCATTGTTACCATCATTCGCTCATTCATCTGACATTCACTGAATGCCATCCCTGTGTCAAGTTCTGAGCTAAGCATTGAAGTTATAGCAGCGCATAAGAAGGAGTTGCGTTCTTTCCTCGTATATTACAAATTAGAAAGGGAAAACATGACTAACTAGAAAGACAAAATACACTATGGTTTAGTGATAACTTCTCAAAAGGAATAATGTGGTGAATTGTCAGGCGCATAGATCGCTGTGGTATTTTTGTGTGGCAATTCTTTGCATCTAAGATGGCATATTGATATTTAGGAAGCATTTATGCTTGCCTTTGCATCAACTTTACTACATCTCCATTATTTTCTAGGAGTCGTTTTGAAAAGAGATTTCTTCTTAGTTTCTAAATAAAAGTGAAAAATGTATGTTCAATTGTAATTAGGTCTGGTTGAAACCTCTGTTTGAGAAGGGTCAGAGGTCAGGGGTTGGCAAACTACCACCCATGGGTCAAAATCCCACCCTCCACCCCTATTGAAATGCAGCCACAAACATTTGTATATATGTTGAGCTACAACAACAGAGTTGAGTATTTATGACAAAGTGTGACCTGCAAAGCCTCAAATATTTACTATCTGGCCCTTTACAGAAAACATTTGCCAACCTCTGGTTTAAAATAATGGCTAGGTTTGTTTTTGGTCTTTCATTTGTCTTTTAATCCTTAAACTTTGATTTTAATGTGCTCCTTTGTGTGCACAGAGAAGTAAGGCAGCATAATGGTAGGGGAAATATACTCCACCTGGGTTTAGATTCTGGTTCTGCCACTGACCAGCTGTGTGACTCTGGGCAGGTTACTTAACTACTCTGTGCTTTGGCTTCCTTGTCTGTAAAATGGGGGTAAAAACAATACCTTCCTCATAGGGTCATTATGATGATTAAATGAGTTAATATATATAAACAATTTAAAAGAAGGTGTGGCACAGAGTAAGTGCTCAATGTTCATTATTAGTGTTACCTAGATGATTGTTTGTCATAGGCATATAAAATTGAAAATAAACGGATTGTCTTAAAAAAACTTATTAGTAAGGTTAAGATTTAAATAATATAAAGTAGGACTGTGCAAAATGATTTTTATCTTGTGACGACCCTTTCAGTTCTCTGAAATTAATACAGCACATCTTGCCTTTTCAGCTGTTGTTGATGAAATCCACTCATTGATAGAAAAGAGCCGACGACTGATCATTGTCCTGAGCAAAAGTTACATGTCTAATGAAGTCAGGTATGAACTTGAAAGTGGACTCCATGAAGCGCTGGTGGAAAGGAAAATTAAAATAATCTTAATTGAATTTACACCTGTCCGTGACTTCACATTTTTGCCCCAATCGCTAACGCTTTTGAAATCTCACAGAGTTCTGAAGTGGAAGGCTGACAAATCTCTTTCCTATAACTCAAGGTTCTGGAAAAATCTCCTTTACTTAATGCCTGCAAAAACATTCAATCCAGGCAGAGATGAATCAGAAATCTTGCCTGTTCTTTCAAAACCTTGATCTCCAAAAAAGCTGAATGTCAGAAAGAACTCCAGATACTTTGGGATTGAGTGTCAGAGGCTGTTCACAACAAAGGCCATTATTCAAAATACTCAACTCTATCACAATTCCACTCAACGTTTGAAGATGAAACTTGTGATTAGGTTGTCGGGAATAAGACTAAATGTTGAGCTGTGGTCATGTGTTCCCAGAAGATCCTGGAATTCAAAAGAAGTGAATCTCCTTTTTCTCCCTTGTCCATAACTGGATGCAGCTGTTCATACTTAATCCCATACTCAGCAAACGTGAGACTGGGCATGATGCAAAATAACTGATGCCTTCCAGAACAGGCACATCTTTAAGAGTTTTTAATGCTAGTGATTAATTTGAAAAAGAGGATATTAAGTGCAGGAAGAGGCCATTTCTCTGAACCAGTGGGTGACAGAGTAACTGGAACGCTGTCTTCACTCCCCAGCACTGCAGGTCTTGCATGAGACGTGGGAGGAGAGAGCTGGCGGGGCTGCCCGCAGAGCCCATGCGTGCCTGGAGGGGAGCCCTGGCCACAGCTGCAGACCAGCAGTTCTTAGAACCCCAATAAGACACTAGGCACAGAGCCTGCCTATTTGAACCTATTTATGGGAACTTCTTAAAGGGAACCCAAAACATCTTCTCTTTCATAAGACACACAAATTTTAATTCAACTAAAAGAAAAAAAATCACGTGTTTAAAATACCCCCTAGCATGGAGGCAGCATCAATGGTGGTTAAGAGTGTGGGCTATGCAGTCTAGCCTGAGCTCCAATCCTGACTTTGCTACTTAATTCTGCTACCTCTGGAACTTTATCTAACCTCTCTGTGCCTCAGTTTCCTCATCTGTAAAATGAGACATTGTAATAATTGTACCTACCTCACAAAGGTACTAAATGAACAAATATAAGTAAGAACTTACCACAGTTCTTGGCACAGACTTAGCACTCTGTAAATGTTGCCATTACTGTTATTGTTATTATTACCATTATTAATTGTTACTAAGATAATTATTCAGCAGTGGACTAAATGGAAGCCACAGGGCAGTAAAGGGAAGCAGATCTAGAGAGGAAGGCAGTTTTGACTTGAGGACATTTGCCTATGTAGAGAAGCACATAGGAGAAGCTCATGGAGGGGGAGAGCTGTTTCCCCATTGGGCATCTGCTACTTTTGATGATGCCAGACAGACGTCTGTCTCCCTAAGGTGAGCCCAACACTGTGGGCCTTCTTCATGGCCTCAAACATCATGGCTATCCATGCAAAATCACTGAATATGAAACCATCAGGTTGGAAGGCTGGTTTGGACATAGGGGAGCAGCACGAATATTCTAGAAAAGTTTAAAGCAGAGACTTTAAAACAGATGGAGTCAAAGAAGTATGAGATTTTCTGTGCAAGAAAGTGATTTAAGTTTTATAGTGCTTATGATTTTGTATGTCAATTGGCTGGCTAAAAAGAATTTAATTAATACTTTATGTTTTATATGTAAAAATACATTAGTAAAAATATATAATCAAAAGAAATTTTATTGCTATAATCATAGTCTCTAACACATAGAATGATTTTTCTTTTTTCTTTTATTATGCATGCTTTAAAATACATTAAGTGTATTTTGTATTAAATGCATTTGTATTAAATGTGTTAAACATATACAATAGATGTGTGCTTTAAAATACTTAAAATACATTGAAATACATTAATGAACCATTGGTCTAATGACTTTATTTTTGAAATGTCTCTACGTCTTTATCAGTTACTTTAAGATTCCAGTCCCTCATTCTCAACATATACGCCTAACCATTTTAGTAGAACAGGGGCCATTCAGAATGAACTCCTACATCTTTTTCTTGTTAAATGTCACATTTGTTTGTACCTACCTTTTTGTTTTACCTTCTATCTAGGAGCAAAAGAAGAATTCCCTTCCCTCTCTCATGAGGCCACTCAACCCTAAACACAGACACTTACATATGCTAAGCATTCACATGTCAGTTAATTGATATGCATATTTTAAAATTTCAGTTCAAACAATCCCAACCAGAACTAATAAATAACTTCTTAGGTATAAAACATCTTTCTCTTCCATGAGTTCAGATTCTCTTAAACTGTGAAGTCTATTTCAGAGAATCACAACAACCACTACAGGATGTGTAAAGCAACACCTCATGGATGTTTGTCAAGCACTAGAGGCATTTATTAAATTAGAGTTCTGTTCTCTTAAAGCAGAGAGAAACCTTATGCCCCACATACTGCAAACCCAGGAAGCTGAGACATGGTGAGTCCAGAGACTTGACCACAGTCACGTCCTAGCTGTGACTGGGCTGGGACAGAAAAGTGTGAAGTCTCCTCTTTATAGACCTGCATGTTGGAGAGTGAGGATGGAGGGAAGTATCTTGGAGGCTGCAGACACTTTTCTGGGGAGGCAAATTACACTCTGAGGGCCTAGGGCTGAGTCCTGCAGAGAGGAAGCCGGCTGCTTAGGACTGCCTCAGAGGAGGAGAAGAGAGTGAGGGGCCTTCTCACTTCAGAAGTCCCTCTAAGCCATTAGGGGCAAATAAGCATTCAAAGGCAGTACAGGATGAAAGTGTACCCTTGCCTGGGGTATGTCCTCTGCGGCATCTGTTGAGATACAGGGATTTGGAACCCCCAGCAGGGGCAAGGAGGTGGCCTGCGTTCTAAGCAAGGCGCAGAAAGCAGGCAGACGTCTGAAGCGAAGACATTAGCAACATCAGTGGCCAAAGCCGAGTCGAATAATAGCTTTAAATAGTCAGAGGAAATGACCTGTCTCCCTGGCCTGATGTGCAGCTGCGAGGCAGGGGCCCCCGTGTCTGGAGAAACCATCTTTCTGAGCAGAGGCTACTCTGAGAGGAAGGACCTCCAGCAACGGAGGAATCTTCAGACAGGGGCCGGGCCGCAGAGCTAACAGGAAGCGGCGTGTGCGGGCTCTGTGGGCAGGACGCGTGGCCCTGCCGCCCGCAGGCACGCAGGCTGGCGGTGATCTCAGTGCAGGCTGGGAGCTTTCAGACCAGCTCCCATACACCTATGTGAGGCTTTTGAAAACTAATTTTTATCTCTTTCTGGAATATCTTGTGGGTGCGCACATAACACCCAGAGAACACTATACCTCATTAATACAATTGCTACAACTTAATGCATGTGTTTCATAATTCATGGCGAACGTGTTAATAGACTTTCGAATTGTGTTTGGGGGGGTCTTAGGGTTCCTCAGAGATGTTTCAGGGACCATTCTGAGATGGTGCGATGCAAAATTGGGGGACATGGGAGCTGGGTCCCCCTTCACCTCGCCAAACCCACCCCCTTCCAAATGTACACAACGAGAGCCACGCTGCTGTTATCCATGTTGTGTGCTAAGGTCTCACATAACATTTTGTTTAACAAAATAGAGTACCTCTGAAAAGGTCATGGTTTAGATGTAATGAACATAATTCTCCCTAGCTAGTTTAAACAGAAATGGTTACAGAATTGTTTAGAGAGATAAAGAAACCCACTCCAGGCTCCTTTTCCAGGGATATCTTCCAAATTCACACACACACACAAACCTGGGCTGCCAAAAGAGCTGCTGACGTTGCCACAGCCAGAAAGAAATAGGTGCAGTCAGGAAGCTCTTGCCGCAGACCAGCTCCAGAACCACACGGGCTGCAGTCCGAGTTGATCGGAAGGCCCCGAAGGTGGAATTGTTGAGGGCTGAGAAAGTCAGTTGTTTCTGTGCACCTAACTGGGAGCACTAGGAGCAACAGCTTTGAATGACAGTCTTAGCAGGGCGGGGAGGCTGGGCACTGATCCCCAAATGCCAGCAGAGATGGCCTTAGAAGTTCCACCTTCCAGTCCGTCATTCGTTTTAGACACTCTCCAAGTGGCCACTATTAAAATGAGACAGAGAAGGGAGCGGCAAAGCCCAGAGGCCAGTAAGTCAATGCCTTGAGGCTTAGAATCTTTCTCTTGAAGGACATTTGGCTCTGGTTCCTAGCACATGGAACTGACCAGAAGGCATCTTGGTCATAGGGTGACCTTGGAAAGAAATAGACTGAGGCCACTTATATTGCGCTTGTATTGCGCTACTGCTTACAACCATACCTCATATGGACAAACATAACCTCTAAAACATGCCTGAAAAACAAATGGCCTCTGAAAATGAAAGAATGAATAAATGGGTTTTTAGAAATATGTGTGGCACAAGAATCAGCTTTAAAATCTACAAAAGATTTGGTTGCATTATCTATACTGTATTCAATGATCATTTGCACTATGTGCAGAATGAAGTTTAAAGATGAATGAAGGTGTTAGGAAAATATGAGCTATAATTGGGATGCATTTTTAACAAATATATATGAAATTAGCATCCGAATGAGAATTGTCCTCTTCAAAGTAAGTACCTAAGCAGATCACAGACTTTCTAAAATGGTTTTCTTGAATCAAATCACTTTTTAAAATTCGTCTTTAGAAACTCACAACCCAAGGCACATGATAGCTAATACTCTTACATTTTCAGTCATTAGTAGATATTTTTGAAATTATCAAAGTCACTTGGGCTAAGCTTGATGAATAATGTTGAAAATAAAGTTGATTTTCTAAAATCAAAAGCATAGCGTGATGTTAAAATTACATATTTTTTTGCAATGAGTTGTAAACTAGTTATTGGCTTTTGAAGTTGTTTCTTTTGATTTTCAATGTTATTATTTTATTACATTCAAATTGTGAAATTTAGAAAAAGTATGACCAAGAGGGAATTCAAGCTTATGTTAACTGAAAAGACAAAAAGAGAGGACCTGGCTTTACTTTTTAAAATGTTTATTAGGAAACATTTGAAACACACAGGGAAGTAGAAGAGAATATACAATAAATACTCATATATCTACAATTCAGATTAAAAGATTATAAACATTTTCCTATATTTCATTTATCCCTCACTATATTTTTTGTACTTTTTATTTTTGCTATAATTTTTTTGTATCATGACATCACTCTCAAATACTTCAGCATGCATCTCCAAAAAATAGATGTTTATATACAAAACCACAATATGATCGCCAACATTTAACAACATTAATTCACTAACACTCAAATTGTCTATCTTCGGCCATCTTCACCTTGACTTGTAAGTCCTTTTGATACCACTGTTGTATTTTTGATCATTTCCTTTTGTTGTTGTTGTGGTTTCTTGATAGGAGAAGATGTTCTAGACTTAACTTGTTCTTTTCTTTGTTTCAAAGCCATTTCTCCAAGGAGCTGTAAGCCCTTTTGGTAGGAAGTTATATGTGGAGACCACAGTCTAGCTCTTAGGGTTGCTCACTCTTAACTAGATTCATCATAGTTTCTAGGCTTTTTAAGTAGATAGAGCAACGAAATACATACACATATATAAAGTGAATTATGAATTAATACTGAAAAGTCCAATTTAAATTCAAGACTACAGCTTTTACTTAGTCTCATCAATTTTACATTGATATCACTTCCATACAGAAAAAGCCCAATTCCCACTGACATCCACATAATTGTTAATTTGCTTTATCTCACAATGTGTATATTAAACACATATAATATACATATACTTCAGAATAATTATGATACTAACATATCTATCAATATTTTATTTACTAAATGCAGTTCACGTTTTTTTGCACTATTTTATCCCTTTAGAATATTTCATTAGAAATAAAGTCAAGTTGTGATGTTCTAAAGTCATTTTAGATTTTTCTTCTTGGTATAGTTTTATCAATTCAATATAGAGTTAGATTTGTTTTATTTTGTTTTTGTAGAGATTCTTAAAATTTTATTTTATTTTCTAAAAATATACAAAAATATTTACATTTTCTAATGTCAAATCTACAAAATGTGATATATGTGGAGAAATCAATATTAATACTTTCAATTCCTCTTCCTGCCACTTGTTTGCTCCTTGTCTTATAGGTAAACATTTTGCAAAATGATGTTGGTTTATCCTTCTGTATTTTATTTTATTTATTTATTTTTTGGAGACAGAGTCTCACTTGGTTGCCCGGGCTAGAGTGCCGTGGCGTCAGCCTAGCTCACAGCAACCTCAAACTCCTGGGCTCAAGTGATCCTCCTGCCTCAGCCTCCCAGGTAGCTGGGACTACAGGCATGTGCTACCATGCCCGGCTAATTTTTTCTATATATATATATATATTTTAGTGGGTGAATTAATTTCTTTCTATTTATAGTAGAGACGGGGTCTTGCTCTTGCTCAGGATGGTTTCAAACCTTGAGTGATCCTCCCGCCTCGGCCTCCCACAGTGCTAGGATTACAGGCGTGAGCCTCCGCACCCAGCCCCTTCTGTATTTTAATATAAATAAATACCTATATATATCCTCTTACCTCTCAGAGATAAATGGTAGATATTATGTACAATTTTTCCACCTTGATTTTCCCCCTTGATAATATATTCTAGAAATCGTTCCGTAATTGTATATGAAGCTATTTCCTGTTCTTTCATATAGATACATGATACACTGTTGTGTGGCTGTACCATAGTTTATTCAACCAGCCCCAAATGTTTCCAGTCATTTGCTCTTACAAATTATGTTATAAAGGAGTCTTATGCATACAAATATTCACATTTTTTGCTTGAATATTTTTAGGATAGATTCTTAGATGTAGGATTTCTGCATCAGAGGGTAATGCATAAGTAATTTTGCTCAATATTGACAAATTCATCTTCATATGGGTTGTACCATGTTGCATTTCAATCATCAATATATAGGAATACTGGTCTCTTAGCTTTGGCCCATTTCTCTCTAGAGATGTTGATCTCTTTCATTATTACTATATGAAGATCTTTACATATCAGCAATATTAAGACTTTGTGATATACGTTGCAAATATTTGTTTCCAGTTTGTCATTTGTCTTTTTCTTTTGCTTTTGGTAGTTGCCTATTCCAAAATTATAGTAGAATAACCCATTCTTCCAATACTTATATAGATTCATTTTTCATTTTAAATCTTCAGAGCATTTAGAACTTCTTCTGGTGAGCAGTTTGAAGAGTGAATCCATTGCATTGTTTTCCATAAGACCTCCATTGACCACTTTAAAAAGGTCATCTTTTACCTACTGATTTAGAATGCCCAATTTAACTTCTACTAAATTTCCATATACAATTAGATCTATTTATGGACTATCTACATTGGTCAATTTTGTTTTTAATTGACACATAATAATTGTAAATATTTATGGGGTATAATGTGGTGTTTTGATACATGTATACATATATACATTGTATAAAAATTAAATCAGAAAAAAAGGAAGAAGAAAAAAAAATAAATCAGAATATTTAGCATATCCATCACCTCATAACATTTATCACTTCTTAGTGGTGAAAACATTCAAAATTCTCTTTTCTAGCTATTTCTATTTTTAACTTTTTGAGGAATGTCTATATTGTTTTCCATAATGGCTGTACTAACTTACTTTTCCACCAACAGTGTTTAAGTGTCCCCTTTTCTCTGAATCCTTGCCGGCATCTTTTTTTTCTTTTCTTTTCTGTTTTTTTTGTTTTGTCTTTTTGATATTAGCCATTCTAACTGGGGTAAGAGGATATCTCATTGTGGTTTTGATTTGCATTTCCCTGATGCTTAGTGATTCTGAGCATTTTTTCATATACCTGTTGGCCATTTGCATGTTTTCTTTTGAGAACTGTCTATTCAGATCCTTTGCCCAATTTTAATGAAATTATTTGGATTGTTTTTGCTATTGAGTTCCTTATATATTCCAGATATTAACCCTTTTTCAGATTCATAGTTTGCAAATAATTTCTCCCATTCTGTAGGTTTCTTTTCATTCTGTTGATTGTTTCCTTTGCTGTGCAAAATCTTCTTAGTTTGATATAATCCTGTATGTCCATATTTTATTTTGTTGCCTGTGTTTTGCCCAAAAAACCTTGCCCAGACCAATGCCATGAAGTGTTTCCCTGAAGTTTTCTTCTAGTAATTTTATCACTTTGGGTCTTACATTTAAGTCTTTGATCCATTTTGAGTTTATTTTGAATATGGTGAGAGATAGGAGTCTAGCTTCCTTCTTTTATGTGTGTATATCCAGTTTTTCTGGCACCATTTATTGAAAAGATTGTCCTTTCTCCATTGTGTGCTCATGGCACCTTTGTCAAAAATCAACTGGCTGTAAGTATGTGGATGTTTGTATTTATGTTCATCAGGGATATAGTAGTTTTCTTTTTCATTGTTGTTGTTGTGTCCTTGTCTGGTTTTGGTATCAGAGTAATGCTGGCTTTATAGAATGAGTTTAGAAATATACCCTCTTCTTCAATTTTTTAGAATAGCTTGAATAGAATTGGTATTAGTTCTCCTTTAAATGTTTGGTAGAATTCAGCAGTGGACCATCAGGTCCTGGGCTTTTCTTCTATCAGAGACTTTTACTGATTCAATCTTGTTACTCATTATTCATCTTTTCAGATTTTCTATTTATCCATGATTCAATATTGGTAGATTGTATGTATCAAGAAATGTGTCCATTTCCTCTAGGTTATCCAGTTTGTCAGTATATAATTTTTAATAATAGTCTCTTCTGATTCTTTGTATCAATTGTAATGTCTCCTTTTTCATTTCTGATATTGTTTGTCTTCTTTCTTTTTTTCTTAGTCTTGCTAAATGAACCTAATGGATATATACAGAACATTCCATTCAAGAGCTGCAGAATATACATTCTTCTCAACTGCACATGGAACATTCTCCAAAATAGATCATATATTAGGTCATAAAACAAGTCTTAGTAAATTTATAAAGATTAAAATCGTATCAAGTATCTTTTCTGACCACAATGGTGTAAAACTAGAAAACAATAACAGGAGAAACTTTGAACTTTACAAATACATGGAAATCAAACAACAGGCTCCTCTATAACCAATGATGAAATCAAAAGGGAAATGGAAGAATTTCTTGAGACAAACAAAAGTGGAAACATAAGAGGGAAATTTATAGCAATAAGCACCTACTTCTAACAAGAAGAAAGATTTTAAATAAACAAACTAACATTGAACCTCAAGAAACTAGAAAAACAAGAACAAACTAAATTCAAAATTAATAGAAGGAAAGAAATAATAAATATCAAAGCAGAAAGAATTGAAATAGAGACTGAAAAAAATATACCAAAGATCAACAAAATAAAGAGCTTGTTTTTTAAACGGTCAGCTTTCTATTCATGTGATAATATTATACTGTTTTAATCATAGAGATTTTGTAATATGTCTAAATATCTTGTAGTAGATATGTCTTCTGTTCCTTCCCAAAGTTCCTATTTTTTTAGCAATTTCCTGGTTTTTCTTGCATATTTTTTCTTTCAAATTAACTTTAGAAATAGCATATTTAACTCCAGAAAAAAGCTTGATGACCTTTTTATTGAGTTCACATTCAATTTTTAAATTAATATGGGGAAGGTCGATTTCTTTTTGAGGTTAGACAAGAACATAGGACATCTTTCCACTTGTGCAAGTCTGATATGACATCAGAGCATAGTAAAGAGGAGTTGGAAATTTAAAATGAATTACCTAAAATGGAAAATGCAATATCTGGATTGGAGAATAGTGAAGTGTCACCCATAATGTAAAGCAAAAAGCTAAATAAATGAAAATAAAGAAAAAAACAAAATAATTAGAAAATTAGTCTAAATTAAAGTAATAGCACATCTATGAAATGAGAACAGATGCTCTATAAAATGAGAGTAGAGAAACAAAGAAAATTACTTTAGAAATAATTAAAGAAAATATCTCAAAATGGAAATGGGAGAATATGCATTTCCAGATTGAAAGAGCTCCCCAATTACTCAGCAAAATGGATAGATAAATGCTTTAAGATTTGGGAGGAAAAATGATGTTGTTAACTTAATAAGTGACTGAAAATGAGAGTCACATTCAATTGAGGTTTGGTTTTAAGCCAACATTGATTAAGAACGTGCCCAGGAAAAGCACATCCCACAAAGTATCTGTTGCGGACTGGTCTCTCCACAAAAGAGGTTGAGGATTTCATATTTAAAGAAAAAAGGGGATTCACAGGAAAAAAGGAGGGGTGAAAGAGGTGAGCAGTAAAGCCATTGATGATTATTCTAGTAAATCTACATACGATAAGATGAACATTCAAAAAAGGGGGTAGAGGAAGTAGTCAATGTTGTAAATCTCAGGGTGGGTAGAAGAGTGATCATGTCTCTTCCTGGATTTGCATCTGTCGAGATAACCTTGTAATTAACATTTAGGAATTCATTCAGGCCACAGTCCTAAGGTTATAATTAACATACACCCATTTTATAGGGGCTATATATCTTGAAGGAGTTTTTATAGGGCTGAAGGAAATAAGAAATATTTTAACCCAAAATACATTTCTTTGTCATGTTTTGAGATGGCTACAGGCAAACAGCAATATGCTGTGAGGCTGTCTACGTGGACAGGTTGGGGGAGAGATTTGCGTCTGTAGTGAGTCTCTATTAAATGCACCCAGGCCCTACCTATTTGTTCTGGGACAAGTCTGCAGAGAGTCTGGTGCCCTTAAAGATCTGAATAGAAAACCATTTCCCTAAGGGCTGTTATGAGGTTTACATGCATAACAAGACTACTTTGCCAACCCATTTCTCCCTTCCATACCTAGTCCAAAGAGAAGAATTCTGTTTAGCCATTTTCTAAGCCCCTTCATTTCTTAAAAGAGTAGCCCTGTACCTCATTGGGGAAGAGGATGGCAGTGTTTGTGTAGCTCAGTTCTCAGTTCTCCCTTTTGGCGTAATGAATCATAGGGATGGGGAGGTGGGGTTCCCTGAGATTTTTCTTTTTCTTTTACCATGTGTCACTCAAAGTTCTCTACTAAGCCAAACAATCACTCAGAAATAAGGGCAAAATAGAGATTTTCTGACATGTAAGGCTTCAAGATACTTACCCCTGGCTTCAAGATACTTACCTCCCCTGTACCTTTTGTCTGAGGGCTAAAGGAAGAAGTGGTCCTCTAAAAAGAGAACATACCCTAAGAAGAGAACGGTTTAGGGTTCAGAAACAGGGCATCCAGCTTAGGAGGGTGGGGAAAATATCTCCAGGCTTGATGGCAAATGGAAATCCAAGGATGGTGATTATGCATTTGCCATTGTCAATGGAAAAGAAGCCAAACTCTGTAAAATAATTTAAAGAGGTTTATACTGGGCCAAATTTGAGGACCATGACCTGTATCCATGTCCAAGAAGCCTTGAGCAGGTGGACTCGCTGTGGTTGGGTTACAGCTTAGTTTTATACATTTCAGGGAGGCAGGGATTATAGGTAAAGTCATAAGTCAATATGTGGAAGGCATACATTGGTTTGGCTCCCAAAGGTGGGCTGTCTCAAAGCAGGGGCTTCAAGTTTACAGGTGGGTTTGAAGACTCTTTGGCTTGTAATTGGTTAAAAAATGAAGCGTTTATCTAAATGCTTAGAATGTTTTAAGTTAAGATAAGGAAGTCTGTTAATCAGAGACAAGCTACCAGTGGCCATATATTTGTTATGTAAGTTGAGGACCTGCATGTTTGTCTTGCATATATAAGTCACAAAGGGGTCTTCTTCAAGAATTCTTTGCCTAGGCCAATGTCTGAGAGGGTGTTCCCAACCTCTTCTTCTAGGATTCTTAAGGTTTCATGCCTTAGGTTTAAATCTGTTATCTATCTTGAGTGGATTTTTGTGAGAGGTGAGAGGCAGGGATCCTGATACATTCTTCTGCATGTAGCTATCCAGTTTTCCCAGCACCATTTATTGAAGAGATAATTCTTTTCTCCATTATATATATTTGTCTGCTTTATCAAAGATTAGGTTACCGTAAGCTGATGGTTTCATCTCTGGAATCTCAGTCCTATTCCAAATATCGATGCTTCTGTTCTTGTGCCAGTGCCAGGCTGATTTGATTATTATTGCTTTATAGTACAGCTTGAAGTCAGGAAGACTGATGCCTCCCAGTTTGTTCTTTTTACTTAAGATTGCTTTAGCTATACGAGATTTTTTTCTGGTTCCATACAAAGTGAAGAATTATTTTTTCTAGATCTGTAAAGAATGATGGTGGTAGAAGACTCCCAAAGAAATCTCCACAGCAACAAAAATAAACAAATGGGACCTGATCATATTAAAAAGCTTCTGCACAGCCAAGGAAACTATCATTAGAGCAAATAGACAACCTGTGGAATGGGAGAAAATATTTGCTCTCTACACTTCCAATAAAGGTCTGATAACAAGAATCTATCTGGAGCTCAAAAGAATTAACAAGAAAAAAATCAAACAACCCCATCAAGAAATGGGCAATGGAAATGAACAGAAACTTTTCTAAAGAAGACAGAATAATGGCCAGCAAACATATAAAAAAATGCTCAACATCGCTAATCATTAGAGAAATGCAAATGAAAACTACAATGAGATATCATCTAACCCCAGTGAGATTGGCCTGTATCAAGAAATCCCAAAACAACAAATACTGGTAAGGATGTGGAGAGACAGGAACACTCTTACACTGCTGGCGGGACTGCAAATTAGTGCAACCTTTGAGGAAAAGAATTTGGAGATATCTCAAAGAGCTAAAAATAGAAATACCATTCGACCCAGCAATAGCATTATTAGACATCTACCCAAAAGAGCATAAGACATTCTAGTATAAAGACATCTGCACCCGAATGTTTATGGCAGCACAATTCACTATTGCAAGGATGTGGAAACAACCCAAGTGTCCATCAATTCATGAGTGGATTATTAAAATTTGCTATATGTTTACAATAGAATATTACTCAATTCTAAGAAACGACAGCAAGCTAGCATCGCTTATATTATCCTGGACTGAGCTTAAGCCCATTATCCAAAGTGAGGTGACACAAGATCAGAATAATGGACTCCACATATACTCGCCATCAAATTGGTACTGACTGATTAACACTATGGTGCTCAAAGGGTGGTGGTGTTCACCAGGGATTCGGGGGTTGGGAGGGTAGTCCCACATATGAGGGATGTGGTGAACATTGTGGAGGGGAAGGGCATACCTCTAACCCTTGCTAGGGAGAGGCAAAGATATAAAATGTAACCAAAATGTTAAAAAAAAAACAAAACCATTTATCAGGTGTCGGGCAGGTGGGAGAGGGGAGGAGGGGACGGCTATATACATACATAGTGAGTGCGATGCACACCATCTAGGGGATGGACACGCTTGAAGCTCTGACTCAAGAGGGTAGGGGAGGCAAGGGCAATGTATGTAACCTTAACGTTTGTACCCCCATAATATGCTTAAATAAAAAAAATAAATAAGTCACAAAGGATATCTATAAGAAGGGATGGGGGGCATGATAAGGCATGTCTGACCTCCCTCTTCATGGCCTGCAATTCAGTTTTAGGATATCCCCTTTGCCAAGGGTTGTGTTCTCATCAGTTATCCGTTGCGGGGAACCTTAAGATTTTATTTTAGTTCACACCATGTATGAGCAGAAGATTTCCTGATGTGTTGAATGCATTGAGGTAATTTACATTTCTAGTGGAGAATTTAGGGACATATTAATGATAGGTATAAAGACATTTAATCAAGTGAAGAGAATAATTATTATATATTATAATATGCAAGGGACTGATAATAATGAATGATGCTAGAATTTAAGTTGGAAAATGCAAGCATGGTGGGGGGCATTGAAATCTTGATGGGATCAATGTAAGACTCTTGTGATTAAATGATTATTGGAATTACACGATTTGGGGAATGAAGTTGAATGATAGGAGGTAATTTTCAGGGAGTAGGATGCTTGAAATTGAGAGTATACAGGTGCAGCAATTATTAGTAATGACAAGTATAGGGTATGACCATGGGAATAAATGGCTACGGTAAGGGTGGAGGGCAAGAGCTTTGGAGGAGAGCAAGTCAAAGAACTGAGAGCCCAGGATGTTAAATTGATCATCTATGTAAATGCCAAAAAGGACCCAGAGTCAAAACAGGAAGGGTTCTGGTGACAGTAATAGTGGGCTGGGAGCTAAACTCTTCAGAGAGTGAAACAGAGTGACTTTGTGGATGACTGCAACAAGAAGGAGTAATGGGTGGCTTAGCGCAAGGATGTGATATCCCCAGGGGGAGGGAGGTACAGTGGCAGGACACCAATAGCACAAGGGGTCTGAGAGAGAAAACAACCACCATTCAAGTGGTATTAGAGAAATAGTGTCCCGAGAGGAGAGTCAAATAGTTGGTGGGAAAGGGGTTAGTAAGAAAAAAGTCTAGGGAAGGGTGTGCAAATATTAGAGAAGATCAATATGACCATCTACACCTGAAGTTTCAAAATATTAGTAAACATTCAGTGAATTCCCTCTAGGAGTCATCCTTTAGTCCCTAGCTTGGTTAAGAACCCCTCTCCTATGGTCTGCTGTGCATGACTCTAACATTACCACATAAGAAATAACCTTTAGAAGTCCCTCTCCCTCAGCTAAACTGTTAACTTCTGAAGGGCAAGAGCCATCTTGTATTCATCTGTATGATGACATTTCCCAGGGAAAAAAGAAAAATAGTTCAGAGTAGTCTGAGCTACATGAGGTATGCAAAATTTATCAGGCCCAGAGACATGAATATGGGATTTCAGGCATGAATCCCTTGGCTGGGAGCCATTGTTTAAAGGCATTTTGTTCCTGACTAGCTGCCTTGCCCATGGTCTTCACGTTCCTGGAATTTGTGATACCCAGAAGAATGTATAGCAATTCAGTAGCTTATATGATTATTATTTTAATGTAAATTCTTGGTAAACAATTTAGGAATTGCCTCTTTTTTTCTATGAAAATTGCACTTGTGACTGCTGCTAACTGGAGTGTTAGGGCAGTTGAATCCATGCTCCCTGGTTGCAAATTCAGAGCAACTTGAATCTGAGCTCCTCAGTTGTAGTCCTCCGTTTTAGCCCAAACTCTCTACTTAAATGAACTTTGCTTCACCTCCTTCCTTTTGGGTCAACATATTTGGCATTGAGAGTGACTCCCCTCCACCACCTGGTGTTTCTCCCTGAAAGCGAGGCTTCATGCCAGCATGAACTCATGGCATTTTCTCCAGCCTCACAAGTCCCTTCCGGCTCTCCTGTATTCAGGTCTCTCACTCTTTGGTTGAAGGTCTAGATTTTATTTGGGCTGTTTTTCAAACCCTCTGTTTTCTTTAAGAGTGAGGACTTTGATCTTTGTCTTATTGGACAGAAGATTCAAGTAAAGAGCTCTGCAGAGAACTGCCTTTTTTTCCACCTCTGTCTCACAGCAGAATAAAAGGGTCAAGGTTTTTCTGCCTCTGTTTCAGGATAGGAGGTTCAGGTCAAGGGACTGTCAGTGTGGCACTGGTGTTCTCATTTTACATAGCATGCTTTCAAGATTGCAGCTGTTTTCTACTATTTGAGGTTGAGACTTGGTTTTTCATTTATGACCAACTCTGGTTAAACACCTGTTAGATTCACATATAACACTTACTGAGCACCCTCTTGTAAATATCTAGGAAAGTGGATCCACCTAACTGGGGATGGTCATAAGCAGCGGTAGCCAAAATTGGATCCTTTCAAATGTCTAAAATAATTCATTTGTGTACACAATGAGGGGGAAAAAAGCTGGTTTTAGAGTAAGACAAACTGAATGGGAGACCTACCTTATGTTCCTCCTGGCTGAAATCTGACAATAAAAGATTTGGAAGTACTTTTTTTTTTTTTTAGAGCTCCATGGTCAGAAGTCAACTTAATTGAAAGCTGATATTTAAGCTATAATTTTGGGGAAGGAAAATGCCTTTTTGCTTTTTTCTCTTTTGGATCCTATTTCTGGAATATTATCCATTGACTAAAGTGCCTTTTTAAAAATGTTCGATCCCTCTGTTTTCTTCTTGTCTTGTTGGCATGATTTTTGCTGAGAAAAATGTAAAGCTTCATTAGACTATCAGTCTGTTGATTACTTGTTTCATTGCCCTAATCTGAACAATTATTAGCTAGGCAACCCTACATTTGCCACTTTTAAACCTGAATGGCTGTTACTGAAGGGGGTACTTATTTCTTTCGGCAGAAAGAAAGGCAGATTTGAACACTTGGAGGTTGTGGGAACACTCGGCCACCATGGGATATGACTCCTGTGGGCCATGGGCTCTCACAGAGTGTCCTGATTGGCATTAAGTCACCACTAGACTCAGGGCAATGTCTCTGTAGCAAGGAGCACCATGGAAATGTTGTGCATCCCAGTCCCATGGTGTTTCCCTCTTTGTGGGGTCCCAGGATTCAGTATAGAAGTGGTGTTAGCAAAAGTTCCATACTTGTCCTTGAGGCCAAATGAAGAACAAGGACAAATCATTTGAGGAAAAAGAAATAGAAGCGTATTAATTTGCTGGCATATGAGGAGGATGGCAGACTCCCATCTTAAAGTACCATCATCCTATCTATAAGCAGAAATACAGAGCTTTTAAAAGGAATGTTCAGTTTTGGGCTATTGCTGTTTAACTATAGCATCTCCAGTGAAGACAATCTCATGACTTCAGCTGGGAGAATTCCATTGAGCCATCTCCTGTGGTACAAAGAACAAAGAACACATTCCTGTCCCTCTGATTACTGGCCTCAGGCAAGGATGTAGGTTAATTCCCAAAAGAGTGAGGGTGTCTTAAAGAGACAGCTCATAAAATATTTTGCTCTTTTCATGCCCCTACCTCTGTTACAGTGGGATCCTCATTTTTTAACGATGTAGATATGCTGTCTTCTACTTGTGTTTGCTCTTCACATATTTAAGTATTAGGCCCTGGAAACTACAAATACTTTCTTTGCCCTATTCATTGAAAGGCTTCACCATGAAGACATTAATCTAATCAAGAAACAAACTAAGTTGAAAGGACCATCTAACTAGATTGGCCTCCAAAATATACCTTTCTGGCTATTTTCAAACACTTTGTAAAAAAAAAAAAATTACATCTATATAGGAAATCACTAGATGTAATGGCATCTCTCTGCTCCCAAGCCACTAGAAAACTTTACAGTGGGAAAGACACTGGCCTAAAGTTTCCATAACAAACCCTATCTTTGTTTAAGATATTTTTCCTGGGAATCTTGTCCTGACTGAGCCTTTTTATCTATGCATTTTATGTTTTAGCAAATAATCATGTTTAGATCTAAAGTTCTGTCCCTTTGAGATATAAATTTTCACCTAAGAGTCATTCCTTTGGAAGTGCAAATTTAAGATGACCTAGCTTGTTTAGGGCAATGAAACTTATTTCTTGAATCATTGCTTCTTAAATCAATAGCTTGATAATCTAAAGGAGGCAGAGAAATTATTTGAAAACTGGCAAATAGAAAAACGTGTAAAGCTATAAAATCTGCTTCTGTCTGTGTGTCCATATGTCTATGTTTATATGTGTCATATCTGCTCTATCACTACTAAATTATCTGAAAGAGCTCTAATTAATTGACTTAAAGCAAAAGTAAGTGTTTGAATCAAATATTTTATCAGAAACATAGCAACTGACTCAAATGCCTTTTGGTTCACATGACTTGAATAAATCTTTGGTAAATAAAAGACTGGTTTTTTTGTTTAGTGAAAAGTTACGTTTTTTAATCAGCAAAATACCCATGTATTTAAGTTTTATGGGTGGCAACTGCCTAATGTTCACAGGTTGTAGAAATTATTGAGAAAGGAATAATTTGCAATAATGGCTAGCTTGTTTAACTACTCAAACACAATTGTTAAGAATGAATACATTAAATGAATGCAAATGGGGTAAAAGTTCATAAGTGAACTTTTCATAGTTTCAAAAATCTTGGAAATTTAAATCTTAAAGTCATGTTATGTGAAATTAAGTAACAGATAATTATAAGACGTTTAAGAAATTTTTATGATAAGAAAAACTAAATATATTTAGATATGTTAATAAAAATTAAAGAAAAACTATTAAATAGTTTTCTTCTACAAATACTGGTATAAAAAATTTCAAAATTATTTACTTCTTAGAGTTTTCACTGGAAATTAGGGTTACTAAGAACTAACACTGTAGTTAATATATATAATTAAAACTACTAGATACAAGAGAAATAATTTTACAAACAGAGTGTATAAGGAAAGTAAGATGTAAAGAAAGTTGAAAGTTGAAAAGAGAGACTAATTTTTTCTTTTATATTAGGGAGAACTTTGTGTGGTCAAAACCATAAGGGGGAAAAGAAAGTAAAATATTGTAGAATGCCAATATTAAAAAAAGGAAGTATAGGACAAAACTGAAGACTTAAGAAAGTTGTAGAAGGTTTATGGAAGATTAATCTCATGTAAATAATTTTGTGTTTGATCAAGTTGACTACAATTAGAAGAGAATTATTTATAAGTTTTTTCTAAAAATTGAGCATCAATATCAAAAGCACACTGATTTAAGGCCAGAGTCTTGGCCCCTGTGTGAGAACACCAGAGTTTTTTCAGAGGATTGATCTACTCTTTAATAGAAAATTATAGGAGGTTATAATAGGTTTATGGAAATCTTATCTTGTGAGGTCAATGCTGATTCAGATTGGATAGATTTGTTTATAAGGTTTTATTAAAATTAGCTTTAACCATAATAACATACTGACCTGATGGTAGAATTTAGTTTTCTCTTTTGAGCAAGATTTTTGTGTAGTATTAATGAGAGATGGTAAAAAAGGTTTGTGTTCACCTTTTCAGTAAACTTCAAGAAAAAAAAGGGGGGTTGGATAAAGAGTTTATCTCATGCTATTTTTATTAGGTCTTTTGATTATTTGGAAAACTGAGTCTCCTCTCTCTCAAAGAGTAAAGGTTTTGCTCTTTGAAATTTTTTAATTATCATTTTGGCTAAATTGTTACAGAAAGTTTGGTACTTGTCCCCAAGGCTGTATCACTGAGAATGAAGAATGAGGAGAAGTGGTTTGAGGAAAAGGAAAGAGAAATTTATTAATTTGCTGGCAAATGAGGAGGGTGGTAGACTAGCATCTCAAAAGACCACCATTCTATCTTTAAGCAGAAAAACAGGGCTTTTTAAAGGGAGGAAGGGTTCAACGGCTGAGCCTGGGTCTACAATGACTGAGTATCACATGTGTGGCTTCAGGTTATTGTTGGTTAACTATAATTGGTGGTTTCAGTCAACTTCATTTCCAGTGACCATGATCTTGTGATGCTTGTCCAGACAATTATGTTCAGCTATCTCTTGTGGTTTGAGATACTAGAAAACAAACAGCAAAGAACATTTTTCTGTCCCTTTCATTACTGGCCTCCAGAAGAAATGCAGGTTTTAATTCCCCAAAAGAGTGGGGAGTGTTAAAGAGACAACTCATAAAACATTTTGTTGCCCTTTTCCAGAACTTTACCTCTGTTAAAAAATGAATGACCATTATTTTTCAGGGATCTGTGATCCTATTTTGATCAAGTGTTTTAAACCTTTAATGTTTGACTTACTTCCAAAAATCAAATTTCAAATTCTAAAATTAAGTCTTTTCCAAAAGGAACCCCTGGAAGTCCAAGACAAACATATTAAGCTTATTTAGTATGTTAAAATTGTACAGGAAACATTTTCAAATAAGAATTTGAGTTATATTTGTATAGAGAGGTTATCAATATGTGTCCCCAAATCATGTGAGAGTCCTAAAATTTTGATATGTCTTAATATATCTTGTCCAACATAATTATGGTTATTAAGTTAAAGTATTCTATGCCACAGAAATAATCAAATTTCCTCATCATTCACATCTTTAATTATAGATACTCTAAGTCTTTTTTCATTCACAGTTATTATTTTACTTTGATACTTCTCAAAAAGTGGTTTATAACTGGCTACAGTCTAAAATTGCTTTTTCTTCAAGATTCATAGAAAAGAACCCTGGAAAATACTCATGAATACAGGTTTCTGATAACTTTGGGAATCATATCACTGAACTAAGTAAAAACTTTCAGAATACTAATAAACTGATGCATTCATGAAGTTTGCTAACCCAACATCAAGCAGAACAAAATTACATGGAACTGAATTAATAGAAGACTGAAATGATTTTTAATAACTTTTATTTGAAACATTGCTGATTCTTTTTATATTTTGTTTTCCAGAGTCAAGAAAACTTTTTTTATTTTGAGTTATTTATATCTTACAACAATTGGGTAAAATATACCTTTGTGAGCAAAGTTGAAAGATTTGCCTTTTTCTCCACCCAGTTTCTCCAAGATTGGGAAACTTGTGGCAATCTAGTTATTTATGTAAGTTCAATAAGAATCTGTTTTCTGTAACAAGACACAATCGGAGACACTGGTTCTTTTACCAAGGTTTTAACTGGAATATTTTCAGATATGACCAGACTGCTTTGAGGACTTGACATTGACTTTGTAGAACTGATCAAAAACCCCTTGGGCCTCCAAAACTTCACAAGGACAGCTCCCACACCCCAATTCACGTAGTTCAACTAGACAGTTATTGAACACTTGTCATAAACTACACCTTATTTTTAGCCTTTTTCACCACCCAACCATACCTCTCTCAAACTTCCCAGGTCTACTGCCCTTATTCTTATCATTGGTGGTATTCCCACATGCACAGAGAGCCTAGAGCTTCACATTCCTGGAGTGTCTTTTCCATTGCTCCCTCTCACCACTCTTGGAATTGGCTTAAAAAAAAAATACCTTAACATCCTCCTGCAATTGTAGGCAGATTCATGATCAGTGGTGGATGCATTTTTGGGGCTCCTTCCTGGCTATAGTTGCTAATTCCTCTTCTACACTTCATCCCAAAGTAAAGTTAGTTTTAATTTGTAATTTATGTTATTTTCCAGTTGTATGTAGAAGTAGCTTGGAGCTTTGATGTTGAAGAAGTTCAGGAAATTTCACCCCAAAACATGACTCCTTGGTATAAAGAATATTTTGAATTAAAAGTCTTTAGAGATCAACAGGCCTTGGAAAGGGCTTTCCCTCTATCTGCATAAAAACAGATGGACCCATCAAAAATAACAATGGACTTCCCTTCCCCTCCCTGTTATCTCAACATATTACAGAAAGCATATCAAGAATGCAACCAGATTTGACCCAAATCATTTTAAATGTAATGTCTGTCTCCCAGGTTAATGTAATTTCCAAAGAGAATCAAGTCAATCTGTTACAAGTCAATATGTTTTCCTTCATCCATTCATTCTCCCAAGTATCTATTCATCCTCCCTAGTATTGCTCCTAAACAGAATTACCTATCTTCCTCATCCCACTGCCCCTCTAAAATGAGATTATATAATCTTCTGTACTCCATTGGGATATTTGGCAATCACTCTGTGATTTTCCCCATGTACATGGTAAATAAATCTCTTTATCTTATTAATCTGTCTTGTTGTGAGTTGATCTTTCAGTGAACCTTCTGGAGTGAAGAGGAAGTTTCCCCTCATTCCCACAATATGCTAAGCTATATCAGGCTTATCTTTATTAGGATGTTAGATTCTTGAGGGAGGATGATAGCTAGGCTTAACCAAGATGTTTTCTAGACAAAACTCTTTATGACCAGTGTGGTCTCTGAGTGTCCTAAGTGTTAAGTGGTTTTAGTTGCTCTGTCAAAGGAACAATGGACTTCTTAATGATATGTTCTTTTCTGAAATGTTCTCTTAATAAATAGGTATGAAAATCCTTGAGAAATTATAGACTTTAAATTTATTTCCCTCTCTGTATCAATAAATTATTGCTTCATGTAAGTGGTATTGGAAAGATCTTATTTTCTTTTTCAGAACTAAAAAGTCAGTCACAAGACAGGCTTTAGTTTTTATCTTAAAGGTTGCACTTTTGGGGGTTAGTTTTACAAGAAGAAAAAAAAAACCCACAGTTGAGAAAATGAGTTGATGTTAATATTCTTTACAGGAAATTCCTGTAAAGGAAACAGGCTTACTCACTCTTTCAACTAAACTCAACCACAAACCTTATCTAGTCAAGGAGTCTGGTCGAAGAAGAGTTTTATGTGCTTCATCTTGAGGGCATTTCCTTCTACTGATAAAGGTAGTTTATTTGATTTTCCTCTGTACGACCATGCATTTCACAATGTTAATGGTCATTTACAAAATGCCAAAGGTTTTATTTTTTCTCTCTAGGTATAATTAATTCAAACTGTGTGAGTTAAATGGCTATTGTGTCTTTTCCAGGTATCTCTCTGATTAGGAAGAAATATAGAAATCTTTGAAAATGGATATTTTCACATGTTTTTCTTCAAATACAAAAAGCCGGCAGTCACTGAAATAATGACTTGAAGTTCCTTCCTCTTTTTTTATGTCTTAAGAACAGGAAATAAGGTAAGACAATAGTACATTTTTTTCACTAGATTTCCTAACCCAAAAATATAAATTGGGAAAAGAGCTTAAGTAATTTTCAAAATGAATTGCTAATACAATTACTTTTCCTGACATATTTTAGAATAACAGATGTACTATCTCACTAGTATAATTTACATCTCCATATATATGGGGTTTTTATAAAAGAGCTTTTTCACTTTTTAAAAAACTGGTGGTTATAAAATAAACCTATCCATAATGCTTTGAGCATTTTACAGGAATAGTTAAGAGTAGAGGGATTCAAGATGTTTGCTGAATTTGAATGACCATTTTTAACTACCCATTTTAAGATCTTTGAGGGCAGGCACCATACCCTTCATTTTTCTCTCATCCTTAGACAATGGGGTATGTAGCTACCATGGACCATGTGAGAATCATAATAATATTAGTTGAATTAAATACTGTTACTATTATACCAGACCAAATCTCTATTTGTACATGTGTTGTCCATGTAAAGTAGTTTAAGTCTGCCTTTGACAATGAGATTCCTCTTCCTGGGCCTCAGATCCCCTGTTGACACCTGCTTTCTCCAGCATTTTCCTCTCTCTCCTCCCCTTCTCCCATCAAAAGCTTTGGTCAGCAAAAATTTTAATTCATTATTCCTCCCAAAGATAGTTGAAGGTATAACCTTGACTAACTGAATGGGAAATCTTCATACTCTGACAAGAGAAATATGATTTTCAAAAAATGCATCTGGAAAATGCTTTGGGAACGAGACCTGCAGATTCTTGAAGCCCTATCAGGCTCTCATTCTCTTTTGTGAGGGACGGCATGTGGTGACGGGAAAATCAGAAGCTTTGAGACCCTCTAAACCTGGAGGGCAATCTCTCTTCTAAATCTTACCAGGGAACGTGGGCCTTGGCTGTCCATCTGTAAAATGAGAAAAACAACACTCGTCTTTACTTTACAGAAAGTAAATGAGTGCTACATCATTTTACTTCCACGAAAGCGTCTGCAGCCTGGTTTGGCTTTAGTTGCCCAGTGCTCAATAAATGATATACTCTGTACTTGCATGAATTCTTATGACTCCCTGAAGGATTATGGTGATGGTGGAATTAAAGACATCACTTAGATATTAGATGGTCTTTTTTTTTTGAGACAGAGTCTCACTCGTTGACCAGGCTAGAGTGCCGTGGCGTTAGCCTAGCTCACAGCAACCTCAAACTCCTGGGCTCAAGCAATCCTTCTGCCTCAGCCTCCAGAGTAGCTGAGACTACAGGCACATGCCACCATGCCTGGCTAATTTTTTCCATATATGTTTTTAGTTGGCCAATTAATTTCTTTCTATATTTTTAGTAGAGACGGTGTCTCGCTCTTGCTCAGGCTGGTCTCGAACTCCTGACCTTGAGCGATCCACCGGCCTCAGCCTCCCAGAGTGCTCGGATTACAGGTGTGAGGCACTGCGCCTGGCCTACATGGTCTTCAAAAGGTAGACACTGATAAGCCATAAGGTGTGAGTGTGTTATCTCATATGCCTGAGATTTCTAGAATGGGCTTTTCTGTGTGTTGTTTGATTGCTAACAGTGCTGGCAACAGCTACTAGAACTCAGCCCTGATCCACCTCTCCAAGTTCTATGCTTGCCCCTGAGCAGGGCTTCCCAAAAATGTCCCTTGGATCATAGTGATTGTCCTGACGCTTGTTTATGATGTAGATTCCATTGTTCTTCTCCATGAGAATCTGATTTAATGAGTCCTTGGTGAGCACAGAAATCTGCATTTGTAACAAGTGTTTTAGACGATTCTTAAAATCAAGATAATTTGAGAAACACTGTCCCAGAGCCAAAGCTGCAGCCTGGAATCAGCCCCAGGCAGCCTGAGGTCCAAGGTCATCAGGTGGGTGCATTGCTAGGGAATGTTTGTCATCGCAAGGTTGGGATGGGAATTCTGAGGGCTGGAGACTGCTGAGTGTCTTGATAACCAATTTACTACAGGCTTGGACATGCAGACATACAGACGTGGAATATGAAACAAGTATATGAAACAACAATTCCACTGTAGTGTGGCTAAATTCTGAGCAAGTAGTTACTGAACTCCTGTGGTTGACTTGGCTAGGCACTGTTCCAGGAGAGAGGATGCAGAGCCCAGAAAGACAGACTCAGTTTCTGCTGGCACAGAACTCATATTTTATTTGGGGGAAAAGTTTTAGGAGTAAAATATTTTCAGAAAATAATATGTGCAAGGACAAAAGTAATGTAAAATGAGTAACAGGGGAGATGGCTTCTGGAGAGGAGGGAAGGAGGGGCTTCTTTATCCAGGTGGTCAGGGAAGGTCTCTCTGAGGAAGAAATCCTATAGGGTTGTGTACATGGTGCATTGGAATCAGCTCTTTATTTCATGAGTGTTGGAAGTCGGTGGAGTTTTCAGCATAAAAATGAAGTTCTCAGGGTTGCTTTTTAGGAAGATGTCACAGGGGGCTCTAGCTGGAGAAGACTTTCTTTCAGAGGTCTTGTAGGTAAAGGAAAGGCAAGTGAGGAGATGGCATCTTTTTTTTTTTTTTATTATTTCAGCAGATTATGGCGGGGAGACGGCATCTTTAAAGGTAGTTGCTCATCCTGCCTGGTTCCTTGACTGCAGGCCTTGTAAGAAGAACCAATGGGGATAAAGAACGCAGTGACCTTAGCGCCCCCTACCCCACCCCACTCACCCTGTTCCCAACCCTAAGCTCTGCAGGGCTCATTTCCTTTTCCCCTGAGCAGGCCCTTGCTCTCAGCAGACCGCAAGGTTAGCAGCCAGGTGGCGCCGCCCTGGACTGGCAGCTCCCACCTGGCCAGAGTGGTCTGGGCAGAGCTCCTCATTCAGCCAGGCTCTGCCTGCCTTGCACCCACATTAATCCCTCCGCTGTGTCGGGACCCCATCTCTTCTGGCCTCTCTCCCGGGAGGAATGAGTTCATGCCCTTCCTCCTCACTGTCACTTGTACTTGACCCCGCTGGTAGGCTGACTCATCCCCTCGCAGGGGAATCTTGCCCAAAGCGCTTTCATCTTCAACAGGGGCGACAGCGCCTCGCTTCCCAGCACTGGGCAGCCCTGGAAGGCGCGTTTCTCCCACACTCCCGGTTCCCTCCTCTGCCTCCGTCACCTCACCCCGCTGCTCATCTCTCAGGGGCAAACCCGGTGGACACTTCTCAGTCTTTCGCGTGTGACGACTCTGCTGCTGCTGACGTTGATGTCTAGTCTCTCCGCCAGACTTCCTCTGTCCTGAGTGCCAAGGTGATCTCTCCGCTCTGCTGCTTGCCTTCCTTTTAGGTTTGTTAATTCTTTATTTTCCCTAGGCTCTTGCCCACTCTTAAAGGCTGATGTTCCTCCGGGGCCCTCATCTGCCCCTCTTCTGGGACTGCAGGCTCCCCAGTCATGCAGCTGACACCCAGACCCCCCCCTCTGTCCCAGCCCACCCGCACAGCTGCCCTGGGAACGCTCCAGTCCCGTCCCCAAGACACCTCAAACTGAATGTTTCTGCTAGAGAAACATTAATTACTAATAATTAATTTATAATGATTAAAATGACTTCCTCCGTGTGTGTGTGTGTGTGTAGGAAGGATGGTTACAGAAGAAGAATTTTATAAGGTGAGAAAAGCTAAGTATGTCTTTATGAGAAAAAATGGAGCTACCTGGAAAGACAGGTCCCGGGAACCCGGGGTGGGGGTGGTGGCTGCAAGAATGGCCTAAGAACACAGGAAGGAGTGAGGAGAGACACTTCCATGGCTGGATAGATGAAGAGGAGAGATACAGAGAAAGAAAGAGATTAATTTTGTCAGAGGCTTAAAAAAATCAGGAATAATATGAGGAGACAATTTTTAAAGGCAACTTTTAGCGTGGCCATATAATATTTAATGTAACTTTCCCTCCCTCCCTCCCTTCCTTCTTTCCTTCCTTCCTTCCTCTCGTTTGTTCTTTCTTTCCTTCCCTCTTTATTTTTTTCTTTCCTGTCATCACTGCACCTTGTTTCTTTATTGCATTTTGTTGTAATGATTCATCTGCATGTTGATGTTGACAAGGACTCTTTCCCTGGACAACTTTTAGTCAGGTCCCCTGAGCCTTCTTCTCCATTAGGCCTCAGCTTTGGCACCTGTCCTATCTTTGGCCTGCCCAGCTCAGTCTTAGCAAAAAATCCTGCTGAGTTATCATCCACCCTTGGTATTTGATCACTCTTGATATCTGAGCAAGTTCCTCATCCACCACCCTTGATATCTAAGTCCTACATTTAGAAAGAATCCTGTTAGGTCAGTTTAGCATGATTTCATGTTTCCTTGATGTGTCTTAGTAATTTTCCATCTATGAACCCCCACCCTGCTCCTTGGCTATAAATTCCCACGCATCCAGTTACGTTGGGAGGTGAACTTGCTCTCTTTCCCCTATTGCAATCAATACCTGTATTCCAATAGTCTTGAGTAAAGTCTTCTTTATTGTTTTAATGAGTGTCAGAATAATCGTTTCTTTTGCTGTATTCTCCATACTGTGATAGACCCTTGAGAACAGGCATTGTACCATTTACTACCTCCCCCCGCCACACACTTCCCTTAGAGAGCCTATGACAGTGTAGAAGTGTTTTAGTGAGAAAGTTTAGCCAAAGTTCAGGGGGAACTTACTATTACCTTAGGGATTATACATAAGTTATTTTTTTGATGTATATATTAATAATAAGGTTTTGCTTTTTTTTCTGAAACACTTAAGGAGAATGTCCTTTTTGAACATTTACCCATTCAGGCTTCTCATTTCTCATCTCTTGTAAGTGGTTTGAAAGTTACCATGACCACCCTATCAACAAAGGGGATAAAAAACACCATGGACACAGCCCAGCTCTGATTCTCTTTCTTGAGGTGACTTATTCTCCATTTTCTATTTGAGAAGATTGGTAGTGATGCATCCAGGGACAACTTTCTCTTTTTTATTTGGGGCAGGGAGAGGCAGGCTTCCTCTATTCTCCAACAGTTAATACAAACTGATAGTGATATATAGACATCCTCACATTTTGTAGACAGGCACTATATCTCTAGCTTCCCTAACTGTGAAGAATCTGACGTTTGCATTCAATCTGGGTCATCTTTTCAGGAAAAGTTAAACCTAACTCTTTCCAAATTACTCACAGAGCCATACATACTCAGGAGGGGAAAAAATGGCATTAAAAGAACACCTTGTATTGTGCATAGGTCTAAGGGATACCATGAGCTGGAGACGATTTCCCTCCTTTAAATGTATAAGAAATGACACAGATAAAAAGACTGCTACACGCCAATGGAAATACCCTCACAAAGTATGGGTATGCGAAGGCCTGTTTGGGTAGGACCTGCCCTTTCAAAGCTTCCTGTGTGACTTGTATTTTGGTCACTGGTTCCGATTTCTCCATTTCCCATTTCTTGATTTACAGAAATGAAGAGGATACTCAGGGCGGAGCTCTGACTCTCATCTTGCTCTACTCTGGCCCAGCAGAACAAAGTTACTGAAGTGATGACGGGAACGGGGGAGAACAATGCTTTATTTGGGCTGGATGTTTCTTTGTCTTGTCTCAGGAGAGAGGATGAAAGGACTTAATATTTCAGGTAAGAGTTTTCACTTTTCGTGTTAACACTGCGAGTCTTGTGGTCAAAGCTTAAAGTGACAGATAATTGGATGTATCAGCAGCATGACATATCAATGCACAACCTTTCCTTTCTACTGTTAAAAAGAGAGTAGGAGGAGAAGTATTGCATGTGAACAGCTTTCTGCTGATACCAAGCATTGCTGGGGGACTCAGTTACTACGGCTGAGTGTTCAGTGAGCACAGCTAAGGAGGAGTGAGCAATGGGTCAGCCATCTTTCACAGGAAACCAGGGTGCTACAGGCCATGCCGAAGTCCACTGTGCGGGAATTAGAACTTAGACTTCCTTTCCCTGACAAAGTGGTCAGCGTGAAGAAGAAAGACACACAAGGAAGCTTAATCTCTTGCCAAAGCAAGTACTATTTGTAAATATAAGTTAGAGTTTCATCTTCTAATGTGTTTCTGTGTTGTTTTGTTTATTGTGACTTTCAGATTGTTACACCAGAAAACTCCTTTGGATATATTCTTCAAGGAATGATGAAGAGTTTGTCTTATTTTGTGATTTGCCAGAGCCACAGAAATCACATTTCCATCACAGAAGTCAACGCTTACTGACACAAGGCCCTGAACACCTGCCCTGCGGGGGTAGTAAGGACCTGTCTGATGTCCAGTGGTACCTACAACCTAAGAGTGGAGATCAATTAGAGGAAATTCCAGAAAGCTCTTCTCGCCACATCATTCAGGAGAAAAATACCCTTCGTTTTTTGACCCCAGAGATGAATATTGCTGGGTCATATATTTGCAGACCCAGGATTAGGTACGTTCCAATGCATTCCCATCTGAAAACATTCCCAAATCCTTTATTATGTGGATAAAATATCTATGTTCACAAGACCTTGTTAATCTCCTAGGAGCTCTCAGGATGTGGCCTGTTGTGTCAAGACAGTCTTAGAAGTTAAGCTCCAGACAAACGCATCTTGCGAGAACCCAGCATTACACAAGCAATACCTACTTCTTGGTAGCACTAACTCCATTTATTGCCCCAGTCTCAGCTGCCAAAGTGGTGTACAAAGTCCAGGGGTGAACTGGTACCAGGTGAGAATGAATTCTCTGAAATTAATATGAGAACGTTGTTTTTATGGTAACATCTCTGCAGGTACTTTATAGAAAAGTGTGTTCAAGAATCTGAGGTTTAGAACTTCTCAAAAACCAGCCCCATGCAGAACTGACTTTCTAAAATGATCTCATCCCCTGGATGGCCACGCAGAGCCTGATATTCTAATTATTAGAACCACCCTTTTGATCAATGCCAGAAACATTTCTAAAACTCAAGTATATTACACATGAAGTAAGACATAAGCTTACATCTGGTAATGTGGAAGGACAGGTTAATTCATTTTTGCTGTCTTTAGAAAGCAGTGGGCACAGAGAAGGTGAAGGGGACACCAAACAAGAAAGTCTTAAAGGGTTTGTGAAAGAGACAGGAGACTGGAATACTTTCCAAAAAGGACACATCTGGGAGGACAGTTAGGAGAAGCCCAGGGTGGCCCTGGGTAACAGGTGTTTTGTACAGGTGAGATGGTGGGGAGCGAGTACAGCGCTAAGAGAAAAAGGGAACAAGGGTAAGTTTCATAATGATGTTGAGTCACCGACCGCATGTACATAAACTCCTGTAACAGAAACATTTCACATTTCCATCATGGTTTATAGTTTTCCTAAGTGCTAGCAGATGTGTAAATGCTGCATAAATATCCCCTTCAACAGAGGCTTGTGTCAGTTAAACCCTAAGTGGTGGATTCTGGGAAGAGAATCTATACTGCCCCCCTCCAATCGCAGTATCTGAAGTCCAACACTTTTCCCTAAAAATCATGCACAATTTTGCACTCAACTTTATAATGTCGTTTGTAAATATAAAAATATCATTTAAATCGCCACTGATTAAAGTCAGAAAGGTGGATCTTGTTTATCTGGTGGTTTTATGCATCCCCAAATTTAAGAATCAGAGACTCCTGGGGGTGCAGTTAGGTATAGTTAGGGTGGAGAGAGAAGGCATTTCCTCACTTGATTCTTGGGACTCTGCGGTGACAGGTGGTCAGAAATAAGCACACAGACAGGGCGGATGGTGTGGTGTGGCTGTGGTCTCACATTTGTGTTTTAAAATGACAATGAGAAAATGCTGGCCTCCATAAAATTCTAACTCAAGAAACATTAATTTTATAACCTCTAAAATGAGGTTAGTAAGAAGAGTCAATACTTCTGTTCATTATTTTCAGTTCTCTCTCAAGAACAACACTTCCCTTGGTTCAAAGTATCTGTAATCAGGATGATAGATGAGCCGCTGTCTAGGTGGGCTGCTCCTAGGCCAGCAAAGCAACCTTTTCCCAGTTATTTCAGATGAAAATGTATTTGAGTTTTCAATGATGGCGTACCTAACATGAAAGCTGTATTCACTTTTCAGGTGAGCATGAGCCACACAGCACTGTTGCCGGCTCTCTGCATCTATTGCTCTTGTAAGCTAAACCCTAAAGCTGTATGACAGTCTCAAAAGGAAGTTTTGTTTCACTTCTCTGAAACTTAGACTGTAAACATCATTATATGTTTAATGTTAAACAGGCAGCTGTTTCAAAAGTAGGCAAATGATAGTTGTTGTTAAAATTTTCCCTCTTCTGATAGAGATCTGGACAGACCCTAGTTCAGGTTATGTTTCATGAATTACACGTATGCACAGACACAGTAATCTGGACGTTGCTGACCTCATGGCAATAGCATATCACTAAAAGTGATGACATTAGGGAATAACCCCAATGTCCCTTTCCTTCATGCTAACCCACAGTTTCTTGTATGGTAGGTGGGTCATACTTAAGATCTCTGAACAGATGAAGCTGACACTTGCTGAGAGAATGAAAATGGTTATTTTTGAATTCAAATGAAACTGCTGACCAGGGATACACCTACAAGATGTACCAAAGATTCAACTGAAATAAATCCAGGGCCTTGGAGTCTCTGGAGGGTTCTAAAATATTTTTAGTAGGCACATGAAACAATTTAGGATTGGAGATTCTTTAAAAAATTTCTTCAGCTGTTTTATTTTATTATTTTACTTTTTATTATTTTAAATAAATAAATCATACTTGTCTACATTTACAGGGTACACAGTATACAATTATGATGATGATGTGATGTTTTGATATATGTATACAATGTGGAATGATTAGATCAAGCTAGTTAACATAGCCTTCACCTTGCTTAGTTATTTTTTTGTGGTGAGACATTTGAAATCTACTTTCTTAGTTATTTGAAGTATACAATATATTATTATTAACTATAGTTTCTCTGCTGTGAAATAGATTTCAAAACTTATTTCTCCTGTCTGTCTGAGACTTTGCATTCTTTGACCAACATCTCTCTATTCACCCACTTCTTCCCTCAACTGAGCATCTGGTAATCATTATTCTATTCTCTACTTCTATGAGGTCAACTTTTTCATATTCTACATATGAGTTGTCTTTCTGTGCCTGGTTTATTTCACTTAGCTCATCGTCTTCCACATTCATTCATGGTGTTGCAAATGAAAGAATTTCCTTCTTTTTCAGGATGACTAGTATTCAATTATGCATATATACCATATTTTCTTCATCTAGTCATCAGTTGATGGACACTTAGGTTGATTTCATGTGTTGGCTACTGTAAATAGTGCTGTAATGAGCATGAGAGTGCAGATATATTTGATCGAAATATTTATTCTGAAATATTTATTTCAATTCCTTTGGCTATATACCAAAGTATATATTCCAAAGACACATACCAATTCCAAAGGTGGCATTGCTAGATCATATAGTATTTCTATTTTTTAGTTTTCTGAGGTACCTCCATAGAGTTTTCAATAATGTCTGTCCTAATTCACATTCCCACCAACAATGTGCAAGAGTTCTTACTCTCTTCTTCACATCCTTGCCAACATTTATCTTTTTTATTAATTTTAAAAAAATTTAGGGGTTATGAGTGTTTTTTGTTATGTGTATTGATTATATGATGCTGACGTCAAGGCTTTCATTGTACCCATCACCAGAATAATGTACACTGTACCCAATAGGTAGATTTTTATCCCTCAATGCCCTTCCACCCTTCCCTCTTCTTAATTTTCAATGTATACTACAGGCCTTTATGAACATATGTTCCCTCATTTAGCTCCCACCTGTAAATGAGAACATACAGTATTTACTTTTCTATTCCTAAGATACTTCACTTAGGATAGTAGTCTCCAGTTCCATAAAAGTTGCTGCAAAAGACATTATTTCATTCCTTTTTATGGCTGTGTAGTACTCCATGGTGTGTGTGTGTGTGTCATATTTTCTTTATCCACTTACTCGTTCATAATTAGACACTTAGGCTGATTCCGTATATTTGCAACCATGAATGATGATGTGATAAATACTTCAGTGAAGGTGTCTGTTTTATAAAATGACTTCTTTTCCTTTAGATAGACACCCAGTAGTGGGATTGCTAGATTGAATGGTAGGTCTACTTTTAGTTCTTTGAAGGATTTCTGTACTATTTTCCATAGTGGTTGTTTTAGTTTACATTCCCACAAACAGTATATAAGCATTCCCTTTTCACCACATTCACACCATCTGTTGTTTTTGAATTTTTAATAATGACCATTCTGATAGGGGTAAGGTGATATCTCATTGTGATTTTAATTTGTATTTCTCTGATAATTAGTGATGTTAAATATTTTTTTCATATGTTTTTGGCCATTTGTATATCTTCTTTTGAAAAAATCTGTTCCTGTCTTTTGCCCACTTTTTGATAGAGTTATTTATTTTTTTAATGTTGATTTGTTTGAGTTCTTGGTAGATTCTGAATATTAGACCTTTGTCAGGTATATAGTTTACAATATTTTCTCCCATTCCATAGGTTTTTAATTTATTCTGTTCATTATTTCCTTTGCTGTGCAGAAACTTTTTAGTTTAATTAAGTCCCATTTATTTATTTTTGTTGCTTCTGTATTTGCTTTTGGGGTCTTAGTCATAAATTCTTTGCCCCTCTGCCAATGTCCAGAAGGGTTATTTTTAATGTTTTCTTATAGAAATTTTATGGGTTCAAGTCTTACATTGAAGTTTTTGAGTCATCTTGAGTTCATTTTTGTATATGGTGAGAGATAGGGATCAAGTTTCATTTTTCCGCATGTGGCTATCCAGTTTTCCCAACACCATTTATTAAATAGGGCATCCTTTCCACAGTGTATGTTTTTGTCTGCTATGTCAAAAAGAAGTTGGTCATAGCTATGTGTTTTTATTTCTGGGTTCTTTATTCTACTTCATTGGTCTATGTGTCTACCTTTTTACCAATTCTATGCTGTTTTGGTTGCTATAGCCTTGTAGTATAATTTGAAGTCAGGTAATGTGATGCCTCCAGATTTGTTCATTTGGCTTAGGATTGCTTTGGTTATTTGGACTCATTTTTGGTTCAATATGAAGTTTAGGATTCTTTTTTATGGATCTGTGAAAAATGATGTTTGTATTTTGATGGAAATTGCATTGAATCTGTAAATCACTTTGGACAGTACCAACATTTTAACAATGTTGATTTTTCTAATCCAGGAGCATGGAATGTTTTTCCATTTGTTTGTGTCACCTATGATTTCTTTCATCAGTGTTTTCTAGTTATCCTTGTAGAGGTATTTCACCTCCTTGAGTAAGTATACGCCTAGGTATTTTGTTTAATTTGCAGCTATTATAAATTTTATTGAGTTCTTAATTTGACTCTCAGCTTGACTCTTATTAGTACGTAGAAATGCTGTTGATTTGTGTACATTAATTTTGTAACCTGAGAATTTACTGAATTTATTTAGCAATTTTAAGAGTCTTTTGGTGGAGTCTTTAGGGTTTTCTAGATAAAAGTTCATATTGTTGGCAAACAAGGATAATTAGACCTTCTCTTTCCTGATTTGAATATCCTTTTTTTTCTTTCTCTTGCCTGATTGCTCTAGCTAGAGCTTCTAGTACTATGTTGAATAGAAATGGTGATAGTAGACATCCTTGTCTTGTTCCAGTTCTTAAAGAGAATGATTCCAACTTTCCCCCATTCAGTATGTTGTTGGCTGTGGGGTTTGCTATATATGGGTATTATTATTTTAAGGTATGCTCCTTCTATGCCTAGTTTGTTGAGAGTTTTTATTATGAAGGAGTGCTGGATTTTAATGAATGCTTTTTTCTTCTTTCCTTTAACGAAAACTGCCAAGTAATGCTTTTTCTGCATCTATTGAGATGATCATTTGGTTTTTGTTTTTAATTATGTTTATGTGGTAAATTACATTTATTGATTTGCATATATTGCATCACTGGGATGAAATTGATCATGGTGAATTATCTTTTTCATGTGCGGTTGGATTCAGTTTGCTAGTATTTTGTTGAGGATTTTTGCATCTATGTTCATGAGGGATATTGGTCTGTAGTTTTCTTTATCTACAGTGCCCTTTCCTGGCTTTGGCATCAGGGTAATATTGGCTTCATAAAATGAGTTAAGGAGGATCCCCTCTTTCTTGATGTTATGGAAAAGATACAGTAGGATATGTGACCGTTTTTGTAGGTCTAGTAGAATTATGCTGTGAATTCATTTGTTCGGGGGCTATTTTGGGGGGGATTTTTTACTACTGTTTCAAACTTGCTACTTATTATTGATCTCTTCAGGATTCCTATTTCTTCCTGATTCAAGCTTGGGAGGTTGTGTGTTTCCATAAATTTATCCATTTCCTCTAGATGTTATAATTTGTGTGCATAGAGGTTTTTATAGTAGTCATGGATGATATTTTGTATTTCTGTGATATCAGTTGCTCTTTTTTATTTCTGATTGATTTTATTTGACTCTTTTCTTTTCTATTTCTGGTTGATATAGCTAGTGGTCTATCAATTTTATTTATCTTTTCAAAAGACCAAATGTTTGTTTCATCGATCCTTTGCATTGTTTTTGTTTGCTTTTATTTCCATTTTGTTTAGTGCTTCTCTGAGCTTTGCTATTTTGTTTCTTCTGCTAGATCTGAGTTTGGTTTGTTCTCCTTTTTCTAGTTCCTTGAGGTATAACATTAGGTTGTTAATTTGTGATCTCTCTGTCTTTTTGATGTAGGCATTTAAGGCTATGAGCTTCACTCTTAGCACTGCTTTTTCTCTATCTCAGAAATTTGTGGAAACTTGTGTGGTCTTTGTAATTTAACTGGAAAATCTTTTTATTTCCATCTTAATTTGACTCAAGGATTGCTCAGCAGCAGGTTGTTTGATTTCCATGTATTTGTGTTGTTTTGAGAATTTCTCTTCAAGTTGATTTCTAGTTTTATTCTAGTGTGGTGTGAGAAGATATATGGTGTGATTTCCATTTTTCTGAATTTGCTGAGACTTGTTTTGTGGCTTAACATATGATCTATTCTGAAAAATATTTCATTTTCTGATAAGAACAGTGTATATTCTTCAGTTTTGGGGTAGAATATTCTGTAAATGTCTGTTAGATCCATTTGTTCTAGAGTCCCATTTAAGTCCATCATTTCTTTCTTGATTTTCTTTTTCTTTTTCTTTTTTGAGACAGAGTCCTGCTCTGTTTCCCCAGCTAGAGTGCCGTGGCATCAGCCTAGCTCCCAGCAACCTCAAACTCCTGGGCTCGAGCAATCCTCCTGCCTCCGCCTCCCAAGTAGCTGGGACTACAGGCATGTGCTACCATGCCCGGTTAATTTTTCTATATATTTTTAGTTGGCCAATTAATTTCTTTGTATTTTTAGTAGAGATGGGGTCTTGCTCTTGCTCAGGCTGGTCTCGAATTCCTGAGCTCAAACGATCTGCCCACCTCGGCCTCCCAGAGTGCTAGGATTACAGGCGTAAGCCACCACGTCCAGCCTCTTTGTTGATTTTCTGCCTCAATTATTTGTCCAGTTCTGTCAGTAGAATGTTGAAGCTACTGACTATTATGATGTTGCTCTCTATTTCTTTCATTAGATCTAGCAGAATTTGTTTTATGAATCTGAAAGCTCATGTGTTAGGTACATATATATTTAGGATTGTTATATTTTTTGTTGAATTGCTCCCTTTATCATTATATAATTACTGATTTTTTGTCTTTTTTTGCCATTATTCATTTAAAGTCTATTTTATCTGATATGAGAATATCTATTCTAGCTTGCTTTGGGTTCCATTTACATGGAATATTTTTTTCCATCCCTTTACCTTGAGTCTATGAGAATCTTTGCAAGTTAAATAGATTTTTTGGAGACAGCATATATTTGGGTTTGGGTTTTTTTTAATCCATCAGCCAAACTATATCTTTTAAGTGAGGCATTAAGACCATTTACATTCAATGTTATTATTGATATGTAAGACAGTGTTCTGTTTATCATGTTAGTTGTTACCAAGTTGCTCTGTTTTCTTCCTCATGTTACAGTTTTATTAGAGCTGTGAGCTTTAACTTTTGGGTGTTTTTATACTGGTGGGTGTTGATCTGTTCCATGTGGAGCACTTTTGAGCATATCTTGCAGGGCAGGTCTAGTAGTGACACATTCCCTTAGTGTTTACTTGTCTGGAATAACTATTTCTCCTTCATTTATGAAAATTAGTTTTGCAAGATACAGAATTCTTGTCTGACAATTATTTTGTTTAAAAAGACTAAAGATGAGATCACAATCCCTTCTTGCTTATAAGGGTTGTGCTGAGAAGTGTGTCATTAGTCTGATGGGTTTTCCTTTGTAAGATATTTTTTGCTTTCCCCTCTCCACTTGTAGTATTTTCTCCTTCACTGTGACTTTGACCAGATTTATGACTATGTGCCTTGGTGATGTCCTATTTCCCATGAATCTTTCAGGTGTTCAGTGAGCTTCTTGATTCTGTATATCTAAATCTCTAGTGATACCAGGGAAGTTTTCCTCCATTATTCCCTCAAATAGGTTTTCCATGCTGCTTGCTTTTTCTTCTGTTCCCCCAGGGATACCTAGGATTCTTATATTTGTTTGCTTTACATAGTCCCATGCTTCTCTGTGAGATTGTTCATTACTCTTAATTCTTTTTTCTACATGTTTGACTGACTGAGTTAATTCAAAAGTCTTTTGTTCAAGCTCTGAAATTATTTCTTCTGCTTGCTATAGTCTGTTGTTAAAACTTTATATTGTATTCTGAAATTTCCTAAATGACTCTTTCATTTCTATGAATTCTGTTATATCTTTTCTTATGTTATCTATCTCCTTAGTGATTTTTTTCTTTCATTTCCTGAATTATGTTTTTTTTTCTTTGTGTTGGTTTTCAACTTTCTCATCAATCTCATTGACCTTACTTGCTATCCATATTCTGAATTCCATATGTGAGATTTCAACAGTTTCCTGTAGGTTGGAGTCAGTTGCTGGAGAACTGTTGTGATTCTTTGGGAGTGTAAAAACAGCCTGTTTTTTCATGTTGCTAGAGTTTTTTTCTGGTTCCTTCTCATCTGGAGTCTCTTCTCTCAGCTCAAGAGAGATAGGTTTGTGGTACACCTGTTCTTCTCTGGTGGGAAGTCTATTGCTCAGTGAAGAGAGAGAGAAATCCCTGGATGGTGCATTTGAATCCTACTCTGGAAAATTGCGCTGGTAGGAGAAGGGCAGATGCACTATGAGCCTTTAACGCTGCTGCTCTCCTTCATCTTATCATTTCCCTGTGGTTGTCATGGGCAGTTGGTGTGCTGTGGTATGAGAAATACTCCTGCCCAGGTCTGGCAGTGGCAGCAGGGATTGGTGTGAAGTTGCCTGAGCATTTCCTCACCCTGGTCCCCCCAACACTTACCTTTCATTTTTTTGATAAGAGCAATTCTAAGAGGAATGAGGTGATATGTCATTGTAGTATTAATCTTCATTTCCCTAATTATTAATGATGCTGAGCATATTTTTAATATACATGCTAACTATTTGCATGTTTTCTTTTGAGAAATGTGTGTTCAGATCCTTTGCCCATTTTTAATTGGGCTGTTTGTTTTCTTGTTATTAAGTTATTGGAGTTCCTTATATATTCTGGGAAATAACTCCTTATCAAAGTTTGTAAATATTTTCCTCCATAGAGTATATTATCTCTTCATTCTGTTATTTCCTTTGCTGTCCAAAAGGTTTTCAGTTTGATGCAATTTCATTTGTTTATATGTGCTTTCTTAACCCAGACCATTGTTGTGGAACTTTTCCCCTATGTTTTCTTCTAGTAATTTTAGTTTTAGGTCTTATATTTTAAGTCTTTAATCTAATTTGAATTGATTTTTGAACATGGTGTGAGATAAACATCCAATTTCATTCTTCTGCATGTGGATAATCAGTGTTCCTGACACCATTATTAAAGAAAATATCCTTTCCCCATTGTGTATTCTTGGCATCTTTATCAAAAATCAAATGAACAATAATTCATGGGTTTATTTCTGGGCTTTCTCTCCTTTTCCATTGGGTGATATATCTGTTTTTATGGTAGTCTGATGCTATTTTGATTACAATGGTTTTACAATATATTTTGAAATCAGGGTGTGTGGTACCTTCAGCTTCGTTTTTGTTTGCTCAAGATTGTTTTGGCTTTTTGGGTTCTCCTGTGATTCCACGTGAATTTAAGGAAAGTTGTTTCTATTTCTATGAGAAGTAACACTGGAATTTTTTTTTTTTTTTGAGTCAGAGTCTCACTCTGTTGCCCAGACTAGAGTGCCATGGCATCAGCCTAGCTCATAGCAATCTCAAACTCTTGGGCTTGAGCGATCCTACTGCCTCAGCCTCCCGAGTAGCTAGGATTACAGGCACGTGCCACCATGCCCGACTAATTTTTTTTCTATATATTTTTAGTTGGCCAATTAATTTCTTTCTATTTTTAGTAGAGACGGGGTCTTGCTCTTGGTCAGGCTGGTTTCAAACTCCTGACATTGAGCAATCCGCCCACCTTGGCCTCCCAGAGTGCTAGGATTGCAGACGTGAGCCACTTGGCCTGGCTAACATTGGAATTTTGATAAAGATTGCACTAAATCTGTAGATCACGTTAGGTAGTAAGAACATTTTAACACTATTAATACTTCCAATCTATGAACAAAGGACACCTTTGCATTTATTAATGTTTTATTTCATTTCTTTGATCATTTTTGGACAGTTTTTAACATATAGATTTTTCACCTCCTTGGTTAAATTTATACCTATGTATTTTAATTTTTTGGCTGCTATTGTAAGTGTGCTTATTTTCTTAATTTTCCTTTCAGATAGTTCATCATTATATGTAGATATTATATGTATTATACGTAATATACACTATTAGTTTTTGTATGTTGAGTTTATATCCTGCAACTTTACTGATCATTTATCACTTCTAACAGTTTCTTGTTGGAGTCTTTAAGCTTTTCTATATATAAGATTATGTCATCCACAGATAGAGATAATTTTACTGCTTTCTTTCCTATTAAGATACATTTTATTTCTTTCTCTTGCCTAACTGTTCTGGCTAGGACTTCCAGTACTATGTTAAAAAGAAGAGATGACAGTGGGCATTCTTGTCTCGTTCTTGATCTTAGAGGAAAGGCTCTAAACTTTTCACAATTGAATATAATGTTAGCTATGAGTTTATCATATACAGCCTTTATTGTATTGATGTACATTCTCTCTATACCTAATTTGTTCAGAGTTTGTATCATGAAGGGTGTTGAATTTTGTCAAATGCTTTTCTGGCATCCATTGAGAGGATCACATGGTTTTTATCCTTTATTTTGTTAATATTTATTTATTTGTGTATGTTGAACCATCTTTGTATCCCAGGGATAAATCTCACTTGATCATAGTGAATGATTATTTTAATGTGTGGTTGAATTCAGTTTGCTAATATTTTGTTGAGAATTTTTGCATCTATATTCTTCATGCATATTGGCCTGGAATTTTCTTTTCTTACTATCCTTCTCTGGCTTTGGTATCAGGGTAATGCTAGCCTGATGAAATGAGTTTGGAAGTATTCCTTCCACTTCAATTTTTGGCACAGTTTGAGATGAATTTATATTAGTCTTCTTTAAATGTTTTATAGAATGCAGCAGTGAAACCATCCACTCCTGAGCTTTTCTTTGATGGGAGACTTTATTTTTACTGATTCGGTTCCCTTACTCATTATTGGTCTGTTCAGAGTTTCATTCTTCATGATTTAATCTTAGTAGGTTGCATATATCTAGGAATTTATACATTTCTTTTAGATTATCCATTTTGTTTGCATATAATTGTTCATAGTTGATTCTTATGATCCTTTCTATTTCTGTGGTATTACTTGTAATATATCCTCTTTCATTTTGATTTTATTTATTTCAGTTTTCTCTATTTTTCTAGTCTAGCTAAGCTTTTGTCAATTTTGTTTATATTTGTACAAAAACAATTTTTAGCTTCATTTATTTTTTATATTGCTTTTTCTAATCTCTATTTTATTTATTTCTGCTCTAATCTTTATTTCCTTCTTTCTGCAAACTTTGAGTTTAGTTCTTTTTTTTTTTTCTAGGTCCTTGTAGTATTACATTAGATTATTTATTGGAAATCTTTCTTCTTCTGATGTAGGCATCCATTGCTATAAATTTCCCTCTCAGGACTCTTTTGTTGCATTCCATAAGGTTTGGTATGTTGTGTTTTCATTTTTATTTGTCTCAAGGTCTTTTTAAATTTCCTTTTTGATTTCCTTTGTGATCCATTGGTTATTTAGGAGCTTGTTATTTAATTTCCACATATTTGTGTATTTTCCAAGGTATTTCCTATTCCTGATTTCTAGTGTCATGCCATTGTGGTCCAAACAAATACTTGATTAAGGGGCTAATTTCAATCCTCTTATACTTTTTAAAGATATTTTTTGGGCTAACATATTATTATCTATTTTGGAGAATGTTCTGTGTGTGCTTGTAATGATGTATATTCTGCGGCTGTTGGATACAATATTCTGTATATGTCTGTTAGTTCCATTTGGTCTAAACTGTAATTCAACTTTTTTAAAGCTAATTTTCTCTCTAGATGATCTGTCAATTTTTGAAATAGGGTTACTTAATCCCCTACAATTAATGTATCGTAGTCTATCTGTCCCTTCATTTAATAATTGCTTTATGTATTTAGGTGCTCTGAAGTTGGGTGAATATATATTTAAAATTGTTATATCCTTTTAGTGAATTGACACTTTATCATTATATAATGATCTTCTTTGCCTTTTTTTTATAATTTTTTATTTAAAGTCTATTTTTCAGATACAGACTCTCTTTTGGTTTTATGTAAACTATCTTTTCCATTCTTTCACTTTCAGTGCATCCTTAGTAGTAAAGTGAGTTTATTGTAGGCAGCATATGGTTGGATTTTTAAAAAAATCCATTCAACCTTTCTATGACTTTTGATTAGAGAATTTAATTCATTTACATTCAAGGTAATTATTGACAGATAAGAACTTGCTACTGCCATTTTATAATTTGTTTTCTGAGTATTTTAAAGTTTTTTAATTTATTTTTTCCTCTATTACTGTCTTCCTTTGTGTTTTGACAGTTTTCAGTTGTGTTATGTTTTGAGTCCTTTCTTTTTCTATTTTGTGCAATTACTACAGGTTTTTGTTTTGTGGTTAATATGAGGCTTACCTAAAACACCCTATCCTTATAACAAGTAATTTTAAGTTATAACAGCCTAACTTTAGTCACATCAAAAAACTATACTTTCACCCTTTCCCCACTACCTTTTATAATTTTTATGTCAAAATTTTCATTTTTTGTAGTTTGTGTCCTTTAACAATTTATTGTAGCTTTTTTTTTATTACTTTTGTCTTTTAAACTTCACGGTAGCTATAAAATTGCTTTATATATTTATGGTAAGCACTAGAGAATTCTCAATATGACTACATGTTACTTATACTATTGTTTCCTAGTTTCATTTGTTTGATTATTAATTAGAAGCCTTTCATTTAAGCTTAAAGAACTCCTTTTAGCAATTCTTATAAAGTAGTCCTAGTAATAATGAATTTCCTTAGCATTTGTTCATCTGGGAAAGTTTTTATTTCTTCCTCATTTCTGAAGAAAAGCTTTGCCGAGTAAAATATTTTTGGTTAACTGTTTGTTTTTCCCCTTCAGCACCTTGAACATATCATCCCACTCTCTCCTGGCCTACAGGGTTTCTGCTGAGAAGTTCACTAATATCATATTGGTATTTCCTTGAATATGATACATCTCTTACCTCTTACTGCTTTCAGTATTCTTTCTTTGTCATTGATTTTTGATAATTTGATTATGATGTGTCTTGGTGAACCCCTCAGTGGGTTGAATTTGTCTGGAGACATCTGAGCTTTCTGCATTTCATATTGTCTTTCTCCAAATTTGGGAAATTTTCAGCCATTATTTCCTTAAATAATGGTTTTTTTCTCTATTTTCTTCTTTTAAAGTTCCTATTACGTGTGTGAATCTTATTTCTCTTGATGACATCCCATAATTCCCTTAAGCCTTCTTCATCATTTTTCATTCTTTTTTCTTTTTGCTCCTCTGACTGGATAATTTCAAATTTCCTAGCTTCAGGATCACTGATTCTTTCTTCTGCTTAAAGCTTTCTATTGATTTTTTTTCAGTGCAATAATATTATTTATCTCTAGGATTTCCATTTTTAATTATTTCAATTTCTTTTTCCAAGTTCTCATTTTATTTATGAATTATTTCTAAAATTAATTTTATTTTCTCTCCATATGTCCTGAGTTCTCTGAATTTCTTTAAGATGATTCTTCTGAATTCTTTGTCAGTTATTTCACTGGTCTCCATTTCTTCAGGTTCCACTATAATAGCTTTATTAGTTTCTTTTGGTGATGTCCTAATTTCTTGATTTCTCATAATCCGTGGGTCCATGCATTTGTACCTGTACCTCTTCTGGTCTTTACAGGTGTTCTCTGGTGGTGATAGACCTTCACTATTTAGTCTAGCCTGGGATTCTAGATGGGCCAGCTGGTAGTCACCCCATATAAGCAGATCTTGGTGTCAGGTTTTCTACTGGGCTTGGCTGTTACCTGTACTCTGAGGTCAGATGGAACGGTTGGCTATGCTCTGTGGTCCAGTGAGACCACTGGCTATTCTCTGTGGTCAGGCAGAGCTGCTGGCTGGGCTCTGAGATTGCCTCTGATTAGTCAAGATTGCAGATTATTTTCCCTGACTGGGTGGTGCTGTTGTTTAGAATCTGTAGTTAGGCAGGGCCACATGCTAGGCTTCAAAACAAGATGAGTTCTCTGTGGTTGCTACTCAGCCACTCAGGGTGAGTAGGGGCAGAGGCTCTTCTCCACAGATACGTGTGGGCTTGATTTTGCTTCTGAGTCTAGGGTAGCCTTAAGCAGAGCCATGAGGCTTGGTTAGGTTGCCACTTAGCTGCTGGGACTAGGTGAGGCCACCTGATCCCTCTGCAGATAATTGCTGACCTATATTTGCTTCCTGGCCTGGAGAAGGCTCAAGGAGAGCACTGCGGCCTGGCTGGGTCACCATGCTTGGAGATTCTTAATTAAAATATTTAATAACTAAAAGGTCAGAATTAAATTGAGTTATTTGTTATTTATTCTAAGAACATTTTCTCTATATTTTCCTAATTCTAGAAATATAATAAAAAATAGCCTTGGCATAAGCAGGCTTTATCTTAAATAAATGATAATTACATTTAATGGGATGGCATTTTTATGATGTTCAGCTCAGCAAATCTTTGACACAAGGCAAAATTATAATGAAGAGCAGTAGGAAAGTCTCTTCTAGAATTGCCTCGAGCAACAAGGTATGGGTTTCACTGACACTGCTGTGACCTGTTGTCAGTAGGATATGTGCCCTGAATAACATTTCCACTGGTGGTTTAAAACAATCTCACTCATGCCACATTCACTTGCCACAATGCTGATATGGCTACTGGGTTGTTTTTGAGGTCTGTGTTCCATGGAATTTTTTCACCTAGACCTGCCACTTTTTCTTCTCGTTTCTTTTTGGCCTAGTTCTTATAACTGGCAACTGTTGGCATTCTGTGAGCATAGTACCATGGAGAATTGCTGTGCATGGTGAGATGGCTAGACCTCAAATTTAACATGTTTATAAATAGGGAAGATGTAAAGATAACCTAGATTATATTTTTTAAAACTATTTCCAAGGTTGATACATTGGCCCATTCAATTGTTCTCACTGTGAACATTTCAGAGCTTTCATGATGCTGGACAACTTCCTAACACCTGTTCAATACAATAATGAACATGCTGTCTAACCAATACTGAAAACAGGAACTGTTTCCTTCCTTGTTCTGAACAGAATATTAATGCAGCCTACAATTGCTTTAGCTTTGACACAGCCCCATTATATTGTTAATTTATTCTGAGTTGGCAGGCAGGTATTTTGCACAAGAACTAAAATTGAGCAAATTATCTCTATTTTGTGCTTATAGAGTAGAATTTGTAACCTGTACTCGTGATTTTACATTCATTCCTATTAAATTATAATTTGTTCCTTTAGTATATCATTTCATGTGTCAAGATATTGGAATTCTGATTTTGAATTCCAACATATTAGCCATCACACCCAGATATGTGAGGCTTGTAGAAGAGATAAACATGTGCAATATGTGCTCACTCAAGCCCCCAGTAAAACTACTGAACAGGCTAGCTCTGAGGACAGAGTGATCCTTCTAGTTACATATGGTCCATTAATCCACAACTTGGGTGTATTGCTGCTCAATTAAGTAAGAAGGCAGCCAAATGTCCTATCACTCAGCCCGCATGTGTCTTTTGTTTAACAGAGTGATCATGAAAGTACTTCCCAAATAACTCACTATAGTAAAGAAACACTGTGTCTGCTATATTCCTCTGAGCCTCTAGTCTAACCATTCAATCATGAAGGAAAATGATATAACTTTGATATGATTGTTGTGAGTGAATGCAAGCTGGCTGATATTAACCATCACTTCTTTTCCTAAGGGTTCATAAACCACCTGTTAAATAATTAATTTAAGACTTTCACTAAGGAGTCACATCTAGCCCATTATCATTAATTTTCATATTGTACCCTTTTCTCATTAAAAGGTAAGTATTAGTGCAAAAATTATGTATAAATAGAATATTCTCAGTTGATAATTGGGGCAAGAGACTGTGCTGCTATACTTAGTAAGAAAGAGCAACACAGGCAACAGAAACAAAAAACAAAGGGCATATTCAGTGAATGGCAAGGGCTCAGCATGATGGAACAGAGAGTTCTTGAATGGTATAATAAGAGTTAGATTAGAATGAAGGTTGTGGGTTGATCATGCAAGATGGTTACTGGGACCCTCTTGATGTGTTTGAACTTTACAAGTGTGAGTCCTGATCCAGGGAACTAAAAGTGGAAACAGAAAAAGGTGGCAGATGCTAGTGATATTTTTATGAAATAAAAAGATTAAAAGCTTTGACTCAGGGTGTGTAAAATAAATGACTATAATATTTTGGGTATTTCTGGCTCACAATATATTCACAGTGTTTACTAATTTACCATTTGTCATTTACCAGAGAAAGCAGAAATGAATTCTATTAGGAGTGGGAGAGAGGTAATGTGCAACAGATCTGGACACACGAGTCCATTATAGGGCACATTAAAATGGACACAAAAACCCGAAGTCCATCAGAGAGGACCGGACTGGAAATGTAGATCCTGGGAGTCCTCCCAGACTAGGTAGTGGAAGCTCAGCTAGGAGCCCCACTGTTTTGCCCAATTCCAGGGAGTACCATTCTCATAGAATTATATAGTGTGCATGATGCTCCCAGGAGTAGCTGTACTGACTGGCAGTATAAGAACTTGTTGAGATTGTAGTATAATATTACCATAACTGCATCTAGTAGTAAGAATAACTTTGTTCCTTTCTTTGCTTCACACATACCTTTAAAAGTCCTTCTTAATGTCTTCAGCCTTTTTTTTTTGTATGCCTGAGTTTTTTCTAGAACTTATTGACACTATTCATACAGATTCACACTGTATTGACAGTATTCATACAGATTCCTACTGGTGGATGTTCTTCCTTTCATATTTTGTTCACAACTGCTTCACAAATGAGCAAAATAAAGAGCTCCCTGTGCAGTTACATTAGCCTGTCTCTTTCCTGCTAAGACCATTTGTAATTGTACTACATGAAGGTTAGCCTCCCATCATCCCATCATGCTTGGCATAAATTGCTAATTTCTTTTCTGTGATGTTTTCTTTGAGTTCCACGTCATAAAGTCTTAATGATTCACGCTAAGCCACACTTACATTTTTATGAAAAAGAAATCAGGTCCATGTGGTTATGCTCCATGTTCCCCAGTGACTCAGCTGAGTTCTAATGACACTCTGCATCCCCTCTCCGCTACTTTCTCATGTGATTTATTACACATTTCTCCTCTGAATTCTGATCTTCACATGCTATTACTGTGTTCTTTAAAGTTTATCTCTGAATTCCCACCCGCTTGACCAACCTCTTAAACTTTTATTGTAAAGGTTCTTGGTCCTTGAGATCACCTAACAAATATTTAAGCTCGTATGTCCCTACCTCCTGGCCTTTTGCTACTTCCTCCCTGCAGCCCCCTCTCTCTGACAAGTCTTCTGGGCTTCCTCTCAGGCTCCTTGTCAACCTACTGGAAATTCCTTTTTGGACCACAGGAACCACACCAGAGATTTGGAGTTGGGGGAATCCCTGCTTCTACCAGTCGGCAGGCAAAGCGGAAGGGAAATTCCTCAATCAGAACATGAAACTCAGAACCAGAAAATGCTAGATTAATTCTCAGTGCTCTCATTTATCAGCTTTGTCATATAGAGAAAAACAACTTAAACTCCAGAACCTCTGTTTTCTCATCTATAAAATGGAAGAAATAGAATCCACAAAAAGCAAGACAGAGAATCCTTTGGATGATCATATGCAATAATACATGAGAAAGGATTCTGTAATCTATGTAAAGATAACAGACTCTTATTATTTTATTTTGTTGTTTGTTCATCTATTTTCTTTCAACTACAATGGCAAGAGATATGCTCCTAGTACTTTCAGTTGGAAATTGGAAGCGTACGTACCATAGAACATTATTATATATGGAGCGCAGGGGCAACATGATTATTGGCACAGTGGTAATCATTCAACAAATATCTATTGAGTCCCTACTATGTCCTAGCCTCTGCTGACAGTAAGATGACTATGATAGTCTTCGCTTAAGCTTATAAGAATTTCCATAGCAGCTGCCAGTCATTTCTCTAAAATGTCTGATCACGCTACTTTCCTGCTCGAAAACCTTTTTTTCAATTGTACATTCATTTTCAAAGAGCTTACTATTGCTGTCCCACTTGATAAATACTGGAGGCACAAAAGTCAAACACATCTTCGGTCATCAGCCCTTTCACTTTGGCCTTGTTTCCTGACTACACACTTTGCTTCAAATATTCCTAAAATGGCACCTCCTTTTAACTGATTGATTTCTACATATTTTTCAAGGCTCTGTTTAGCCTTAAGGGAGCATCCCTGCATCATGTGAGCTGAGATAGGGCCACCTGCATGCTCCCTGCTCACACTGTGCATGGTACCATAGGATGACTTACTACACAGGGCCTGCATTCTTAGACTGAGAGCTTGCTGAGAGAAGGGACCCATGTTTATTCCTCTCTGTGTGTCCAGGACCAGTTAGATACCTTGTCATCAAGGCTGCTCTCAATAACCATGGAGAAGGAGACACATAAACACATAATTAGTACAAAAGGGCTATATGCACAATAATGGTTTGTGCTCACTACTTTGGGAGCTTGACATGACCAATTCTGCTGAGAGATGCATGAAGACTTATCACCTTAGGAGCTACCTTTGGAGTTGGAGCTGTAGACTGAGCAGCAGCCTACCCAGTGAGAAAAAAGTGGTAGGAGACATGTGCAAGTTGAGGGATCAGGAAAGAACTTGGTTATTTAGGGAATAACAAGGGGGTAGATGGGCAGTAAAAGGAAAGGAGACCAAGAAGGATTGGTAAGACCAGACCATAAAGAATTTTAGACTTTCTCCTAAAGACAACAGGGAGTCACTGATATATTCTAAGTGCAAGAAAGATAGATTAATAAATTACATTGAGTTCTTCCTTGATTTCAGGTCCACGTGAGTTACATAATTATCTCTCAGTCTTTAGTCATTCTTTGTAATATTTATGTTTACCTGTTATTTACTATCTTTTATCTAAAATTTATTATTTTATTAGAGTTAGCTTTATTTAAAGAGGAAATTGTATAAATAACTCTCATACATGAGCAATTTGTCAATTTCCAGAAAAAAAAATATATACACATACACACACACTTTCTTTTTTTAAAAATTCATTTAGGTGTCAGCCCTTAGAACACAACAAGCTTTCTAGAATACTCTCAGGGACCTGAGCCATGCTCTGAGAAATACTAGGCTAACTGGCTCTTTGTGGGCTGATCAGGTTTGGCTCCCTCATTTCTACATCTGATGTAATTGTGTTAGAAAATGCCCCTTGGCTGTTCGTGGTGTCTCACTCCTATAATCCTAGCACTTTGGGAGGCGGAGATAGGAGGATCACTTGAAACCAGGTGTTTGAGACCAGTCTGGGCAATATAGCAAAGCCCCATGTCTACAAAAAAATTTTAAAAATTAGTGAGGTGTGGTGGTGTGTGGCTGTTAAGCCCATCTACTCGAGAGGCTGAGGCAGGAGGATTGCTTGGTCCCAAGAGTTTGAGGTTGCAGTGAGCTATGATGATGCCACTGCACTCTAGCCCAGGTGAAAGAGCAAGACCCTCTCTCAAAAAAAAAACCAAAAAAAAAAAAAACCAAACAAACAAAAAAGAAAATACCTCTTTTTCATATAAGAATCTTACAAACATAGTTTTTTTAACACAATCTCTACATAGTTTACGGGATTCTCTTTTCTCAGACTGATCTTCCTCCTCCGTGGTTCAAATTTGTACAGTTTTTCTATAGGTACGATGCATAAATTTTTCTTTAATAAAAACTCTCTGGTTAAAGAAAGTTGTTTAATTTTCTTATCTTTTGGATTAGAATGGAAAACTCCTCTCTCAACAAAGGAGCAACCCTATGGTAGTGGATGAAGTTTATGACTTTCACCAGGGCACATACGTATGTGATTACACTCAGTCGGATAACGCAAGTTCATGGACAGTCAGAGCTGTTGTTCAAGTGAGAACCATTGGTAAGTGAGATTTTTGTCTCAAGATTTGAGATCTTAACCCCAGTTGGCCAAATTAAAATTATCTTCCTTTGGCTTAGTAGAAAAAGAAAAAAATGATAGTCATATATTTATAGTCATGAAAAGCCTTGAATGTGGGCAAACATCAGTTTTCCCGCTAACCCAGTTCCCATCCCCCAGGGAAGGCTTGGTTCTGAACCATGTTCAAGCTGTCACAAGTTGGGTTGTCCATGCATTGGTCTCTGATTTGCTTTTGCAATAAATTAAAAATACATTAAATATATTTCACACACAGAAATATTAAGTGACATCCATATACCTATCACCAGCTTTAACCACATTAATGTTTTTCCATGTGTTTAAAGTCTTGTTTTATTTTTGTTCCATAAAGAAACAAAACATTGCAGATGTACCCTGAGGTCTATGTCCCATTCCTTCTTTTGCCCCTTTCTGTGCCAGTATAGTCACATCTTGTAGTTTATGTCCTTCCCATTTGTGTATTTATGCTTTTTCTATGTATGTATGTATCTATTAATAAAATATTGTTTTGTTATGGAATTTGTTTTGTGTCACAAGCACATGGCATCATACCGAGGTATCATTTTGCCAATTTACACCCTCAACAGTAATGCACAGATTCCTGTTATTCCCAAATGGTATTTGGTGTTATCAGACTTTTTGATTGGCATTACATAGGGATTTCTTTTTTTGTTTTCTCCCAATTTACACTGCCCTGACTAATAATTGGTTAAATGCCTTGTCATATGTCTATTGCCACATTGGATATTTCTCTCTGTGGCTTATCTATTTTTGCCCTAACTTTTCCTTAGGTTGTTCTACAAGTATCAGCATGAATAAACTACATGATGTCATTAATTTAACCATGGCTTACGGAGCCAAAACATAACAGAGCCAATCATTCATGCTTTGTATCAAAGACCCACAGAGTGGTTGACTTAGCTCTTAGTAAGATATTAATCAATTTTATCTCTTCTTTTATTGTAACATACAAACCACATGGAGCACCGAAGACCAAGTTAAACACCCCTGCCTATGCCTACATCCTGGCCCTTGCACCCTCTAGTACTTCAGATTGGTTTTATTTTACTTTATTTTAGATTTCATATATATTAGATTGCTCCTTGAAAGATAAGTTAGATGTGAACACGCCACTTGCACACTGCTTGTCCTCTCCAAGTGATATGTAAAATTGTTCTTTTACTCGGCCGTCACTCAGCCCTTCAAATTCTCAGTGGCATAATCTGCTTTTCTCTCACTCAAAGGACACTTTGCCCTATCTATTGCATCTATTTCAATCAAGCCTTCTCTGTCATCATTCCTATCTTCTTCATCGATACATTCATTCTTACATTTATTCTTTCCCACACAAATACTTACCGCACATCTAATACGTGTCAGGCTTGGAGCTAAGGATGTAAGAATGAGCACCTGAGCTCTTTATCTGGCCTCTGAGAACTTACCATTTGGGGAGCAGACAGGTGGGAAGTAGGCTACCACAATACAGTGTGGTGAGAGAAAGGGGAGCAGTGGGCATACGGGAGGCCCACTTGACCCAAACCTGGGGAAGCCCACCCAGGCCAGGCGAGAAGAGCTAGCTCAGTGAAGGTGGACGCTGCCATTCCAGGTGGAGGGAGCAGCACAGCTGTTGAGCAGGTGACGAAGGAGGATGTGGTACATCCAGAAGGAGCAGGAAGGTCAGCTGATGGGGAGGCTGTGAAAGAGGACTGATCTCACACTGTTATAATTAGTTTGGATTTTATCCCAGGAACAATGGGGCAGCACTGAGGGTTTTAAGTGGGAGAGTGTCATGAATAGATTTATATTTGAGGTCGATCACTCTGCTGTGTAGAAAATGGGTTTCAAGAGCAAAAATGGAGGTAGGGAGAGGAGTCAGCAGGTTGCTGAAGTCAAGCAGGCAATTGCTGAGGGGACCTGAACTGGGGAGTGGTGGGGGACAGAGTGAAGTTAGGAGGCATAGCTGAAGCATTTAGTGATCGGGAGTGGGAAGAGGGAAGGAGGAGCCAAGGGTGAGAGGCAGGTTTTGAGTCAGGCAAACAGGCCAACTTCCTGCAATGTACTGAGGCTGTCAGTGCAGAGGCCGACAGAGCACAGGGCTGGGGCGCAGCAGGTGTGGGTCCTGTCCTTAAAAGATGCCTCTGGGTGCTATGAGTAGACTCAGCAGAGGTAATGAGAAGGGCCTGGATGAGTGAGTCAACAGAACGTGACTATGGATTTTGTGTAGAAAATAGGAGAAAGAGAGAAATCAAGGATGTTTCAGTTTTCCGGCCCAGGCAAGTTGGTGAATGTTGGCACCATTTAATAAGACTGAAAATGCTGAAGAAAAACAGGGTTTAGAGGAGATTAAGTATGATGCTTGGAAGGTCTTGTAGTCATCCAACTCATGATGACAAGTGGGTATTTGGATAAACCAGCCTGCAGAAGTTCGGGCTGCAGATGTGAATGTGAGAATGGCCAACTTTTCTACGATACCTACAGCCAAGGAACTGAATGAGATCACCTAGGAAGTGGGGATAGAGAGAGAAGGGTCTATCACGGGGCCCTGGAGTACCCCAACACTTGGAAAGGTGGAGGAGAGGAGGAAGATCCCCAATGGAGCCAGAGCATGCGTAGGAGAACACACATTGTTGAGTGTGTGTCAGGGGAGGAAGTGAAATTGATGATGCAGAGAGAGAAAATCGCAGGCACCACGGCCCTTCCTAGGGAGGAGTGACCTGCACTCCCTGGGGAGAGCAGGAAGAGTGAAGGAGCACTGGGAAGAGAACTGACGTGCAAAAGAGGCCCAGAGGAACGGGTGCCCACAAGGACACAGAGAAGCGAGCACAGAGGTTGAAGGAGAGGACAGGAACGCGGGTTTGAAAAGGAGAAACGGTCTTGCAGAGAGCGTGGCCAACAGTGGCAATGGTGTTGAGAGGTAAAGTAGATTAAAAACTCAACTGTGCCCAGTGAATTTAGGTGCAAGGGTGTCACTGGTGACTTTGGCCAAACAATTTCAGTGGAATGATTGGAACGGAAATAAGACTCCATGGCAGGTGAGGGAATGGGGGAAATGAGCACAGAGGACTCTTTTTAAGAATTTGGCTGGAAAAGAAGGAGAATGGGTGAGGCAGAGATGGAAAGAAGAAGGTGTTTTCTCTTTTTTAAGACAATGAGACTGAGCATACTGAGCATGGGTAAATGCTGATGGGAAGAAGAGAGAGAGAGAGAAAGAGTGAGATAAAGACACAGGACAGAGATGGTGTAACTGAAGTAAAGTCCCTGAGAAGTAAGAGTGGATAACATCGAGAACAAAAGCCCTGAATTTTCCTTTATTAGGAGACGGAACACCTTCAAGAGGAAGTTTGACAGTGGATGCAAATTGAAAGTTTGTGGCAGGAAGCTGAAGGATAAGATTATTAACTAAGAGCTGGACTCTCCTTTGTTTTGAAACAAACCAGGAGTTTAAGGATGGATGTAAGGAGGGGGTGGGCTCAGATCTGCTTGACTTGTACAGTTTCTCAGGTGGAGTCTTCTTTCTCTTGGAGTGCTAGGCCAGATAGCATCAAAAAGAAATCTTGTAGGAGAAGACCAGGACAGGGACTCAAGTCTGCAAGGGATGAGCAGGGTTGGTGAGGAAGAAAAGGCACCCAGGCAAATACAGATTAATCAAGGACCGACGTTTTACTAACACCTGAAACCTGATGTCACAGTCATTCTGGGGACAAGCTTTTCCCATGGAAACTTGAGTTCCTAGACTTGTGGATTATGGATAAAATTTGAAGAGGGAGATACAAAACACTTAGATCAAACTGTGGCCATGCACCCACATCTTCAGCAAGAGGGCCTTCAGATTTTTCAATGCAAATAATGATTTTTATTGTCATCTTTTAGTGAAAGACACTAATCTCAAGCCAGACATTCTGGATCCCATCCAGGCCACACTGGAAGTAGAACTTGGTAAGCTGGGCTTTATCATCCTCGAATGACATGCGCGTCTGAGAGCAGGTCTAAGTGTGATATAAGGAAAAGAGCATCAGGCTTTCCAGTCAAACAGAACTGGGTGTGAATCTTGACTCAGCCTCTGACTAGTTTTGTGACCTTGCACATTGACTTAATCCTTCTAAACCTCAGTCTTTAAATCGGCAAATAAGTATCAAAACACTGATCTTACAAGGTTGCATTGAGAAATAATGGGACCATGTATGCTAAGTGGCTGGTGCATTGGATATGACTGATAGAGTTTAGATTATTTCTTAACTCCCTGCGGGAACAGGTGTTTATGTATATTGGTTAGGTCCATTGAGTACATCTGTAAATGTACCAACTTGGGTACCATTAACTCTTACGAATATGATGTTTGGTCTGGCCTTTAAAAGCCTTGCAGTGGAATACTACGAGTCCTGCTCAAACAATTTGCATTCCGAAGTAGTGTCTTCTGTTGGGTAGAGGGGAAAGTGGCTTCCCTGTGGTCTCCTTTTATTTTGTCAATTTCAATAACATCTATATCTTTTCACGCAGACAAATAAGAATTACTCTATTTAAAACCAATTGCCAGTTGTTTCACTAAAATAAGTGCACTTTTACCTGCGAATAAAAGATTTATTTTTGTAGGAATAAATGTAAAAGTAGATATTATGGTGTAAGATCAGTAGGTGGCAGTAGTGGCCTATCTTGATTACAGAAATTGCAGTAGCCATATGGTCAATATCACAAGAACGGAAGGAGGGAGAAAGGAGGAAAAAAATAAATTAATTTGAAATAGTCAAGTTAAATATGGTATTAGTGAATTTAAGGTATCACTGGTTAAAAAACATTAAGGTGTAATGATGAGTTTTCGAAAGGTATTCCTAACCGTTTCATGGTTAGATACTAACTGTGAGTCAGAGCATACCTGGGTAACCCTCGTGGAGAAAATGGGTAGAAAGAAGAAAATCTAATAACACGTGTGGTCATCCCTAGGGCATTGTTCAGAAAAGCATTGTTCAGAAAAGCATCTGAATATCTAAAGAATTTTTTCTTTAAACTACATGCTACAATAACCTCATGATTTCCATTTACTATAGAAATATTGGTTAGGAAAACATTTTCTATTGATGCACCTTGTTCTTCAATGGTGGTGTTGAAAGTAGAGCTGGTCACTGAAACTCCTCGGTTTCCTAGTGTCTCTATCAAGACTTTTAGTGATATGATCATGCTCATCTTCATTTTAGAAACATACAGTTACATGGTTGAGATAACAAAATCGCTCATTAAAGAGAAATATACCTGGTTTTGTGTATTCCTGAGTGAGAGCGATGTAGGTGTTTCATTATTTTCATTATTTCTGACACAACTGCTCTACCTGCAAACCTGACTGTCAGCAAACGGTCTACTGGGCAAGCGCCCCCGCCCCCCCACCCCACCCTCAAAGCGTTCTCATCATTGCCTTCCTGTTTTTTTGGCCTCTGCATTTTCAGGAAAGCCATTAACCATTAGCTGCAGAGCACGATTTGGCTTTGAAAGGGTCTTTAATCCTGTGATAAGATGGTACATCAAAGATTCTGACCGGGAGTGGGAAGTCTCAGCACCTGAGGCAAAAAGGTGAGAAAACTCTTGGACTCTATTCTCTGTAACCCAGAGGAGAAGCTTGCACCTTTAGAAACTTCTAAAATACACACACAGAGTCTACGGTGTAGCCAACAGCACCAATTAGTGGTGAAAATAAAAGTACAGAAATGCAAAGTGAAAAGGGCCATGAAGTGAAATATGTAAGTTGTCTTAAAGCTCAATTTGTAGCAACAGTGTGATGTGGCTGCTATAAAAGTCAAGCTATGAAGCAGACAGACATACTGACCTAGGCTCTAAGAGAAGTAGCACGTCCAACAAACGGGAAAGAAAGCCCCAGCTCCCGCGTCACTCGCACCATCCACTCAGAGCACGTGCTGAATTCAGGGTCCCGGATGTGCAGAGCAGTGTGGAAAGTGCCCAGGGGAAGTGGCACCATCACAAAGAGTCTGGCAAAAAAATATGTGAAGTGAATGAGGCACAGTTGAAGCAACTTAACTTGGAAAAGGAGACTCAGAGGTTGGCTCTCTGTCTTGATGTACTTGGGAGCTATCATGTATTATGAGAAATTAGACTTAGTTTGTTGCTCCCTGGAGCACAGAACCCCATTCAGTGGTCAGAATCAGGGGTGAGAGGTTTTGACCAATACAAAGGAAAACTCTAGACGTTTGGAGCTAACCAATGTCTCAAAAAGTTGGTCTCCAATCCCCAGAAGGGTCAAGGGGCTTGGGTCCAATCATCCCCAATCAGACATGTGGCTAAAGGATACATTCTCTCATTTTTCCAAGATCTCACCCAAACTAGGAGTCTATGCATTAAGTACCTTCTCCTGATTTGGGGAACATTTCAATGAACAAATATGACATCATTTTGAAAAGTATACATCATTACAAAAAATAAAGGACAGATTTTGATAACAACCAAAACATTTAGCGAGAACTCCTAAGTTCAGGAAAGTCACTGGGATCCATCTTAACCTGACATGACATTGAAGTTTGGAGTAGGAGAGTATGGCAAGGAGAGTATACTTTGATGTCACCCACGCTTGGGTTTGAGTTTCTTCTCTATCTAGTAGCAATGTGACCCTTAACCCTGGTGAGACTCCATCACCCCATCCATAATCCCTGGATAACAACGTCCACAGTGCAAGATCACTGCACGGGGCAGATACAGGCGGGGTGATATGCTTATCACAGTCTGTGGCTTATCACAGTCAGAGCAACACAGCCTAAAACACTGTCCCCATAAACATGATTTCTTAACGTGAAGACACATTGTAGACTGGCAAAATTGTGAGTAAATGCCAAGACTCACAACTCCCTGGATGGGACAGAATGGCACAGGCCCCAGAGTCATGCTGCCACTGACTGGGCAGCAGTGTGACCCGGGGCTGCTCACTCACCATCTTTGCCTTTTCCATGTCACTGGCTAAGTTGGGATGATCATATTATTATTTTGTAAGGTTTCTGGGAGGTGAGGAGCGGAGGAGATTAGAAAGTCCATATTCACTACTCAGAAGAGTGCCCGGTGCATAGTAAACCCTCAGTAGGAATTAGTCATTTTAAATATTATTCTTACAGTATTGTTATTATCTGTTCTCATGGGGAATTCTTAGAGTAAGGAAAGTCAGATGAGACCCCCAAGTAAATTACATCTTAGTGTAAATGCTTAGTAGAGTCAACAACTGAATCAAGAATGAGCCCTCTTTGACCATCTTACATTCTTCTGAATCTTCTTATATTATAGATCTCATAGTTCTTCTGAAAGCCAAACTGGTGGCTGCTTATAAGAGTTCCAAATGCTGCACATGGATGTCATTTTATGTAATTAAATGGGCGTGGTGTGTTTTTCTTCTCTCTTTTCCCAGTATTAAATCCACTCTAAAGGACGAAATCATTGAGCGTGATATAATCTTGGAGGAAGTTACTCAGAGTGATCTTCAGAGGAAGTTTGTTTGCTTTGCCCAGAACTCCATCGGGAACATGACTCAGTCTATCCAACTGAAGGAAAAGAAAGGAGGTACGCTTGGAAGTTTGCTTCCAAATCCAGAGAACATGATAGATTCATGTTCTGATGGATGGAGAACGGAGGCGAGAAAGAGTAATCTTGCTCAGTATTTGGAATGATATGTGCATATCACAGACCATAGCCTTTTAAAAAGCTGAAGTAGAAATTCCAGGTGAGAAATAGCTTTTAAATTGCTTTAAGAAGATGGCTAGAGATGAGGTTGATATCATTCATTCATTCACTCATCCAATTAATAGATGACTATAGTGTATGCAGGTTTGAATGTGTATAAGGCTCAAGCCAGACAAAGTTTGCTCCTGGGCTGTAGTGGATGCTCTATCGAGGTGGCTTCCCTCATTGGGGGTGAAGGGGAGCCCTGTGTTGGGTACCAGGGAGGGTGCAAAGGTAGGCCACACGTGACTCCAGGTCTCAGGAAGTTTAAACTTAGTAGGGATGATAACCCATGAAAATAATTTACAGTATACAGTATGAGAGATACAAATGGGTTGTGTGGAAGTTTACAGGGGAAAAATAAATAAACTGGCTACAATGTGTTCCCCAGGTCACGCTGATCAGGAATTGCCCATTCCCCTGGATCTAGCGTTTATTAGAAGATAGTCTTCAAGATGTGATTTAAACATTCCCAGGTTCAAAAGAACTGCTGCCAGTGGTGGCGATTTTAATAAAACAATGGGGCAGGAGAGGGTGCTGGGTGGGCCAGGCGTCGGTCTGAGTGGGCTCAGCCCAGGACTGCTGCCTCTGCCCCTGCTCACGGCTGCTGTGTTTCCCCAGTGCTGTTCCTATACCTCCTGCTTGGCACCGTCGGGACGCTGGTGGGACTGCTGGCAGCGAGCGCGTTGCTCTACAGGCACTGGATTGAAATAGTGCTGCTGTACCGAACCTACCAGAGCAAGGACGAGACGCTCGGGGGTAAGGTCACCCCAACATAGGACCCTCTGCCTTGCCCTCTTGTAATTGACTTAGAGCAGGACAATAGAAAATGCCATCACCGCCCCTTGACTTTGTTTCCTCAGCGTTATCTTAGGTGAGAAAACTTCAGATGCCTCCCGCCAGCCAGGGCGGAACTTGTGGGAGGACCTCAAGAAAAGGGGTGTCCCCTGATGGATAAAGTCATGCCCCTGAGGTTTCTAGACCTTCCTCCAAGTCTGGTGGCTTCACACTGGGGAAGGCTGGAGAAACGATGTTTTTTTTCATTCTGGTTGCCAGGAATCTTGTAGACAATGTTATTGTGAGACATGCTGGACTTGAGAATAATCTCTCTGCTAACCAACCTAAAGCAAGATGTGCAAACTTCTTAACAACTCTGTGCCTTAGTTTCCTCATTCATAAACTAAAATTGTAAAAGCATCAATCACAAAGGATGCTGTGAGGGCTCACCGACATATTTTTAAGACATATTAAGCATTTAGAATGGCACCTAGCACGTAATAAGCACTCAGCACATGACAGCTATTGCTGTTAATAGGTTTTGGGGACTGGAGCATATGCCCATCGTGGCTATTAGCTACTTTAATTTTCACAGCAATCTGCTAAACCAGGCAGAGAGAGATGAAGTCATGTGCCCCAGATCGAATCACTGTAAGGTGTTAGAGCTTGGGATTCAGGCCCAGGTTGTCTGGCTGACGAGTTCCCATCAGCTATTACTTCCATTAGCCTCATCTATACAATGAGAAGCTTTAGAATGGTGGAAGTGCTGCCAAAAGTAGGAAATCCTGCAAAATGCAAATACTATTACTATTAATAAAGTATCTGTCCATTTTCCCATGAGATAGGAAAATCATGTTCATTAATGTTTTCTTCTTTAGAACAGAAAAGCTACCGCTATTTTTTTCTAATCCTGGAATTTTCTAAGGTTAGAATGTTTGCAGTTTTAGTAAATGATTCTGTTGCTTGGAAAGAGCAGAATCCCGTTCTGCTGGATTTCATGGATAATTATTTATCTCACTGGGAGGCCTCTCCCAAACTCCAGTGCTTTTTCCACACTAGGAATTCAGTTAGGAGCTGTCAGATCTCTGGGGAAAGGGCTAGTAAAGAAATGCATCAGCTATATCTTTCTTTAGACTAATTACTGAGAATGCATACTAGAAATCCTTAGGCCAAAAATGTTTTTAAGATTTATTTTTTTTTAAGTTAGCTTTTTCAAATGGAGAAAATTATTGAATCCATGTCTTACCCGTTTCCCTAGGCAACTTCATAGGTCTTTTACTGAAATACTATTTACCTTAAGATTCTAGAGCTTGTGTAGAAGACTCAATCAACTGCAAAACATTTCAATGTGTCCTTTCTCTTTCTACATTGCAAAGACAAAATAGTAATCAGATCTGGAGGCAGAACAGGGTTTTTAAGCACAGTTGTGCAGTGCCCTCTGCTGGACAATGTGATGTTTTTCAGCAAAATGATTGCTTTGAGGTTAATGCTGAATATCTAAAATTTTAGAGAGATGTAGAATGTTAGAATTGTGAAAGACCAAGGAAGACAAATAATACTCCACTCTCTAAGTTTATGACTAAAGAAATTTAGTTTCCAAATTATAAAAAAATTCTAGCTTGCTGGGGTTTCACATGATATGGAAGGAATATAGGCAACTCTGGTGTATGACGAATTTACACTGCAAAGCACTTGCACGTACCTGCCAGCTGCACCCCTTGAGTTTCTCCTTCGCACCTTCACGATCAGGTGCTTCACAGATTAACATCCCGACCTCGCCCGGACTCTTTGGCCTCCTCCTTTCTTGAGTCTCGGACCTTACTTTTGGGTAGCTGCACTTCCACCTGCCTAGGCCTCTTTTTAGATCCACCTTGAGCAGACATACTGCTAAATAGCATCAGACACCAGTACTATTGTTTATCATTTTGTAACAACCTTTGATAAGGGTTGTGAGGAGTGCTGGGATATGAACCCTGTGTGTCTTATTCCAAAGCGAAGTCCAGTGTGTTAACCTTTGGAATTTTCTACTTCCAGTTTAGTTCCTTAGCATGTCCCAGTAATCAATGTGCATTTGTAATAGTATTGTCAACAGAAGCATATGAAATCCTTAAAATACCCTACAACAAATTCTATAAATATAGTTTCCCATTAGAAGGGAGGGGAATGGATATTTATCTTGTGCCTGCTACGAGCCAGACACTAAATACTTTATATACATTCGTTATCTTATGCAACCCTTAAAACAGCCCCCTGGGGAGTTAATGTTACCCTCATTTTACACATGGGGATTCAAACATAGGTGTATGAGCTGTCAGCTCTCCAAGGAGGTTTTTTTTTCTCCTACTGATGCAATGTATTGGGTGTTAGCAGTTCTTTGCTTACTGGATCTTATCATGCTTTGATAGTGCAGTCTCCTCTTTGATGTGTAACTAATGAGACAGAAACAATGCAGATGCAAAGAAGGCTCAGAGGAACTCCCGAGGACTTGAGATTTAATCATAGAAGGCCCCAGCTGTTTGATGTAACCTCAGTGACGATGCAAGAGTGCTTCATAAATTAGAATTCGATTGTGGGTGGACAGTCAATACCACTCAGCGGTGTGGTTTTGAAATGGACGCAGCTACTGCTGTTAATTTTTTGAATCAATTTTGTAAGGATCTCAGATCTGATTTCTTATCCATTTACCATATGTTTCAAGCACGTGTGTGTGTGTGCCGTGATAGTAAAAAATTGTAAATGGCTTACCTTTTTTATTGTTCCTCTTCCTCAGATAAAAAGGAATTCGATGCTTTTGTGTCCTACGCGAAATGGAGCTCTTTTGAGAGTGAGGCTGCATCATCTCTGAGTGAAGAACACTTGGCCTTGAATCTGTTTCCTGAGGTTTTGGAAAACAAATATGGCTATACCTTGTGTTTGCTTGAAAGAGATGTGGCCCCAGGAGGAGGTAGGTCCTGCATGCCAAGAAAAAATACAGCATAAAAAGAGCAGTTAAATGCAAGCTCTTTCTAAGTGTTTTCTGTCATTCTTCCTTTTGGGATATACATCTTTTTGTGAGGTTTAATGAACTTAGAATATCTTGGGCAACAACACATAAAAACATGTATTCAAATGACCTGTACCATCGTCATCAAAAAAAAAAAAACAACAACAAAATCCACTTTCAGAAGACAACAGTAATATGGGGCCCTAGGAAGACCTTCCAGAACAAAGATATCTTTCCTGGCTTCACAGTAGGAGCTTGTCTCTGTTGTCCCAAACAGGTGCCTCCCTACCCCCAATCCCCGATTTCTGGGACTCTGCCCTACACAAACCTCAGCATGGTTCAAGCAGGCTCCTCAGGCCTGGGCCCAGCCCTGGCCACCATAAGACATCCAGACCTCGGGCTGTCCTGGCCTCCCTGGGCTCAGATACTCCCACCGAGGAGTCTGGGACATTCCAGGACCCTGTTATTCCAACTTGCCTAGTTCCAGTGTGCTTTGCTTGTAGAGGAATTGGCAATGTGAGGAGTCAGATCACAAAGGGAGGAATGTAAAACTGAGGGTCATCAGACACTAGAGTATATCTTCAATTATTGATAGAGTTGATACATCAAAAATGATAGCGTAAACATGTCTCCTTTCCTCCTCATGTAAGAGTACCCATTACAACGAACTCTGGATAGATCTGGGAGATTCAACGTTATTGTGACTCACGGTTTAACAATTTCAATTGATAATATTTAAATTCTTTATTCCCAGTCTACACAGAAGACATTGTGAGCATTATTAAGAAAAGTAGAAGAGGAATATTTATCTTGAGCCCCAACTACGTCAGTGGACCCTCTGTCTTTGAACTACAAGCAGCCGTCAATCTCGCCTTGGCTGATCAAACACTGAAACTCATTTTAATTAAGTTCTGTTGCTTCCAAGAGCCAGAGTCTCTACCTCATCTTGTGAAAAAAGCTCTCAGGGTTTTGCCCACAGTCACTTGGAGAGGCTTAAAATCAGTTCCTCCCAGTTCCAGGTTCTGGACCGAAATGCGCTACCACATGCCTGTGAAAAACTCTAAAGGATTCACGTGGAACCAGCTCAGGATTATTCCAGGGCTTTCTCGCTGGAAAAGACTCAGTAAAACAGAAGCCACTGGGAGGAGCTCCCAGCCCAGTGAACGGTGGAGCCACCTCCCCTCCAGTCCCAGGGACAGAGATACTGCTGGGCAGAACGCACAGCACAGATCAGGCTGATAGGAAATTGAAACAGTTTTCTGACAGCCACAGACAAGCCTGACAGACACTGGAACAAGACTGAGGCTGTGGTTTGGAGCCTTTGATTTCTTGGACTGGACAAAGGGGGAGTAAATCCTCTAGACCTTGCGTACACTCAGCACACAACACGCCCGAGATCTGCCTAGTGGTCTGAGCAGAATCAGCAGGTGCACCTGCCTGGTGGCCATGGACTGTCACATCTACCTTTTATTGTACATATGACTTTATGTACACTTGCTGTCAAATAAATATTTTTATTAGAAATGAATGATTTAAACTCTGCCTAAAGCATTTCTGTAAAGAAGGCAATTTTTATTCCATGTTCTCCCATCAACTCTGGAGCACAGAAAGTATCAAAGGTTGAGACTGATGGGACACAGAGTAGACAGGGCTGTTGTTAGTTTCTACTGTGGCCTTACGGGAGGTGTCACCTCTGGGTGGAAGGAGCCCTTTCCTTTGGGCCAATGCAGTCTGTGCTAGGATGTAGGCTTGGGGAGAAGGGTAGGGTTAATCTTAGTTCCTCCTTGTGCTATTGGTCAGAGACCTTTGTTCTGGACATAAAGTATACAGCCTCACCCTGGACCACTGGAAATAGGAGCCAATTGGGCCAAAATTATTAGGACAGTGAGGAGACAGGGAAGGTGTGAGCAGTTCCATACAACTTAGAGAGGCAGTGGCAAGAGTCAGCAGCCATGCTAAGAGTCTGGGAAATCAATGCACACACTGGTTAAAAGGCAGCAAGAGTGGAGCTTGAACAGGCTTTAGTCTGAGCCATTTGTGTACTGTGTGCTTCCTGACCCAGTGGTTTCAGTTTCAGCCCTCCTAAGTAACAGAGTGATGGGCTGGAGGGCTAGACAAGGCTAATTTCACTCTCATAATTTTGTTTCCTTTACGACAGTTCAACCCGCAGTTAAAATAGTGTTCTGGTCATACATGGATATCAAACCCTCACACTCTGTCCTCCCTGATGGAATGGAGTGATTCATCATTTGAGCAATAAAAAGAAGCAACTTTTGGACTCATTCACATGTAATGGGTCATATCCACGCAATGTGATTGAGTTCAGAGTGGCTAAAAGTCCTGGCCATCTGGCCACTCCTGGTGCCTGTATGAAACACTCTTCTGCTCATTCTTCACAGAGGCACCCACATCATAAAAACCACCGTGGCTTTGGCACCAAGAAACATCCTTGTTGGAAATTTCAGTGATAGAGTTAACGATGAGTTAAAGGGTATAAATTATTCCTGGAGGAAGTTTCTGGTGGGAAGGATCATTGCAGGGTGTCAGTGGGGAGGAACCCACACAGTCATTGTGCTTTTGTGCCCTGGTGATGGCCAGGATCCCTGGCTTTTCTGCCAGCTGCTGAGATTTAAGGCTCAGAAATTTCTTTTGGCCAGTTCATTCAGGTTTATCTTATTCTCAGATAGATGTTACTGTACCTGTGCTATCCAGAGGTCTAGAGTTTTGTCCTTAGCTTTATAGGAAATCAAACTGAGGCTCAGGTTTGTACATACACAAAAGGATACATATCTAGCTCTGATATTTACGGGATATACTCTTTCCAGGTTAGTAGGTACCCTGAACATGATAAATTAGCATTCAGAACAAAGGGCTATTTATATTTCTTACATGTAAGTCAATCAAAACAAAGCAGATAACCAAAACAAGTGTTCTATGTATAAGAGACTGGTTGTAATCAAACAATTGGATGCAGTGGAATATAATTAGTAAAAAAGTATTATTATTATGGTGTTCTCTTTCTCTCTGAAAAAGTGTGGATGATGAAAAGTTTGGATGATGGCCAGCCTATTTCTAATACACACTGTAGAGTGCTCCTTCCTGACCCTGTATGATAGCTCAGGCATTTTTAACAGCTTTCCCGGTCTCTTTTAGTTTTTAATATCTGTATTTAACGTATCAATTAGTTCCAGGTTGTAATTCCAGGTAAGATGCAGTAAACACACATCATCCTGTCTCTTCCTCTTATTTCAGCTACAAAACCTGTATAAAATGCATAAAAACATCAATTTGAGGATTCTAAAAAGTAAATAAAAGCCGGAAGATTGCAGAAGACGAGAATTCAAAATTCCACAATTTAATTTTCCTTGAATTCTTTGAATTCTTCTTGAATTAGCCTCTTGGCTTAGTACAGTTTGAAACCCAGAAGTAGACCCCAGTGATAACAGAAAGTGCTCCAGAAGAAGCTCTCTAGTTCTAGCCTGAAGACTAGGAAAGGGATTTCCTAACTCTACTGCATTTTCTCTTCTATGCCCTTTAACTACCCGGCCCCTAAACAATCTTGTGGTGGCAGCAGTGGCACCAACAAAAGCAGTGGCAATAGAGGTCCTCAAGGGCCTACATCTCTGAGGAAGGGGAATTGTCCACTTTGATGTAAGGAGCTGTGTTTCCAAGAGGGTGTGGCAAACTTCTATTGGTTTTTTTCTCTCTTCGTGTTCTCTTACCATTTGGTTACACAGTGGGGTAAATAAAGCCCCAACACTCTGGCCAGAGAACTGCACAGAGGAGAGGAGGCTTATGGAACCAGAAAGTGCTGTGGAGATGGCAGACAGAAAAGGGCTCAGGAAAACGAACCCATAAAGCAGTTGATAAACTCCTGGACTCATCCCCAACCTGCACATATATGACTCTGACCTTAAAATGGAATACTATAAACTTTGAGAATGGAACTATAGGATAGAACACTTCTGAGACCCAGACTGGCCACTGTAAGTACATATATTTATATAGGCTAGGTCCATACAGGACTGAAAGGCAGTGAAGTAGAACTGACATTGAAACCACAAGTCTGCTTAAAGTTTGGGGCCTTAATCCCACTGGGTCAACTGCCTGCTGAAACAAAAATAACATTCTGTATAGGATTTTAACAAGACTCAGAATTGTATACCATAATATTTAAAACATTAAGGAGGCAATCTGTTGAAAGCGAAAATATGACATTTTCTCACAGCATTTTCAAGGTAGGTAGATGTGATATGTAAGTTATCTACAACATAAAGGAGAGAGAGTAGGGAGACTTTTATGATAGTAAGGTATCTACATACCACTTAAAGTGGTAAAATACTGATTCTAAGTAGAATGTGAAAATAGTAGTATGTTATATTTTCATTCATTGGGCAACCACAAAAACAAACAAAAAACCCAAATAGTGTTAAAACGTGATAGACAATGGAAAATTATTCAGCCTTTAAAAAGAAGGAATTGATGTGATATCCTACAACATGGGTAAACTTGAGAACGTTATTCTAGGTGAAATAAGTCAGGCACATAAAGGCAAATACTGCATGATTCCACTTTTATGAGGTATCTAAAATAGCTAAATTCATAAAATCAAAGACTGAAATGGTAGTTATCAGAGACTGGAGGCCAGAGGAAATGAAGAGTTATTAATTAACAGATATAAGGTATCAGTTAAGTAAGATAAATAAGCTCTGTGCAACACTGTATGTACAGTCAACAATAATGCATGGTACACTTAAATTTATTAAAAGTATAAATCTCATGTTAAGTGTTTTTACCACTTTATTCCATTTAAAAAAAACCCTACATTTTTAAATGGAATAATAAAAATGTTTAAATAACCCAAAAGAAAAGAAAAACAAAGGAACAAAAAACTGAGGATATAAGCAGAAATAAAATAATAAAAGTGTAGACAAAAATACAAACAATAATTATATTAAATATAAAATGTCTAAGCATAATAATTAAAAGACAGAGATTAACATTATTGATTTTTTAAATGACTCAACTTTATTTTTATTAGAGATATCTCCTTACAATAAACATACTTCAAATATAATGACAAAGGTAGGTTAAAAGTAAAATTTTAGATGCAAATACATTATATGAACATTAATTAAAAGAAAGCTAGAGTGCCTATGTGAACATCAGCTAAAGCAGATTTCAGGGCAAAAAAATTTACCAGGAATAAAGATAAATATTATATTATGATAAAAGAATAAATTTACCAAGAAGTCATAACAATCTTAAATATGTGTGCATCTAACAAAAGTGCTTTGAAAATACATAAAGAAAACATTTACAGAACTGAAAGGAGAAATAGAAAAATCCACAATTACAGTTGGAGACTTCAACATTCTTCTCTCAGATATTGGTAAAACTGGTAAACAGAAATTTAGCAAGGATGTGGAATAACTGAACACCACCACTGAACTGGTGTTTTTCTGGACCTACTTGACAATCTGCTGAACAACAGCAGAATACACATTCTTTTGATGTGCACATAGAACATTCGCCAAGATAAACCATATCCTAGATTGTAAAATAAATATTAACAAAAATTTAAAAATTGAAATTATACAAACTATGTTCACTATTTATAATGAATTTACACTAGAAATTATTAACAGAAAGATGACAGAAAAATCTGAAAACTCTTGGAAATTAAACAACACATTTCTAAATAATCAATAGATAAAAGAGGAAGTCTCAAAGGAAATGAAATAATATTCTTAGATGAGTGAAAATAGATATACAACATATCAAAATTTGCTGGGTGAGACTACAGCCATGCTTAGCGGGAAGTATATAATATTAAATACTTATAAAAGAAAAAATATCTTAAATTAATAATCTAAACTTCCACATTAGGAAGTATGAGCTAGGAAATAATAAAGATAAGAACAGAAATTGATTCCAATGACTATCAGAAAACAGTAAAGAAAATCAATATCACCAAAAGCTTGTTGTTTGAAAAGATCAATAAAATTGATAAACCCCTAGAAAGACTGACCAAAAAAAAAAAAGAAATGAAGGCACAAATAACCAATATTAGTAATGGAAGAAGAGCACTGCAGAGTGCTCACATGTTAAAATGATAATAAGAGAATACTATGAATACTATATGGATACATATCTGACAACTTAAATGAAATAGACAAATTCTCAAAAACCACAAACTGCAAAAACTCACCCAAGATGAAATAGATAATTTTACTTGGTCATAACTATTAAAGAAATTGAATTCATATTTTTAAATTTCTGAAAAAGAAATCTCCAGATCCAGATGGTTTCACTATCTAATTCTACTAAACATTTAAAGGAAAAAAAAAACAACAAAAAAACAATTGTACACAATTTCTACCAACAGGAAACAGAAGAGGAAGGAACATTTCCCAAGTAATTTTATGAGGCCAGAATTTTTCTAATACCAAAACCAAACAAAGAAAACTACAGACCAATATTTTTCACAACAATGACACAAAAATATTCAAGAGAATATTAGCCAATTAAGTACAGCAATAATAACACACCATAATGAAGTTGAGCTTATCCTGGGTGTGCAAGGCTAGTTTAATATTTAAAAATCGCTCAGTGTAATCCTCTATTCTGTGGTCCCCGACTCCTGGGCAGAGGACCAATACTTGTCCATGGCCTATTAGGAACCAGGCCACACAGCAGGAGGTGAGTGGTGAGCAAACGAAGCTTCACCTGTATTTACAGCCACTCCCCATCAGTTGCGTCACTGCCTGAGTTCCACCTCCTGTGAGATCAGCAGCAGCATTGTATTCTCATAGGAGCACAAACCCTGCTATAAACTGTGCATGTGAGGAATCTAGGTTGCACACTCCTTATGAGAATCTAATGCCTGATTATCTGAGATGGAGCTGAGGCGGTGATGCTAGTTCTGGGGAGTGGCTGCAAATGTAATAAATGTAATGTACTTGAATCATCCTGAAACCACACCCTCCACCCCTGGTCTGTGGAAAAACTGTCTTCCATGAAACTGGTCCCTGGTACCAAAAACGTTGGGGACTGCTGCTCTATATTAACAGTCTAAAGAACAACCACATGATCATACCAACTGATTCTAAAGAAACATTTGAAAAAATTCACCAGCCATTCATCCATTCAAACAAAAAACTATAGCTAAAAATCATACTTAATGGTGAAAGACCATATGCTTTCTCTATAAGACTGGGAAAAGAGCAAGAATATTCCATCTTCCAATACTGTAGAATCTTTTATAAAAATTTTCACCAATGAAATGAGGCAAGGAAAAGGAATTAAATGCATGCAGTTTGGAAAGAAAGAATCTCTCTTTATTTCTGCAAATTTTTCAATAGAAAATCCAAGAAAATCCAAGTAGAAAATCCAAGAAAGCTAGAAAAAAATTCCTAGAGCTAATACATGAGTTCAACAAGTTCTCAGGATACAAGATTAACTTGTAAAAATTGAACATATTTCTATTTCTAGTGACAAACAATTGAAAACCAAAAATTAAAAGGTATAACCACTTCTAATAGCTCAAAAAGAAAAAAGAAAAAATACTTAGGTATAAATCAATGGAACATGTGGATATTGTGTAAGTTGAAATCTATAAAATGTTTATGAGTAAAATTAAAGAACAAATAAATGAGGAAGCATAGCATGTTTGGTGACATAAAGATTCAATATAGTCTCAAATCAATAATTCTCCCCAAATTGATTTAGATGTTAAATGCAATTCCAACCACGATTTTTTGTAAATATAGGCAAACTGATTCTAAAATTTATGTAGAAAAGCAAATAAACTAGAATAACCAAAGCAATTTGCAAAAGTAAGTAAAGTTGGAAGAGTCACACTACTCAATATTATGCATCAATAAAATGTTACAGCATTCAAGGCAGTATGATATTGACAAAATGATAGATCAAAGGAACTGAGTAGAGAGTCCAAAAATACACCCACACAAATATGGCCTGTTGATTCTTGACGAAGTTCCAAAGGCAATTCAATAAAGAAAGGGTAGAGTTTTAAACAAAGGGTGACGGATCAGTTGGATGCATGTATGTGCATATTGCACATATGCAATATGAATCTCATGCCTTACACAAATATCAACTCAAAATTAGCCATAGATCTCAATGTAAAACCTAAACCTATAAAACTATAAAAAGAAAATATGACCTAGCATTAGGAAAAGAGTTCTTAGATATGACACCAAAAGCATAATCCATAAGAGAAAAAACTCATAAATTGGATTTCAACACAAATAAAAGCTTTTTATTTCCCAAGAAAAACACTGTTAAAAGAATGATAAAACAAGCTTTAAACTGGAAAACATTATTTGAAAGTCACATATCCAACAAATGTATATCTTGTATCGAGAATATATTAATCTAAAGATCTCTCCAAATTCAATAAGAACAAGCAAACCACCCAATAAAAAAGGAGCAAAAACTTGAAAGTCATTTCACAGAAGAGGATATGCAGATGGCAAATAGGCACATGAAAAGACCTGCAACATCCCATGCATTAGGGAAATGAAAATGAAAAACACAATGAGAAAAACCCCACACTCACTGCAATGACCAGGGGTGGGGATCCTGGGGAGAAAGAAAAGTCACCTGACAATGCAAAATGCAGATACGAGTACGGAGCACCTGGAACTCCCATGAGCTGCTGGTGGGAATGTAAGATGATGCAGCCACCCTATAAAACAGTTTAACAAACATTAATGTGAAATAGCCACTGACTATATGTTCTAGAAATCCCACTGCTAGGTATTTATCCTAGAGAAATGAAAATTTATGTTCACACAAAAACCAATACAAGAAAGTTTATAGCAGCTCTTCTCATAATCATCAATACCTAGAAACAAATTCAATGACCTTCCACCAGTATGTATCAGTTTTTGTCTAATCAAGAGAGAGAAACCACACAGTACATTTAAAAGGAAATATTGATATAAATAATTATTTGGCTAGGATAAGAGAGTGATAAAGTTGTGACTGGAACTCCAAAAGGTAACTCAGGGCTGAGGAAGAGTGGAAAGACTAAGTTGGAAGTGGTCCCCTCCCCAAGGCACGTGGCCCCTCCTTTACAGTTCAGACAACGAACTTTAATGTCTCCTTTCAAGCTCAGACATTGTTAGATGAGATGTGGTGCAGCCCACGGACTGGCAAAGATGCTCTCCTTTTTGCTTGGGCCAGAGCTGGTCCACAGTTGCTGGGAAAATGGAAGCAAACCTACAAGGCATAAACAAAGCATGGCTGGTGGTTGGACATGCCACATGGGTCAGGGCATGACTGCGGGTCATGTGGGAAACAAAGCTTTGGGGTGCAGGTGAGCTGCACCTGATGTGGGGGTGCATAAGGCATTCGGAGTGCCGCTGTGGGCATAGGGCCAGAGTGCAGTGTCCATGTCAGGAGGAAGTGGGGAGGTGGTCGTCTGGGCAAGGCTAGGACTGTGAGGTTGCTGAAAGCCCACTTCCTCTGAGTGCATGGCCAGGGCAGAGCACACACATACACACTGCTGACTGATGGTGCCACACAAGCAAGGACAAACAGAACAAGGCAGCTGGAGCCAGGAAGACTGCTGCTCCTCCAGCTCCCTCTACTGAAGAGCTTAACACTATGTTCACTTTATGGGATAAATGCCTCAGAAATTTAACCCATTACACAGAGCAGGTACCGAATGGTGAATTTGCAGCTGAGAGGTAATATAAATTGATAACTGGCACAAGGTGAAGTAATCAACAAATAACTGTACATGCAAACAATGGAATACTTCTCAGCAATAAAAAAAAACTCATCATCATTGAGGCATGCCACAAGTTGGATGAATCTCAATATAGTATGCTGAGTGAAAAAAGCTAATTTCAAAAGGTTACATTTTTCCATTTCTATGACATTCTCAAAATAGCAAAACCAGTGACAGAGAACTGTGGTTTCCAGGGGTTAGGGGTTGGGGAAGTTGTGACTCAAAGGGAGAACACAGATAGTAAGTAACCCCACTGTCTTGGTGATTATGTGACTCTACATCTGTATTAAAAATACATTCAACTGTAACATAAATGAGCTAATTTTATGGTATGTGAATTTAACAATAAAAATTTTAACTGCACTCCTTAATCCCACTGGTACTTCCACTGCTCCCGGTACACCTGATGCATGTGATCACTTTGGTTCCACCTCATCTCCAGCTTCCTCCAGTAAAGCCTCTAACGGTCAGTTCTTCCAACGTGGCTCCAACCTGGCTGTCTTGCACGGCATTCACCTGGCTTGTAGGGGAGCAGTTGCCCACGTTCCCCACCATTGCTCCCACCGTTTCCCTCCCTTTCCTTGCTTTCCAATTGCAGGGTTGTTCCGGCTGAACTCCCACTGTCAATGATATTCTGTTAACGGTCAGGCACCCATCTGATCTTTGAATTTCCCAAATTCCAAACTCATTCAAGATTTTTAAAAAAACTCTTCTACATCTGAATCCCATGAATGCTGTAGGGGTTAGCTCTGTACACCTGCAGCAGAGGATGAAATGTCAGTCCTCCTATTGCTGAAACCACAAGGGGGTTTTGGACTAGGTCAAGTTGCTCATCACACAAAGATCCAATTATTGAGGCAACGAAGATTGCCAAAGAAGAAAGGAATGTTTTAATATGAAAGATGAATTGACAGGAGAGCTGGAGCAGCTGCCTCCAATCTATCTCTCCACTAACCAAGCTGATAGGCTTTGAAAGGAGGGGCCAGGTGCCTTGGGACAGGTCATGGTGTAACTAATAAGGGTGTACATGCGCTGGGGGGTAGGTTCTGAGGGATGATGAATTTTGGTGTCAGGAAGTCTACCCAGGGGTGTTCAGAATCTCGGTTCCTTTGACTTGCAGAAAATCCACCATTTCTGGGAAACGACTCAATAGGTCAAGCTGTTAGTTAAGGGAGAGGATTATTAAAAACATATAGGTGTCACTGAAATTTGTTCATAGAGCCGGTTACACCCCCAGCTGGCAAACAAGCCCGTGTCTACGAGTTGTTCTCTTGGAGCTCTCTCACTGGTGGGGCCGGACTGCCCTTTACACAGGTCACTAGGAGTTGTGATTGCTGGACCAGTTTGGTTGCCCTTAGCCAAGCCTGCAGGGGTTTGTCTAACACCACTGTTTGGACTAAGGGGGCACTTGTCACTCTCAGTTCTTAAGTTTGTGACCTCTGCCAAATTCAGTCAACTGGAAAAGCCCCATTTGACATCAGATTGTACCCTCCCTCAGCGAAGTTTCTGTGGCCTCTTAAAAACCAACTATGTACAGCACGTCTCTGACCAGAATTTTGCACAGTTAAATATCACTTACCAGCTAGTCTTACCCTTTCTACTCATGTTCATTTCACGTCTAGGGATTTTTCACAAGCCTCTAACAACTGTAACTGGATTATCAAACAGGCTGAATTTACTGAGATACCTACAGAAAATGGCATTGTTCTCTCAGTGTCACCTCACTACACTCTCTAGGGTCTCCTTTGCTTCTACTGAAAAGATTCCGTAAGAAGCTATTTACAAATCAACCATTCAACTAGGATGGATGATCACTTACACAATTATACTTTGAGTCTAATCAGAGCTAACTGCAGAGGTATGGTAGAGACAACACGAAGTGTTCACCAAAGTCATTTTGTTTTTCTGAACACACAGGGCAGCCACTTTCCCTAGCTTTCTTTGTAGTTAATTGGGGCCGTATGACTAATTTTTTCTAGAAGATGAGAAGAAGTGAAAGACGATCATCTCTAGACTGAGGCAATTAGGTTCAGGTATAACTTTCGTACACTGTCTCCCTCACCGCTGTGACCTTGGAGGCCACACACTTGAGATGACATTGTCACATGATAAATGTCTTTCCAACCCTTTACATTGGACTATAATGTAAGTGCTAAATAAACTTGCTTTCTTGAGCCACTGAAGTTTCTGGATAATTTATTACTGTAGTAGAGTCTAAACTGTCCTGACTAATATAAGAAAGACGACTTTCTGTTCTCCTCTTTGACATCTCAGAGTGTTTTTAGGGTTTTGTCATCTGAAACTGTCATGCTTTTCAGAGTTAAAGAAATTCATATTGAAATAGTGGTGGACAGTGTCCTAGAATCTCCCCCATGTTGTTCTGCCTCATTTTCCCTGTATGCTTTCTCCTTCTTGCCCTCTTATTGTGGACTATGTGCCTGTAACAAAGTAATTCAAACAATCATTGTTGGACTGAACTGAGCTCTGATGCACTACTTTATGAAAATCCTAATGAAGGATCCACCCCATCCCACTCCCAGACTTGCACAAGTGGTATTGACAACTGATTCCACCAGGTGCTCTTTCCAACCCTTTCCCGAATTCTTCTATTTTCCTTCTCTTAAAATTAACTAAATGTCTCTTCTCTTTTGTCAAGTAAGTAGAATACAGACACTTATCAAAGGAAATAGAATGCATTGGAATCACATCATTTAGCATATTTCTCAGTAAAATGGGATTCACTCTGAGTGCATGGATGTGGGTACCCCATTGCAAGTGGGTTTAATTGGTATGGAAAGATCCCACCCACCCACCTAGTATTACCAGTCTGCCCCAACAACCACAGGGACACTGAAAACAGTAGAACAGAGTTGGCTTCCACAGGAGGGGCACGTGCAGCTTTGCTTGTAGGAATTTCCCTGGCCTTTTGGTTTCCTATGAATCACAGCATCCTTTCATTTTCCCCAGGCAATGAGATTCCTGCCAGAGTTGACAAAACAGCCTCATTCTTGGTACCCTGCTAGTCTTGGTCCTTAAGCATCATGACTGAACAATCTATGACTCCTGTTTAAGGGACTTACAAACAAACTCTGTGCTCTTAGTTCTTGAACCCAATTCAATATTATTTCAGCTACACCCTGGCATGCAGAGGAAGCAAAGTCAATGTCTGGGCCCCTGAATTTTACCACTGTCCTTGCTTTCATGTGCCTGAGAAATCCATTATTTTTCTCTCACAGAAAACATCCTGACTCTGGTTAAAAGCCCTCTTACCTGAGTGGTTCCAATAATGACTTTGGATCAAGAGTCATGAGCAGAAACTCATTTGCCTACAATAAGACACAATACTACCCCATTGGTTCAATTATCCAAATGCTACCTCACTGTAAGAGGCTTTCTTTTACACCTGAGCACCCAGCAATTATCCCATGGCCAGGTCCTGCCTGCTGGTTGACAAGAGTCTACGACCCTCCCTCCTCCAGCCTCACAAATTTCTGGAATCACACTGATTGTGTTACCCAGGCCTTCTTTGCCCAATGTTTGCCAATTGTCTCTTAGCAATGTTGCTTTGTTTTCTTTTCCTGTTTAGGAGCCTGCTCTCATCTCTCCATCATACATGAGTTGAATAAGTCACCTACTCAAGCAGAGGGAAGGGTTATGTCCTCGGCTATGGAAGTTCAGGCCAGTAGACAGGGAGGTATCTAGGGACAGGAAGGTATTTCCAGCCCATGTTAAAGAGATGAGAATTTTTATCAGGGCCCCAACTTTCTTAAAATTTTGGGAAAAACTAGATGTGGTAGTTAAATATCTTTTTCTCTCCTTCTGAGACACACCTGGCAGACTGGTTGGCTACAACAGTGCTTGCTGGCCTCTGCTTCAGTGGCCACTCAACTGGTAGCTACAGGGTAGTTTCTTCTTCTCTGTGGCAGAACATTCTGATAGGAGTGGTCCATTTCAGCGATTTATACAGACAGGCCTTTGGAGAATCTGTCTAGCACTTCATCAAACCCCTCCTTGTGCTAAAGGTAGACAGTCATGAATGCTGTACCATTAAGAGACAGTCTTATAACAAAGAACAGATCTCAGAAGTAGCAAGCTACTTGGGCAAGCCTCCTGCACCAGGAAGACTGGCAGATACACTTTTCTATCTTAATAGAGTACCTAAGAAAACTCAGTTCTACCAACTGAGACAGCAAAGAAAACAAGTTCTTCTACTGGAAACAACTAGCTTCATCACGGGAAGTCAGAGGTAGGCAGTGACAACACTTTCACAAAAGTTTTCTGCTATGGATGGAATTGTGCCCCTCAAATATATACATTGAAGCTCTAACCTCCAATATGACTATATTTGGAGATAGAGTCTTTAGGAGGTAATTAAAGTTAAATGAGATCATTGGGTGGAGCCCTCAACCAAGAGGATTGTTGTCCTTATAAGAAGAGACACCGGAGGTCCAGCTCTCTCTCATGTCAGCATGCACAAAAAGTCCATGTAAGGACATGGCAAGAAGGAAGCCAGGAAGAGAGGCCTCACTAGACACCTAATCAGCTGCCACCTTGCTCTTGGACTTTCCAGCTCCAGAATCATGAGAGAATAACTTTCCGCTGTCTATGTGCCCTCGTCTGTGGAAATTTGTTATGACAGCCTAAGCAGATTAATCCAGTTTCCAAACTTTCCTAGGTATGTGGTATTGGCAAACCAGGCAGAAGGCTTGAAGGGAGATTAGTTCCACCTGGACTGAGCCACAGACAACGGGAGGTGGCAGTAGTTCACTGGCATGCAAGCTGGTTCCTTGAGAACTAATTGTGAAAAAAGGTCAGCTGGCCTCCTCTACAACCAGGCGTGTCCTTGAAGCCTAAGTAGAGGAGAACACTGAAATCTCCCGTGGCCCATGGTATTGGCCCACATCTCACTAGCCTGTGTCTGCCACATTTAGCTAAACTGCCTGAACATCTATCAGTGATTCTTCCGGACTAACAAAAGCACCCTTCTGCCAATGTCGGCATGTGTTATCTACCCACCTTAGTGAGAATCAGAGTTCCTCAAAATCCAGTGTCATGGTCACCCTAAGGGTGTAGGAGTTTGGTTGGGGGATGAGAGGCAAGGAGGAGTAATATTAGAAACAGACCTACCAGGCATTCCTAGCACGAGTGATGGTGGTGGTGGGTAGGGGGGCATGGGGAGGGGGCAGCCCCTGGAAGGGAGGGGAAAGAGTAGGGAAGGTACTTTGCTAGCTCAGCCCTTTCAGTCTGGATCAACTGGCCCTGTGACTTTTTTTCTGAGTAGCGGTAAATGACAAGGTGGGTCAGTAGGGAGAGATGATACATTGCATTTTCAGCCACCTGGCTGTCTTCAACCATCGAATACATTTAGGGTGCATTGAGGACAAGTAACATATTAGGCCGTATTATGGATACTAAACAATATAAGACTTCCACCTAGATGGAGTTTATAATCTCTTTGAAAAAAAATGAATTAATACTCCTCTAGTATCTACTTTGTACTATGCATTTTCCCCTCTGTTACATGTCATGTCACTTAATCTTCAAACTATTTTTAAGATAGGCATCATCATCATCATCATCATCGTAGATAAAGCAACTAGGCTTGAAAAGGTTTGACATGCCCAAGTTCACATAGCTTCAAGTTTTTCCCCATTGCAAAATTCCTATTTCCTTAGGGAAGCTATCACATTAGAATTGCAAAAATGTGACATTAACTTTGGCGTGAAGATCTGTTTTATTCAAAACTCACGTGCATGCCCACCTTAACCAGTCACACAGTACAGTGGTGCCTAGCCTCTCTTCCCCACATTGCAGAATCTGCTAGACTTGATTATACCCTTTATAAGGCCCCTCTGCTTCTCTCTGAGCAGTGGAAGGTTGACTTTGGGGAGCAGGGACAGAGCTCAGCTTCTCTGTCCTGAAAGCAGGGTCAAAGCTCTTGACTTCTCTCCAGCGTGGGATGCAGGCTTTCAATTTAAGGGTATGGTGTATCAGAACTTGATCCAAGGCCATCTGGCCTAATTGCTAGCTATGGGCTTGGAAAGCAAATCATCTTTCTGGACAGCATTGACCAATTCTCTATCACTGTTCTTTTTCTTTCTTCTTCCTAAAAAAAGAATAGAAATTTGAGCCCTGACAAAGTAACAAGAGCTCAGGGTCAAGCACCAGATCCTTTAGTCTCAAAAGTGCTGTGCAAACATTTTCTGGTAAAGTCAATTATGACCACACAGTATGAGAAGAAAGAAGAGGAATGTTGATCATTTTGTTGAAAACTGTTCTTGGAGAGAGATGACTTTCTAATTCATCATGTGTAGGCACAGAATATGGTGGCCGTTTTGCTCTTGTTTTTCTTGGAGCTTCTCTAAAATAAAAATGCTCTTTGGAAAAATGGAGGGTAAAAAGGGAAGAAAATCCCCCCAAATCCTCTTTCAGCTGTACATAGCTGAAGGCCTGGGGGATGGAGATTCCCCTGCAGGGTGTTCCACCCTCAATTAGTCCCACAAGGGTAGACAGGATATGGTGACCTAAATTATAAGGCATCCGCTGAAGAGAGGAAGTCAGGCCATTCCTTCCCCACCACTGAGCTCTATGTGTGAGCAGGATTCCAAGAGCAGATGACAAAGACCACAAGGATTCTTGGGACTGGCACCAAATGGGGTCAGGAAGGCAGGTCAGAGAAGGGCAGGTTTCTAGGGCCAATGCTGTTACCTGAATAATTAGATTGAAACCTTCAGGGAATTCAATAGCATGCTGCTGACCTGAAGTGCCAGAAAAATTCCTTCAATTCTCTGCTTTGCAAATGACAAATTTATTTTTCTTCAACTTTCAAATCTCTTTTTCTATGCTCAAGTATAGGTAGATAAGTGCCCAGTACCCTATGATGCCGTTGTGCTTCTGTGAATGAATATTTTCCAAGGAATTAAGTTAATTGATGATTATCATTTGGACCTTATTATCATGTAGACACATCAAGGTAAATTTGGTGTCAATTGAACTATGAGGGTCCACCTATAATGCTCCCTCTAATCAATTGCTCTGATCCTTCCTAAATGTTTACAGTTTCTAGGTTCTATTCAGAGAAACCTGCACAACACAAAATGTGTTCTTTAAACGTCTCATCCTCTTCCTGAGATATCTTTTCCTTCCTGTTATCCCCACGATGTGTGACGCCAATTCTGCACGTTTTTGAATGAATGGGGGCTCTCTTCATCCCCATCCCACCCTCTCTCCCCTTGTTAAAAACAATTATTGCGTAGTGCTTCCTATGTGCCAGATGCTGTTCCAAGCACTCTATGAATAGTAACTCATTTAATTAATTTCATTAATTAATTTAATCTTCATTCTTTTGCCAGTGGACATCAGGTTTTCCATTACCATTTGTTCAAAAGGCTATTATTTACATATTGCATTGTCTTGGCACCCTTCTCAGAAATTAATTGACCATAAATGTAAAGGTTTATTTCTGGATTCTCAATTCCGTTCTAGTGATTGATATGTCTATTCTTATGCCAATATCACATTGTTTTTGATTATTCTAGCTTTGCAATAAGTTTTGTAATTGGGAAGTGCGAATCTTCTAAATTTGTTCTTCCTTTTATAAGACTTGTTGGTTCATCTGGACCTATTCCATAGAAATTTCAGGACTAGATCATCAATTTCTGAAAAATAAAAATAAAAAAGACAGTTAGGTTTTTGGTAGAGATTGTGTTGAATCTGTAAATCATTTTTGAGATTACTGCCATCATAACAATATTAAGTCTTCTGATCCATGAACAAGCATAACTTCCAATTTTTTTTAGCTATTTTAACTATTTTCAATGTTTTGTTTTTCAGAATACATGTTTGACACTTCTATTGTTAAATTTATTTCTAAGAATTTTACTTTTTGATGCTATTGTAAATGGCATTGTTTTCTTAATTTCACTTTGTTTTGTTCACTGCTATCATAAAATATAATTTGTTTTTGTATATTGATCTCAGATCCTGCAAAGTTACTGAACTCATTTATTTATATCTAACAGATTTTAGTCGATTATTTAGGATTTTCTATATAAAAGATCATGTCATCTGCAAATAATATTGCTTTTTCTCTTCCAATCTGGGTGCTTTATATTTGTTTTTATTGCCCAATTGCCCTGACTAAAATCTCCAGTAGAATGTTGAATAGAACTATCAAGAGTATACCTTCTTCTATTGTTCCTAATCTTAGGGGAAATGTGTTTAGTCATTCACCATTAAGTATGATGTTGGCTGTGGGTACTCATGTTGAAGAAGTTCCTTCCTATTCCTAGTCTGTGGATTGCTTTTAAAATAAAAGAGTGTTGATTTTGTCAACTGTTTTTTTCTCAGCCTATTGACATGGTCATGTGATTTTGACCTTTTGTCTTTTGATATCATGTATTATATTAAATGCTTTTTAGATGTTAAACCAACCTTGCCTTCCTAGAATAAATTCTGCTTGGTATATATATATTTATAATTGTTATATCTTCTTGATGGATTGATGCTTTTATTTTTCTAAAATGTCCCTCTTTATCTCTAGTAATATTTGTCATTTTAAAGCCTACTTTGTCTGTTGTTTGTAAAGCTATGCCAGCTCTCTTACCATAAAGTTTGCATAGTATATCTTTTTCCATTCTTTTATTTTCAACCTACTTGTATCTTTGAATCTAAAAGTGTGTTTTCTGTAGACATTATAGAATCTCATTTTTCGTGTTAAAACCTGATATTTTAGATGATATCTTCTAGCAATTCTTGATACTGATTCCTCCCCTTCCCCCAACCCCAGGGCTTGTTGCTGTTTGATTGTTTATTTGTTTAGTGACTTGGCTGGACTATTACAGTAAAGTCTATTTTCCTATGTAGTTTCTGATATTATTCTTCAGCCTGTGCAGGTTTGGGTACGCTCATAATCCCCCTAATCCCCTCTTTGTTTCCTCAAGATGACAGTGGCTTTATCAGGCTTCTCTTTGACTCTTTCTTTCACTGATCTCCCTGTTAAGCTTCTAGCTGGTCTGTTGTTTCTCTTGATATGACACTCAGCTGTTAGTCTCTAGTAATTGTTAGGTGAATGGTCCATTGTTTTCAACAATGCCTTAGGCCATAAATTACTCCACAGCTTGATCAAATTATTCAGTTCCCTTTGCAGGGTAATCTTTGAAGCCAGTCTTTGAGACTTGCTCTGACCTTAAGAGGGTTCTCATTAGCTACCACTTCCCCTGGTTATTCATTCTATTAAGCTTCTAGTTTGCCTACTCTTTTACTTGTTGCTATGATAGAACTACTACCCCTTCTTATTTTCTTACAACCTGAATCTCCATTGTTTTTAACAGTGCCCTTAGCCTTGAACTTCCCTTTACTTTGTTCCAAATATAGTTAGTCCATTTAGAGATAGCTATAGCATTCTCTCTTTTGTGATCTGCCTCCTCTCTCTGGCAGAAACTGTGTTCCACTACTCTGGAAAAAGGAACAGGGACAGCAACCTGATTCTCTTGGGATGATACCCCTGCTTTATGAGGGAGTGTTGGACAGGGACAGTAGCCACTAGTCTTCCTGGCTCATTCCTCCTGGTATGAAAATTCAGTCATATGAGCAAGCTGAGGTGAGAGTGACTGGGGCCCAGTATTCCTGGCCTGCTGTGTCCCATGGTAGACATGGTAGAGCTTCAATCCCATGAGTGGGGCTGCATGTAAAAGGGATCTCTCAGTCAGACGATCTGCAGTAGAGCTAGCTGGTGCAGCACATTGCTGGGGATGGGGTGGAGAGGGTCAGGTGTTGGTAACATATACTGACAGCGTGACTTTTCTGGGTAGAAACTGCAGCCCTAAACTGGAATCTGGGGTTAGAGGAAGCTGCATCCCTTTGGTTACACCAACCCAGAGTGGAGTTTTCCTTACATTGAGCTGAGGGGTGGGGAGAGGAAACAGGTCATGCCACAGACTCTTGCAGGTCTTACAAATATTTAGATTTGCTTTAATTGCTATATGCCCTCAGGACAATTTCCAGAGACTGAATGGTTTTATTTTGAATAATTCTCACCAGCTATGGGTGTTGCACTAGGGCATCTGTGGAGCTCCTCATGCTGTCAGTCTGGAAGTGCTTCCTCCTTGCTCCCTTTCCCCCTCACTCTTGCTGCCCTTGGTTTGCAACACTCATGGAAGCTTTGTCTCACACTCAGTTTCCTAGGGAACTTAGATTAAGACAGCATTTTAGAAAGAGTGTTGAGACATCTGTGTGAAAATATTGCGTGGAGGGAAGTGATGCCAAGGATTGACGAGGTTGGCAGCTAAATCTTTTTTTAATATTTTTATTAATATTTTAACTTTTTCTGGAGACAAGGTCTCACCCTGTCTCCCAGGTTGGAGTGCAGTGGCACGTTTGTAGCTCACTGCAGCCTTAAACTTCTGGGCTCACACGATTCTCCTGCCTCAGCCTCCTGAGTAGCTGGGACTACAGGCATGTGCCACCATGCCCAGCAGGCAGCTAAATCTTAACCTGGGCCATGAGTTAGTGAACTGCTGCAGAAATCAAGTTGTTCTTTGGAATTCCTTCTCGAAGGGTGATTGTACTATCAGCCATCAGTTGATTATAAGGCTAAACAAGTTGTTATACATTCACAAAGATTTGGAATGTTATAGCAGAAAAGGAATACCTGGTATGGACAACACTTTCATTTTATAGATGAGAAAGATGAGGCTCAAACAGGTAAAGTGAATTTCCCAGTATCAATAATATAATTAATACCTAAGAACAGAAATCTTTTGATTCTTAGTTTTGGTCTTTCCACAGAACACCATGGGAAATCTCTCATTTCTTTTTAGAAGAAAAGTACAATAAGAATGCAAATAAAAATAAAGTTTGTATTATAAAGTAGCTTTATCTTAAAGGCTATTCATGTACTCTTCTCTGAGAAAAAATAATTGACCCAGTATGGTGCCCTTATTGTAGTCAACCTGGTGTTCTCGTGTTAGTGACTGGATCTACCTATTTTGGAATCAAACTGAAGAAAAGAGAAAAAAATCCACATGTGAACTTTTAATTCTATTGTCTTACTGGGAATTTGCAGCCAGGTGTGGGCCCTCCTCAACCATTTCTTCCTCAATTTTCCAGTGATCTTTGCTGAGTATATGTGTGTGGAATGTTGTCATCTGCACTCACTAATATAAACTGAGAAAAAAAACACAAATCGTCTTGCAGTTTGATGCAGAAGAGGTCTGGAGGTAGTATATGAATTATGAATAATTCTCATTTTCTACTGTGTGCTATTCATCATTGCAACAGTGTTGTATTTTATCTTATCCTATAAGAATAAAAAATGTAATCAAAAATAATAAAAGCTAATATTTATTTTATTTGTTTAAATACCAACTATGTTCCATATTCTTTACTTTCTTTATCTCATTAAGGGCTCCTAGCCACTCAGTGAGGTAGATGTTATCCTCCCCTTTGCAGATAAAGAATCTTTAAAAGGTAAATAACTTGGCCAAGGGCACCTGGCCAGCAATAGAAGATTCAGAAGTAGACTCATAAAAATTCATCTCAGACTTCTTCCATAACACTCTGTGATACTGCTGCTTTTGAACAAATTGGCCGCAATAACAAATTTCTTTAAAATGGAAAATTTGAATATGCCATGGAGTTTTTCAAAACCGGGCTTTTAGATGTACTTATGAATCTTGTCCTATGACTTCTTGTTTGTAAAAAAAAAATACTGTGTAGAGTTTATAGAGAGGTGAAACTTCATTCCTTCTGTGAATTACTGCTCACGGAGTCTGGTAATGTACAAAAATTTCAATGTTTGTTATCAACCTTGTTGTTGCCACTGCCTCCTTTTATTTATTCCTTATTTATAGAGACCATGTAACATAGGTTGCCAGAACAGTTCTGGTTTACACCTATGACGTGGCAAATTATTCATAGCTCTTCTTTATTCTCAAAAGTGCCCTGATGTGGTTAATAATTCCATGCTCACCTTAATAGTTCATTGCTGAACCTGCCAAGGGTGTTATATGACAGGTGCCCACGAGGTGTCAGCAGTGCGACCTCCAGAGAGCATCCAGAGAAAGTATTTCATTACAAAAGTCAAATCAGAACAAATAATTAAGTGTAGTTCAAGAGCTACCTGAAGCGTTGGCCATTCAAAACAAGTGAGAGAGCTGGGGGAGGAGAGAAGTAACAGGTGCAGGACAGGTCACTCCTTGCTGGGATATGATAGAGAGGGAAGAATTCCCTTCCTCAAGAGAGGGACTCCAATCATAGATAAAATGAGCACTGTAGTGTCCTTTTAAATTTCCACCCACAAGAGGAAACCAGTATGCAATGAAGTGAGGAAACGGCTTTCAATGAAGAGATATTGTTTTCACTTCATAAATTGCTCAAGTCATGATCAGATGGAGGTCCTACAGGTAGCTTTCTGGACTTCAACGAGTCTGTTGAATGACTGCAATTGAGCCAGAAGCTGAGCGGCCTGAAAACAAATGATTTAAAGAAGATTAGACAACATCTACATGCAGAACTCCATAAAAGACCCGGAGTCTTCTTGGAATGACCCACGGACTGTACATATGTTACCTTTGACCCAGGTGGTTGCAGCTGCTCTTTAGACACCCTCCCCACTGCAGATGTGTGGCACACGCCGGCACACGGGGCTAGGTAGGAGAAGCCCCAGGTATGGGTTTGCAAATGTTTGTGACTTTCAATCCTTGGAATTTATTGTTATTGCTCATAGCCCTGGAGTGTTCTGAAGCATCTTCTGATTTGAAGGAATCTGCAACTTCCACTGCCCAGCATGTACCTAATGCTTGGTTTGCTGCTGCCGGCTCAGAGCCAGATGAGAGGATATCTGTTTTTGAACTGGATTATGATTATGTGCAAATTCCTTATGAGGTCACCCTGTGGATACTTCTAGCATCTCTTGCAAAAATAGGTAAGTCCCCAAATACCTGGTTTGAAGAGTTTTTTTTCACGTGAGATAATGAATGTGAAAATGTCTTATAGCTCACTGATGGGCTAAGTGGATTTTAACTGTTACTGCTATTATAGAGAATTTTCAGAAATTTTACGGAAAATTACAGAGAATTTTCACATAGAATATTTCACATAGAGAATTTTCTGTGTGAAAATTCTCTTCCCTTCAGTCAAGGGAAAGTCATAACTGTTTTTTATTAATACAAAGCTATTTAGTGGTTCAGGATTGTGCTTTGAGATGTAAGAGCATACTTCTGAGTCCTGGGATGTTTTGGTTTCTTCTCATTTCAGGGTGACGACCATGTGACATTTGGCATGTAAAAAATCTCAAATTCTATGCTTTAAAAAATATAAAGAATAAAGCATGTAGACCTGGGAGTCATGAGGTTGGAAATTTCAGGAACCACATAATGTTTCTTCTGTAAAATATTCTTCCTTCTTTCTTGGCTGTGTAACTGTGGGCTTCATCAATGGCCCCCACTGTTTATTCTTTAAAAGTGGCATGTGCTCCCCGCAGATTGACAGAAAGCAAGGAACAAGACTATCACAGGCAGATCATATCACTCAGTGACGGGATGTGGGGTCATATAAGATGATATCTGTCGGTAAAATATTGGTTTACACCTAAGCCAAATGGAGCCAGTGGGGCACCTCTGGTTTCCTTTGTGAAATAAAGTGAATTCAAGTTAATGGATTAAGTTCCAGTCAAGGGTTCTCTGTGCCAAAACCTAAAGTGATAGTTTATACTCTGTGACTATTTAATCCCTAACTGCACCCCCTGTCTCTTTAAAACCAGCTTATTCCAAAGTGGAAAATCGATACAGTTATCTCCATTACTAAGCATAATGTCCCCTTTGCTTCAGTTGTAAACTTTATGTTAATCAGTTATGTAGATTGCCTTATTGAGAGACAGAATCTATGAAATATTTTGATGCTTATTTTTACATCTGTAAAATATATATATTTCTGTAGGAAGGGCGTGAAATATAGGTTGAGCCTTGAGGTTTGACAGTCAACTTCTGTGGGCTCCATCTATTCATCTCACTTCATCCCACGGGTGTTGGGGACAGTGACGTATTCCTTAGGTGCTCCTTTATAACTGCTATTCATTTTGAGCTGGTAAAATGTGAAGATTGAATGGGAATTGTTGGTTTAAAGAACTCTTGTGCAATTTGTTAAGTGCTTAAATTATACGAAGGATCTGACATTATTTTTTTGTGTTCAAGTAAAAATGGGTTTCCAAATAAATAACACAACTTTCTTGAAACCACATGGGCACTGATTATAGTCAAGGTGATTTCACGTGGTACTTAAGTTTTCCTCTGTAAGCAATTCCGGAGATTCTGTGTCCCCACTCCTCCCTGCACAACCAGATTTCCTCTTCACAGTAATGGCTGTGGGTCTGAGAGTCAGGAAACTAAATCTGTCACTGGCTAGCTAGTCACTCTGTCTATCAGTAAACACCTAAATGCAGAAAGAACATTTTATCTTAGTTTTGATTTCATATTAGTGTAGAACATAGCTTGTTCTTTAGAGGATTGGATGTGCCCAGGCTTATTGTGTCTAGCAGTGAAGAACACTGTAAGAACTGTTGGTTTAAATGTTCTTGGTTTTCATGTTGATGTAATTCAACATACTTTAGAAAAAGAAGAAAACTTAGTTGGAACCTGCTCATTCTAGTATGATTTCATATTTGCTAGTCTTTAAGAATTCAGATTATTTTTATATTCCATATGGAAACGAGGAATGAGGGAGAAAAAAAAGCCCTATTTACTGAATATATACTATGTGCCAAGTCCTGGGCTGGTAGTTCAATATATAATGGCTTATTTATCAGGGGCAAATGATATTATAATAATTATTATTAGAATGATGATGATTTATAATATAAAACTTTAACACTTATGGAATTCTTATGGGTTTTTTAAGATTATATTATAAAACCTGAACAGAATATAATTAATATTATTGTTATTATTATGATAATAATAATAATTTTATTCTTTTATTCCTTATTCTATCCAGACATATTTACTGAGCATCCATGCAATACATAGAAATTACCCTGGCCTCAAGTGATTTAGTCTAATGGGAAGACAGGTTAACCTGCTACTGCCTGTAGGCATGCTGACAGAAAAACATCAAAAATCCACCCCCCCCAATCCTTTTTTAAAAACCCAACTGTGCATGTATAAAGCAAACATATTAGAGAACAAAGATAATACAAAATCATCTCGGACTTTGTGGTTTACCTTTTATTTCAGTTTCACTTCTTGGAGCATTGTCCTAGAAGAATGCTCCCTGAATCATTGGGAAGAATGGAACCGTGGGGTCTGTTTGACTTTCAGGCAAGCCTTTTACTGTTCATGCCTATTTGAGTTCTAAACACTGAAACTATAAAACCTCAAAGTCATTGACTCTATTGTCCATCATGAAAGGGAGAAGAGTTTTAAAATGTGAAATGCACACAGCATTTCCTGTTGCAGAACCCTACTAATGGGTGTGTAGCTTCTTCCTGCTGCAACTGTGGAGGGTGCAACCTGGCAGGGGAATGTTGGATCCATTTAAGGAAACTGGATTTCTGGAAGCAGGGCCCAACTAGGGAGCCACCGGCCTGAGAATGTCACACTATGGGCTATTTCACCTCCTTTACATATTAAGAAAAGTTAAGTTTGGTTAAAATAAGCACTAACTGAAGGAGAAGGGGAAGGGAAAGGAGAAAAATGAGGAGGAGGAGGAGGAGGAAGAGAAAAAGAAGTAAAAGGATGAAGAGAAACAGGAGGAGGAGGAAGAGAAAGTCATTTATAGAAAATGAAGAGCCAGCACTCTAGAAGGGGGCCTTAAACTGACCCTGAAGCCAGTGGGATCAGGGTGGGAGTGGGGATCATACCCTGTAATGACAATGATACCCCATTGTGTTAACCTGCGTGCTTATAGTGAATGAGAAATTCAAAGCCGTGGCCGGGGAAGCCCATGTCCCCTTTGGATAGATGAACCTAACATTTCCCAGACAGACATTCACTGGCTGCTCATGGCCCATGGGAGGAAGCCCACTACCTTTCTTAGCTTTAAATTCAAGGTCCTCTATTATTCGGCTCAAAATCATCTTCCAACTCTTCTCCTGATACTTTTCCTAATACAAAATTTGCTCCAAACAGGTGGACCTCCTTAGTGCATGTCAGAAATATCTGGCTGGGCCATTTCTGCCTCTCTTCTTTTGCTCTTGAAGTTCTCCTCAGCTGAAATGTCTCCCATTCTGCTATCCAAATATGCAAATGCTCAGCATCCTCCAACAACCTTTTCAATTTCTTCCGATACAAAAGCTTCTCTGATGGATGTTTACCCTTTTTATTCATTTGTTTATAGACTTACAGCTGATTTCAGCAAATAAACCAGCTATTGTGCACGAGATACTTTGCTAAACACTTGGGGAGATATGAGGATGTAAATCTGAGTTTGGGGAGTTTACAGATTAGTAGGGGAGACAAGTCGTGCACAGAAATGGTAAGCAGGAATCATTGTTATTAGATAGGTACAGATAAAATATTTTGATAATTCAGAGGAAAATATATAATTAAATCAAGAGGATGCTGGGAAAAGTGTATCCTCAAAGGTTGAGCAGGACCTAAAGGGATCAAAGAGAAGTACAATCCAAGCTGTGATGATAGGGCAGGAAGACAAGAAAGGGGACCTGCAGAGTGGCAAGGCGTGTGGCTGGCTGCAGTGTGTAGGATGTATAAACATAGTGCAGGGTTTGTGGGGGACAGACTGGGATAGAACCCAATGGTGACCAGCTGAGCTCGGATCTCCTATGGTGTTTGTTGGTGTGTTCAACATGCCCTTCATTATATACTTACATGTCATATTGTTTTTATCTTATTTGTTCAAGTCTTGGGAATTGCAGTAGCCTACCTCTTTGGTCTTCCCCTTCGCAGTTCTTAACAGGGTGTTGGTCTTTGCACAGGGTTGCTCAACAAATATCCTTGGTTTACAATCCATGAGGTGCTTTGTGTGCCTTCAGGGTCTTAGGTGGGGATGGAGACAGCCGGAGACGTGGTGTAGAAAATCTCTTGGCAGTGGAGTGTGGCTTAGGGTGAGATTGGAGGTCAGAAGGATAATGCGGTAATTAGGGCGAGAAATGAGGAGACCCTTCATGAAGGCAGTGGCTGAAGGAATGGAGAGGTGGGAATGGCCTTTAGCTAACGAATGTGCTGACTGGAGAAACTCGGAGCTGACTGTGGGAGGGCGCGTGGCCGGCGGAGGGCGGTTCCTGAGAATACAGCCTGATTTCCCCCATCCGTGGCTGAGAGATGGTGGTGCCGTTGGTTAAATAAGGGAGACAAAGCAAAATAAAGGAATTTAATTTGTATGTATCTGTTTGGTGAAGCGACGAATGGCGCAAGGTAGGTTTGGAACAAGCTGAGGTTTGGTGACAGGGACAGACCCTCCATGAGCTTCCCAGCTGAGTGTGCGCAGGCAGAGTTGCACCTTCTGATCTCCTTTTTCCCTGGGGGCCCTCTCAGCCCCCTGTACGATGGGAAGGCAGGCAGGAGGGGGATGGGGACAGCTGGCTGAGAACGATTCTGTCACCTGTGCTGAACCTGCATGTTAAGTACTTGATCCCATGGACAGCCCCCGAGACACTTCCGGTTCCTGCTACAGGCAGGATGCTGGGCTGAGGGACCAGCCAGCTCGCCCAGGGTCCCACCCGCTTGGCTCTACAAGACTTCGAGTACACCCAGAACCCTTAGCCTTGCAAACACCTCACTGCGGCTCTCTGCGGTTCCCCAGGCTTCCACGTCTACCACAGACTGCCGGGCCTCATGCCAGAAAGCTGCCTCCTCATCCTCGTGGGGGTGCTGGTGGGCGGCATCATCTTTGGCACCGACCACAAGTCGCCTCCAGTCATGAACTCGAGCATCTACTTCCTGTACCTCCTTCCGCCCATCGTGCTGGAGAGCGGTTACTTCATGCCCACCCGGCCCTTCTTTGAGAACTTCGGCTCCATCCTGTGGTGGGCAGGCCTGGGGGCCCTGGTCAACGCCTTGGGCATCGGCCTCTGCCTCTACCTCATCTGCCAGATCAAGGCCTTCGGGCTCGGCGACGTCAGCCTGCTGCAAAACCTGCTGTTCGGCAGCCTGATCTCGGCCGTGGACCCCATGGCCGTGCTGGCCGTGTTCCAGGAGGCGCGTGTGAACGAGCAGCTCTACATGATGATCTTCGGGGAGGCCCTGCTCAATGACGGCATCAGCGTGGTGAGATGTCAGGACACCTCCCGGGGGGAGGAGGGGCCTGGTGGGCCTGGGGACAAGAGGCTGTCCTTGGGGCCATGGGGACAACTCGAGTATGACTTGGCCGCAGCAGGACAGGGAGAGGCTTCAGTGCATGCGGTATGTCCTAAGTTCTGGGGACTTTCCTGAGGATCTGCATTGCACACATAATGGCTCACTAATGCCACTTGCCATTCACAAGCCAGCTAGTTTCCCTAAAGACCAGAAAAGCAGAGAGGATATGTAATTCTTGAGTTAAATTTAGTTTTTCACTTAGCAAGCAGAAACCATTGCTAATGGCTCTTCTGAGTTTTCACACTAGCAACAGTAGTGGCTTATATTGTTATTTTCTTTTATTCTTCAGACCTTACTCCCCATTCCCTTTATATCCTTTAAAAAACATGCTGCCTTAGATGGAGTTAGATGAAAGATAGGGTTCAGCAGAGAGATGACAGAAGATCTGAAAAAATGTGTTAGCATATATATCACTCAGCTGCAGGACTTATATGAAAAGTGTGAATGAGACATCTTTGCTTAGGCGTCCTTCTGGAGCAGGGCTGAGAAGGACTTAGGGGTTTGAGCAACACATAACGTGAAGGCCCAGGAGATGTCTGTAGGCTGGGGGTGCTGGAATATTCAGAAGTAGTTAGTCCCATTGCTCAGGTTCCTTAATTATTACAAACCTTCACCAGTGGTTAGTCTGTAAGACCTTTATATATACTTTTATACACTTTCCTTATTTTAAAATTTATATCACAGCATAAATAGAAGTAATATTAGAATGCATTTGCATTGTAAGAGTCAAACAGTACAAAACTATACAGTATAAAACACAAAAGCTTCTATTTGCTCTCTTTTCCCACTCTGTGCAAGAGACAACCACTCTTACCAGTTTAGCATTTCCCCCTACCCATAGTTTTTATTATATGCACTTACATACAGATATAGATGTAGATCTATTGTTTTCTTTTACATAGAGTGGGCGTATTGTATGTATTGCTTAGGTGCAACAAGTCTTGGAATTCTTTCTATATCTCTTCAGCTGTCGCATAGTATTTCATAGATTAAGTTTACAATAATTTATTTAACAATTTCCTGATGGATGGTTATTCAAATTTTTTCCGAGTTTTCACTCTTACAAACAATATTACAGTGAATATTGAATATTCTTATTTCTGTATGCTTCTTTTTTTGCATTTGTGAGTATTTTTATAGGATATTGTCTTAGAAGCGAAACTTCCAGGTTAAATTTGAAATATGCTGCAGATTTAATCACCTTCTGTTCACTTCATCACTGAATCAGAGATTCTCTCTCCAGAGTTATGGAGATGGCCAAACACATGACACCAGACCCTGAACAGATGAGATTGGGGGCAGTTTATTAGTCACATATACTCATGGCCCAGGGGAGGAGGACACCACATTCCATACAGAGTCACACAGGAGCTGCACATGGTAACAGTGTGAACAACTAGGAACTGTGGGAGGCAGGCTTAGTAGTAACAAGAGGGTGAGGTGTTCCCTGGTTCTCCCAGGAGGGTGTGATTGGCCCATTTGAATAATTTTATGGATTGGCAGGGAACTGAAACCTGCTACTCAGAGATAAGCAGGAACCAAGGCTAGTCCTCTTGACAAGGAGGTTTGTTTGGCTGGGGACCTTATCGTGGGCCTTATTGGGGAAGAGAGTTTGCAGTTAGGCCAATTGAAGTCTTCCCGGTTTTGCCAAAGTCAAGGTAGCACAAACACTGAACCTTAATTTTAGGCCTTACATCATAGCATCCAAGATTTTCCAAAATGTATTTATTAGCTTATACTTTCATAGACAGTATATTAAGTGTTTATTTTCTTATATCCTAGATAATAAGAGACATAGTTTTCTTAAAGTTTTCCAAACTAATGCACACAAAAGTATTACCAATGTTTGTTTTAATTTGCATGATGATATTCAGTAACTTTTCAACAATTCTGAATCATTACTGTTTCTCATGCTATAAATTAGAAGTTCATATCCGTTCAGGGTTGACAGGCTTACAAAAATACAGGACAGTGAGTTAAATTCAGATTTCAGATAAACAAGTAATGTTTTAGTATAAATATGTCTCAATTATTGCATGCAAATATTGTGTCTTGCTTATTTTTCTTTGGGGCTACTTGCTTTTAAAAATGATTTGTAGGAACTCAATAAATTATCTTAATTTTAAACTTTTGAAGGTTACATAAAAACCAAATTTTTTTCCATTCTGTCACTTAAAATTTTTTAGATTATAGTGTCTTTTATCCTATAGAAGTTTTAAACTTTTAATGTAGTCAAACCTACTAATGTACTCTTTTATTGCTCCTGGGTTTCATATTTTACTTCCAGAGATTGTGTCTCACCAAAGATTATATAAATATTCTGTTTTTATTTTTCCCCTTTCACAATTAACTGTTTAATTCACATGACACACAATATTTTTTATTGTGAAAACTTTATGCAAAAATAGTACAGACAGGAAAAGTTTCTTTTGAGAAATAATCCGAGCTATCGGAGTGGATTCACCAAGCAAAGGAGACCCCTATGTGAAGCCAGAAGTCAACTTATTTATTCCCAATGAGAATCCCTGACTATTGGGTCAAGACACGGGACTCATCAGGCCTTCGAGTTCTGTCCTGGGCAAGCTTCACAGATGCCACACTGTCAGAGAGCTGCCAGGGGAGCCTGGACTCCAGACTGTCATAGGACTCAGAAACTTCACTTCCCAAAGGTGTACCTCAGGCCACGTACCTCAGAATCACACTGGTGGATTTGACGAGTCTCCAGGGTGTCCACACCCGTCCCACACCCACTGACTCAGGCTGTCTTAGAGCGAGGCCTGGGAATCTGTATTTTTAACACTTCAGATGATTGCTGAAGTTTGAGAACTACTCATTTATTGCCTTGATGTTGGGAGATGTTGATGTATCTTGGTCTAAGATGATGTTGAGCCTAGAACAAGGACTGCACATCTCCCAGACTGGGCTAGATTAGCCTCTGATCACCCCTTCCCTCATCGATTCTTTCTTTAGATACTTTCCTGTTTTGTTACAGTTGAGTAAGTTTTGTAAAGGTGTAAGTTTGTTCCAATTGGATTTTTGTCTGGGAATCCATTCTGACCCACTATGTGTCCATTTCCTTTTTTACCTCCCAGCGGTAACCTATTTCTCTCATATCCAAGTTTTTTAGGGTTGCTTGCTTACTCTTATCCCCACTACTGAGAACACCCTTGACAGCATTCATCTACGATAACATCAGGGCCACCCTCGGCAGTCCATTCTGAGGCAGTTATTCAACCTCTGCTTCATAAATTATTAGAGAGTTTAAGAAACAACTTCCTAAATATCACCTCTTTAATTTCCACAGGACACACTGTTTCTCCATCAGGAGCTCCATGATATAATCTATAAAAAATCTTGCCAAGAAAAAGTCGTTATTAATTACCGACGAACGCACTGGGCTCTGCTGCCACTGTGGGCTGCCCCCGCGCTCGGGACATCTGACTTCACCCTGGGCTGTCTGTAGATTTCACATCTAGAGCCAATCTCAGCTTCGATTCTGGTTGGGGTTCCTTTGCTAGCAAAATTTGTTTGACTTCCTCAAAGTTTGATTGCTTCTAGGGTGACAGTTTTTAGAATGACCGTTTAAGAATAACATTATAATTTTCAAGTGACCAGAGTATCCGCTGAGGGCGCTGCTGTGACCTCCGCTGGGCAGAGCTGCTGTTGTGCTGGCTCCAGTGGGGTTGCCCACACGTCACTCCCGGGTCACCCTGTGGTTACCTGCAGCACAGGGAGTGTTAAGTGTGTGCTGGCACTGCCGGGTCCCTAAGTGAAACCAGAGAAGCCCCAGGGCTGGATTTAGAAGGCAGCTTGAAAGCAACGGGTAGTTTCTGCCGTCCAGTTGTATTTTGAGCTAAGAGCCTTGACCTCACCCTCTCATCGAGGAAGGAGCTGTCCTGAGGGCAGAAGGCACAAGCGTGCCCTTTCAGCAGAAAGTCTGAGTCATCCAGAAGGCAGCCTGTGATTGCGGGTTACGTGTGACAACGCTACAGATCTCCGTCCACCAAAGAGCTGCCGTCCCACCGAGCAGGAACTGCTCCAGAACCGTCAAGATCTTAATGAATCCAGGTCTCTTGTCCCACTTCTTTCTCCCTCTTGCTGTATATTTTAGGTTATGACTCTCCTCACCAGAACATACCCTTAATAGTAGGCAAAGGGAGCAGAGACAAAATCCAAATAGCTTTAAAATGATAGCTGTATTGTACACTAGAATTTGCAAAAAGAGAGTAGATTTCAGGTGTTCTTACCCCCTACACCCACAAGTGGAAAAATGGTAACAATGTGAGGAAATGGAAACATTAATTGGTTTGACCTTAGTAATCATTTCACTCTATACTTTATACGTATATCAAAATATCATGTTGTACAACTTAATATATATGATTTTTATTTTAAAAATAAAGGATGTTTCTAAGATTGCATAACTCAGTTGAATCTCATGGCCAAAATCACAGCAGGAAGACAGGTGCAGCTACTATATCCAAGCCCCATGTGGGTCACTTTTGCATTTATTAGTATTTTACTAAATCCTTTAATCTTACTAAGAGGCAGGAATGAATACTCTTATTTCACAAACAAAGAAAATAAGACAAAGGAAGATAAACTGAGCAAGAGCACACTGCCCAGCCGACGACAGAGCAGACAAGGGGCTCAGTGCAGCCTCCTTTCAATCATTTTCCCTTTTTTCTTACTTGTTGAATTTCCAACTCATAGAGCTGTAGGGACAGAAGAGAACCCACGTGGTACCTATGAGGATACTGGGCTCAGAGAGGGAAGCGCGTGCTCTTGTTCCAAAATAGAACCTGCCCGCTGGGCTGATTGCAATGTGTGGCTCTAGGCAAGATTCCGATCCTCTCCAACCTCCTTTGCTGTAAAATTGGGATGATGACATTCCTCCGCTCACAGGGTCACCGGAACATTTATATTCAGTTGTTGGTACAGTGAGTGCCCAGCCTGGAGTGAACACTCGATGCTCCAGAATGCTGGCTGTGACTTTGTATGAGAGCAGCGTGGGGGCACTGCGCGGTGGTCGGCTCCTTCTGAACAGGCAGCTGATTTAAAATCTGGCACTACCTCATTCGTGTAGGGAAGACCGTCCTCATACTTATATCCCTCCCTGGTTTTCTCGGATGGGTCAACTTGCTGAATAAGCAACAAAGTGGGGCCACCAAGATTTCTATCCCCCCTCATCTCATCCTATCTCCCCCCCTCCTGTACCACATCTGAGAGGTCAAAGGGGCCGGGGCTGAGATGGGAACCCCGGCGGCCTGGCTCCAGGGCACCTCTGCTGTCCACAGCCCCCCTCTACACTGCCCTTCGCACCCTCTCCCTCTCTCCCCTCCACGCTTTCCTCTTGTTTCCCCTCCTCTCCCCTCCTTCCTCTAGTGGCATCTTCACGTGGCATCTTGCCGCCTCTGTGTTCCGTCCTCTAGGAATACAGGGCTAGGGCAGGGGAGATACGCCCGTGAGCACTGGCTCGGGCCAGCCAGCTCCATGGGTGCTTTATGCAGCTTTCCTCAGTCAAGCCTCGTGGCAATGTAATGAGGTGGGGACAGTACATAGTAGTTAAGGGCAGAGACCCCTCTGGATGCAGATCCTCTAAGTTCACATCCTTGCGCTGGCCCTTCTTGGTCCGTTGGGCCTCTCAGTTGAGTTACAGATCTCCACGTGCCTAAGCTCCTTCCTTATTATTTTCATCATAGGCACACGCACTCTTAGAGAAGTCATTTATCTATTTATTGACTAGGATTTATTTTATCGCTCAGTATCCAAAAGACAGAGTGGAAGGTCATCCTCGCTCTGCTGGGCCCAGCCAGCAATTCCCTTCAGCTGAGGCCATCGCCAGTGACAATTTCTAGCAGAGACCTTGTACCTCTCATTCAATTTCTCTCTATTTATGATGCATTCTCCTTGCTGGTACCAGATCCTGAATCCCCTGATCCCTCCTGCTGGGGTTCCTTCACCCTCCTCTCTTCTCATCTCTCCATCCCCACGTCAGCTTGTCTTTGCCGACCAGCTGCCTATTGTCTCTCCTGATTTCTCTCCCAGCTGTTCCCTCCTGGCATCTGCACCCCGGGACCCCACATCTAGCACTGAGTGTCCCAGCAGGCGCTGAGCAGATGATGAATGCAGGAATGAATGCTCCAGAAAGAGTGAATGCATGAATGAGGGAAGGAGCGATGGGGACCAGGAGAGGTGTGCAGGAGC
>VBSM01002608.1:97991778-98006273 GCA_008086735.1 Cheirogaleus medius | reverse complement strand
CATTTGAAGGCAAATTTTCCTTCATGGTTCTTTCTGGTTTATATTTTTCTGCCTCAAAAGGACCCCTAACTCTATTACGTCCTGCCCAAGAGCATGGATGGGAGGCCATATGCTTCAGTTTGGGTCCTCCCTTCACTACTTGCAAGCTGTGTGACTTTAGCTAAGTCACTTAACCCTGCTGGGCTTCAGTTTTCTGTCTGTCAAATGGAGATAGGATTGTGCAAGGGTTAAAAAGAATGGACACACATAAAGCATTTAAAATAGCACCTGGCATGGAGGGAGCCCATGTAAATGTGTCTTTAATGGAAGCCACCTGCACAAGAGCTCCCGAGCCACAGGGCTCTCCCCACCCCCTATGTGAGGTCGCACTGTCGTGTCTGTCTGTCTGGACTTCGCAGTCTCACGTTTTCCTAGAGAAGGGCTGTGCACAGACTTGAACAGGATCTTGAGGGGAGAGTAGGCAGCTTTTCCTCATTTTTTTTTACTTCCTCATTCCCTGTCATTACATTCAGATTCCAAGGATAGGAGGTGAGAGGAAATAAGTTTGAAGTGACAGTTTCCTCTGGCTGAGGACGTGAGGAGCTCCGTGTAGAAGGGGGATGTGGGCTTATAAGTTGCATGGTCTTGAGCGAGGGACCCGATCTTATCATCCTTCAGTTTCCATGTGAGTGACAATGGGAACGATTAATCCAACCTCAGAGGCTGGCTGTGAGGAGGGTGTGAAATCAGACTCCTAGATGCCTGGCTCATGGTGGGTGATGAGCAAGTGCCCCCGTGCCCTTCCCACATGCCAGAGGCGGATCCACACGAGAAAGATAATCTGCTTGGTGTCTGGGCATGGGAATGGAGATTTGCCCTAAACGGACGCATGGGGCCATGCACTCTTGGTTGGTTGGCTTCAGGTGCTTGGAGAGTGGACTCCACCGACATGCGAAGTCCTGGCAAGTGCCCCAATTTGTGAGGCATCTCCCCCTCCCCCCATGGGGGCAGGGCAGAAGTCTGGGGCCCACCCAGCCCGGGGCCCACCCAGCCCGGGGCCCAGGCGTTTGCCTTCACACATGTGCTCTCGGCCAGACTGTTTGGAAGTTTGCCTGGTGAGCGGCTCCTCAGCCCACGACTGCCACTGGCAGTGAGACATGGTGCCGGCTGTGTGTGTGTGTGTGTGTGTGTGTGTGTGTGTGGTGCAGCAACCACTATAGCTTGGGGTGAAGCTTGAGCCAGGGTGGGGAGACAGAAGGAGCTTGGAGAAGGGAAGAGCAGCTCAGTGAAGGTCCCAGCAAATGAAGGAGTGTGTTGGAGAGGGCAGGGTTTCACCAAATCTGCCTCCTGACCTTCCACACTGGGTGGCACCTTCACCTCCTGAACATCTGGGGTCTAAGCTGCAGACTCTCCCTTTAACTAGCAGCCCAGAAGTTCTGTCTCTTAGGCATAGGTTGGTCATTCAGAGGTACAGGCCTATAGTGGCACTCGGCTACTGTTTCATTGCAACTCTCCAAATTTGAATTATAAAGACTTGATTGGTTCATTTCCTTTTGGCTGAAGAAACAGAATGGGAAACAGAATGGTTGCAGTTTGTTTGTACAAATTGGTTTTCAACCAGCCTACGCATTGAGCCACTTAGAGGTGGTTAGAACTCACTCCAGTTCACAAGTGCAAGGAAAAAGAACAAAGCCTCCCTGGTTAGCTGTCCTTTCTTTGCCAGGAGATAGGGTAGAGCAACTATGAAAATGGATTTGGAAAGGAAACACTTAGGGAGAAAAGCAATCTCTCTCTAATTCCTTAGGGAGTAATCAGAATGAGTGCAGAAAAGCAGGTGGGAGCAGGTCTTTCCAACACCACCTGTGCCGAGTGCTGAGGATGCAAAAGCAAACAGGCTTTGTCCCCTGCCTTTGATGAGCCACAAGCTAGGAACATGTGGCTTATTTCTTGTCATTTGTAAATTATTCTTCTTAACCCACAATCATGGACCTGCCTATTCTACTGTATTTTATTGTAATACTTTCCAGCCACAGAGATTTCCTAGGAGATTACATGATATGTTAGTGGAAAGCCCTGACCAGGGAAGAAAGCCTAGACCTCCAAACACAGCCTAGAGAGTTTCCCAGTCCTGTGGTTTCAACAGATTCCCCACCGCCAACGCTACCTGTGCATGCTCCAGGGTCTGTTGGGTACACTGGACTGCTGTATGACAAATCATGCTCGTTGTCATGTGAAAAGCCCCATGAGTTGGCTCTTTGGAAGGTGCTGGTTGACACACAGTTATAGTTGCCTCAATGGTTGTGTAAATGGCTAACAACCAGCAAAACTTGCTATACAGGCCTGGTCAGGACCATGAGATCCAGGCAGTGGGTGGCTAAGGGAGCTGCTGAGGCTGCCTCTAGGCAGCAGTAATCCATACTTTCCTCCTCACCACCCAGGAATAGCCTCGGTTGTTAGTGAGTGATAGAGAAGACAGCTGAGAGACCATGAAATACAACTCGTTTGTTTCGTTTTATTTTATTTTATTATTTTTTAGACTGGGTCTTTCTCTCTCTCCTGCGCAGAGTACAGTGGCATCATCATAGCTCACAGCAACCTCAAACTCCTGGGCTCAAGCAATCCTCCTGCCTCAGCCTCCTGAGTAACTGGGACTACAGGTGCTCGCCACCATACTTGGCTCATTTTTTCTATTTTTGGTAAAGACAAGGTCTCGCTCTTGCTCAGGCTGGTCTTGAACTCCTGAGCTCAAGCGATTCTCCTGCCTCAGCCTCCCAGAGTGATAGAATTACAGGTGTGAGCCACCATGCCCAGCCAACTCCTTTATTTTAAAGATGAAGTTCAGTCATGTTTGGTGGAGCAGAAGGTCCCCTGAGTCCTAATTATCATCCATTTGTTAATTTATCAAAAAATATTACTGAGAAACCACTTTCTGACAGCCACTGCTCTTCCCACTATGCCAGAGCAACCTCCTTCCCAGAAAAGGCAAATCACAGAGCTAGCCTTCGGTGGACTTAAATCTCCTGGTCACATCTGATGCTTGCTTTTATAGTTAAAAGCGTTTTGAGGTTAAATAGCCTTTAAATTACCTTTCATATCATGTAGGTGCACGGATACCAGATGGTGAAAGATAGTCCTAAGGACATTTGGTCCAAGTTAGTGTGGGGAGTGATGGAGGAGAAAGATTCCCATAGATTGAGGGGTGTCAGGCTCTGCCGCTCCTTGGATGGCATGATGGGTGAGGAGCAGGTGTTGCTGGGGGTGGATGGTTACTATTAGGTTAGTTTTGAACTGCTGAATCTGAGATACTACAGGCCATTGAGAGGAATTATTCAATCATTTTGGAAATAGAAGTCTAGAGTCTGGGCAGAGATCAATCAAGATGCATCTTTGGGGGTCTTTGGCAAGTAGGTGGGAATTGCAGCTAGGAACAGTGGCAGCGCTCCATCTTTCTTTAAGCTCAGGATGTCAAATGTTTTAAATTGAAAAGAAATTCCTTTAAGGAACTTCTTTGCTGTGCTCTAAGTCATAGGATTTATTGACTCACACTCATATTTTATCTCCTCCTCATTATATTTTTCTGATAACCATTCAGTTCACTATCTTCACTGCTATTCTCTGAGGTTATAAGCAATGAGTGTTCAGGGATCTCAACCCTAGGAGGGTTGTTAAACAGCATGTTTAACTCTCCTATCCAGGGCTGCAGGTCTTCTGGGGTTTTTGTTTGTTTGCTTGTTTGTTTTTTCATTAGACATGAGGTCAAAGAGCTTCCTCCCTTCTGTCTTTTATATCATTATGCGGGGCTGCTGGGTTGCTCGTTGGTTTCCTTTAGCAGTTAGAGAGTCACAGCAAGTGGTTGCCAAGAAACTGCCCATGGTAGAGTTTAATATGCCAGCGGCCCTTAATACAATTTGTAAAATTAACTGGATTCATCATTCAATTTTTTGTTTAAGGCTGATGAGTACGGGTCTTTATGATATTCTTTGTACCTTTGCAGCATCTGGTGTGCAGTAAAGATCATTTTTATTGTACTGTGTTGTGACTCTGAATTTGCAATGCTTTTCACAGGCACATAGGGTCAGTAATTAGTTAGGCTTCTTGTTTATAAGAAACTGAGTTTATAGCGAGCTCAAGCAATGAGAATTAATTACAAAGATACACAAGGCAATAAGGAAGACGTAGATCCTGTATTAGTCCTCTAGGGCTGCCATAACAAAACACCACAGACTACAGGGCTTAGACAATAGACATTTATTTTCTCATAGTTCTGAAGTCTAGAAATTCAAGGTCATGGTGCCAGCAGGGTTGGTTTCTGGTGAGGACTCTCTCCTTGGCTGGCAGGTGGCCACCATCTTGCTGTGTCCTCACATGGCCTTTCCTGTGTGTCCCTCCCTGTTGTCTCCTCCTCTTCTTATACAGACATTTGTCATATTGGATAAGGGCCCCACTGTGATGACCTCATTTTAACTTAGTTACATCTCTAAAGACCCTGTCTCCAATATGGTCAAATTCTGTGGTACTGAAGGTTAAGACTTCAACATATAAATTTGGGGAGAAAACATCACAAACCATAGCTGACCTCTCAGGAACCCAGGAATAGTAACTGCAACTAGAAGCAAGCTGGTTTTACAAATTTCAAAAGCTCAAGTTCGTGGATCTCTTACCATCAGGATGAAACTAGGTTATGCTGTGATAATCAACATCTCCCCAAACCTAAGTGTCCTAAAACAACAAGATCTATTTCTTGCTTGCACTACTTGTCTTTCACTAGCCAATAGGGCGCTCCCTCCATAACAGTTACTCAAGGTCCTGGGCTTATGGAGCAGCTATGGTATTGAACACTGCCGGTCACTGTGCCAGAGGGAAGAGAGACTTCTGGAGGTTCTTACCTCAGCCAGCAAATGCTCTATCCCAGAAGTGACATATTTCATTTCTGCTCAAAACTCTTTTCAAACACAAAAGTTGGCCAGGCACATTCAAATGGTGACAACTAACCTCAAAGAGTCTAGGAGTGCAATCCCGCCAGGTGCCTAGAAGTGAAAGAAGTATTGCGTAAGTAGTGCCAATAACTATCACTTTGTCATTCTGGAGCCTTATCACAGATGTGTTGGGTCATTTGCTCAGACTCTTGCTGCTTTTTAAAAATTATTTATTTATGTATTTATTTATTTATTTATGAGTAAGAGTCTCACTCTGTTGCCCGGGCTACAACCAGTGCTGTGGCGTCAGCCTAGCTCACAGCAACCTCAAACTCCTGGGTTCAAGCCATCCTACTGCCTCAGCCTCCCGAGTAGCTGGGACTACAGGCACCCACCACCATGCCTGGCTAATTTTTTCTATGTATTTGTAGTTGTCCAATTAATTTCTTTCTATTTTTAGTAGAGAGGGTGTCTCACTCTTGCTCAGGCTGGTTTTGAACTCCTGACCTTGAGCTATCCTCCTGCCTCGGCCTCCCAGAGTGCTAGGATTACAGGCGTGAGCCACCGCGCCTGGCTTCTTGCTGCTTTTTAAAATGGATTCTTTTATTTCTCTTTCCACTCTAATTAGCTTCCACATCATTTACTCAATTATCTTGTACCTCCTCTTAGTTTCTATTATTTACGGTATTTGTGTCCTCATAACTCATAGTTCTTCATGGTCACTCATGACCCCTTCATCTGTCAAATTGTGTTTCTCTATTCATCCACACCTAGTCGATTCTCTTTATGCTTCTCTGAAAAGACAGTTATCACAGCTCATAACTGGGCACAGGGTTTCTCCTCAGGCTACTTCATAGTCTCCAGACCATAGACAGGCTTCTTGAGAGTCTGTCTACTCTTGCCCTTGAGTGGAGGTCTCATGTTGAATGTAATGTAGACATACAGGGCTAACCCTTTCTCAGATGCTATGTCATAGAAGTTACCCTTAGAAGGATCCATGAGCATGATGGGGACCATGAACGTCATGACTAGGATAGCCGGTGGTTACAAAAAAAATGAAATAAATTATCATTAGGGTGTTAGCTATAAGTGTCAAAGGAATCCACGAGATTTAACATTATGATGACAAAGAGCCTTCTCAATTTGGTTCTTAAGGATGGTTAAAGTCAGTATATTTAATGGGCCTACATGGTTATAAGATTTCTTTATTTCATGTGAAGTAGTATACTGTTAACCCAAAGTATGTTGTAGAAAGTTAAGGATGTTATTGTACAGTAGCACTAAATATAGTGCAAAGAGGTATGGCCAATAGGTAAAATTAAAATGGAATTCTAAAAAGTATTCAATAAATGAAAATGAATGCAGGAAGGGATAGTAAATGGTGGGGAGAAGAGAAAACAAATAATGATATAGTAGATCTAAATACAACTATAACAATAATTACATTAAATGTTAATAGATTAAACATTCTGATTAAAAGCCAGAGATTACCAGAACTGATTATAAAGCAAGACCCAAATATATTCTATTTATCAATTTATTAGACTTCAAGCTATACTACAAGCCTATAAGTAACAAAAGCACCATGGTTCTGACACAAAAACAGAGATGTAGACCAATGAAACAGAACTGAGAACCCAGATATAAAACCATCCTCCTATAGCCATCTGATCTTTGACAAAGCAGTCAAAAACATATACTTGGGCACAGAACCCTTATTAAATAAATGATGCTGGGAAAGTTGGACAGCCACATGTAGAAAACTGAAACAGGATCCACACCACTCACCTCTCACAAAAATCAACTCATGGTGGATAACAGACTTAAACCTAAGGCATAGAACCATAAGAATTCTACAAGAAAATGATGGAAAAACTCTTATAGACATTGGCCTAAGGAAAGAATTTATGAAGAAGACCCCAAAGGCAATCATAGCAACAACAAAAATAAATAAATGGGACCTGATCAAATTAAAAACCTTCTGCACAGCCAAGGGAACTATCATCAGAGCAAATAGACAACCTACAAAATGGGAGAAAATATTTGCATGCTACACATCTGATAAAGGGCTGATAACTAGAATCTATATAGAATTCAGGAAAATCAACAAGAAAAAACTCAAACAATTCCATTAAAAAGTGGGCAAAGGACATGAACAGAAACTTTTCAAAAGAAAATAGACTAATGGCCAACAAACATATGAAAAAATGCTGAACATCTCTAATCATCGGAGAAATGCAAATCAAACCAAAATGTGATATCACCTAATTCCAGTGAGAATGGCTTTTATCAAAAAGTCCCAAAACAACAAATGTTGGCATGGATGCGGAAGAATGGGAACAATTTTATACTGCTGGTGGGACTGCAAACTAGAACAACCTCTATGCAAAGTAGTATGGAGATACCTCAAAGAACTAAAAGTAGAACTACCATTTAATCCAGCAATTCTACTACTGGGTATTTACTCAAAGGAAAAAAAGACATTATATAAAAAAGACATCTGCACTCGGATGTTCATAGTAGCACAATTCACAATTGCAAAGATGTGGAGACAACCCAAGTGTTCATCAATACATGAGTGAATTAATAAAATGTGGTACATGGATACCATGGAGTATTACTCAGCCATAAAAAATGATGAACTAATACCCCTTGTACTATTGTGGATGGAGCTGGAGACCATTCTTCTAAATGAAGTATCACAAGAATGGAAAAACAGGTACCACATGTACTCACCATTAAATTGGTATTAACTGATCAACACTTATGTGCATATATGGAAGTAATATTCATAGGGCATTGGGCAGGTGGGATAGGGGAGGAGGGGATGGTTAAATTTACACCTATTGGGTATGGTGCATGATGTCTGGGGCTTGGGCCTGCTTGTAGCTCCGACTTGGGCAGTGCAAAGGCAATATATGTAACCAAAGCGTTTATACCCCCATAATATTCTGAAATATAAATAAATAAATAAATGCAATTTCATTATTAAAACATAGAGTAAAAGTAAATGGATGCAAAAAGATACACTAGGCAAACAGTAAGCATGAGAAAGCTGATGTGGCTACATTAATATCAATTAAAATAGACATAAAGATAGAAAATATTACAAAGATAAATAGGGATATATCATAATGATAAAAAAGCCAATTTATCAAGAATGTCTAAATATCATTAAGTGTTTTTGTACCTGATAATAATGCAATTAAATACATGACGTAAAAATTAATTAATTGAAAGGCAAGAAATAACAGTTCCACAATAATATTAGGACATTCTAAAACCCTTCACTTAGGAAATGATATAAAAAATAAGCAAAATATTGGTAAGACATGAAGGATCTGAATATTATCAATCACCTTGTCCTAATTACTATTTATAGAACACTATGCCCAACTACTGCAGACTAAATATTCTTTTCAAGGAATATTAGTATGCTCAGCAAAAATGACCACATATATGATCATAAAAGAAGCCTCAATAACTCTGGAGGCCTTGATCTCATACAGAGTATGTTCTTTGTCTATAACAGAATTAAATTAAATATAAATTACTTTAAAATAGCTAGGAAAATCTTAATATTTGGAAATTAAACAAGACACTTCTAAATACTTCATGATTCTAGAAAAAAGTTACAAAAAAGATAATAATTTGATTAAATGATAATGAAAATACAGCATATTCAAAATTTGTGGGGTGCAGTTAAAGATGTGCTTAGAGGAAAATTTATAGCTTTAAATGCTTATATTAGAGAGTTAAAAGGCCTGAAATCAGTGATGTAAGGTTTCACCTGAAAAAACTAGAAAAAATAGAGCAAAGTAAACCCAAAGTAACTAAAAGGAAATCAGTAATAAAGATGATAATAAATAATGATAATTAACAATAACAAATATAAAAATATGACAACTTATCTGTATCTTAAAGAAGAAGTAATACTTATTCTCCATAAACTCTTTCCAAAATAGAAGAGGAGGGATCACTGTCCAACTATACTATGAAACCAAATTTATCCTGATACTAAAACCAGGCAAAGATAATTCAATGAAAGCAAACTGTACCAGGGGTCCTCAAACTTTTTAAACAGGGGGCCAGTTCACTGTCCCTCAGACTGTTGGAGGGACGGACTATAGTTTAAAAAAAAAACTATGAACAAATTCCTATGCACACTGCACATATCTTATTTTGAAGTAAAAAAACAAAACGGGCAAAAACACCCAGCGGGCTGGATAAATGTCCTTGGCGGGCCACATGTGACCCGCGGGCCATAGTTTGAGGACCCCTCCAGTGTAGACCAATATCCATCATGATTATATACCAAAAAAAATCTTAAAAAAAAAATTAGCAAATCAAATTCAGCAACACATAAAAAGGATAATAAATCATGACCATAAAAGGTATCCCAGAAATATTAATACAAATATTTTAAATATTAGGAAAAACCTGTAAATGTAATTTATCATATAAATAGAATATATGCTTATATTAATCAGAAAACCACTTGACAAAATTCAACACCAATTTATGATAAAAACTCCTAGCAAAGTAGGAAGAGTAAGTAACTTCATCAACCTGGTAAGAGATATTTATGAAAAACCTATGGCTAACATCATAGTAAAGATTAAATGTCAGGCAAATGTATCCACTCTCAAAACTTCTATTAATTAATTAAGAGAAAAAACCCATAAAGATAAGATCACTAAGAAAATAATGTATATGTCTATTTGTGGATGACATGATAGTTTATATAGAAAATCCTCAGGAATCCATAAAACAACTACTAGAATTATTATAATAAGTGAATTTAGAAAGATCATGGGATATAAGGTTAATGTACCTAAAGATAACATAAAAGGAACATTCCCTGAGATAAGTTGTGAAGAGGGAAAATCTAACCTTGTTCTCTATAGGGCAGTGGGCATGTTTGGGATTTAGCACTGGTTGGGCTTTTTCCTTCAATATATAAAAGATACACACACATTATTGTGATTTGAGATGAATCCAAAGAAAATCTTGTGCCACTGTAATGATACCCAGAGCCTGGTAATTTGAAAGGTAAGGACTGTTTTTCATGCAGCCGTATGGACTGTGACTGTAAATGTAGTCTCCTTAATTATATGTACTACTTTAGCTTTGGAGACTACCATGGCATCTTCTCGGCAGGGCCCACTGGTGTCCAGAGACAGGGCTGGCCCAGTTGACTTTCCCAGGCCATGGGAATGGTCTAGGGTAGCAACTTACAATCTGACAAGCTATGTAAAATAGTTTTAGTTTGTGGCAACAATATTCAAATCTCTGTGTCTCAATCATATTCCCTGAGTTCCCTCTGTATTTGAGAGTCAAATAAACGTTCATGTTCCACTTAACCTCATCCAAACCTGTGTTTTCTGGGTCTGTGAACAGTGCCTGCCTCCTCTTCTTGGCTTCATTCCTTTGCATGGGAGCTCAACTCCAAATGTGCAATTCCCAGGGCTTCTCGGTCCCACATGTGGATTGCCCCAAAGGCAGGCAGAGAGTGAAATGGGACTAAACAAACTCACTGAGTCAAGATACAACCACTAAGATTATTTGGGATTCATTTTGAAACCATAAGTCACAAATTTTCTTCAAATACTCAGCCAGGGTTTTCTTGAAACATGGCCTCAGTTTGCTTAAATAGACTTTTGTAAAATATGACTGATACACAGGCAGATAGACAGATATTATCCAGGTAGTCCATGGTTCAGACACACAGAGAGCCTTGGATATGTGAAAGGTTTATTACGGGAAATTCCTGGGAGGGGAAAATGGGAAGGGATTCCAGGAAGCACAGAGAGCTCTCAGGCCACAGCGCAGAGTGACCCCAGGCGAAGGAGAGAGGGAAGGAGGAAAACTGGATGGCACTGTCTCACTGCATTTCTCAGAGAGTTTATCAAGCCCATCGGGAGCCCTCAGGCTAAGGACACCCATTAGAGGAGTCCTGTGCCCTCCAGGAAGGGGCTGACCTCAGTGGCCCTGGTACATGGCCCTTGGCCGAGAACTAGCAGATGGGAATCCCTGCTTTTAGGGATCTGACAGTCTCTGACTGTCCCAGATAGAGAGATGGATGGTAGATGCCAGGTAGATGACAAATTGACAGACAGGCAGGATTATAAAAGACATATTTATAATATCATAAATATTAATATTTTTCATTTTTCCTGGCATCGGCAAACAGAGGCTCACAGGTGTGTGCTGTGGTTTAGCAGGACTCTTCGGGTGCTGATACCTCACAGGTCCTCAATTTCTGTGGAGATCTTCCTTCGCCTATCGTCTGTGTTTCATTACCATGAGCCTGCTGCCACTTCTCAGAAGCCAGATCTTAGTTCTGGGCTACGGAGTGACATGAAATAGTGATCCATGTACTCCTGCAACTTCAAAATAAATACTGAAATAAGAAGACAAATAAGTAGGAAAATTAAGAGTGTGCATCACACAGGCTAGAGCCGTTTGCAGGATTCAGTGAGGTGAGGTGCAGTGTATGGAGCGTGTAGCAGGCTGGGTTCTATCAGGAAAGAGAAACCACACAGTGGGTTAACCAGAATAATTTCAGTGTAAAACTTAACTGTGATAAAATAATAACTATAAATGTGATGGAACTCTACAGTACCCCAGGACTGAGGGAAGGCACCCAAGGAAGACAAGCTTGGAAGGGGCTCAGCTGTCACTGGAGAAGGTGGGATCAGTCACTGGATAGCAGAGAAGGTGGCTGGTTTAGCCAGACTAGAGCTGGCCTGGAGTTGCTGGGCAAACAACAGCCCACCCTCCGGAAAGCAGGCGGGGCCAGGTGCCAGGCAGCAATCCCTGGCACAGGGCCGCAGTGGGAGTCGGAGCTCCAGAGGAGACACAGGGTCTTCAGAGGGGCAGGCTGCTTGGGGAGAGGGTGCGGGAGAAGGCTCCCATAGGGAGGACTGCTTGGGTGCAGCCCTAGGCCACAGACATGCTACAAGAGGGCTTGATGCAGACAAGTTGTCCCCAGGCTGAAGCTGCAAGGTTGCAGAGGAACCATTTTCATGGCCTGTGGCTCAGGCCGGCTCCACCAGAAGTCCTCACACCCACATGGCTGACTCTTCCCTCAGGCCCCAAAGAAATTGCTGGAAGTCCCTTCCTCCTGTAGTATCCATTCTACACCCTTTACTGAGGGAACTTAACCTGGTGCTCACCTTAAAGGACACATGCTTAAAAGCATCCCATTGTTTATTTTAGAGCACTAATGGAAGGGTGCCTTTGCAGCTAGAGGCAATAAAACTAACTGACACAGAAAGCTCAGCAAAGACACTGGCACATAGCAGGTGCTCAGTGGGTGGAAGCTGTGAGTATTATATTTTTTATTCAGTATTATTAACCGAATACATCTAAATTATTTGGAATACATTTAAAAGTTAGGTAGCCATGTTAATATTTGTTGTCATATTATTTATCATGTATATCGTTTAACTAGACACAAAGCTGGGTATCTGTGTATAAAGTCTTTCTAATTCCTAATTCATGTGTGTTTTCTTTTCTTCTTCTTTCTCTGTAGGTCTTATACAATATATTAATTGCCTTCACAAAGATGCATAAATTTGAAGACATAGAGGCTGTTGACATCTTGGCTGGATGTGCCCGGTTCGTTATTGTGGGGGTCGGGGGAGTCCTGTTCGGCATCGCGTTTGGATTTATTTCTGCGTTCATCACACGCTTCACTCAGAATGTCTCTGCGATTGAACCCCTCATCGTCTTCATGTTCAGCTATTTGTCGTACTTAGCGGCTGAAACGCTCTACCTCTCCGGCATCCTGGCGTGAGTACAGTCCAAGGGCCAAGTCTCTCAGTAACATAAAGAAAGTTTAGGGCCATAGCATGTGAACCAGGCATCTGGAAAACGCATGACTTCTGATGCCAGTCTCAAAGGCATTGCAGGATTTAGGATTGTTTAAACCTTTGTAAAATCTGATTCAGGTTCTTTGCCAAACAAATACTCTCTCCGACATTTGCGCGGTCGCTCTCTCCTTGCGATTTGCCTGAGGAGAAGGTAGCGATGATGTCAGTCTAGAAAGCTCAGGGAAGCTGGTGCAGAGATCTTGGGAAAGTTCGGGGTCAAGGTCTAATCACAGTAATTTGTTTTTCCTTGAAAAATTAATTTTATATATTTAACTGATGGTCAAAAAAAAAGAAAAATTTAAAAAATAAAAATCAATTTTAAGTTGAAAGGAGGCATGCATGACGGACCACTGTGCCTGGGCTCTGCCTTCTACTCATCCATTCAGACCACAACACAGCTCCATGGCTCTTCAGTGTGGAATGAAACTGTGGTGATGGGATAAGACTCTAGAAATCTAGATCTCCTTGTCCTAATGAAAGTATTTTTGAAATGCTTGCCCTTGTGTCCTTGTGTCCTTCAAATGTTTATCTTGGAATGAGGCTTCTCAGTTTGGCTTGATATTTCTGGTTGTGTTGTTTTCTCTATGACATTACCCTCCTGTCCAGGTATTCGGTCACAAATACTTAATTTTGTTGTATAGAAATACCTATTTCAATTAAATATAATACCATAAACTCTAGGCACCCATCATTTCCTCACCTTAAAAATGACCCAAACCGCTAAGACGAGGGGCAAGGTTCTTTGTTTTCTCCATACTTGTAAATGACTCTAGAACAGAAACATTTGAAACGAAGAATTCCTTATAAAATCGTTGTAAGAAATATGATTTGGTTGGAGGAAATGAGGGCCTTGCTGAATTCTTCTCTCTAGGCAACTGAAGTGTTTTTACTTTGGTTTAAGGCAGAGTGAAGCAGACAGTAAGAACCGAGACTGACAAGCACTTGGTCAGGAAGGGCAAGACAGAAGCATCTGTCACTGGTGTGCCCATGTGGACCGTGTGCTGTTTTATTGTGGGAAGGACATGCCACACCTGCATTCCCCGCCACACTCAACTTTACCTTGTGGAGTCCCCTTGGGGAGGGAATAGAGGAAGAAAGAAAATCTGTGGAAAATCTCCAGCCAGAGAAAGGAAACGGAGGAGATGTTCTTTGTAGATAAACACAGGGTTCCTGCCTCTATGGCATCCCCGACCTCCTTGGAGGCACAAAACCTCGTCAATTCTCTCTGAGACTCTGCTCCTTTTGTAGAATCACGGCCTGTGCGGTGACAATGAAAAAGTACGTGGAAGAAAACGTGTCCCAGAAATCCTACACGACCATCAAGTACTTCATGAAGATGCTGAGCAGTGTCAGCGAGACCTTGATCTTCATCTTCATGGGCGTGTCCACCGTTGGGAAGAACCACGAGTGGAACTGGGCCTTCATCTGCTTCACCCTGGTCTTCTGCCAGATCTGGAGAGCCATCAGTAAGAGATCTGGGGCTCCAAAGAGTCTCCTTTTTCACTGCATGTTTAGTTCTCTTATTCCTTTCTGTAAAAACATGAGTGGTGAGTGGATGCCAACTGGTTTTACTTGTTAGGGGAGTCTAGGAATCTTGCAGTGAGCAGGAATGGTTTCTGTTTGCTCCCTCAATCAGCTCAAAGTAATTAGTGTCTGATAAGGTTGTGCACTGAAGTAAGGCGAGTGCAAGGAGTCTTTCCTTTCCTTTCTTTTTTTTTTTTTT
>VBSM01002608.1:97968896-97991678 GCA_008086735.1 Cheirogaleus medius | reverse complement strand
TGCATGAGCCTGTGATGTATAGCAAACAAACAAGAAAAAAAAACCAGGAAGTGAATCTTTATTTTAGTATTAATTAGTAAAGGCAATTGTATAATGTAACTGGCATCTGAGATCTTAAAACGAGATCTAGTGGCTGCACATTTATATTGTACATTTATATTTTAGGAGCTAGAAAAGAACATTAAGCACTAAGCTACAATATATGTATTGCCTTTTCATTAGAAGCAATTCTATTTTTAAATGACTTTGACCAATATTTGAAGCTTTTGTTAAATGACTTTGACCAATATTTTCAAGCCAATTACTCCAAGAGGAATTAGGAGAAATGGCTGAGAACTTATCTTGAATATTGCAATTCTAAATTAACTTATGATGAGTTTTAGAATCTAGGGAAGAATAACAAGAATACAGAAATATTAAAATATTCATAAAAGTAACTCTGAATATATATGTTTGTTGGGCCTCTGGGAGGAACAGAACTGAGGAAACTATGATATAAATTTATAATCTCAAATCAAATCCTGGCACTATTACTAATTAGCTATTTGACCTCGAACAAGCATTTAATTACTCAAAATGTTCCTCAACCACAAAATAATGGACAAATTTCTTAGTTCTTTTTAGTTCTAATATCCCAGGAATCTACAGGGGCATAGAGCTAATGTCAAGAGAAGTAACATCACAGAGCTTTAGCCTGACTAACAAGAAAAGAAACCATCTAGAAGAGGATTGATATTACAGACACCTCAACATTGTTGACTCTTAGTGACCATCTACCCCAACTCCATAACCTTATAATTGAGGGAACTGATAGAACAATCCCCAAGGGAGTGACTGATGTGGCCACATCACAGTGACTGATAGAGACAGGTGTCTGAATCCAGTTCTCCCACTCTACCATGGCTCATTGTAGCTAATAGTAGTTCACACTACTATGGAGGCTTATAACATACAAGGCCCTATTTTATGTTATTTATTGATAATAAATCCTTATATCCACCTTCTGGATATAAGGTAAATACTACTGTTACCTCCACTAAGCAGATGAGGGGTCTGAGGACATGAAATGATCAGAAACCTCACCTGAGGTCACATGACTGGTATGTGGAAGAATCAGGACAAACAAAACAAAATGACAAATTTTAAATTTTGTTGTCTTTTGCACTATTAATGTGCCTATTGTTAATGGAAAATAACCCAAATTTATGAAATAATTTAAGGAGGCTTATTCTGAGCCAAATGTGTGTGACTGGCCTGGAGCACACAGGCCTCAAGAGGTCCTGAGAAAATGTGCCCATGGTAGCTGGGTTACAGTTTGGTTTTATACATTCATGGAGACAGGAACTCCATGTAAGATCCTAAGTCAATATGTGGAGGGCGTACATTGGTTTGGCCTGAAAAGGCAGGACATCTCCAAGGGAGAGGGGAGCTTACAGGTCATAGGTGATTTGAAGATTCTTTGATTTTAATTTGTTAAAGAAATGAAGCTTTGTCTAAAAGCTTGGAATGTTTTAACTTAAGATAAGGATGTCTTTTAATCAGAGACAATCCACTGTACATTTACCAAAACTCAAGTAAACTGTTAAGTAAATTGATGGCCTACAGGTGTGGTTTAAGCTTTGCCTTGCATAGTCTGAGGCCTGATAATGATTTGGTTTCTTATTGTTACAAAGAATATGGCCAAAATGAAGGGGTAATGATCTCCTTTCTCATGGCCAACAAGTTAATTTTAGGGTTTTTCTGGGTCCCCTTGGCCAAGAGAGCGTCCATTCAATCAGCTGGGGAGCTTAAGATTTTAATTTAGTTCACACTGTTATCAAAAAATGTTTGCTGTGAAGTCATTGTGATTAGAAGTACATGAGGCTATGGAGAGCTGTATTATACTAAAATAAAACCTCTTCTTTAGTCATAGTTTTAGTGAACAGAAATTTCCCAGCAGGAACCACTGCATTGATAGCAGCTAAGTCATGTGGGCTACTTGGGAATGGAAAATCAGTATTGTAGAAAACATCTCTGTGTTTTAAACAAGCTCTCCCATCCTTTACCTCCCTGCCAAGAAGCTCACTGGCAGTAAAAAGCACCTACCCACCCAACACTTGCCAACTTCCTTCCTTGTTTGCATTGAACCTGAAGAAGAACTGAACCAACCATAAAGGATTTGCTCACGCTGTAGACCCCACAGTCACTGAGAGGGCTCCTCTCAATTTTAAATTACAGGCTTTCATTGAGTATCCAATGAGAATGTGAGATGATAAGAATAAATTTATCCCCAACAACACCCTTGCTTTAACTAGCTTTAAAAGCAGAGCAAAAATTATGAATACAGGTTAGAAAATATATACCTCACATCAAAAAAAAATCAAGATTTTTATTACTTTAAGCACACAAACACACACATATACACATAACAATATATATGCTAGGATACTACCAGAGAAGATTCCAACTTGAAGCACTGCTATTGTTACCTAAAGCTGGGCACCTGTCCTCGAGGCTGCATCAGAAGAACGAGAACAAGTGGTTTGAGGAGAAGGAAAGAGAAGTTTATTACTTTTCCGGCAAAGGAGGAAAAATGGTAGACTATCGTCTCAAAATCCAAATTCCTGTATATAAGCAGAAATACAGAACTTTTAAAGGGAGGGCCCTCAGTTCCAGGCTATTGTCCTTAATGATTCTAACTGTCAAATCTCTGTTGTGGAAGACAAAGCCTGTGACCTCCACCCACCTGGGAGGCCCACCCAGACCCTGGGACTGAGCCACAGTTCAGCTGAGCTATCTCCTGTAACACAAACAACAAAAGATATTCCCCTGCCCTTCCCAACCACCTGCCTCATGGCTGGAGGCTGGGATGCAGGCCTCAGTTCCCAAAAAGAGTGGGGAATGTTTTAAAGAGACAGAAAACAACTTTTGCCAATTTTTCCCCCTGGGCCATTCCCTCTGTTACATATTCCCCACTCTCAATTTTATGCTTTCATATCTATGGAAGGAGGGGCGAGTACTTTGTTACTCTATCTCACAACTAGCCAAAAAAGTGAAAAGCCACGAAGGACATTTTATTTGGGTTGGATGATCAGGGGTGTGTGATTAGATATTGCAATTAGCTGTTTTATTTGGAAGGCACATGCATGCAACCTCAGTTCACTAGTGCTGTGTCTCTGTACATTCATGACCCTCTGCTCTAACACACATTTCCCCTTTCTAGGCGTGTTTGCTCTCTTCTATGTCAGTAACAAGTTTCGGACTTTCCCCTTCTCCATCAAGGACCAGTGCATAATATTCTACAGTGGTGTTCGAGGAGCTGGAAGTTTTTCACTTGCATTTTTGCTTCCTCTGTCTCTTTTTCCTAGGAAGAAATTGTTTGTCACTGCTACTCTAGTAGTTATATATTTTACTACATTTATTCAGGTGAGTAGATTTTCATCATATTTAAAATAAGTAGATTCCTACAGGACAGTGCAAAATACAAATAGAGGCACTTTATCTAATTTTCAGACCTGTGCTCAATTGCCAAACAAAATTCTTAGGCATTTCTAGGTCATCTTTGTGGTCATCCTTTATCTTCTAAAATACATTGACTTTTAATCAATACAGCATATTAATCAAAATATTTCTGGGTAACTAGTGAATGATAGTTACTCTACTATGCATCTCTGAAAATGAGATTCCAATTAGTACTAGATAGCACAAGTTTTTGTTTTAGTGAAGTTAGCTCTTAATGAACTAATGAGAAGTTAAGATTCCTATGTTAAATTACAGATTATAATAACTATGTTTATTGAAGCATTTAAAAGAATTAACTAAAGTAAATGTGAGTGTTTACAGAGTAGACTCTAGTACAAAACAAATGCACACAAACTGAGCATTGTAATAGTTTTGCTAATAGATTTTCTTTCTATAGTGACAACCTTCACTACAACAACACACTTCATTTTGTTATTTCTGATCTAGGGGATCACAATTGGCCCTCTGGTCAGATATCTAGATGTTAAAAAGACCAATAAAAAAGAATCCATCAATGAGGAGCTTCATATTCGTGTAAGTTATCTCTTTGTCATAACTAATATATTAACAAGATGTTTCCCATCTGTCACCTTGAATGAAATGTGTGTACACGTCCCCTGACTTATAGCCTCCTTCCTCCTTAGCTGTACCAAGAGTGACTATACTACTTTCCTATGGCTGCTACAGGAAATTAGCACAAATTTAGTGGTTGAAAAAAACACAGATTTATCTTCCAGTTCTGGAGGTTAGAAGTTTTAAATAGGCCTCATTGGACTAAGATCAAGAGGTTGCAGGGATGCATTCCCTTCTGGACTTCTGGAGGCTCTAGGCAAGAATCTGTTTCCTGCCTCTCCCAACATCTAGGGGCTGCCTGCATGCCTTGGCCCATGGCTCCTCCATCTTCACAGCCAGCAGTGGCTGTTCAGGTCTTTCTCATGCTGTATCACTCTGACAATGACCCTTCTGACTTCCTCTTCCACACTGAAAGATATTTGTGATTACATTGGGCCCACATGGATAATTCAGGGAATTCTTTCTATCTTAAGGTCAGCTTATTAAGCAACCTTAAGTCCATCTGCTGCCTTAATTCTCTTTTATATATAAACTAACATATTCACAGGTTCTTGGGGTTAGGAAGTGGACATCTTTGGGAGACCATGGTTCTCCCTATGCCAGTCTGCCCTTTGTCTTTTAAAGACTTGTGTCTGTTGTGCATGCAAAATACATTCCCTCTATCCCAACATCCGCAAAACCTCAATCCACCACAGCATTGATTGAAAACCCAAAATAGCATCTAAATCTTATCAGTTCAAAAGTCCAAAATCTCATCATCTCTCAATCATCGAAATCAGGGCTGGGTGAGGCTCTGGGTATGATCTATCCTGAGGCATAGTTCCTCTTCTTCTGTGAACTTGTGGAGCTCAAGAAACAAGTTATCTGCTCCCAAAATGTGTGGTAGGACAGTCATAGGGTAACAGTTATAGATATTCCCTTTCAAAAAAGGGGAGAGGGAATGGAAGGAAAAAAGAAGTCATTGATCTCAAGCAAATTTTCAGTTTCCCTGGGCAAGTTCTAATTAGTTTCAAGGCCTGGGAATAATTCCCTGTAATTCTTTGTTCCACTTTGTGGGTTTGGACTCCACCCTCTGAATCATACTTCCTGTTTTATAAAGGTAATGTGGGTTTGTAGCTGAATTGTTTTATCAACCTGTTCCTTGTTTGTAGAAATGTGGTGGTCTGACAGCTTTCTTTCATTTTATCCTCTCTCCTTTTTGGTAGAAGCTGGAGGTGTTTCCATCAGGGTTCAGCAGAGAAGCAGAACCAGTAGGATATATATTAATACATATATATATGTATATAGATAGATAGATTTTAATCATATCTATATCTTCAAAATACATTTACAACAACATCTAGAATAGTGTTTGATTGAATAAGTGGGGACTTACCCAGCTAAATTGATACCTCAAAAGACTATCACAGTGACTAACATTCAAAGTTATCCTACTTGCTTCTAAAACCATTGTTCCAGTGGAATATGGGGTCCCTTGCTCTTTCTGAGGACACCAGAGGACAAGGTCTGGTGGTAGTTTTTGGTGAAAACATCCCACTCTGGCAAAGATAAATATGAAGTTGAGTATGGTTTCTACCTATTTGCTTAAGTTCCACACAATGAAAGGATGCTATTCTGTATGGATCCAAGGAAAAGAAATGAGAATGAATTTATGAAAGATGTAGGGATAGAGACTTCAGCTCAGTAAATAAAAGAGAATGCTGATAATTTTTTCTTGATTGGCACACCCAAAGGTGAAGTGGATATGTCCTAGCAGTGACTGGGAACATTTGGCATAGTTGCTATACAGGAGATTCAAGCTTTGAGGGGATGATTGAACCTGAAAATGTTTAGGTTTATTCTATCCCTGAAAGATCACAATTCTAACACTGGAGAAACTGATAAAGTCTTACAAAATTTGTCCTGAATTTCATGGTCAATGTCACCTGAGGAAATTAAGTAATTTAAATTCCAGAATATTAAAATGAAAATTTTCAAGGCCATTTAAACATATTTAATAGATGAGAATAGGGAGTTACTGTTTTAAAATATTAATATATAATTCCCTAACCTGATTGTAGATTTTTGTCTTTATCTTTATCTCCTCCAATTCATTATTTGAGAAATTAGACAATATACCTAAGTCCTTAGAACTTAGATATTTCATTCCTTTCTTGTTCATTTATCTTTTTCTGAAAAAGTTATAATTATTGATAGGGTAATTTACTATTTAAATTTATTATTTAATAATAAGTATTAAGAATTAATTTAGCATTTGCATCTATTTTTCAAAAAAAAAATTCAGAAGCCAGTATAAACATTGATGATTTCAAATTTAAATTATTTGGATGCTAATTCATAATTATTTTGAATATTGTATTTTTTCCTAACTTTTTATAAATAATTTTGGATACAACAAATGCAATATAGTTGGCTTGGATGGTGAAATGTAAATACTTAGACCAAATGATCAGATCAAATAATGGGAAATATAGATATTTTGTTATTATATGTTATTATAATAGAATACCTGTAGAATTATATTGTCAGAAATTGACTGGATAGTGGTGTGTTCTTTTCTTTTGCAATGAAATGAAAAGTAACAGCTAAATATGAGGCTTTGCCTCCATATGATTTCAGTGATGAGAAACTTCCTAGGTCATTCTGGAAAAATATTATTCAAAGCAAATGCCAGGTGCCCTGTTTTTATTGCAAATTATGTGAATTATCAGGAAACTTATCTACAGAGTCTTTAAATCATGAAACTACATTGAATTGCTACAGAAGGCATGACATATTTATTACATGACCAGAGATGACAGGAAAGAGGACACGCTCCAGGAGATTAAAGCCTCTGTTTTCCAAAGAGTGTTAGCTTTCCTGGTGTGTCTTTCAAAATTAGCGTTTCACCAGCCATCCTTTTTCTTGTGTTTGGTTCGGCAGCTGATGGATCACTTAAAGGCTGGAATTGAAGATGTGTGTGGGCACTGGGGCCACTACCAAGTGCGAGACAAGTAAGGAAGCTGAGGGTTTCAGTCCCTCACAAAGGATGTTTGTGGCATGGGGAATCGTCAAAGGGTCCACCGGAAGCTGGGCGTACACGAGGAGAATCCAGAGGAAGGAGACTGCAAAGATACAGGACTTGGGCCATGCCGTACAAGAAGCAGGTGGAAATCTTGTGCGTGCCCAGCCTGGAAAGTATGGAGCTGTTGGGTGGAGGATGCTGTAGCCAGGGTTTAGGTTGTTTCAGAGAGAACTAGTACCACTGATGGGTTGAAATTAGGAAAGGCAGATTCAAGCTTAAAACAGGAACAAGTTTCCCAATGGTAAGAGCAACTCAACCATGGGATGATCAGCTCCATGAGGTTGAAAAGGGAATTGGAGGACTCATTAGGGGTCCTGGGAAGCGGTTCTTCCATTGTTGGGGAGGTCACAGTGGAAGATCTTTACGGCTCCTTCCCACATAATGATTCTTTAAACACTCGAAACTCCCTTTTCTCTACCACATTTCACATTTCACAACCAATTCTCTTACTGGATTTAGTGTTGAGCACAGGAGGAAGCGTGTGGCTGGAGAGGGAGGTTGTAAGTTGTCAGGGAGTAGCTGGCAGCTGGCAGAGGACAGGACTCAGATGCTCCGGCTGTCAGGGGTCAGGTCAGGAAAAGAGAGGGTAGAAGGAGGCTGAGGAGAAGTGGTCAGGGAGGTTGGCAGGGAAGCGGGCGTGAGTCGGGATATGGAGGGCACAGAGGGGTGACCCAGTGCTTTAGGAGACACAAAGCGGCCAGGAAGGTAAGGGCAGTGGCAGCCTTTGGAGCTGAGCAGGACAAGGTCCAGGTGAGCCCGAGAAAGTGTGAAGGTGGGGGGCTGATTCCGATGGGCTGAGAAATAAACAGGAACCACGGCCTCTTATGTAGAAGGGCAGACAGCTAGAGACCTGAGGGTGACCCAGTCAGAACAGGGGCCGGTCTAGTCTGAGCTGAAAGATGGCAAAGCCCGGGAAGGCAGCCCACTAACTGTGTAGGGGACTTAGGGACTGCAGAGTCCTTACCTCACAGATGGGGAAACCAATCACCAGGCACCATGCCAGCTGCTCAGGAAGTCATGTTCCCCTCCAAAAAATAAAGCAGGCAGACAAACTACTCTCTGAATGTAAAATGATTGGAAATGTTGAAAATTCCAACTGCAAACAAATGGCTGACTCGGTAGGCGCTGCATGCATACGCGCAGCTCAGTCTACTAGGTGGACCAGAGGTTGGTGACAATAGTCAGCGTCCATCAGTGTCTCGCCTATTCAGAGTCTCCATCATTCAGACTGTTGGGACATATGTGGGTTTTTCTTTCTCCCCCTTAATTGCCAGGATTCAAAACAATCTGCAGCATAATGGGGCAAAACTACTGTAACTACCGGGCCATTTAAACTTATTGGGTTCTGGCTGAATAGGCCAGTATTACTGTAAGTGCAGCTGCCGCTGTTATGAGCTATTAGAATGGAACACTTGTTCAAAAGCCTCAGCCCCCTCATTTCTTCTCTTACAATCGGAGCTGAGCTGGGCTGGGCCTCCCCCGCGCCTCACTTAGGCACACTTTTTGCCCTGATTGCAGCTTGTCCTTCCTTTTGTTTAGTTGATTTTCAATGTATTCAGGCCAGTAGGCCAATTTTTCTTTATTTTAAAAAAAATGCATAAACACTATAAATTTTTTTTTTTAAAGTGCCTATGAATTCCAGGCACTGTCCTGATTTTTTTTTTTTTCAGAGTAAAGTTAAGTAGTGAGTAGTTTAAGAAAAATGCATACTTACATAACACATACAGACATTCAAGATTTCCAAAATGTTGGTTTTCGTTTTTAGGTTTAAGAAGTTTGATCATAGATACTTGCGGAAAATCCTAATCCGAAAGAACCTACCCAAATCAAGCATTGTTTCTTTGTACAAGAAGCTGGAAATGAAGCAGGCTATTGAGATGGTGGAGACTGGGATACTCAGCTCAACAGCTTTTTCTGTGCCCCATCTGTAAGTCAGATCTGCTCTTCCATCTAGACGTTCACTGTCCCAGTTCCAAGGGGCATTAACTCATTGTTCCATTTAAAGCTAATACCGGGAATGAAGAGGCAGAAGTATGTGAAAGAAATCATAAAAAAATATAATCTAAATCTTAGCATTTTATGGCTTGACCCAGGCTTAACATGTTTCACCTCATTTCTGCAAATTACTTTCTAGCAAAAGTTGCCTACTTAGAGGTTATGTCACCTTTCTTTGGAAGGGAGGAGGAAGGTAATGTATAGAATTGCAGCGTATTATACAAGACTTTCTCATTTTCCTCCTGACTAGAAATCTCTACCCTTTAACCCTTGTTCATGTGATTCTGCCCTTCCTACCATTGTGTTTCTTCCCATAAGTCATTTCTCTTCCACGTTTATATGAGAGATGAGTTGGCTTTCTGAGATGCTAACTTGGATTCGGGCATAGGCGATGGTAGCAAGAAGTGTGCTCGTTGTGGGCTATTTAAAGAGAAAGTTGTGTTTGTAATTGAGTCTCAGGCAAATGCCTATGTCAGATTGTGAGATTTGCCTTAAATCTATGTGACACCAGCTTGGAATAGGGGCAGGGAGTCGCCTGGCTTCCCTAGGAACAGAGGATCATGGGAGTTGGTGTGGAGGTCGGGCATAGGGAAGATTTATACCAGTATATAAATCTATCAGTACAAGATGGTTTTCTGTGAAACATGTCGTGTTTGTTGGAGCATCTAGTAACCAATTATCCCAAGAGCTGAATAAATATATTTTTTCTGTTTCATTTCTTTTTTTTTCTCCTTTTTAAGTTTTTTTTCAATTGGCAAATAATACTTGTACATATTCATAGGGTACATGATGATGTTTCAATTCATATAATGTATAGTGATTAGATCACGGTAATTAGCTTATCCATCATCTCAAACATTTATCATTTCTTTGTGTTGGGAACATTCAATATCTGAAACTATATATTATTGTTAATTATAGTCATCCTATAGTGATCTTAAAGCTGTTTTAACTCCGACACTCAAAAAGACCCCCTTCAATGTCATAAGAATTAATTCACCTCCCAAAGATGCCCAGTTCTTTTCCAAGAATCGTTTATAAATTGGAGAAATTAATCACAACATATATTTAGAATAAGGAACACAGTTTCTCTCCATCCTGTTTCCTTCAGCCGTTGAGACACTTGATCATGAGCTTCAATTATGTCCTCACATTTGAAAAGCAAGTTAAGAGAAGAGCTAAGAATAGGTAGCAACAAAATTGTCACTATTGCCTGAGTGTTATTTCTTAGATAACGCCTTTCTCCCTTACCTGCTAATGAATCAGAGACACCCTAGCCTTTCTTACATGGCCTGGGAAAATCTTAACTAGCATCCCCAAGGGTGGCTCCATGTGAATAAAAAGCTCTCTGTCTTATTTCTCAGTGAGATTGTTTTTGTGGTTTGTTTGTTTTGGTGCTGCCCATCACATGGCTGTAAGGAAGCTTCTGATACTAAAATAGGAAAATGTTAACAGGTATATATTGGCAATGCCCCGCTGAGCCACCGTGGATCCCCAGGCAAAAGGAGACATCGGGAATACTGAGCCTATTTTTATTTAAGATGTTGATCTTTTATTCATCCATGATTTTTTATATTGGCCTTTGTTTTCTAAAAAAATTGCATTCAAATCTTACTTATCTCAGTTACTGAGCTTTCTGGCACCCCTTGCATTTTGCACCTTAAATCCAGTCCTGTTTATTAGGCATCTACTATGTGCATATGTGCCAACCACTAAGAAGCAGACATAGGTCCTGCCTTCATAGACAGCATACTCTAGTAGGGTCATGACATTCATGAAAAGGTCACACAAACAAATAACCATCAAGAATAGGGAGTTATTCGGGTATAGGAGAGGTACACCTTGTCTGGTCTCCTCGTATTTGACCTGTCCACTGAAGGATGAATTCCAGTTAATGCAGTGGAAGGGCCTGGACAGCTTCAGGCAGTTTAGATCATTAGAAACTTCCTCAATTGCCTTGCTCACTAGTTACGCAAGCACTTGGTCTAGGAATGCAGGGGTGCTTATCTTAAATGAGAATCAGTCTGTCAAGCGGTAAAGCATATTTTGAATCTCTGTATTCTGTTGCCCCAACCATAAGCAATTGCCCCAATTGCTGATCTGAACTCAAGGCAATTTTTAAATCATCTTTATTTGGAGGGGCCACCAGTTGAGTCAATTATTTCTTTAGACATTGATTCAAGATTAGTAAGACAGCCTTCTTAGGTAAGAGGGATTTTTTTTTCCCCTCTTATACCCCAAACCAGTTAGTTAACTGGGGTGGGGGAAGAGATTTTTTAAAGCTGATATTTAATGCAAGTTTAGTATTTAAATTGCATTTATTTGATCTCATCAGAAATCTGGAGGATGTCAAGCAAAAAGGAATTCCTCTCCTAAGATCAAAGCAGCTAGTTTCTTAAAAAACAAACCTTCATACAATAATAGGAAAAAGAAGTGTGTACTCAGCTCGCTTTTTATTATTCTGTAGGAGATAACAACAAAATGCACATATATTTTTTGCTTTAGAAGTTTAAGCAATTGTTCTACAAAAGGTTTAGATTTCCAAATTCTGTGACCTTCAGGAGAATGCTACCACCAGAGTTGTCTATAGCAGCAGTCCCCAACCTTTTTGGCACCAGGTACCATTTTCATAGAAGACAATTTTTCCATGGATGGGGGTGGGGCGGTGGGGGGATGGATGTTTTAGGGATGATTCAAGCACAATACATCTATTGTGCATTTTATTTCTATTATTATTACATTGTAATATATAATGAAATAATTATACAACTCACCCTAGTATGGGGACCCCTGACCTATAGCACAATTCAGTGATGTTGATTCTATGGAATTCCATTGCTTTTACATACATCACCTTATTGGAAGTTCAAAACAACCCTATGCAAGATGGAGAATGTGCACTTTGATTATTATTTCAAATATGAAACAGCTTGTCTCACCAATGAGTGGTAAGCTGTTACAAATTATCAGAGGATAGAAGCTCAAACTGATTAAAAATGTTGAAGCTTTAAAAAATATTTTGATTAATATTAGAGAAATATTAAAATATTTATAAATGTATGGGTATAACAAACTACAACTGTACAACCTCAAAATATTATACTTTAAAACTCCCAAATAAATTTAGCATGTCATTTTTTTTTTATTTTTTTACAAAAGCATAGAATAACTTCATATTGGCTTAAGAATTTTTTAATTGATCAAACATTGGCAGGTATAAATTCACATTTCTGCGTTCTCACACAGAAACACAGAAGACAGGGATACATTTTGCGGGGGGGAGGGACAGGGTTTTTGGTCTGTCACCTGGGCTGGAGTGCAGTGGCATCATCATAGCTCACTGCAACCTCAAACTCCTGGGCTTAAGCAATCCTCCTGCCTCAGCCTCCTGAGTAGCTGAGACTATGGGCATGTGCCACCATACCTGGATAATTTTTCTATTTTTTTTCTTAGGTACAGAGTCTCGCTATGTTGCCTAGGCTGGTCTCAAACTCCTGGCCTCAGGCGTTCCTCCCCCTTGGCCTCCCTAAGCACTAGGATTACAAGTGAGAGCCACTGTGCCCGACCCCTGGGATGCAGATTCTGATGACATTTTTCACTTCCCTAATGGAACATTGTACAGTGGGGAGCAGAGCCATCTTCTTAGCCACTTGTCACTTATTCCAAATGTTGGTCATCTTGGCGACCTCTGTAAAAAGATGCAAGGCAGAGCAGCAGTGTATGCACAATGGGTAAACCTTGCAGGCATCTCAGCATACTCTTCCTGCCGACTTCATATCTAATCTATGAATAGCAAAAGAAAATGGATTCTTCTAAATGAATTAGCATATAATATTTCATCTTTTGGGAAATACTATAGCATGAATATAACATTTACTAGACTTTATAATAGAATTGAAGACTCTTTTTACATTATAATAGCATCTGATCAAAAAGAAAAGAAGGGAGATGAAGAGAGTTTGATTAGTGGGTACAAATCTACACTTAGAATAAATAAGACCTAGTGTTCAACAGCACAGTAGGGTATCTCTAGTTATCATTAATCGATTGCACATTTCAAAATAGCTAGAAGGGAATGATTTGAATGTTTCTAGTGTAAAGAAAAGATAAATATTTAAGGTGATGGATATCCAGATTACTCTGATTTGATTATATGAATATATCAAATTATCACATATACCCCCAAAATATCTACATCTATTATGTATCAATAAAAAATAAAGAGTTATGAAAGATCTGAACCTTTTATTCAAACATATTTAGATTCATATTTTCCCAGTTTGATTTTTGTAGACATGAATTACCACAGAACTTGTACTGTTTCTACATTTTTTCATTTGAAAAAAACTAGCTAATCTTCTCTGTATCATTCAAATTTTAGTATTTGTGCTGCTGAAGCAAGCACGACAGAACTTTCTTTTAAGATAACAGAGATTTCCTTTATGGATAACGAATGAATGTTCCAATGACAAGAGCCTTTCGGTTAATAATTTGACTCTGTTGATGGAGAGATTATTACCCATTCAGTTTTCTAAGGATTATATCTTTCCTGTGCTTGTGATATGAGCATTTCAGGGATATTTTCCTCATGAAGTGGCACAAAGAAAACTCCAGATATCACCTTGCCCGAGTTAGTCATGCCTGTGTGTCATTTCATAGCTGCAGCCTCTCAGTATGTGGCTCTGTGGGAGGCAATGCCCTGGACACCTGTAACTCTCATTCTAGCCCACAGCCTAGACGGACCTTAATGAAGTCTGGTCTTTCCCTAAGCGGTCAATTAAAAAGTGGGAAGAGTGCCAAGTTATATCTGCTGCTGTATTAGGTTTAACTTCACCATTTCCTTTATCAATGGTTTTTCCTATTTGATTGTTTTATTATAACACAGTAAATGGAACTGTTTGACTGGCTGTTGTTTCTTCTTAGCAATACATCACACCTACCATACTCAAAAAACGTGTTCAGACGGTAGGGGAGTGTGCAGATATATCTAACTGAAAGTAAATTTTATTTGAAGGACATTTAAACAGTTAGGTTGAAACCCTCCGATAGTAATGTTTAGATCACCAAGGGTAGTAACTAAATATCAATAATTGAAGTTACATTTGCAGCTTTAAGATGTGAAAACTGATGTCAGTAAGTTTGTAGAAAGGGCATTCATCGGTCAACAGATAGGATTGCTAAATAAAATCCTGGCATGCTGTGCTATCTAGTAACCAAGTTCGTTAAAATCTTTTGCCAGTTGTACGTTACTTTCAAAATGTCCTTGCTATTTATGGCTGTATTGCTCCTAATATCTAGAAAAAAATACTTAAAAGTTGGCCCGTATTGAAACTAATGATTACGCATCTCTGTGATTAATTATCTTAAGGACATATGCAAACAGATATCAAAGGCTTCAGTGCCCTTGCCCATTCAGAAGAGCTGCAGTTAGAAAAAACAAGCAAGCAGAAAACCCCATTAGGGTTTATACCGAGATGTTAAGGAAGTTGACTGTATTAAAAGGAAGAGTTAAATTTATTTTAGTTCTCTCTTTTTTTGTTGTTTTTATGTTCTACAGGGAATACATATTATTCACGTAATAAAATGGTTTTAAGAATTACTGCCACTAGATTGTAATCAAATATATTTGTCACATGACAATTCTTCCCATAGCAGTGTCATAGCTTTGAAATCCTCAGAGGACAATTGTGCATTGACTGCTAACCTGGGCATGCATAACCTGGTTTCTTATGCCTTCCAGGGGCAGAAGAGTTCATGGTGTCTAGTGTCTCAGAGCTGGGCTGACTATTGTGGCGTAAATGGTCTAATTCCACTTGTAAAATGTGATTCTAGTTTCTTAGATTATTCCTTACTAAAGATAAAATCCCTAAAGGTACAATTCCAAGATAAATGTACTCATGAAACTTTAATATTGTGTTAGATCAGTGCTACTCAAAATGTGGAATGCGGATGGTATTGGTCTGTGACCTGTTTATCATCCATCCTCAATGAGATAGATCTAAGTGCAGAACTATTAAAGAGTTAGCCTTTGACTGAGTAACTTTGTCTGTTGCATTTAACAGTAAAATACTTGGATTGCATTGTATGGTATTATTTTCTAATAATTGATTTTTATTTGATTTTACAAACATGTCAATTCCTAACAAATTCGAAGAAAAATTAACATTTTTGTCACCACTTTAAACATATTTTTTTTTAAAAAATGGGTTAGAATAATTATCACATCAAAGCTACAGGCAAAGGAAAATTATTTTAAAAACTTGAAGTCAAGAAACATGTTCTAATATTTCAAATCAACTTACCAAAACAATAGGAAAATTTATGTAAAAAGAGGTTTTTGGAATTTAGGATTCTCATTTGTATGGGGCAAGGCCCACTGATATTTCTGTGGCACCTCTTGCCAAGATGGAAGGATAATGCTTGGCTTTATTTCTTTAATGATGTCTCCAGGGCGCAGAGGATACAAAGAACCAAAAGGCTTTCCCCTGAAGATGTGGAGTCCATGAGGGACATTCTGACACGAAACATGTACCAAGTTCGACAAAGGGTGTGTATAAGCCATCTGCTTCGTCCCTATTGCCTGTCTTGGAAACAGCACTACAGGAATCTGCTCTGGTTTACCTTATCTTCTCCAAAGCAGCCTCTTGCTGAACATTTTCTCTCTGCTTAGTTTGGAGGACAGAAAGTTAATTGTCATGGTTCTGATGCCAAATTGGCATTTGTGGCATAAAAAGAGATGCAAAACCAGTTGCCGTCTCTAGGGGGCAGGCTGCCCTAGCCCTGCAGCCGGTGCTTTGCAGAAGCAGCAGGTCGCCCTGCATGGAAGCTTGTCCCCCACAGAACAAAGATGGCACCTGGACACTTGTCACGGTGGAGTTGTCTCAGTTGTATTGACTGTAACAAAGATTAGAAAATTGAGATAGTTTAGGTTAGAATATTGAAGACTATAATGCTGAAAGCCTGAATAAAAGGAGACACCTTATTTCTCATATTTGAAAATAGGTGTGGAATCTACACTGGTCCTTGGGGACTAGTCCTAAGTGCGCACCAAGAACATTTTGGGGTGCAATTGATGAATCTTTCTGAAGATTTGACTTAGCTAAATGATATTTAAATTTGTGTCATCTAATTAGGAGTTTTTTCAAGTTTGAGGATTTGATTGTTCATCCTAATTCTTGGGTATGATTATAAGTGAATTTATTGTGAGGGCCTTTGTTTTTGTGGCTATGTCATAGATCATAATTTTAATGGGACCAAAAAGACATTATCTAGTCAAAGCTCCTCATTTTCAAATTTGACACTCCCTGGTGGTCTAGTGGTTAGGATTCGGCTCTCTCACTCTCTCTCTCTCTCACTCTCTCTCTCATTTTCAAGTAGAAGATGTTAGGTTAGCGATGTTGGTTATCTGACTTGTTCAGAGTCACAAAACAAATCCAAGTTAAGAACAAAGGTCTTCCGACCACCTACCCAGGGCTCTTTCCATGACTCCAGACTTAGATAATCCAGTGAAAGTGAATGGTTTTGGCTTCCTGTTTCAGAAAGGCCAGTGATGAAGGGGCATGCCACAGAAAGGCTGTGCACCAGCTGAAGGACTATACAGGTCAGCATCAATCATAGCGTGCTTAGAGTAAATTCCATGACGTTCGAATCATTCCAAGTGAAACTGTTTCAGTAAGACTATCACAGCCTGCCTGAGATAAACAGATACGAACTTCCTGGTTCGAAGAATGTGGCTGGCTTAGTGAGGGCCAGGGCCCCAAAGGTACCTGGTATTCAGCCGTTTCCCCATGTTGATGAAGGTCGAGTTTAGGGAAAGGTCCAGAAAGGGAGCAAACATCCTAGGACTCCAATCCAGTCTAAAATAAGGTCAACTGCTCATCTTTTTTTATTTTTCTTCCGTAGATGCAGGCTTCCAGATAGCCTCCTTTCTTCTTTGTTTATAAGTGGTGCACTCATTCTGCCCTCCTGAGTTCTCTCTTCTGGGCTCTGCAGTCTCTGTTTTCCTTGTTGCTCCCAAATTTGATCACATGGGCCTCTTTTCATTGAGAGGGTTTGTTGCTCAGCACCATGGGGGTCAAATGGGGAGAACATAATTAATGAACAGAGGGTGTTTGCAAGCCTGTGAGGTGGCTCTTTGCCTCCACTTTGGCCACGGTGAGGGTGAAATTCACCAGTGCTACCCCTCCTGCCCTTGCTTCCTAACCCAGCTTTACAGAGGTTGCAAGGCTCCTCACTCCCACCATGGTCCTCTTGCTCTCTTGAAGGAAGAATCGTCCTGAAAATGCAACTCAGGACAACTATACATCCTTCTATTTCTAGTGGACAATCTACACTTTTGAGAAATGTCAAAAAGGGTGTGTATCCGCCATCCAGGGCACTCTAGCCTGGGTGGCAGGTGCAGGCCTGGTGGTTGGGGCATTTCTCACTGAGCATGTCTAGGAAGAGGCCACCTTGGGTGTCAGGAGTCGCTTCAGGGCAGGGCAGGATGAGTGCAGGGTTTGACTCTGGTGATCCTAATACACAGTTGATCTGAAACTGCAGGGTCTGCTGGCTCTGGGAGCACTCCAGCCACTCCTGTTTCAAGCCCTGCCCCTCCGCACACCCAGGACAGAATCTTAACGGGTAGGGAGGCTGAGGCACTGACCTCTGGAAGTTCCCAGTGGGACAAGCACAGACGAAGCTCTCTGGAACACAGGGGAGATAGAAATTGAGAAACATTCTTTCTAAACTTATAAGAAAAGAAACTGGCCTCGGCCCAGACTCCCAGGATAGGTCACAGATTGACGGGCAGTTCCTGGGGTGGCCTAAGTGATAAAATCACCTGCAGAATTTCTACGTAATTTCAAAGGAGGAAAGCAATGTATTCAATTTCAGTTCCTTTCAGCAAATAGCAAATGAACATCTAGACTGGGCCATGCATCAGGAGCACTGCACTGAGTACGGCAAAGTTCCTGCTCCCGCAGGCTGAAGGTGCAGCGGGAACTCAAGCTTTAAGCAATAACCAGCTCTTCCACTAAAGGACACAAATGAAGGGAGAAAAGGGAAAGGATTTGCATATATATTACATGCCTAGAAGCTTCTATGCTCTCTGCAGGCAGGCAAAATAGAGAAGCATGTGGGTTATGGGATGTGAGGTGAAACAGAAGACCAATATCCAAGTGTTCCTTAAAGTACAGCCTCTGCCCAAATCTAGGTGTAGGAGATTCCTACAAGCAATACATTGTATGTATACACACACATATACACATATAGATGTGCACACACAAACATACACACACATGGAATTCAATTTTACATGACTTTAACATTGATAAAAAATTATAAAAGTTTATCTCCATAATTCTTGATTCTTAATTGGTAACTTTTTACGATAGTGTCAATTATCATTTTTAATATTGCAATGCATAAAATGCACTTACTTTAAGGTCTATCATTAATGATACTAGATAAGAATCCATATTTCAAACTGTCTTCTAAATTCAATTTTTTGGGTCCAAGTTCTTGTCAGATTAGTTAATTTGTCAAAAGTGGAATGATAAAGAGCTCTTCTTAGGAAACGGAGAAAGTCAGCTTTGCTGCTTCCTCATTGTTCCCTTGGCCTTCAACATATGGCTTCCTTATGGACCTGCTCTTAGACAAGTATGCATTTTGTGAGGATTCATGTAGTTAATAGAGCATGACAACCACAAATCTCCTTAACTGGACACATATACACTAAAACACAAACAGTAAGCTGAAAGCCACTGAAATCAATGTGAACACCGTTGTCAACCCCACTTTGACCATCAATGGACCAAGTCAGGGCCTATTATAAATCCATAGATTAAGTACTAATAAAGCCTGATCACTTTTGTATTTTTTGGGTAAAAATCAATAGAAATAGAAGTATTAGTATTTTCTTTACTCACCCTGTGGGTCATCTCGTGGCACCCCTTGGAGTGTGCACCCCCTACCTAAGAGATACAGGGCCTGGAGGATGGAGTCTGCTCTTTGCAGATTGCCCACGGCCTGGCCCTGGGCCCTCCTTGACCCACCAGGCTCCCCTCTTCCCACACTTTAAATAAAGTGCATACTTGGTTTTCCCATGGTCACACCCACATTCCCAGCTCTTTTGCAGTGTCCCTTCCTACCGCCCCAAGTTGGGTAACAGCTCGTGTCTTAGCTCCTGTGTTCCCTTTTTCTGGAACTTACACCCAGGATAAGACCCACTCATCTTGCAAAACTCAGCTCAGTGCAATAAGCTTGTCCCATCCAAGACGGGATGAAGTGCCCTTCGTCTGTGTTCTGCAATTCCCTAGTGACACCAACATCTCATTACTTACTTAGGTACATAACCTTATATCCTTATTTGTTTGATCCCCTGCCCCCAGGAGACTATAAGCCTTTTGAAGACTAGAATTCTAATTTTTTCATTGTTTAATCCTGCACCTGCCATAGCACCTGGCACACAAAACATTTGCTCTACTGCAGTCGAGCTCAGTTGGGCTGAGGGTCCCTTTCAGAGCATCTATCAACCGGGAGGGAGGGCACCTGCAGCACTTCTCCCATCACCTAGCAGGACTTTGTGGTTTATCAGAGTGCAGTGTGTCACCTACTGACCCGGGGAAAGCAGGGCACTCACTGGCGAACCTCGAGTGAGCAATAAGGCGAAGGAGAAATTCTAGTTAAGCCCTTTGTCATCTGAGGACTGACCCATGTCGGCTTATGGTCCAGGATGAGTTTTCACTGGCCTGGGATAAGGACAAGGAAGACATTTGTCATAAAGCTAAATTGATTCGATTTGAAGGACTATCTCAATAAATCCAAATGCCCAGGAACCACTGGCCTGGCATAAAAAAATCTGACCTGGGAAAGAAAGTACATATATGGAGCAGGCCAAGTCTGTGGGTACCTTGTGGGGACCACTGCAAGGATAATAGAGCAGAGGGCACAGGCTCCAGACACAGCTCTGCCCTGAGAGCGGTGACCTCGGGTCACAGATTTTCTTCTCGGGGCTGAGGTTTGCAAATGCTCCACCGAGCTCCAGGGTGCCTGCCTGCTTTAGCAGTGTCAGGTTCGTGATGTTTCCACAGCTGGAGAAGTCCTCGTGTATTTGACATTCCGTTCTCTCTGCAGACCCTGTCCTACAACAAATACAGCCTCAAACCCCAAACAAGCGAGAAGCAGGCGAAAGAGATTCTGATCCGCCGCCAGAACACCTTACGGGAAAGCATGAGGAAAGGCCACAGCCTGCCCTGGGGAAAGCCGGTATGCGGGGTACTGTGGGTGTGGACGGGACATTCCTTCAGTGTGCAAAGGTGTGTCACCTGGGAACTGAGCCTGTCCCTGTACAGGGTCTCCTCAGGTGAATGACCATCAATATTTAAACAAATAACCTTAGCTTTGTTGCTGGAGAAGTACAAAAGCAAGAGCGTGCTGGATGCCAAGGCACCTCCTTTTCTGGGCCCTTCTCTGGCTGAGGTGTCTGCCCACGGGGTGCTGCCCTTAGCGGGGTCAGGGACTGCTGCTCGCCCACTGGCATGTCAGCTCCCCCCAGCCTCAGTGGGGCTGTGGGAGTAACTTGGAGAGTTTAATAATGGGCATCTTATGAGGAGAGGGAAAAAAATGCGCATTAAAGCCTGAAGGGTTCTGCTTTCTTGAAGCAGAAGTAACTGACAGCCAGTTATCCAAACAAGGTGCTGCAGTACAGGGCTGCATTCTTCACTGTATTTGCCATGGGAAGCTCTTACTTGCAGTGGCTCATTCTGCTTTTTATTTCTATTTGCTACTTATAGGCTGGCGCCAAAAATATCCGCTACCTCTCCTTTCCCTACAGCAATCCTCCCTCTGCAGGAAGAGACTCGAGGGCTGCTGAATCCACAGGTAACTGCGTGCCGGCTGCTCTAATTCTTGCCCTGTAAAGAGTCAGATGGCAAATATTTGGGGGTTTGTGGGGCCCAGAGGCAAAATCAAGAACATTAAGTAGGTTACTTATATGACCAGCAAAAGAAGAAAACGACTTCTTTTATGGATGAAATTCAGAAATTTATTTATGGACATTGAAATTTGAATTTCATATAATTTTTACTTGTCATGAAATATTATCCTCTTTTAATTTTTTCAGCCATTTGAAAATGTACCTGCCATTTGTAGCTCACAGGCCATACAGAAAGAGGCAGCAGGCCAGATATGGCCTGATACGGTCATAATTTGCTGACCCCTGTCTTGAAGAAATGTAATAAAAGGGGCACTTTATTGAAGTTGTGGTATTCGCCCACAGTTTAAATATGAGCAGAATTCTCCAAAGTTGGTTAAATTTTACTAAAATGATACCATCAAATTTACTGATTAAATGTTTCCCATTTAATATTTAATTCTTAAGTAGGATTCTTGGAATTATTGAAACTGCTAATTCTAATAAAAGCCAACTTACTGCTGTTAAAATGTGTGTACAAAATGATTTTCTATTAACAAAAAGTGACATGTAATATATACAATATGCCATGTCATCTCTTTTGATGTTCCTAATTTTTTAAGTTTTAAAATCACATTGGAAATTCGAGTAAACTAAGCCATAGGATTTTATAATTAAATCTTTAAAGAGTAAATGTAATTATTCTTTAAAATGCAACTTTTTTTCTGATTTAAAAACATGCTTGATGCAAAGTCAAAATCAATCTGTAGAGAAAAGCATGAAAAAGAAAGTTTAAACTCATTAAACCCCAATACCCAGATAAAATCTCCATATCCACAGGCCGTTTTGGCAAGCATCCTTCTATAATTCTTTTCACACCTGCCTAACCTGTACGCTACCCTTACCTGATACCACCCCCACAGAAAATCACAAAAACACAGCATCATATTATACATAAAATCAAAGTATATTCACTGTTTTGTAATTGTTATAAGTTGCTTAGTTCACTCAACAATGTCATAGTTTTCCATGGCAATAGATATGGATCTAATATTCATTTTAATGACTGAATAATAGTCAATTATATAGAAGTACCATGGCTTATTTAGCTAATTCCTAATTAATAAATACTTATAAGTATTTTTAACTTTTAATAAATATAAGCAATGATGTGTAGTGAGCACCCCTGAATCACTCGTGATTGATTTTTGCACAAATAACCGATTATCTGCTACGTATATTTTCCTGGAAGTGAAATTTTGAGGTCAAAAATCACATATATTTAAATTTTTACCTATATTGCCAAAATGCCATCTGTAAAAGTTATCCCAGAAATTTACACTCACACCGATAGTCTGTAAGAATGGTCTTTTCCCAAAATGTTTACCATTTCTGAGCTGTTGTCAAAGTTTTGAGTAATCTATGACATGATAGCACAAAATTTATATACCTGTTTCATTTTCATATGAATCTCTTTTATTTTTAGTGAGGTTGAAAATCTTTCATATTTTGGAGACAATTGTATCTCTCTTGGGGAATTTTCTGTTTCTGTCTTTGCCTATTTTTTTCTATTTGGTTGTTGATTTTCTTTAAATGAATTTGAACAACTTTCTATAACAAGGATATCACCCATCCATTTTCTCTCCTATTTGTTGCCAATGATTTTCCCTCAAGTTTCACATTTATCTTTTTTTTAAAAAAAAAATATTTATTTTTAAATTTTTAAATTTTTTTTAACATTTCTTTTTTTTTTTTT
>VBSM01002608.1:97948015-97968796 GCA_008086735.1 Cheirogaleus medius | reverse complement strand
CCCACCTCGGCCTCCCAGAGTGCTAGGATTACAGGCGTGAGCCACTGTGCCCGGGCCACATTTATCTTTTAGTGTTCAAATATATTTGCCCTTCAGAAATTTGTTACTAAATCTGCTCTATCTTCCACAGAAAAATTAGAAAATGATTCACCCCATTTTTTTCAGTGAGAATTGTTATAGTTTAATTTGCCCATTTAAATTGCAACCCATCTGAGACTTACCTGTGCATAAGGCTGAAGATAGAGATGCACTTCAGGTTGTTTGCAAATGGCGATGCTCTCGTTTCACTACCATTTTGTCCTCCAAGATGAAATGCCACCTTTGTTGTACTAAAGTCATTTATCCTGGAGAGAGTTTTAGACTCTCTATTCTATTTGTTGATCTAGTCATCAATTCCCAGAACACAATCTAGTAACCAATATTATTCTATGTTGTCAGTGAGTTATTCCACAAACAAAAGCAAACCAAAAAAACAAAACAAGAGAGTACCAGATAGACATAAGGTGAATGATATATTAATTTTTTAAAGAACTCTTCCTGGTAAGAATAATCTGGGATACTTCTTGTTTGAGTGGACAGAAAACTAGAAAGTGTCACAGTTATTTCCTACGAGATGAACACAAATACTGCACAACTGTGGTAGGAGATGACCACAGAGCAGCCTCACCTGAGCACTAACCTACAAATCTTAAATAAGCATTAGGAATGAAATGTAGCAGAACATTAAAGGAATAGTACACCTTGCAAAGTGGGGTTTATTCCAGAAGGCGAGGGTTGTTTAACATTTGGAAATGTATTTACAGTATTTTCCAGGTTGCAGGATCCTATCATTTCAATAGATGTTTTCACTAAAGGGCATCTCACTCAAACTTTCCCCAAAACCCATAAAATGCCAGGAAAACATATATAAGACCTATATGAAGAAAAAATAAAATTCTACTTCTCCACACTGTTGTTTTCTCTCTGTAAAGGGGATAATGATGGTACCTCCCACATACAGTTGTGTTACCTGGAGTGAGGCCAGTCACATACAAACAGGTACATACGTGAACAGGGCACATGACGTTGTTAGAACAGGATCTGGAACCAAGTAGATGTGCAAGAAATATTAGTCATTGCCACTATTGAGGGACATTAAAGACATCTTAACATGCATAGCTATAGGTGTTCTTGGAAATGAAGACAGCGTTTTAACATGTCAGTTGTATGAATTAATCTAGACTTGGAAAGAAATGTTTCCCAATGATTTTCTTTTTCTTTCAAATGTGCTCAACTGGTTCTAAATTTCATCTAGGTGAGCAAAGAGAATAGATAAATTAGAAGTCTGAGAAGGAAAAGTAATGAACTGGCACTTGTATTACCAGTTATCCTTAAAAGGTTTTAAAGAATTATAATAACGATCAGGGTGAGACTGAGAGAGTCCTCAGTGTGTACCAAGGGAAAATTGATGGTAGGAATCCACCTTCTCTTCAACCCTGAATTCCTTTTGCAGCAGAACAAGGTCAGACAATACCTGGAGGAACTCTAGGAGGACCATAGAGGGTCTCATCCCTCAGGCAGTCTCTGACCTCTGAGGCCTGAGCCTCAGAGATGAGTCCCTTCCTAGCTCTCCCCTTGCCCTCCAGGGTCAGGACTTCCCTTGCTCTGCATGTCTGGGAACTCCATGCTGGTTTGGGGGACTCCACATGCTCTTCCAAGGCTCCTTTGCCTTCGGCGTCACTTGGTCTCACCTCAAACACCTTCTATGTCCGGAGGCTGCTTAAAATCCGTGTGGACTGGGGGAGGTGAAAAAGCTCTGGGGTTGAATGGTGGTGAAGATTGCACAACAATGTGAATGCACTTAATGCCACTGAACTGTGAGCTTATAAATAGTGAAATTAAAAGAAAATGGTTAAAATGGCAAATTTCATGTCGTGAATATTTTACCACAATAAAAAAATGTGGAGGGTAGGGTTGGGGGTAGGGTTGCATGCTGGGTCTCTAAGCAGAGTGGGTTGTGTCAGGTAGTTCATCTCCCCTGTGTGTTTGGCTCTGCCCTGCCCCAAGCAGAAGCACTTTCCCTATTTCTTCTTCCACCCCAGGGTTGTGCAAAGAATGACAAAGCCAGCCCCCACCCTTCCTTCTTCCACCTTCCCGCTTTCTAGCCAAATTCTCCCTCACATTTCAGGCAGACCTAGTCACTTAAGTTGAGCAAAACCTTGCAGGTCACGTGCCCAAACTTCTTCCTAGTGCTTGGATCCCACTTTACAGCATTCCAGAAGGTGGTCAGGAGACTGTAGCTAGAATCTGTCCCCCGACGGGGAGCTCACACTATAGCGGAATTGTCCCACCGAGAGAAGGAACAGGGTTGGTGGAGGGGCAGAAGCCCCCAGGCTATTGTTTTCTTAGGTAGTGCTCTAAGCCCCGAAGGATCAAGAGGAACTCTGGTCCCAGCCCCATCATAGACGGAAATCATGGGAAAAAATGGACATGTGTACTCATTAATGTTTTCTCTATTGAAAGTGGTTGATTCCCCCCTCAACTTCCAAGCTTCTCAGGTCACACTTGCTCACATTTTGAAAAACATTATTGGACAGGATATTTTAAGATTTTTTTGGTGTCCCACATTCTGAACACATTTTGTCAAGTGTAAATCTCTGGGCATATTCATTCTAGCTGTGGGGTTTTTGTTTTCTTTTTTAAAAAGGAGGGAGTAGAAAGTGGAGAAAAGAACATGGCTTTCAGATTTAAATATAAATGTCTGAAAATTCCTAAATTCTCAGGAGAATATTTAAAGGGAAATTAAATTTATAAGGTTAAAACTTTGAGGAAATGAGAACAAATGAGATATGTGAAATATATTCCTTTGAAGATGTGTGCACATTGAGGCAGGGATAAGGCAAGCCTAAGGCCTGGGTCAGGGGTCTGAAGGTACTGGAGAGCAGACATTACGCAGACACTGATGGCTCCTCCCGTCGGGATGAGGCCCTCCCCACCTGCGCATGGCATATGCAAAGGGGAAGGATTCCCAGCTGGACAGGCTCTGCTCAAACTCCAGTCCTTTCTCCACCGGCTGTGTGATGTTGAACATCACTTAGCCTTGTGAAACCTCAGCCACTTCACTTATGAAGTGAGGGCCATAATTTTACTCATCTCAAAGGGCCGTTAGGAGGATTCAATGGGATGATATACATAAAATGATTAGCACAGTGACAGGCACATAGTAAGCTCTCAATGAATGGAAGTTCCTATCGTGGTCTTTGCCATCAGGTGACAGCCACATCTGTTCACCTGCTTCCTCCTGAAAAGAAAGCATCCAGTCACTCCCTGGTCTCTGCTGTGGCTCCTTTATAACCCTATTTCTCCAAGATTGGCTTTTTCAAAGTCAAAGAAATGAAATTCAGAGATAATGCTTTCTGGTAATAATCGATTTAAAAACAAACCAAGCTAAAACCAACTCCACACACATATGGCCATACCATGTAACCTTCAGGTTAGCATTGGCTTTGGGCAAGGCAAAGCATATTTGTGCCCTGTGGTCTATGTCTATGGCCAACTGATCTGATTTTGTAAAAAGACACTACCTTACTTACCTGGGGAAAACTGGCTTGATACACAGTTTTCCACACATTTCCATTTATTTGTAACATTGCACTTACAGCTTCTATGCTCCTGTGCACTTGAGGTAGTGACATTGAAAAGGGAAAATCATGCCAATAGATAAGAGCTGGACCATCACAGGGAGAGCTTGGCTTCACTCTGGGTTCTTGCCATCTGGATATTGACTTACCTCTGATCTTACGTCTTGTTTTTTGATCTTCTTGTCATGATGTTTTCCTAGATGATGACAGCGGTGATCCAGGAGTCCCATCCATCAAGTTTAGCCCGCACTCTCACGTTGCGTCACTTCAGAAAAGACGACAGACACAGGAAGTCATCCCGATGAGGGGACTGCACAGAGGAGGGAAGACATGCAACTTCGATTATCAAAGAAATGCAAACCTAGAAGAGGACATGGGAGCAGGCAGGAGGGCAGCGTTAAGGCCCAAACCACTGTTTTACACAGTGGACGAGGAGTATGAATCTGGAGGGGAGAGTGAGGAAGAGTCCTCAGCAGTTGGGTCCAGATGGACAGCAGACCACGGACACAGCCAGGAACACCACAAGTCCCACAGTCCCTTGCTCCGAAGAAAATAGTGTTACTGTTTCTGTGTTTTGCAACAGTCCATCTCCCTATTATTGTGAAAGGAGGATTTTAGGAGTTCAGAAGAGAGCTGTTGAGTTTGCTTTTTTGGCGCTATTAGATATGTATCTACAGGAGGCCAGGAAGATTTTTCAGAAGACTGGGAGCAGAAGACTCTCAGGCTGTGCCATGTTCTTAGCCGGTGTACCTTTGCAGGTGAAGTCCCTGTAAGTGGGAGAAGTTAATCACCCTAGGAATTAGTCACTAAGAATCCCTAAGAACTCTCTATCAAGAATGATCCATGTCATATATTAAGATACAGGCGTGCCTGGTCAGTAATTCACATGGACTAGATGCATGGCAACTTGTACTCCAATTAGACCTAGATAGGGCTTTGAAGCCACCTGGCTCAACCCCTTGTGTTTACAGACAAGGACACCTTGTCCAAGGTCTCATGATGAGTTCATAGTCTGCCCTCCCTCTCCAGTCAATGTATTCGATTTTGATTTTGATATTCAACATACAATAATTATTTCAATGGAGAGATAAAATTTGTTATAACATTGCTATATTTAATCAGTAGCAATGATAGATGTGATACACACTATAGGATTAATCTGTAAACAATAGGCTTACAGGATGTTTTATAATTGAAATATTCATTTAAAACACAAATATTAGAAACAAAACAGCCATAAACAGTTTAATAGCAATGATATGGACAACAGATAATCATTAGGCGTACGTTTGTAGGGTGTGATATTTTGCCCTAGGATTTGAAACAATTTTCCAATTTAATTTTCCATCCTCCTCATCCTCAAATTTGACCTTGAATCTCACAGTCCAGCTCTCCAATTTTATGTGACTACTTTATCTTTCCTCCCTCCTTCCCTTCTCTTCCACCTTCCTTCTCTTCTGTCTGGCCTGTGGGTTAACAAACATTTATTAAGTGTTATTTATTATGCTAAATGACTAACCTATGATACCCAATTAACCAAATACCCTTTTACCATTACTATTTTGGGCATCCATATCATCCCCAACTGATGTAATCTTCTGTATCTTTAAAGGCCACAATCAAATACACCCTCCTCGCTGGCCTGCCTCGAACCCCTGCCTTATCCCTCAGTTCCACCATTGCCCTTTGGATGTGCCACGGAACTTATCTGTGAATTATGCTTATACATGTACATGTAGGTCTAATCTGGTGATCTGTGACCTGAAGGACAGGGAGGATAGTTTTTTCATTTTAAATTTTATCCATTTATCCATTGTGGTCTTTTAATCTCATCACTTTACCTTTTTTGTATTTTTTGGCTCTTACCAATTTTTTTCTCTTATCAGTTGTCATAGTGCCTTGTACAGGGTAGATTATCTGTCTATATCACTCAGGCTCCTGCTGCAGTGGCAGAAATAGCCACCAAAGAAGCCAATTTTCTTCTTCTGAGTCTGAAATATAATGCTGCTTCCAAATTGCTCAAATATCTTGATTTTAATAAAAATTATACAGTACCTAATAATAGTACTCAGCCCAAAGGAATAGAAGCACATATAAATCTCAGGGATCTCTGTTCTTTTCTTTTTGTTTAAACAAGCAAGCAATCAAAAGCAACAGAAAAATCTTTATTCCCCATGAGAGGGAGGCAGTGAGTCATTATCCTTAAACCATAGATGGAGATACAGACACAGGGAAGAGTCCTCAGAATTTGCCTTTCCTGTGCCAAAAGTAAAAGTGATTCTTGAGAGCGGAAGAGTGCCCATGTCCCTTACAGAGGGGACTCCATCCACCTGATAACAGAAATCCAAATTGTGAAGGCCCCTTCCCAGAGCAGCCAGCAAGGCCTAAGGATTAGTGGAATTCACTCTGCAACGCTGGTGCCATTAGAGTGAGGGGTGGTAGGATTTAGAAGAGTAGATTGGAACTTGCTCCTTTAGTTGGTAAAAGCCATAAGGAGTTGTTTTCCCTGAAGACATTTGTTTGTCCAAACACTGGTTGGCCATGGCTACCTGAGCCTGGAAAGTGGCCCTGAGCTGCCTGAGCACCTGTGTGGCAGGTGCAGGGCCTCAGTGACCCTGGTGGCTCTGTGAGACTTGGAGAGCTTGCAGCCAAAATGGCACCTTTATTTGATCACCTGGTATCGATTCAAAATGCAGCATGATTTGATCTCCCTTCCATGCTCTCCTGAGCGGCAGCCCACTTTGAAGATTGGTTGAGTATACAGCAGGTACCCCAGGAGTGCTGTGATTATCGATTTCACGTGATGAGTTTTTCCAATAGGCACCAAGCAATGCAACAGAGGGAGTTTCATCTTAGGTGTCAAAGAAGGCTGGTTCTTGTTCCCTACTCCCCTCTGGGAGTAAACGAAATTCCATAAGGATTCCTGTCCTGGGTCTGTCTTCTGGTCCACTAAGCAGTCACCATTCTCTGCTAATGGTCCCAAAGAATTTCTCTTTTGTCTTCAACCTCAAAAAACCAGATGCACAACACTCAACATCCCAATTTCCTTCTATGAGATTTTGTTTTGTTTTTAACTTTATGAAACCTATTTATATTGTTAGCCTGATGAGTCTTGGGTCTCAATGAATCCTGAAGTTGAGTAAAGTAACATTTTATGTTTCCCGTACAGCAGCCTTCCACCTTAAAGGTTTTCCACATGTTTTCTGGTGTTTGAGATACAGCAGACACGCTTATTCGTTCTCCTCCAATCTGATATGGTGCTATGGGCACCTCCCTGTCTTTACTTCTACCTGATAAAAGAGAAGCAGTGGCCACAGGCGGGAACCTGCTATGACAAATTGGAGGAGATTCTGGACGCTATGATGCTTCCTTCTTTCTTTTCTTTCTCACATGCAGGCTGTATACTTCTATGCTTCTCTTGTCAGAAAAAGTTAAAGGGTCATAAGAGGTAGAGCTGGAATTACCACCCAATTTCCATGATAGAATTGCCATTCCTATGAAGAGGCGGCTCCCAAGGCTGGTGTGCAGGTGGAATTCAAGTATTTGCCTAAAGTGTTGATTTCTTTCTACAGAGAAGCACCCTGAACACTTCCTCCCCTGCCAGGATGCCTGCCCCTCTGAACCATTTAGATTTCAAATAAATACAGTCGGTTCAGAGCTCAGGCTCTGAAGTCAGACCTCTTATAGCTGTAAAACTTTGGGCAAGTTAATTATTATTCTTAAGCTGAAATTTACCAACTGACAAAAGAGGGTAATAATTTTGTCTACCTCAGAGAATGATTGTAAGGATTAAGTAAGATAACACATATAAAATTCTTAGCTTAGTGTTTGTTTTAGAGTAAGAGCTTGATCACTATTAGCTACCATTATTTAGGCTAAAATATATGTACTTATGAAAGAGGACATGCATTGATTTAATTACATGAAGAATGTAAATAAGTGACACTGAGACTTTTCCAAGAGGTAGTTTGATTGGCAGAAGAAAGGACATGACAGAAATAGAGAACATTACCAACTCTATCCTAGCTCTACCTGGACATGTCTCCATCCAAAGTCCATCAACCAAGAGCAAAACCAAAGATGAGGTCTGGGTATGGAGTCACATGTAGCAATCTCAGCTTGCTTGCTTTTGTGTCCTTACCTTAAATTGTAGTAATATTGCTTCTTTTTTCTTTTCTTTTTTTTTTTTTTTCCTTTTGCGACAGTTACCCTGGTGTGCAATTCTAATCTTGGTTTGTTCTCAAAGAGACCATGAATGTATAGACGCTGACTCTGCATGTCATGACAGACAGGCAGCAAGGAAAGGGACAACTTTTCTTTGTTGAGGAAATATAACTCAATGGAATTTAATTCCTCAACTTAAGAGTTTATTTTCTATAAGAGATTTTCTCTCTAAAAAAGTGATTCTTTTAACTTATGAATATTAACTAAAGAGATAAGTGTTTAAGCATTTTCAGTATGGAAAAAAACCAGTTTCTAATACGTTTCCTAACACTCCAAAATTAGGCAAAGTAAATATTTTATATATATCAGTGAATATGTTGGTGTTTAAGGTTTTTGCAAGTATATTTTATCCACAAATAAAATGGTGTCTTGTAGTTTTTAATGTTTTCCCTGATTAAACTCTGTCAAGTATCTTCTTTCTAACCCCTCCTGAGAAAACCCAGCAGCGCAGACAGAACGCTTCCTTTTAGGACATCAGTCACTGTTAATTGTTAATGGGGCCATAAGCCACGGAAAATAAAAGGGATGCCCACATCAGTGCTAGCCACTCCTGTAATTAGCAAGGGATGTGCCCTTTCATCTGTGCACACTAATTGATTTAATAAATTCTTTTTCTTTCGGAGACTGTAATGAGCATCCAAGCCAGGGGTACTCAAGTAAGTATGACAGGGTAGAAATAAAAATTTCCATTGCCTAGCCTTCTTCATGTTAGGGTTTAGTTAACAAAGTAACCAAAAACCATGCTGTGAACTGAACCAAGACAGTTACTTGCTGTAAGTTTCCAGACATAGTAATAGAGATCTCAAATCAAAATATGTGGTCCTAAAATCAAGGTATTTACTGTGTGTTCTAAAAAATCAATCTTGAATAAGATAGTGACAGTCAACGCTTATAGAAGGCTTACCATATGCCAGGCACTATTTAAAATGCTTTACATATGTTGATGCTAGTGTCAGCTCATCATAAATGAAGGGAAACATGTTAAGAGAGGTTAAATAATGGGTCCAAGGTCTCTCTACTTCCAAGGAAGATCTTAGACATCAGGTCCATATTGGTTCGTAATCTCCTTCTTGAGTAGAATTGGGAATTTAATGAGTGACTCAGATCTACACAAAGTTCTTTCTCACTTGAGAAAGATCCATTAGGAAGAAACAGAGAAGCTCCATTTTGCTAAAAAAGAACTTCGCTTTAAAATGGACAAATAAATATAGAAGAATCTGTTGTTATTTTGAAAATATGCTTTTATAAACTTAATGGATGATCTAAAAATTAGGTGACAAACAAGACTGATAATTTGAGTCATCGTGGTTTTTTTTGTTTGTTTGTTTTTGAGGATTCATAAAATGTTTTGTGTCTGATTTCAAATTGAGGTTCTTTTTGAATTTCAATTATATGTTGTTTCCAAAGAATTTTTTTTCTTGGTTCCCAAATGAATCCTCGGCTAGACAATCTCCATAGCCCTCAGCAGCACTGAAACAATGAACTGTGCTATTTACTTACGATGGAAATGTAAACCAACAATTCCACTGGGGAAAAAATGAAAGGGGATAGGGAGGATGACTTTGACTATTGAAGCAGTCATATGTTTCAAAAGGAACTTATATTCTTGGCAAGCACTATTGGAAATATACTCTGTGCTCAGTATTTTACTAAGAACTCTATATAAACATTTTAAGAATTTAATTCCCATAGCCATCGTGTGAAGTGGTTATTATAATTATTTTCCCCATTTTACAGATGAAGAAACTGAGTGTTAGGTAAGTTTTCAGCAAGGACACACAGCTAAAAAGTGGTGCTATCTTTTAAAGCTGACAGATTCCAAAACCACTGTCTCTATCCACTAAGCTGTAGTAATACCCTCATAGCTGTTGTTGAAAATATACACTGAGTAACCTAAAATATGTATATATGCACACGTATGTGTATGTGTGTGTGTGTGTGTATACTCTTTGCCACTATCCTTTGAATTCTAAAGATTACTTTTACCCAACTGGGTAAAATTTAGTTCTTGTTGATCCACTCCTGCCAGTACTCCAAGATTCTTTTCCATTTTACGTGATGCTAATTGACGTGAATAGTGGTTGTAGCCAAGTCATTCGGGAGTTTTCTTCCTTGGTTAAGCATAATGAAGGGAGAACGTGAGTTATGCTTTAATTAAATTTTATTTCAATATTCCTATTTCCATTGGATCTTATCTTTCAGCTAGTGAAAATACTAGAAATAGAGCCAGTTAGAAACTTTTCAAACAAGGAGTCACCTAGCACCATGGCCTTGGACCAGTTTAAAAGGAAGGAAGGCCCCATAGTGTTTCATTTATTTTGTTTCCTTAGAGGAATTTTTCTGGGTAACTAAGAGCAAGTGAAACTCCGACTCTGGGTTTCGCCGGTGTGTTATTTCACCCGCGAAGGCCCTTGTTTTGAGTTTGTGCTTGTCCTGGACCTGGTTTAGGAGGCAGCTCTGTTATCTAACTGTGCCATCTTTAAAGGGGTTGTGTATGTGGGAGGAGGGGTGGATGTCACCAAAGTTCTAAATGGAAAAGTTAAAAAAAAAAAAGTCAGAAAGAGGAAAGGAAGATAAATGTTCTGTCTTCCAAAAAGGGATATTCTTAAAAAGAGAGGACGAAAGGACAGGTCCTCACCCAAGGACACACCCAGGGGAAAGTCACACAGAGCAGGGCAGTACAAACCAGCAGTCTTTGGGAAAACAATGCTTGTCCTACCCCACCCACACCCCCGGAGCTGAATTTCAAGTTCTGAATTTAGACAATACAGCTGGAATTTCTGCAGTTTCACTCCCCGGCACATGGAGTTTCAGGCATGAAACATTTTTCTGTCTTGTAAAAAATATTTGCACAAATATTACAAGAATGAAAGTGAAAATTTAAAGAGTAAACTACATGGATGGTGAATTGGGGTAGTTAAATTCTTCCAGGTGGAAGGAGTTGAAAATAAGATATTATTTTCTCACAAGAGGGTTAGTTTCATAATGACTTGAGGAGGTAGGGTGTATTTGTTGGAAGAAAAAAAGAAAATACTATAGTGATTAAATCACAAAACTAAGCCCTTCCTGGTGTTTAGGGTGAGCTTGGAAATCTTCCATAGGTAGGAAGATAATTTTACATTCGATAAATTATTTGTAAGGCTTAGTGTGTTTCCCAGTGTTCTCTACAAGGCTGCTTTGAATTCTATACATAAAGAAAGTCCTGGAAAAATGTCGCATTAATGTGTCCTAATAAGTCCTAAGATCTAAATATCTTACAGCAGTGGTCAAATCTTGGTTTAGCAGTGCAGGGTCAGTTCTTGCAGGCTTCTGAACTGTCTCCAAGATTACAGTGAGTGGCCTTTGCCTTGCAGTAAACTCATCTCCAATAGACCTTAGCCTCCTCCTGGGGCAGGGCAGCTTATAAGGCTGCAGAATCAGCAGGTGTGGGTGGAGCACTAACTCCATCATGCAGCAGTTGTGTGATATTGCCCAAGCCCTTTACCCTCTGAAGTCAGTTCCATATCACTAAGCTGGGAATAATGACATCCACTCCACCTACATCATGAAGTGGTTGTAAGACTTGAATAAGGTCAAGAGTTTAGCAAACTCTTAAATACAGAGCCCTGTATCTGTTTTGAATAAGCAGAAAATTTTTATGCCTATGAAAGAACTTAAGGGGGGAAGTACAAGTGGTTGAGAGCCAGTGTACAAGAGTAAAACAGACCTGAACTTGAAGTGGTTTTGTAAAACGTTACTTGGGCAATTTTCTTAACCTTTCCAAGTGTTAGCAGGGTGTTTGACATACAGTTAATGCACAATAAACTTTAGCTATTACCATAGTGACTGTTTTAGATGGTTTTGTGGTTAAAGGAGTGTTAAAGAAAAAATTACCCAACGACATCTGTGGAAGCATGGTAAGGAAGAATTAATTCAAGACCATCACAATAGATGTAGAGACCACTGCCATGGGATTTTGCAGTGGGGAGCAGAGATTGGGCTCAACTAGAGTACAGTATGGGCAAGTGGGAATTTATATCCGAGGAGTAGGGTGGAAGTAACTGGATGGAAAATTACTAAAAACATCAGCGGTAAGGGGGAATCTGGTTAAACTGATCTAACAGGATTCCTTCTTGCTGAAGACAGGCCAGGGTGATCAGACATCCAGAGGGGTAGTTCTTGCTAAACTGACCTAGCAGGGTTCTTTGCTAAAACAGATTTTACAAGGAAGTGCACAGATGGGCCTAGGAGAAGGTTCAGTCTGACTAATGTTTGATGAGGAAAGAATCTTTGTTGGGGTGGGCTATGGAGTTATAGTGCCTAGATCCTGTGAAAAGATATTTTTTTAAAAAAAGATAAATCATGCCTCTCAAAGATAAAATGAACAATTGTCAAAGATTATATTAAACTCATTAATTAATAAGGGAACCAAGGCAATGTTTTAACCAGTGTGAAGAAAAATTCAAAATACTATGTAGCAGTCAGAAATGCTAACATGGACTTATAAATAGATGCAAAACAAGCTTTTTGCACGGGAGGAGGGGAAATCAAAAATTGTCTCTCCACCTCATAGAATCTATTTGCATGTCAATGTACAAAAATTATTTGCAATGCTAACAGTTTTCTACAATTTTTAGAGTTGTAATTAGCTGAAAGACAACAAAATAATTGAAAGATAATGAAAGCCTAAAACAACGGTTGATGGAGCAGATTAAAGCTAATCCAGAAATTAGAGAAAGTGAAATTTTTGTGCACACTGATGTCGTGAATTTAAATTTCACTTTTGTTAAATCTGATGGGAAATACTACCATCCCAGAAAGTTCCACTTCCTCTGGCAAAGGGAATAAGCTTTGCCTTGTGTTCAATTTTGTTCAAAATTATGTTCAATTTTTCATCTCATTCAAATTGGACTCCTTTGTCTTGTCTCCTCAATGGATTTGGCACTTAAAGAATCCACTTAGTATCCTGATTCATCTGATTCTTAGGAATCTGAGATCAGCAGTGGTCTTCATTTAATTGTTACAAATACCTTGGGATACAGTTCATTTTGGTGTCTGTTTAAATACCCTTCTTACCCCATGAATTGTCTTTATGTTTGCTTTTAAGCTACTCCCAACTTTTGCAAAGCTGTCCTAAAATCAATGGAAAGTTTTCCTTTCCATTATTCAGACTGTTCATTTTGATGTATTGGCAATAGGGTTAGTTTGGGTGTGTAATTGGCATGGTATCAAATTATAGCTCTGTAGCACACAAACCACGGGACCTTAGACAAGTTACCATAACTCTTCAAATCTTTATTGATCTTTATCTATTTTATTGATCTATAAAATGGAGCAACGATGTTACCTCTAATGTTAAAAATAAAATAATTCACGTAAAACCGCAGGCATGGCATTTATTAAGCACTAATGAAACAAATATGTCTACCTTACCCTCTATTTCTCTAAAAAGTCTATGTGTGTGTATGTGTATGTGTGTGTATGTATGTGTGAGAGACATAGAGAGGGAGAAAAAGAGAGAGCAGGAAACTAAGTCACTAACAATATTTTCTTTGTGTAACTGATTCGCAGATTTACAAGCTCTTCCTTGAGTGAGATTCCTTGTGTGCCTCTTTGCCCTGTTGGGATTGGACGCGGACTAGGACAGGAAGGCAGACATGGACAGTTTTCCCCACATTTCCTAATGAGAGAGTGCTATTTAATTGTCGACAGCACTGAAAAAACTCAATCGGTATTGCTCTGATTTTCTTTAATATCTTTCAAGATAAAATACAAATAAAATAAGTTCTTTAGCATCAGGCAACACATGATGACACTTAAGGGAAATCATTGCCACTGGCCTGGTGATCTACCTGAGTACACATGGAGCTGGTGCTCCGCCTGAGTGCACATGGAGTTGGGGATTTGTCTGAGTACGTGGATCTAGTGATCTGCCTGGCTGCATATGCCTGTCCTCTCATGGTCACACAGCTCCCAGCTCTGAGTACTTAGTTTCAGTTGATCCATATTTTTCCTATGGTTTGTTATAATTCCTTTGTGGTTGCCAGGATTAAAAGAAAAACCTTCTAATATGGGAACTTACAATGTATATACAAGTAGCAAGAAGATTATAATTAACACTCATATATCCATCATGAGCTTCAATAAGTACTAACTCATGGCCAATCTTAATTTCAGCTACACCCACACTTGCCACTATACCCACCAGACTATGTTAATATAAATTATCAGACATCACATCAATTTGTCTATAAATATTTCAATATTTGTCATTAAAAATAGTAACAATGATATTTTGAAGATCAAGTTAAAGCAAAAAGCTGTTAGCACTTTACATAAAGATTGACAAAAATTTGACTAGAGAATTACCAAAAGTCTGAGGTTTGAAATAATAAATAATTAGTGTTTGTTCTTTTTTCAGGATATAATATTTGATACATACAAATAATATGTAAATTATTATTTACTATGTGTAAATTATAAAGCAAAACAGTAAAAGAAGCATACATACATGAACCTACAACCTATTTGAAGAACTAGAACAATCATTTTATCAATTAATGTGTTCTTTCTTTGTCCCAACTTTCTGCCTCTCCACTCTTCCCTGTGGCCACCAATATCTTAAATTTTACATTTATTATTTTATATTTATGGTTTTATCTTACATGGGTTAATTTCTATATTATACATTGTTCCATTTTGTTCATTTCAGACTTAAAAATGTCATTATGCTATATATACTCTTTTGAAACTGACATTTGTTCAGTATATGTTATGTTTCTAAGGTTCATCTATATTGTTGTGTTTGGCTACAGTTCCTTCATTTTTATACTGCTGCATAATGTTCCACTGTGAGAATATACTACTGTCTATCTATTCTATATAAAAGTTATATAATATTCTCTAAGAATAGTTTCTAAATATATAATTGCTGAATCACAGACTATGTGAAGCGTAAAATTTTAAATGAAAACACCAAATAGTATACCAGTCTACATTACCACCAGAAGTGTGTTTATGTTCTTATTATTTTACATTTATATTATTACTACTTGGTATAATTGGACATTTTTCCTTGTAAGAAATGATATATAAGACATTTTGGAGAAAATGATAAAACATTTTTGGAAGGTATTAATGAAGACCCAATTGAAGAAAGAAGAGGGGTAGAAAGACTCAGCATAATAAAGTAGTGAAATATTTACAGATAAATTGATGTGATTTTTAATAAAGATATTAATTCCTCCAAATGAATCTATATATTTAATAAAATTTAAATTGAAATCGTTATGGGTCTAATATGGAATTTGTGAAGATGATTTTTAAATTTATATTAAAGTGCAAAAGCTCAAAAATAAACAAGACACTCCTGAAGAAGAAGACAAGGATTTGAGGGGAACTAGTTATTTCATATCTCAAGTCTTTTTATAAATCTACACTAATTAAGAGAGTATAGTATTGGGAAGAGATAGATACAATGGCCAATAGAATGATAACAACAACAAAGACTCTGGAAAAGGACTCGCATGTAGATGGAAATGTATTTTTAAATAATTGAATAGACATTGTACATCTCTGGGTATTAATCAAGAAATGATGAGACAACTGGCCACCCATCAGGAAAAAAATTGGATTTTCACCTTTGATCACATATAAAAACAAATTCCTGATGCATTTAATACTTAAGTATGATAATATGGCAGATTTGAGTTATTCTCCCATTGAAAATTACTACTGGATAAGATATCTTCTAAGCTTCTAAGAAGCATCATTAAGCAAGAAAATAAAAAATACCTGGGCCAGAACATAAATGGAAGTGGGAATCCAGAGAAGAAAGAAGAGTAATGAATCCAGCTGTCATCTGAAAGATACTTTGCAAGTCAGGTGAAATTAACTTATTTTTAATGACCTTGTAGGGTTCACTTAGGTATGAGTTACTAGGAGATCTTTTTCTCCTGTAAAACTGGAATGTCATAATTCACCCTTAGTGTTCCAGATAGACCTGAGAGGGCCACTGTTACCTCTGACTGTCTTTAAGTTCCTACATGAGCAGGAAATAAAAGCTAAGGCAGACATATTAAACTGCCTGAGCATTGAAGGCATGAGACAACAAACACAGAGAGCCACTGGAAGGCATATTGGCTTAATGCATTTAAGGAAGTCTCTGATGAATCGTTAGCTGACTACTAAGCTAACAGAGCAGAGACTTCAGTGGCTGCACACTATAGAAAATATGGACTTTACCAGATAAATCCAGCAAAGTCACCAAACAAGTGACTCCCCCTCATCCCCCAAAAAAATCAAAAATAAAAATGCAACAACAAAAATCCCTTGCTGGGAGGTAGGATGATTTTCAAGTTACTGCATTATGCTATCTAAAACGTATGCTTTTCATTAAGAAATAGGAAAGTATAGCTCACAGTGGAGAAATAAAGCAGTTTATCAAAACTGTCCCTGAGGAGGCTGTAAATATAGGTTTACTAAACAAAGACTTTAAATTAGCTGTTAAAAATATGTTTTAAAAAATAAAACCAAAAACATACCTAGAGACTTAAAAGAAAGTGTGGTAATGTTATCTCATCAAATACAAACTATTAATAAAGCAACAGAAATAATTTTTTTTAAAAGAATGAAATAAAAATTCTGGAGTTGAAAATTATAATATCTGAAATGAAAAATTCACTAGAGAGGATCAATAGCAGATTTGAGATTTCAGAAGAATCAACAAACTTGCAGATAAGTCACAAGAGATTGTCAAATCTTACTAACAAAAAGAAAAAAAAAGAATGAAGAAAAATGAACAGACCCTTAGAGACCTGTGGGACACATCAAGCATACCAACGAATGCATAATGGGAAGCCTGGAAGAGAAGAGGGAAAAAAATTAAATAAATAATGGCTGAGAACTTCCAAAACTTAGTGAAAAACATTAATCTACAGTTGACCCCTGAACAACATGGGCTTGAACTGTGGGGTTCATTTATACATAAATTTTCTTCTGCCTCTGCCACCCCTGAAACAACAAGACCAACCCCTCCTCTTCCTCCTCCTCCTTAGTCTACTCAATATGATGACAATGAGGGTGAAGAACTTAATGATAATCCATTTTCTCTTAATGAATAGTAAATATATTTTCTCTTTATGATTTTCTTAATAACATTTTCTTTTCTCTAGCTTACTTTGTTGTAACAATACAGTATATAATACAGTAATAACATACAAAATATGTGTTAATCAACTGTTTGTGTTATTTATAAGGCTTCTAGTCAACAGTAGGCTATTAGTGGTTAAGTTTTGGGGGAATCAAAAGTTATACTGTAGGGGTTGGTGCTCCAAGCACTGCATTGTTAAAGGATCAACTATACTTATCAAATAAACTCAAAGAACTCAAAGTTAAATAACTACAAAAAGACCTACATTTAGATACATCATAGCCAAGAATTCTATATCCACCAAAACTATCCTTCTAAAATGAAGGTGAAATGAAGACACTCTCAGATAAAAGTAGAATAATTCATAATTAGTATACCAGATAAAATGAAAGAACACTTAACAATAACTCAAATCCACATGAAGAAATACAGAATAAGTTCCTATTCTAGTATTCTAGTGGGAGCAAACCATTGTTTCTTCTATAATAAGAGATTCAGTGTAATAAACTGGTTGATCCTCTAGGGTTGGTTGCTTTGAGTTTGTCATATTCCCGAGAGAATTAAGCATCCAGCAATGGTGAACAGTCAGTCTTGATGAAGGAGAATTCATGCAAATGAGCTCACACATAGCTTTTGTTCCTGCTTTCAGAATATTTTTCCTCATGAAATCATCAAATAATGGCAACAGAAAGAGGGATGACTGATATTTAGGATTCTTTTTCATCTGATTACTGAGAGCTTCTGTAGTAGTAGACTTTTGCTGAGTATTAATACAAGATTCAAATATTCTCCTAGCCTGCCAGGTCCATCCATATTCCTTTTCCTTACATCTGCTTGTCACCAGTCCTCCAGTCTTCCAGGCCCCTATTCCTTCCATGACCTTAACCTCTGACCAACATATGGGTCCCTGGTTGTGTTTGCAACTTAATTTGTTAGGTATTCTCCCCTTCTAGACCAAAGAGACCAGATATATAAGTCAAAATTCTAGCCATTGGTACAATTTCTTTCATATATTGTAAAACCATCTTCATTTGCAGTTATAATGCTGAAGTATTCCATTCCCCAATCGTGTCAGTGTATGTGCCAGAGCTCATGAAGAGCTACTTGTAAGGTAGGCTCAGGTAGCCACAGGGAACTGTTCATGAGGCCAAATCCACAGAATGAACAAGAGACAGACATTGGAAGTGTAAGCCACATGCTTATACATTTCATTTTTTTATAATGATCTTGTTCAAGCCTAATGCTATATGTGGTGAGTAAAATTCTAAGGGCTGAATTATGACCCCCAAAATGTGTCCCCATGCTAATCTCAGGCACATGTGAACATGTTTGGCAAAAGGGGCCTTGCAGGTATAATTAGCTAAGGACCACAGATGTGGGTAGTATTCTGCGTTACTCAGGTGGGCTCAGTATAATCACAAGCATATTTATAGGGGGAAATAGGAGGGTCGGAAGGCAAAGAAGGTGATGAGATAAAGCAAGAGATGGGAGTGGTATGGCCATGAGCTAAGGAATGCCAGAGACCTCTAGAGTCTGGAAAGATAAGGAACCTCCTTTGGAGGCCTGGAAGCTTCTAGAGGAAACCAGCCCTGATGACATCTTGATTTTAGCCCTGTAAGATTTATTTCAGACTTCTCATCTCAAGACCTGTAAGAGAATAAATTTGTGTTGATTTAAGCCGCTAACAGCATGGTACTTTGTTACTGCAGCAATAGAAAACTAAAGTTCTGTTGATATATACACCGTGCACAATTCCTGGGACAATGAGCATGATAGGTTTTACTTGTGTGATTAGGTGATGTTTTAAGGCACGGTAGGCTCTGAGAAAGGGACATTATCTGGGTTGGGCTTATCTAATCACATGATCCCTTTCAAGGCAGAGTTTTCTCAGGCTGGTCACAAAAGAGAAGCAGGAGAGATTCAAAGCATTAGAGGTGTTCAACTAGGGGGAAGTTCTCCACTGCTGGCTTGAAGGGGAGGGTCATGTAGCAAGGAGCGTGGTGGCATCTAGAAGCTAAAAATGGCCCCTAGCTGATAGTTAGCAAGCATAGACCTCCATACTACAAATGCAAGGAATTAAATTCTGCCAGAATGAATGTGCTTGGAAGCAAATTCTCCCTTAAGGCCTCCAGACAAGAACTCAACCCAGCTACCACCTTGATATCAGCCTTGTGACACTCTGAGCAGAGAACTCAGTCATATCGTGCCAAAACTTGGAAACTCTGAGATAATAAATTTGTGTTGTATTAAGCTGCAATATTTGTGGTAATTTGTCAAGCAGCAATTGTAAACCTGTACACTATACACTAAACCTCTATTTGACAGTTGGATACTCTTTTTTTGGTGGTTTAAATACCACCCAGTGTATGAGGGGCAACTCAGATAGCATGGGCACCTGGTATCCCATAATCAGGCACTTGCAAACAAAACACAGTTACATGTCAAAAGAAAACTTAGAAGAAAAAGTCATTTGCATGGTTTAACTCCAAAACCCTTAGGGGTTTCTGCTGTGATTTCTCTATTGAGACTTACCACAGGCTGTAAAGGGCTTTAGGTATTTCACAATATTTTAAGCATCATTGAGTCTGTGGTATCCTAAGGGCCTAGAAGAAGAGCCACTTGTGACATTAATTATTTGGAGCATTCTATTTCTTTGTAACTTACTCAAATTTGGCAGCCTCGTGAAAAATCAGGTAAAAATATCAGTGAAGCACCTCCAAATGTAGCATATATTGACCCCAACCTCCAGGGCAAATATGATGACAAGCCCCTGGCCTGATGAAATGCTCAACCCTACTGGGCCACTCATGCTCACAACAGGACAAGTGTGGAAACCTGAGACAGGGTGGGGATACCTGGGTAGTCAAGATAACTCTGAGAACTTTGACACTGCAAAGGAATGGGTTCCAAGGGCATTCTCTCAAGGATGACAAATTATGGCTAGATCTGGCCAAACTATGGATATGAACATGTTTGCTTGGGATTCTGGAAGCTATAGGAGAGCTATTCAAAGGGACCTGTGCCCTTGGGTACCTGTAGTCCTCTACACCACCAGCCCAGCCCAGCAGTTGGGGGAGTAAATACCAAAGTCTCACCCTCCTCTTCCTTTTGTCCACCTTCTCCTGGATGAACACAATTGAAAGCCAGAGGGCAAAGATCCTACTGATACAGTCCCTCCTGGTCATTTATCCAGAGAAGCGTAGAAAAGGGTGGTGAGTGTATTAAGAAGTTGAAAAGCAGCAGACAAGAAAAGGAATTACCATCTGGGTAGGAGTAACTGACTGATGATCAAGACGCTCTTATGCAGTGGGGGGAAATCTGTCCCCTAGGTGATCCAGTGGGACTAATCTTGGTACTTCTCTGACCAATTTTTGTGGCAAATGGACAGGTGCAGCAGCCATAGCCTTAGAAGGGCAAGGTAAGCAACAGTTCAAAGCCATCAGGGATATGAATCTAAATCACCCCACCAGAAAAGCCACCTAGATGACCAGAAGTGACAGAGGATGATGAGAGGAATCTAGAATGAATAATACAGGAGGGAGATGAGGGTTATTCATTGTAGCCCCAAGACCAGCTGCAGAGGTGAGAGCCATGGTACATCCCATTAATCTTCCTCTTCAAGTTTCCCTCAGAATGCTTGAGGAGCTGTTCCCAGGTAGGATCAACTTACACAGCACAAGTATATTCAAGTAGTGCAAAGTGTGGACTATCCTGGATCCTGTGGTTTTGATATTCATTCTCCAGTTTCCACACTGTTGTCTGTTGACAGATGAAACTTTTCCCAGAAACTGACCTCCAGTGAAGAGA
>VBSM01002608.1:97923325-97936206 GCA_008086735.1 Cheirogaleus medius | reverse complement strand
AGGAACCAAATTTTGCTTTGTTGATTTTGTCTATTGTTGGTCTGTTTTCTATTTCACCCCATTTCTTCTTTTAGTGACACTGTTTCCTGTCTTCTACTTACTTTAATTTGCTCTTCCATTTGGGGCTCTTAAAATGGAAGCTTAGATCATTTTGTCTTTTCTCATGCAAGCACTTAATGCTGTATGTTTTCCTCAAAGCACTGTTAGCTGCATCCCACAAATTTTCTAGTATCATGCAGTTCAAAATATTATCTTATTTCCTTGGTTATTTTTTCTCTGAACCATATATTTTTTAGCAGGATATTGCTTTATTGTAAAATATTTGGGGATTTTATAGATATTTTATTATTGTTTTCTTCTTAATTTTATTGAGTTCACAGAACATACTCTAAATTATGTCCATATTTTGAAATTAATTGAGGCTCTTTTTATGGCCCAGCATATGATTAATCTTAGTGAAATGCCCATGTTCACTTGAAAATAAAGTGTTTTCTTCATTTGTTGGGAATCTTGTTCTATAAATGTCAATTAGGCCACGTTGAATACATTTTTATATCATTATTTTTTTGTCTTCTTTTATGAATTACTGAAGGAGGAATGTTAAAATCTTGAATTATAATTAGATATTTTTATAATTCTTTATTTTTGATCATTTTTGTTCATTTATTGTGTGGCTTTGTTATTAGATACATACACATCAAACATTATTATGTTTTCCTGAAGAATTGACTCTTTATCATTATGAAATATCCATAGTTAGCTCTTTTAATACTCTTTGTCTTACAAGTATACTTTCTCTGATACCAGTATTGCTAAAACAACTTTATTATACTTATTGATGTCATGATACCTCACTTAACTTCATATTTAAATTCACTGAGAACATCATATAGTTAATTCTTTCCTTTCTACCCTGTGTGATTATCTCTGAATTTTAATTGAAGTGTATTGTTGATGTACTATTAATGTAATTATTGATGAGTTTAGAGTATTTTTTATTTGATACTATTTAACAGGTAAATGAACTAGGGATCAGAGAAGTTATCAGCTGCCCAAGATCACACAGTTGCTAAGTGGCAGAATAAGGACTGGAACCTGGGTAATTTGGTCATTTGAGACTAAGGTCACCTGTGTTTTGTTTTTCTTTATTTTTTGGTAATTTTTTTTTGATTGTTTGGTTGGTTGATTGGTCTTGTTCCCTTTCATTTTATACTGCCAGTACTTGGAACTCATCTTCCCTTCCAGTTCTGCTCTATTGTTGGACATTTCCTAAACTCTACCTCTCTGTAGAGTTGTATGGGTAGCAAATTTTTGGTCCCCATGGATACTTCCCATTATCTACCTGGCCCTTAAGAATGTGGCAAATCCTCTCTGGGAAATGAAATAATTAACCTTTGCATTTCTTGAGCTTCATTTTAACATGGTCTCCTTACATTCATTTCTGGCAATAGTAAGAATTGCAGAAAATAACAATAGCAAGGATTTGAAGTCAGAAAAAATAGAGCTGAAATGACCAGTGAAGGTAGCATGGAGGTAGCTCTTAGCAAAGGACCTTTCCAGTTTATTGCTCACATTTATTCCAATGAATCAGGCCCAAATAGCTCTCTAGGTAGCCTCTCAACACTATTCTCAACTTAATCTCAATGTTAGTAGAATGATTGTGAAATTGTGATCAAGTACCCAGACAAAGCTATGAGAGGAGATATCATTTAATTAATTAAAAGTAGATATTTAATATTAATCAGTAAGAGAGAAAACATTGGGAAAAGAATACAGGTTACATCAGATCCAAAGTTCTTTAGAGTTAGAAACAAAATAATGTATCTCAAGAGCCAAAGAAATGCAAAATCTAATTAACCCTCTGGGTTATAGTACAACTTTTGGGGGTCTTTCCCAAGTAATTAGTCCTTGTATAATTAATTCTGAGGCTGTGAGTACCTGATGACCCTCTTTGAGTAATGGAGTCATTGGCCCAGCCACCACAAACAGGGTAAGTTATAGCCCTTAAGGGTCAGAGACAAGCTTCAGTCATGTCCTGCCTGAAATCTCTGGTCATTAAGAAACTCACCAAGCTGAGAAGTTACCCTCTAAAATTGCATAGAAAACTATCGCTCAAATTGTGTGGAATGCCATTACTGTTTCCTTAATGGATAAACATTTTTTAATGGTGGGAAGACTTAAAACTAAATATAGGAAATATTTAAGAAAATATTGGTTTGAAATAAGGAATTTGTACAAGATTGATACTTTATGTGTTTGTATTGTTTGAAATTTTAAACTGACGGAGACAACAGATTAGCTTTATAATTTCAATTTAAATTATGTTTTCAGCAATTGAAATAGACTCATGATTTTAAGTAGATATCTTAGTAAGATTAAAAAGCATAAGAGAAGTTAAGTTTCTCAGTAATTTTAAGTTTTAGTCATCACATTTTAAGAGTTTTTTTAATTGGGAAGGTTTTAACTTAAACATTTATATATTAAACTTAAAAAAATCGATTTAATATGTTAAGAGAAATTTTCCTGTTTAAAATAGAACATTAGCCAAAAGCCCTCTTAAAAGTAATTGTTAAAATTTGCTAGACTTACATGCTTTTTAAGCTGAGTTTAAAAGTTTAGAGAAAGAATGGAGTGTTTGAATTTGAAGTTTGTAACTTTAGTACATTTATTATTAACTTTTTAAAACCAAAGTAAACCTCTGCATGGTTTTACCATGCATAATACAGCCCTACAAAACACACATATTTAATATGAACTAATCTCGTACTAAGCTTTCTGCCTGTTTAACTTTCCATTTGGCTTTTCTTCACTCCTTCTAGAAAATGCCTTCAAGCTTGGGGATGGCAGTGTGGGAGTCGAGGACAGAATTACTAGGTGACACCCAAAGACCATGAAAAGAGTCACCAAATGGGTACGTACTGTCAGGCTGTAAGTAAGGGGAGAGTAGGGATGGGGGTGGGGGCTCTGGGAGTCATCAGAAATTTTTCAAGACTAGGGTCAACCCCAGCTACAGTTTGGAGAACACCAAGCTTTATCCCTAACTACATGCCGTACCCTCCACCTTTGCATCCAGCTCCTGATGTTTGGTTTTGTTATCTGCAATGATAAGAAATTAAAACTTGGAATATGTTTCTCTCTGAAAGCCAGCGTGACTAGTTGTTTCTGAGATTATCTTTTGTTAGTCTTTGCTTGTTGGGGTTTTGTCTTTCCCTAAGGCTGAATTCCCTGGCACAATGGACCACTCCCTGCTCTATTCGGGTGCTTTAGCTGGCAAAAGAACTGAGGTTGAAATAGGAGATTGGCTTTATGGGTGAGGTTCCTGTTTGTTCAAAGCCACCTCCTATCTTTCCCCTCTGAAGCCACCAAAGAAAACTCTGAAAATCCTGGAGTGACCCTTAATTAACTCAGCTCAGGGAGGAGGTACAGAGTAGCTGAAAAAGAACTCCTTTCTTTTCTGGGTAGCAAATATAGTATGGGCCAAAAGGCTTTTATGGACTAATCAGTTTTCCCTGGTTTGATGTGTTGTCTGGGAAAATTAAAACAATCTTTACTCTGTTTCTTTTAGACAAAAAGCCAGGTTTTGTGATTCCTTTAGGTCTAGTGCTGCGCTTCCAGGAGTGCCCAGCCATCATCTTCAAATGGCTATTCCCTACCTTTTGGGGAAAAGAAGTGGTAAAACAGCAGGGATGATCCTGGGGAGATAAGGAAGTGGCCAGTGTCATCCAGAGCACCCAGCCCCTTGTTCCCCTGCATGTCCTGCCTCTCCTCTAGGCCTTGCCCCCTCACTGTACAAAATATGATATTAGGAAAATTCAGAGTAAGCACCTTCCATTTTGGTGTGTTGGATCTCTCAGAACACTAGTGTCTGAGCCTCGTTTAAGAATACTGAATTTCAAGCACCAAAGTTGTTGAAAGAGTTTGGAGGGAAAGAAATTCCTTCTCATACCCCTTCTATAAAGAAATGGGATGTGCACAGAGCAATGCACAAATCCAAACCAAACCAGTAGTGGAATTGAACTTGAACTGACTTGAAGCAACCACGTTAATAGCCCAATGTATTGAGATAAAAGCTAGAAAGCACATATGTCTCACCAGCCTAGAGTGTATCTTTAAACTTAGTTGAAAGGAATAGGAGAATGTGCCATCTTGGTTTTGCCACACACTTTTAAATTGCTTTTTTTTTTTTCTTTTGAGGCCTTTCAATTGAAGAAATTGGACAAGTTAGAAAGGTTTAAAAGGTTATTTTCTGGGCATTTGGATGCACTAAATGTTTTCTCAGGAGTAAGGGTAATCACATGTAAAATCATAACACATTTTATTGTAATGATTCTCAAACTTCGTTGTGCATAAGAATCCTCAGGGGGATTTGTGAAAAGCTCAGATTTCTGTACACTCTTCTTCCTTTCTTCCTCCAAATGATCTCATCTGAGGAGTGGCTGTAAATACAGATGAAGCTTCACTCACTTGCCTGCTGCTCATGGGCTGCTGTGTAGCCGGGTTCCTAAGTTTCATGGAAGATAATTTTTCCATGGATGGAGGGGTGGGTGTGTTGGGGGGAGGGGTGCAGTGGAACTCTGTGGCCCGATCCCTAATGGGCCGCAGACCAGTACCGGAGACCCAGGGTTTAGAGACCACAGATCTAATTAGTCTGTGCTGGGGCCCACAATCTGCATTTTGAGAAATACGTTAAGTATCTAATCTTGGGTAAACCAGATGATTGCATTTAATCTGCAAGACTACCTAAGCTTCTGGTTTGAGGGCTCACTCTTTCTGGGCCCACCTGTGCCACACACCCCAGCCTTTCTTTCTTCTCTTGCCTGCCCCGCTTCCTCTCCTGAGGAGCTAAGCTCTGTTGTACCACCTTCCTTTGGTGCCTAATTGTATCCCTGGTTGTGATTTATGTCTTCAGACAGGTGCTGGTCACATGGGAAATAAATTTTCACACGCTGCAGCTTCATTTTTTTCTGGATAAGCTTTATACCCTTGAGAAAATGCTCCATCTAGTTCTGTGGGGTTGGTTATTAGACTTTATGAAAAACAAAGCAGATCTGAAAAAGAAACTGTACAGTTAAAGTGGTACAGAAGGTTACATATGAGGCAGAGTAAATAGGTTAGAATTTGTATATCTGTAAAGTCAAAAATTCCCCAGAGGTTAAGACCATAGATGTAGACTGGTAGAACAGGGAGAAACCCTGGGGATTGTGAAGTGCTAGCATCTCATTTCAGAGGGATTGCAAACATGTGGGAGAAAAGCCAACCTGACCACATCTTCTTAAAAAAAACAAAAAGACTTATCACAGCTTGCAGGAGACAGTTTTAGGAAGATAAAAGCAATATATTAGCCAATAAATTATGGATTAAATATAGGCAATTTAATATTAGCAAATAAATCACCTAAAAGATTTTAAGAATATTCTTGGGACATTAATCCATGTTGGGCACATGAAGAAATAATTAAAAAAAAGTCAAATATATTGAAACTAATCTCTAATATTTAAATGAGAACAAGATCATCTCTCCCAAAGGAGTTTCTTTTTCTTTATTATTATTATTTTTTTATTACTGGCTTGCTAACACCAGATATTTCTTTTTCAATCAGTGGGTAACGTGAAGCCTCAGCACATCCATAAAGCACCATGCATGCCATAACGCGAAGCAGAGTATGGGGCTCTCTGGGGATTCCCAGTGCAGATGGGAGATAAAACATGTCCATGAACAGAAAATAACCAAACACAGTATAGCCAAAGGAATGAGCTACAGTTTGGGAGAGGGGCCCAGCACTATGAGAGGTCGAAAATTCTAGTTAGTCTCTTGGATAAAAATTGGTCTCTAGAGCCACATTTTTAAATAGTTTTGTGCCTCAGTTTCTTCTCCTATAAAACAGAGAAGATGATGACAAGAGTTATACTTACTTCAAAAGGTTAAGATAGATTAGTATGTAAAATGCATGATATCCAGTACAAAAGCTTAATAAATAATAAGGCATCTGTTATCATTGTACCCTTCCTTTTGATTTTTTTTAACCATTCCACGCTTCTTTCTCTTAACTTTTGAACTTCTAACTCACCTTCCAAAGCCCTACTCAAATCACATCTCCCTCAGGAAGCTGGCCTTGCTTCCCTGATTTGGTTCTGAAGTGCATTGCTGTCAGCATTGATCATAGCATTGATCTTTGGTAGGGTCCACGAGACTCCATGCTCCTTGAGGACAGAGAGCAAGACTTACCTCTTCATGTTAAGCCCTAACAGTATGCTTAACATATAGCAGGTACCAAGAAAATATTTCTTCACAAAATGACATGGCTTGAGTAGGGAAGGTGGGATTTTATAGTAAATCTCTTAAAGTCCATGTAAAATCCTAAAGGACAGAAATGGGAAGGAACAAAGTCTGATGAATGAAAAATTATGGTTTACATGTATCTTTAAACCAGGCATGGTGGCTCATGCCTGTAATCCTAGCACTCTGGGAGGCCAAGGTAGGAGTATTACTTGAAGTCAGGAATTCAAGACCAGCCTGAGCAAGAGCAAGACCCCATCTCTACTAAAAATAGAAAAATTAGCCAGGTGTGGTGATGCATGTCTGTAGTCCCAGCTACTTGGGAGGCTGAGGCAGGAGGATCACTTGAGCCCAGAAGTTTGAGGTTGCTGTGAGCTAGGCTGACACCATGGCACACTAGCCTGGGTGACAGAGTTAGACTCTGTCTCAAAACAAAAACAAAAACAAAAAACAATCAATCTTTAGAGATATTGTGATTCCCTCTTTCTGCTGATCTTTATTCTTCTGTTGGAAAGTTCCTTTCAGGAATTTTAGTTTGAGTGTTGATGCTATGATTGTTACTCCTTCACCAAACTAATTTAAAGCCACCTAACACAGAATTTCCACTTCATAAGGTTGTTATTGTCTTCAAATGTTATACATATTTAGGAGCATTGCCACCCCATATTAATTCTCTGCATAGCACTTATATCAATCTAACATTAACCTATTTCCTGTCTCATACTTTGGATCACAAGCCCATGAACACAGACACAGTGTCTCAGCACTAAAGCCACACACCTGGCAGAGTGTGGCCACAGTAGCTGCTCAGTAGATATTGGTTGATTGAATGAATTAATTTCTGGGTAAGAGGGTATGAACTTTTTTTCTCAACAAAATGATTTATTTTCACTTCTCCAACATGACTTCTACCTACATGTATTTCTGTTTGATTAATCTGCATTCTACAGCTAGTTAACCTACTGTACACAAATATCTACCTGCTGATAATGTCTTCTCAAATGTCATTTTAGATGCTCCCTCCTTCATTCTAAAGGCTGACTGAATCCCCCAATATTGCCTCTCCACTGTAAGTCCCATATAATGGTCATCTCTATATTAGCAAAGACTGCGCTATATGCGGCTTGACTTTTTTTTTAATCCTTACCCAGATCTTAAGTAACTCAACATTGTATTCCTGAGCTTTGAGTTGAGTCGTTCTTGATCACATATATGGCATCAATTTTTTCTATGTTGCTTCACAGAAAATTTTTAAATTATTAAACTAATGGTGTTAGCATGCATATTCAGCATATCTGAATAATACCTTATGTGTAAATATAATTATATAATATCTAATATAATTAAATAATTATAATTAGATATTACATAATTATATAATTATATTATATAATATCTAATTATACAATAATATAATACCTTAGATTCAGTTATTTTCCAAATATTTTTATTTGTGGATATTTAAATAAATATACATCTTTGCTCTATTTCCTAATTTTAATTTTTTAAAAATTCATTAGTTATTGTGGATTTTGTCTATACTTACAGGTGGCTCTATAATTTTTTAAAATTTATTTTTTTCTCATAGTCTTCAATAATAATATTACAAACTATGTAGTATATTAATAGTACTAGATTACTACTACTTAGGGTTCGAATTTTTTAAAGCTTTTATAACTATTGTCAAGTTATTTTTCAAACATTTTCTGCTAATTTATGCTGCCCCCAGCAGTGGCTAGATATTCTAATTTCATTTATATCTTTGCCAACACTAGGCACTCTAATTTTTAAAATAATTTAATAGAAGAAATGAAGTTCATTTTCGTTTTCATTTGTATTCTTTCATTATAAGCGAAGTTGAACAATTTTCAGTTTGCTTACACACTTTTATTTCTCTCAGGTAAATTATCTTTTCACATACTTTGTTCTTCATGTAGTAAAATATCTGAGCAATTTTTGTGCATTAAAAATAACCCCAGAGATTTTGATAAACTAAATTTTTAAAGAATACCAGCTCTCGTCATGCAGCTAGAGTTCACATAGATTAAAGCTCACTTCAGTGAGAAGAATAGCCATTTCACTTAAGAAGGAAGTTGTAAAAATCAAATTGTGTACCTATACTTGCTGTGATGAGAACCGATGAATATGCTGGGTATTAACTTCCCTGTAACAATCAGTACCTGTTATCAGTTGCAAACCAGGCCCGGCACTGGGGAGACAATTTGTGTTCTAGACCAAACCTAAGAGAAAAGGAGGCCACTTATCTCAGGTGAACACAAGGCTAATCAAACTCTACTCTTTTCCCTATTCCACCTTTGTTTGCTTATTTAACCAGGCAATGTAGTTAACCAGCTTCACCTCTATTGACAGAAAACTCATTTCACATGACCCACAGATCATGGTTGGCGGCCCTCAAAAGGGTACAAGCTCTCACAACTGCACTGTTTCCTCAAAGCCAACTGCAGCAGCTGCCTTACTTACAGTGCATGCAATTTTGTTTGTTTGTTTGTTTGTTTTTAGAACCAAATGACCCTTCATTTGTCAGGCAGTTTCCATGAAATAAACTTTTAAAAAGATCATTCATAAAAATAAAATAAAATAAAATAAATGATCATTCATAAAAATCTCCTTTTCAGTGTTGGAACAGCCGAAGACGTTCTAGGCAGTGGCTGTCAATCTTAGCTGTATATTGGGCTCTGCTGGAAGTTTTAAAAGATGCTAATGTCTGCCTGTGCTACTCTCCATTCAAGGTGCAGATATAACTGGTCTGGGATGAGTCCTATACATGAGGATTTTCAAAAGATCCCCTAACCCGTGTCAAGAAACACTCACTGCTCTAGGGGAAGATGGTGGATATGGTTTCACTATTACCTACTGTAGGGATTTCCATTTCTAAAAGATGGATGATAATACAAATTAGTTCATTTCTCAAAGGAAAAGATTCATGAGGATTTTCTTGTCTGTTTATTTGCTTGTTTGAAGCAATGCCTGCAAGGTATTTAGAAATACAGAAAGGATTCAAATGATGCAAGTTAATTAGATTTAGGGAAAAAAGGTAGTTCATGTGTGATACTGTACATAAATGCTGTTAAATTCTATTTGTGTATATCAGAATACCAAATCTATACAGAACATTGATGCTTTTGTCAACGATCTGGTCCATATTTATTGTTTTAGCATGTTTATCCTCTTTTTCTATAGCTATAGTTTTCAGTGATGTCCAGACTGCCTTCTTTATACACTCCCTTATTCCTAATGCATTGCAGTAGTGTCTGGTACCGTCCAGTAAATGGTTGTTGACTGAATGAATGAATTTTTCTACTGTTTTGCGGGCTGGATAGAATGTTATTAGTAGTAGTGCCACAGTGACCTCTGTTGATGAAACCAGGAAGTGCAGTGAGAAACTTCAGAAAGAAAGGAGTTATTTTAATGACAGTCAAGTTGAGGTGGCAATATAAGCTATTCCCTATGCCAGAACTCAAGAGGAAATTATATAAAATATGAATGAGCTTATAACACAATGAAAGGGCAACAGTACCACTGGTCTATCTGTGTGAATATTCCAGCCCAGCATTTTTTTAACAGCTTATCTGAATTTTTTCTCTCCATGGCCATATTCCAGGGGCCCAAACTTCAATTCGCTCTTTCAAATTACTTTACTAGTTTGTCACTCATGGAATTAAATATTTTATACTGTGCACTGATTTTTCACAAAGACCCCGAAGGCATTCTAACTAAGGTAGTTAAAAAATCCCATTCTAAATCTCAGTGCTTTAGAGTAGATTTTTAAAATTGTTCTTACTTTTTATTTTTATTCACTCTTTTTGTTTGTGTACTGATGCATAGAGCCATTAATCCGGTACCCACCTCTCTAGCTCCCTTCATCCTCCCACATACTCCTACCACTTGGTGCAAAACTTAGAGGGGAGAGGGAATGAATGAGGCTGCCTTTGATGACATGTTTAAGCTGATAATTATTTAAGCAATGAAGTGCGAGAACACTACTTAATCCTATGAAGGAAATAAAAATAGGAGTATTGTCACCAAATCATAAACACATGCTATCAGCCAGCGAAGAGTTAACTTGGAGAATCTAGCTCTACACTAAGTGTTCCAGTTTCAACCTTTGCACTGACTCAATCGGTTAACTTTCTGCCTGATTAATTCGACTTTCAGATGGGACAACACATAAAACATCCCATATGGACTGCAGCCCTATTTCTCCATCTAACAAGGAGGTATAAAGCTGCTTATCTGCATGCTCCTGATAACTTGAGAGTTTAGAGAAAAAAACAGGAGATGGGATATTTATTTGAATAGCAATGTCGTATTAATACAAATGTTATCTGAACAAAACGATAATGATTTTAGAAGCGGCAATAAAGGGAAGAGTACCTAAAATGCCAGTTGAAGAATGATAGCATTATCATCTTCTCTAAATGAAGAGTAAAACACACTGGCTCCTCACTCTGTTGCCGTCTCAGCGGCTTCAGCCATGAGGCCACCTTCACAGTGGGCCTGTGTTGTAGACCTCCAAATAGCAATAAATAAGCCTTTCGCCACAAAGCCATTTTAGATGGAATTCAAAACAAAAAATTCCATATCGAATTACCAAACTATTTTTGTAAGACTGCAGGTTTAGTCTATTTATTTTTCTTTACACGCCCTGTCCCCAAAACTTTTGAAGAGTACTAAAAATGATACAAAACCCAAGAAGATAACAATAATAGAGTATAAGCCACAGAAGAAAGGAAACCAAAGGTGAGGCCAGAAAATGGAGCCAGAAAAGAGGTTACAAATGTGTATAACCACAGTATCTATGTGTGTTTTTATACACATGCCACATACGTGCTCCAAGCCTTCTAGCAGCCATAGTGCAAAGAGAAACCTGGTCAAGTACTCCTTTATAGACTCTCTACGATGAAAAAAAATGAATTTCACAGAAAACAACCAACTCCTCCTGGTATTAAGATCAGACGAAAAAAAATGCTTGGGTTCTTTGTGAAAAACTACATGGTAGAATAAACAAATGTCCTTAACAGTATCTTCATGCAAAGTTTCACTGGGCTTTTCCTTAAATTACTCCTACTGATGGGGGTACCCAGATAAATTTGAATCTCAGATAAACAAAGGAGACATACTTGTACCAAGCAATTATTCATTGTTTATCTGTGATTCAAATGTAACTGGGCACCTGTAATTATATTTGCTAAATCTGCAACCGTGGATGAAAGCCTCATATCAAAACACAAATCCCTACATCTGTGCATGCTTATTGTCTTGATTAAATATATGACATCATGCAGGGACCAGCTATAGCCTAGTGATTTTAAGTACCTAGGGTAAAAAATTATTCACCCACACTCAAAAGTTAAAACGTTTGATTGAAAAGCATTTTGGGGGGAGTTGAGGACTGGAGGAAGTTTTTTTTTAAAAGTGCATATAAATCGACTATGTTGGCAGGTCATTACTACTTACCTACAAACAATTTATGAAGCACCAGTATTTTTTCTTTTTTCTTCTTGTTTTTGGTGCTATATAATTGATTGGGTACTGACATAGTTTAATACCTATATATGTAAAAATGTAAGTTTAATATCAAATTATATAGTTAATATTTTAAAATAGAGCTCCAAATCAATATAATGGATGTGAGAATCTAATAAGACATTCTAAATGCATTTTAAAGCATTAATTATTGATACGAAAACTTTGACAAAGATGACATTGCACAAATTTTCTGTTTTTACTTTGGATACTTTAGATCTGACTACATAACAGTCAATATTTTAAAATAAAGCTCATAAGTATTTCTAAACTGTTTAACTATTTAATAATTAGTTAATATTAGATATTAATGTTAACTAATATTATCTAATTATCTAATACTAGATATTAATGTCAGATAACTATGTACTATTAAATTATTTAGTACATTATTTTAAAACTAAAGATAGGTGCTTATGAAGCAAATGTATCATCCAAGCCACGTGATTTAACTTTTCTTTTTAGATGAATTAATTCTGTCACAGTTAATTGTTAATATCAGGAATAACAAATAAAGCTACTTTAATCATTTAATAACTTATTCTATTCATTTTAGTATGAAGTAACTAAACTTTGCATTTTCTCAATGTAACTGCTTAAATATATAATCAAGATGGGTGTCTTAATTTTCTCTTTCTTCACATCCAACTCAATAACTACCCTTAAACATAGCTTTAAAAATTTTATCTTCTAACTTCTAAAATTTTGCATCTGTAATAATAAAATTTACTCTTAGTACATTAGAATTCAAAATTAATCCCTGATTTGACATTCAAGAATTTTGTAGAATTCACAAAGCAAAATATTGGAACATAAAATTCCTCACACAACACAATATCCTTGGCCAATCAGACCCCTCCTGGACCCTGATGCTTGAGGGAGTGACCCAAGGGCCAAGGCAAGAACACTTAGCATGAGTTCTACCCTCTTAATAATTTTCTATTGTTTCCTTGTGTCAAGGAAAAAAAAAAAGAAAAAATTAATTTTCTAAGTATATAATACATTATTGTTGGCCGGGCGCGGTGGCTCACGCCTGTAATCCTAGCACTCTGGGAGGC
>VBSM01002608.1:97872909-97923225 GCA_008086735.1 Cheirogaleus medius | reverse complement strand
CAAAAAAAAAAAAAATACATTATTGTTAATTATAGGAACAATGTTGTACAGCGGATCTCTAGATTATTCATCTTGCATAACTGAGACTTTATGCCCCACTGATTAGCATATTTCCCATTACCCCCTAACCCATCCCCTAGCAGTACCAGTCTACTCTCTAAGACTTTGGTTATTTCAGATGCCTCATATAAGTGAAATTATGCAGTACTCATTCTTCTGTGACAGGCTTATTTCACTTAGCATAATGTCCTCAGGGTTCATTCATGTTGTTCCATATTGTAGGATTTCATTCTTTTTTAAGGCTGAATACTATTTCATTGTGGGTATATACCACATTTTCTTTAACTGTTCATTTGTCAATAGACATTTGTTTCCACATTTTGACTATTGCGAATAGTGCTATAATAAACAGGGGAGTGCTAATATCTCTTCAGGATCCCGATTTCAATTCTTCTGGATAAATACCCAGAAGTGGTATTGCTGGATCATACGGTTTTTGAATTTTTAATTTTTGATGATTCTCCATAGCATTTTCCATAGGGGCCAGTTTGCATATTAACCAACAGTGTATAGGGATTTTAATTTCTCCACATCCTTGCCAACAATTGCTGTCTTTTGTGGGTTTTTTTGTATAATAGCCATCCTAACAGGTGAGGTGATATCTCATTGCGGTTTTGATTTGCATTTCCCTGGTGATTAGTGACTTTGAGCACCTTTTCATAAATCTGTTGGCCATTTGCATGTCTTCCTTGGAAAACTGTCTATTTAAGTCTTTAGCTCTCTTTTAAATAAGGTTATTATTTCTTTTGCTATTGAGTTGCATGAGTTCCTCATACAGTATATTTTGGAAGTTATCCCCTTATCTGATATATGGTTTGCAAATACTTTCTATTTTCTTTGCTGTGCAGAGAAGCTTTTTGGTTAAATGTAGTCCCACTTGTCTATTTTTACTTTGGTTGCTTGTGTTTTTGGTGTCATATCCATGAACTCGTCACCAAAACCAATGTCATGAAGCTTTTTTCCTACGTTTACTTCTAGGATTTTTGTAGTTTCGGGTCTTTAACATTTAAGGCTTGAATCCATTTTGAATTGATTTGCATGTGTGGTGTAAGATAAGAGTCCGATTTTTACATGCTAAATAAAAGTATTGAGCTAGCTATCTCTGATGTATCCGGGAGGCATTTCTTGCAGGTGGCCATAAATATGAATCTGAAGTTCAGTAGAGAAGTTAGGTGTAGTGGGGGATTTGCACATCGCAAACATTATCACATTTGAACATCAGGAAAGAAGATGGAGTTGCTCATGGAGAACACTAGAAGTAAAAGGACAGAACAGTGAGGACTACCAATCAACACCTCACCCATTAAACGGTGGGCAAAGGAGGGGACCTTATCATGGAGGCCGAGAAGGTACAGACAAAGCCCTAGTAGAAACGATGTGGAGGAAGTGTGAATGCTGCACGTAGGAAGAGACTGAATAGTATAAAGAGCAGGGGAAAATCAGGATAGTGTGGCCCTTGACACAACCCCAGAGGAGGAGATTTGGGGCTCAAATAGGGCAGGAATTAAGGTACCCCTTCTATTTTAGCAATAGGGAAAGATGAGTATGGAAGAAAATAATCGTTAATTTAGTATATAGGAGAGAGTTCTTGTTGACATTTTCTCTCTTTCTCTCTCTTTTTTTTTTTTTAAAATGGAGGGTAGGATAGTAAGGTAGAGTATTGAGGAGGAGGTGAAATTAGAAACTTCAAGTTTAAGGAAAATAGACTGGGAGAAGAAACTACAGAAACCTAGTTGTTTTCTTGGCAGCATCGAGGGTCCAGGAGTGGTGGGATGGTCATGAGTCTATCATGGCCTGAATCTTCATGGCTGTGCTGTGTTCCAGCAGTGTTTGGATGCAGAGAAAGCAGACATTTGGCTTGATCCAGGGAAGTGTTTTCCCAAGTGTGGAGCCAGGACAATGGAACAAGGGATTTGAGGATGTTGGATTTATTTTGCTCCAAACCAATTCCTTATTTTATAATTTTAACACTTTCCTAGAATTGATTGAAAAATTCAGAATTTATTTTTTTATGCTTCTCAAAAATAATCAATGCTTTGGTCAAAAGAAAGGATGAGGGGTTTTCTCATAACAATGCATGTTTAGTTGCTCAATTGTTGTTGAAATTCCATGTTTGTTTTCAGGTGACTTCAGTGGAAATATGTCCAGATACCTAGGGGCATATCTATATAATGATATGCTAATTTACCATGAGAGTTCCAAAATTTTTTGAAAATTTGTGTAGAACAACATTCAAATAAGTTACCACATCTTACAAGGAAGTACACCTTTAAGTGGGCATCATTTCCAGCATAGTCTTTTGGATTGAGCTATAACTATGCCTGCGGAAGCAGTTTACCATTTCCCAGAGTGTAAATGCATTTCCGGATGGAAACACTGAAAGACATGGGTGAAAGACATGAGTATGCTATTAGACTCTTAAATTATGATGAAGCATCTTGTGACCAGTAAGTCATGAGTTGTTTAAATGGGAACAATTTAGTTATATTAATAAAAGGTGGAACCCAGGTGCTAGTAGAAGAATGTACATCTACTTATAGAGACAATTACATAATCTAATAAAAAGATTTATGGAAGTAGGCTCTTGTCTTCTTGTTACAGCCTAATAGAGGAACTGGTTTTACAGCTTTGTTTGATGTCAGTGAATTATGCAATAGGTCTTAAGAACGGGTTTATAAGAACTGGTTCTGAAATAGTTAGAACTGGATTGCACCGTAGGTCTATTTTTCAAAAGCCAACACACTCATGTCTTGAGTTGGATATACACAAGAAAAGTGAACCAAAATATTTTATAGATTTTTATTATCTTCACACTCAATCTATGACTCAGTCAGGCAGTGAGCCACATCAGTTGTTAAAAATGATTTACATATAGCCAAATAATTTGTTCTTGTGAAAACAACCTAACTACTATTTTTAGGTAAATGGACATTTCCATTTTTCTCTTGTACAACTCCAAGTTTTCCTTGTCATTGTTACAAGCCTGTAAATCCTGTAATAACCTCTCTCTAGAACCAAAGCAAGTGGTGTTAATGATACAAAGTTGAGAGTAATCAGGGAAAGTTTTCAGACCAGCTGAAAATCCAGTAAAATCCTAGAATTAAATTTGGATTGAACTATAAAGAAAAGGAAGTATGCCTCCTTCTTTGGATGGGGAAAAGTGATGAGGTTGCAAATATTTATATCAATATCGAAGATGGATAGATAGATAGATAGAGCTAGATGTATGTTAACATCAAGTAGAACCATTTAATTCTCTATATATGGCTTCAAACTGAGGGTGTGTGTGTGCGTGTGTGTCTATGTGCATATGCGTGTGAATATGTGTGTGTGTGTGAAAGGAAAAAGAGAGAAGGAAGAAGGAGGAGGAGGAGAGGGAGAACGAGGTAGACATACTATAAGAGAAACCTACCAAAATCACATGGCACACAGTTCCTGCCAACCCTAAAGGATAATTTGAGTTTTCTTACTCTCTTTTGCAAAAATATAAAGGGGAAGACAAAACACATAAACTTACAAACTTGACGAAGACATAAGTAAATTTAAGCATATGTATTACATCCTTAAATGTAACTTATAACATAGAAATTACATAAACCCAGAGAGTCCTATAGGAATGGGGGAGTGACTGCCCTTATTGTAATCATACTAGAGGATTTTTCTTTTGGAGAAACCAAATGGAAAAGTGAGCTATTTTACAGGTAATTATGATAATTGACATATGCATTCCTTTTATTTCATTTATCCAGATTATTTATTTTTTTTCACTTGTCAGTGGACAGGTACCTGAAGTTGGAGGTAAGGACATCATTAAGTGAGTATATATAGAACAGAGGGGAAAACTGCATTGGGATTTCTTTTCTCATTCTGTTTCCTCCTTATCAAGGACTCTACAGATTCTTGTCACAGCTGACCTTTGTTGCAGGCTTGTCCTCCTGGGGACTGTGCTTCCTCAGCTTTGTGCTTAGTCACTGCAGCCTTCTTTCTGCAGCTGTTTTCCCTGCGAGGGGCAGGCAGGGCTGCGGGTGTCTTTAAAAAATAGGGCACGCAAGGCAGCAGGTGCTGATGTCAGTAAAGGCCCTGCTTGGCTTCTGCGCTGAGAATCCAGGCCATGCCCGAGCTGGGGGTGTGTATGTGTGTTGCAAAATACAATTCTTGCGTTGAGCTAGATATAATTTCAGCTTCTGAGTGAGCTTGTATTTCCATGGAAAATGGACAATTCTTTCTTTTCCGCTGTTCCTGCATTCTTTGGGATCAGAAAAATATTTGTGTTTCTCTTCTGTCCTTAGCTGGCTATTTCCTCCTAAATCTCATTTACCCTGTTATAAATGTGATATTTCATAGCTACAGTCCAACAGTGGGAAATCTCTTTAGGTCTGACCAACATCTGTGACGATGTTTTATTCATATAATATTTTTATTTAGGCTACATATTCATATGAAAAACTTCTCAGTCAATCCCAGATAGACACCCGGAAATGTTTAAGGTACATTAACCTGTTGGAACCATTAACATACCAGGGTTATTAAGCCAAATGTGAAAACACCAACCTGCGGGTCAGAAGGCCAAATCTTCACTTGAGTTTGGCACTGATCTGTGAACAAGTCAGTGCATTTTTTAAGACCTCATTCTCTTCATCTGTAAATGCAGGTATCGGAATGGAAAAGATTGGGAGTGTGTGTGTGCGCATGTGTGCACGTGTCCATGTGTGTGCACACATGGGGGTGTATATTCTTTCCCTGTAAGAGGAAGGCCCAGCTCTCTCTTCGTCAGTCATTTCTCCTTTTCCAGTCAGATATCCAGAGTTTAGTTTATGAAAGGAGAGAGGTTGCAGATACTGTTCGTTAGAACTGAGATATGGACGTTGCCCTTCCTTGTTGTTAGACTATGGAGGTTTTCACCACCCATGCCCTAATAAAGGCTTCTGAGCCCTTTCCATGTCAGCGATTCATTTGGCTTAAGTTCATAAGGCTGGATCACCTAGTTTGCACCCGTGAGGGAACTCCTAAGCACGAACATCTGGGAAAACAGTGTCCTGGGCCCAGTGGCAGCTCCTTCGATGGTGATAGTATGTGATTTTTTTTTTTTTTAATAGAGTGCTGTTGGAAGTCCTTTCTGCTAACCTTTAACTTCAAGGACTTCACAGAGTTCCTGGCAAACTGAACCACTAACTTCTGGGCTTAGCAACTGTGTCAAGGTTTTTGAGTAGCTGGAAATGAATCTGAGGAAGCATGAATTTAATCTAAAACTAAACTTAAATAGGCCTAAATATAAACCTTAGTAGACCTGAACTTATGTCTAGTAGAACTGAAATTAATCTCTTATGTACATATCCAATAGGATTTAGCTATTGTTGATGTCCAGTGTGCCTTTAGAGCCAAAGAAAAATGCTGGATTGAGTACACAATATAGACTGGTGTTCTGGAGAGTTACCCCTCCCCTTCTATTTATTTAATATCCTTCTGATTGTTTCTGTTAAATACCTACAAGAAATTGTAAAAATAGAAGTAAGATCACAAGTTACTTTTGAATTACTGGCAATTTCAGTCCCTTGAATCCATAAAGACAAAGAATTCGCTTTCCTAACCACACTTGTAAAGGAGTTATATTTCTACCTGTCCGGTCTGGCACCCCTCATGAGGAAACTGAGGTTTAATCTAAATATATATTCTCATGATTCCTTAGAATTCATCTAGTACCCAAGTGTTATTGGCCAATATCAGCGGCCATTGGGCATTGCATCATGTGATACAAATAATCTTGGGCCCAGAAGGGACTTCCCCAGACCATATAGGACAGATAGTTTATATTTATTGTGTGTACTCTGGGCAGACCTGTGCTAGGTGCTTAAACATACATTTCCATAGTCCATCCTGAGGGCAGCTGTCTAACGTTAGCATTATTACTCTGATTTCATAAATGAAAAAATGAAGAAATTACAGTCTAGGAAGCCCATATTGTAATTTCTTGTGGGGATACATGTATTCTGCACATTCATAACTACAAGGTTTTGCTTACCATTCATTCACTTGGATATTCACTTTTTCCTCAACTAATTCCATGAGAAAAAATTCAAATATGTAAAGTTAAAGAATAATTCAAGACAAAATATGATAAATATAAGTATAAAATTTATATTGAATTATCAAAGAATGATAAATATAATAAGCACTGATAAACAATTAAGTCTAATATTTGGTCAATTGTTCCAGAAAAGGGAATATTTATAGAAGGACAATTTCATTCTTCAACAGAATTCTCCGTGAGCCTCACTGTAATGTGAAATTTCATTTCCAGAGCCAGTGACTTTGCATGTTTGAGTCATTTGATTATGTCATACTGCCTTCATAAATGAATCTGTCTTTGAATGTTTATAGTTTGTCTACCCATTTTATTGAACGCATACTTTTACAATACAATGGGAGAATATTCTTATCATCATTTTTAAGATGGAAACTATACCTGTTTGTGGGCCTAAGTTATGGTTTTCTCTTCAAAAAATTATAATACTATTCACAAAATTAAATCTGTATTCTAGAAGAGTATTGAATATATTAAATTCATATCATAAAATGTGCATTTAAAATTAATCTTAGAGAGTAAAACTTTCCTGATATTTGAAACATAATTTGTGTGGAAGCCAAGGCAGGTATCTTTGCAAACAATGTATTTGAATTATCTCAAACTCTAAGGCCAGAATAACAACATGTTCTCTCCCTGGGACTATGGTATAAACAGGAAATAGATACTGTTTTCTAGAAACCTAAAAATTAAAAATGTAAACAGTATATTTACTGAGTTAGATGTAATGTATTCTACATTAACTTCAGGTTTTTTTCAAAAGAAAATACTTGGAAATCAGGTGAGGAGATAGGGAATGTCTCTGTTCTGGTTTCCTGTGATCTTGATTTCATATTTATCAAATTCATCCATTTTGTGTCTCCCATTGTCAGAATACATTTGAGATCTAATTTTAATATATTTATGATTTAAAGTACGAGGATTTCACTCATCAGCAAACTTTTAATGAGGCCCTGCCATCCTAGAGGCACAGTCCTGGTCACCAAAACCAGCAACACACAGTCCTGGAACTTAGGTAGCTAACACAGAGTTGACCGCAATTAAAGTTTCATTTTAGAAAGATAGGAGAGGTTACATTTTGAATGGAAAATGTTTCGTTTTGTGAAGGAAGCTTTGCAATAACTCTGTCTGGAAGGGTGGCATATCGGGAAGGGTAAAGGCATTGGATTCACCCAAATGGGTGTGTGTATTTGCTGTCATACCCTTCATTGAGATTTCACATAAAGTGACCCTTCCATTTCCTTTTACTTTGGTCCATTGGTATCTCATACCTAAGCTTCCACGTCACCTTTCCTAGGCATGTTCCCCCTTGGGGTGTAGCTCTGCTGAGCCCCAAACAGGACTGTGATGACTCTGCCTGACTCTGCTCCATTCAGACTTAACTGGAGACACCTTTGCCCATTTGCCTAACAATAGATTTGGAATGCGGGCAAACTCCAAGACACACCAAGAAGAGTTGATCTGGAGAACTCACTGTATATGCTGTGGACAACTTCTATTATTCTGCCTACTTTATGGAAAAAGAAAAGAAATATTCTGGAAAAAAGCATCAATTGCTTGAAGAAGAGTTCCCTAACTTCAGAAGGAGACCATGTAGATTAATAGTCCCTGGTGTGCCACAGAGTTACCTTCATCTAAGGAGGAAGCTGTGAGTGGGACAGAGGTACAGTCTGTGAGGGAGCTTCCCAGACTGCTGAGTGGAAAAAGCCAGTTCCAAACTGAAACACACATATCATATGGCTCAATTTCCTTTTCTTTATCAGCATACTTTTGAAGGATGATAAAAGCATGTAAGAAAGATAAAAGGAGACAAACAGAATGGAAGAGAACATTCTGAGAATTAAGTAGGAAATGACCAGAAAGCAAACCAATGCCATTCATTGAAGTTTTTCACTTGCTCAAACATTGGCTGAGCATTTACTAAGTGCCATTGTTCTACCAAGCCCCATGCCTCGGTTGTGGCATCTCCTCTATAGGAGCTTGAGTTGTAGAGGGGAGGTACACATATAAACAAGTGGGGACAAATAACTCAGGCAAATCATCAAGAAAAAAAATCAAACAACCCCATTAAAAAGTGAGCAAAGGACATGAACAGAAACTTTTCAGAAGAAGACAGACTAATGGCTAATGCACATATGAAAAAATGCTCAACATCTCTAGTCATCAGGGAAATGCAAATCAAAACCACAATGAGATTCACGTAACTCCAGTGAGAATGGCTTTTATCAAAAAGTCCTACAACAATAAATGTTGGTGTGGATGTGGAGAGATAGGAACACTCATACACTGCTGGTGGGATTGCAAATTAGTACAACCTCTATGGAAAATTGTATTGGAGATACCTCAAAGAACTAAAAGTAGAACTACCATTTGATCCAGCAATCCCACTACTGGGTATCTACCCAAAGGAAAAAAAGACATTCTATAAAAAAGACATCTGCATTCGAATGTTTATAGCAGCACAATTCACAATTGCAAAGATGTGGAAACAACCCAAGTGCCCATCCATACAAGAATGGATTAATAAAATGTGGTAAATGTATGCCATGAAGTTCTACTCAGCCATGAAAAATGGGAAACTAATACCTCTTGCATTTTCCTGGGCGTATCTGGAGCCCATTCTTCTAAGTGAAGTATCACAAGAATAGAAAAACAAACACCACATGTAATCACCATTAAATTGGTAATAATTGATCAATACTTATGTGCACATATGGAAGTAACATTCATCGGGTGTCAGGCAGGTGGGAGAAGGGAGGAAGTGATGGGTATATTCACATCTAATGATTGCAGTGTCAATGGGCATGCTTGTAGCTTTGACTTGGGCGGTGCAAAGGCAATTTATGTGACCAAAGTGTTTGTACCCCTGTAATATTTTGAAATAAAAAAAGAAAAATTATTTATAAAAAATAAATAAACAAAAATCAATGAATGGGGACAGTTACCAGTAGGTATCATGAATGAACACAGGAAGGAGGCTCATGGATTATCTTGTAAACTACTAATGAAGAGCTACATATAGCCATCTGCAAAGATTTTTCTCCTTATAGTATTTCTCAGAATTCTAGAACTGATAAAACTATCTCTAAGCAGTGTCTATATATAGATTTTAGAGCAAGATCAGGGTGATTTTTTAAAACCCCCTGGGTGAATTCTAGCTTATAGTAAGCATTGGATATTTTTTGGAAATACTGAACTCAGCAAGTTATGATATTTAAATCTTGCTCTGAATGTGTATAGTTCTTTCAATATATATGCTTAGATTGAGGATGTTCCTTTTTAATACAAATAGCACATTTTGCTCAAGTGAAGAATTCTGAAGAAATCCCAGGCTGTGGCCCTATGCAAAAACTACTTGTGATCTACATCTTCAGTTGATAAATTTGAGCTTACAAGGTCAGTATCTTACAGGCTGTTGATTTGCTTCCAGAGTCAGAACTTTCTTCAGGCTTGAGCAACCATGTAAGATTTATAGCAGTCTATGAGAAAATGAGCTTCACTAGTTAAAATACTCATGTTGTCCAATTATGAATATCTATCACAAAGTGCAAAAAAATTAGTTGACTAATCATTTGTTGGATGAATACATCAATAGACGAACATATTTCACAAATTATATTAATGTTTTACAGCCCTTTTCTCATAAGGTATACATTAAAATAAACAAATAAATAAATTCAATTTTTAAACATTCCACTCTCTAATCTTTCTTTTTCCAGTTTACTCTTAACACCCCACCAATCTTTGCCTCCATTGGCACTGGAAATCCACTGATGCTACAAGAGGATCTTCCTCCCCTCTCCCAATGTCCTCTCTTCCTTCCGTACCTGGCTTAAATCCCATGGTCTACCATTATACCACTCCTTTGCACAAGTATTCAATCATCTTGCCCTTTTCTATATACCTGGTGAAACTACAATGTAGGTCAAATCCGATCTCTGCCCACTCCATGTTTATACCTGTGCAAGTGAATATAGAGGCAGAAAACATACAATTGAGCTGACTGGTCCCATCATTACTAACCTCAAGTGCACCCTTAATTCTGTTTGGAATTCAGGATTTATTTCCCTAAGTCATTTTTTCTTTCCCTTTCCTTGATAAATATTTCATACTTTCATCTTTCTCCTCATAACTCCAATGTCTGCTTCCTCAACCTCACCATCACTGAAGAAATGAAGCAATGAGACCAGAACTTTATCAAGCTCTCCTCAGCACATCTGCTTACTGACCTGTATCTGTGCTGTTCTTTTTGAGTTGCTATGGATAAACTTGCTCCTAGCCAAGCCCAATCCCTCTGTCAGTGCACTAGATACTAACCCTCTCATCTAATAGAATAGTGCTTCAGCAATGTCTCTTTTTCTCTTCTAAGTCATCATTTTTGTCTCTTTTCATTGGTTTATTCCCATCACTATGCAAATATACTGCTATTTCTCCAGTTTTCACAAATTTTCCTTTTTTTAACTTTGTGTTTCCTTCTAGCTACTGGCCTATTTATTTCATTTACAATACAATAAAATCCCTGGAGAAAGAAGCTGATACTATCTCCAGCTTCTCTCTTCTATATCTCTCTTGAACCCACTCTTGTCAATATTTTACATCTACTCCTCCATGAAAATTGTTCTCCTTAAGGCTCCCAAATGTCCATGTTTTTAAATCAAAGGCCATGTCTTTGTCTTCATCTTACTTGCCCCATCAGTGGCATTTAGTACTGTTATTCACTCTCCTGTCCATGAAATACTCTCTTCATTTGGTTTCTAGGGTATAACACTCATCTGAGCTTCTTATATTCCCAATGTCCTTTTCAATCTCTACACATTCTTCATCAGCTCCTGACCTCCAAATGTTGGTGTATCCTGTGGCTCAGTCCTTGCACCTCTTCTCTTCTCCTTCTAGACTCCCTTCATAGGTGCTCCTTCATAGGTGACCCACCTATGGAAGAGATGACCATGTAACTGCCAAAGACTAGTACTCACTTTCCCTAGTGAAGAGCTGTTATTTTGAAAAAACTTCTCAGCCAAAGTCTATATTTTCAAATTCTTCTCACATCTAATTGTGACCACTAGTCTATTTCCACTAGTCTATAACCAATGGTATATGAGCAGAAGTGACCTATACTTCCCATAATTTCCTCCATACCAGCAGGGTAAAGATGCCAATTGGGAAGCCTCTATTAGCCTAGATCCCTGAATGACCAAATGGAGCAGAACTCCTTCTGCAAACCTATCCGCAGTCTTTACTGTGGATTGGATTTTAAAGAAATGAGAAATTTGTATCCGTTTAAGGCAGTATGGTTTGAGGTTTGAGTTTCAGCTCTGTCATTTAGGGACTGTGTTTTTCTGTAATAGTGCCAGTATTTCCGTAATTAATCCACTTATCTATTGGCTGATGACTCAGTGATTTATATATCCATTCTGAGCCTGTCCCCTGAACTTTAAACCTGAATATTCAAATGTCTTTGCCATTTCTACTTGGAGGTCTGACAATCACCTTAATTGTACCATTTCTGAAGTTTCTGAGAAACATCTCCCCAAACCAGCTCCTCCTCAACTTTCCTTGTCTCTGTTAAAAAGCAACTCCATTCTTCTAGTTGCTCAGAGCAAAAAAGCCTACAATTAGCCTAAAAGATTCTTTGCTTTCTCCCACTCTCCAAATCTGATCTTTCAGGTAGTAATGTCAGCTCTACCTCCAAAATATATCCAGAATTCAAATATTTCCAGAATCCAACCACTTCTTATAACCCCTATTGCCACAACATTGAGTCAAACTAGCAGCATCTCCTGCCTAGAATACTACAAAAGCTTTTTAACTTGCATCTCTGCTTTTGTCCTGGTGTTCTTAAAGTCTATTCTCAGTGTAAGAACTGGAGGAATTCTATTAAAATGAAAGTCAGATAATCTCACTTGATTCTGCTCAAAACTTCCAAAGATTTCCCATCTCAGTAGAAATGCCAATGTCCTTCCTTGCCAGGGCCTCCAGAGCCCTGTGTGCTGATGCCCCTATTTCCTCACTAATTCCCACAACTTTTGATATTTATGTCTCTTGTTGCTTTTATCACATTCTAGCTGCTGTCATGGCTATGTATGCACAGCCTAGAAGACTGGAAAGAGACTTCTATTTTAGTATCAGCCCTGTCACTTAGAGGCTGAATAGCTTTTAATCAACTTTAACTTGTCTGAGTCTCACATTTTTTATTTCCTAAACTAGAGAAATAACATTCATCACATAGTATCGTTGGTTACTGGTAAGTAAACAAACAAAAACATATTGGAAGCTCTAAATTCTTGTAGACATAATTATCACCACCATCTTCATCGCCACCACCACAATCACCATCATCACCATCATAATCATCAGCAACATTATCACCATCATTGTCATCATCATCATCATTGTTCTATAGCATAGTGTTTAAGAGCGTGACTTCTGGGGTCAAATTACCTATATTCAGATCATGACTAGTTGTGTGAACTTGAGTAAGTTACATACTTTTCTGTCTTTAGCTTCCCCATTTGTGAAATGGGTATACTACTAATATCTATAATTTTAAGGTATTATGAATATTTAATGAGAAGGTAGGTACGATGCTTGAAAAAGAGTCTGTCTCACTATGTGTGCTCAGTAAATGTTAGCTATTGCAGTTATTCTATCTTTTTTTCATGCTCTATGGTTCTTGAGGGCAAAAGTCACATGATTCATCTCTGTACCTCCTACAGGAATGAATGCTTAGCACACAGTAGTTTCTCAAAAGCTAAATAAATACTTAATTATGGGTTGTATGAATAAATAAATGGCTGGCTGGCTGGCAGGATGGATGGATGAAAAACAGGTAGAAGATAAGTAAGGCATAATATAGCACACACTAAGTTTTAAAATAATGTCTCTTTTAGATGTTTTTGAGTTTTAATTTTTAAGGCTGGTAAGAAGAACAGCAGGAGGTCAGAGGCTGTAGGAAGCATGGAGAATAAGAGGTATATTGACTAGTTTTTCCTCACCCATTGGGAACTGTTAGGAAACCACAGAAACAGTCTGGGTCTTGTTCCTATTGGAAGCACCTGATGAAATTTTCTCAGTGTGAACTCTTATTAAATAAGATTTGTACCAGCATGCTTTTTAAGAGTGAACTTCAGCCAGATAAATGAAAACTCAAAAAGATTTAATGAATAATGTAAGACAGAAGAGTGGTGGAAAGCAGATTTAAGGTGCTTGAGTGAAGATGGATGTTTTTCACTCTGCTGCTTCTATTTCCAGGATTGGTTTTGGTCAGATTTCTATTTTCAATATGGTTGCAGTTGATTAAATTCTAGACTAGTAAACCAAATATACATTTGCAAAGGTACTTCTTGTTTCCCATTCCTGTTTCTAGCAGTATCTTTGCCATGAGCCCTTGAAGTACTCTTATTTATTGGGTCCCCAAAGGTACCAAGAGACTTTTAGTTGCAGGTGCTTAGCAACTGTAGAAGCTCTATAAATATTTGTTGAATTGATGAATGAGTGTGCCTTCCATGTAATAATGGGATTCTCTTCAGAAGTTCCCATGGGTTGTCTTTTTGCTTTCTAACTGCATTGCATGTTAGAATTCAGATGACACATGGCAGAGTTTAAAGAACAGGGAATCTCTCCTATCACCTGTGACATCATAGTCCCTCGAGCAGAATGAGGCATGGTATAGGTATGTGTCCCTTTTACATAGATGTGTTGGATTTACACCCTAGTTTTTTTTCTTTTCTTTTCTTTCTTTCTTTTTTTTTTTTAGAGACAAAGTCTAGCTCTGTTGCCTGGGCTAGAGTACAGTGGCATCATCCCATCTCACAGCAACCTCAAACTCCTGGACTCAAGTGATCCTCTTGCCTCAGCCTCCCGAGCAGCTGGGACTACAGGTGTGGGCCACCATGCCCGGCTAATTTTTTCTATTTTTAGTAAACAGAGTCTCAGTCTTATTCAGGCCAGTCTTGAACTCCTAACCTCAAGCGATCCTCCTGCCTAGGCCTCCCAGAGTGCTAGGATTACAGGTTTTAGCCACCTTGTCTGGCCCACACCCTAGATTTTTAAAACGTTTTATAAAGAAATAAAGTTTCTTATTCCAAGTCCCTTATTTTATGGAAGAAAACTGAAGCTCTGAAGAACTTAGTGGTTGAATATTTAAAAACTGAATCGTAGCTTAAATATTCTAGGATAATTCAATATTAAAAGTATCCTTCTTATTTATAAGCTTGAATGGGCAGAAAGTTATCTTTTCATAAAGCAACACATGTGTCTGCTGAAATTAAACAAATATCTCTGGCAAAAAAGAAAGAGAGGAAAATATTTAATTCCATGCACATCAATAAAATGTTCACACCGCTGCATGATCCTTGATAGGACAACTCTTTAGAAGAGGGCCCTAGATTTTTGCTGAGGACTAAAACTCTTTAAAGAAACTAGATTTTAAGAACTTTCAAATGTAATAATAAAATCATCAAGTCAACAAAATTACAAGTGCTAACATTCTATAGGTAAAGATTTTGAATTCAAATATCATTCATTACACAATTAAGAGTTAGTGGTTGTACAATGTAGATATCAATGAAGGGGGGGTTAAAATGTATTATAAAAATGTGCAAAAAATAATGTGACTCATTAGAATTCAACTGTTATTAGCTACTATTGTGGGTGTTATACTAGTTTCTAAGGACAGAGCTATTCCATGGCCACTGTCTGCTGACCAGGCACACAGGGTGCCTTGCACTAGGTGCTCCGGAGGTGCCAGCCTCCTGGAGAGAGTGCTGGCGCCCCGCTGTGGTGCAGCCGGGCCACTGCCACTCATGAGCACTTCACTTCCTCTGTCAGCCTTCTTTAGCTACATCTAAAGAAGAGGGATAACACATTAAACCTTCTGGAATTGTTGCAAAGAATATGTTTGCTGACAAGTGGAGACCTCTGCCTGCTCTTTTGTACAGAAGTTCCCAGGTTTCAACATTCAACAACTCTTCACTAAGCTTCTAGCTCTGTATGGCAAGAGACACAAAGTTAAATTTCAGGTCTCCCAGAGGTATCCAGTGAAGGAGGGGGGATTTAAGACCAGTCCTGCATTACCCAATGGTCCTAATCTCCTCTGCACAACCCACTTTGTTATTTTTTAAGATGAATGTCTTCTTAAGTTAACTCAGCTTTGTTCTTCTAGTTTCTTTTCGTTGTACCTAGAAAGTGTTCCAGGATCCTTTGCGATTCCTCGTGATGCCTGAAATACTGTCCTGCTTGATGGGTGTGTGATTCGGGAGAGTTGTTCCCATTAAGGGACTCCACTAAATACATTACTATTCTAATAGACCATTTTGGATCAAAGGGCAGAAAAAAAGATTTACGAGTTTCTCTGACAGTATTCAGAAGTTCCTAGTAAACATTTCTATGCTGCATGAAGGTCAATCTCAAATCAGGTAATTATCCGGTATTCTTTCTGAAAATATTTAGAAATCCTGTAATGTGATAACATTCTCACATGATTTGGATAAAAGGGGAAAAGACAGACTTTAGAGATCCCAAAATATAAACCAGGGATCCCTGGAGGAAAACACTTCACGTGAAACTAGGGATAGACTTAGGTCTATCCTGCAACTGACCTACCTGTGAGAAAGGGCTGCAGCCCAGATCACTAGGGCATGAGAGCTGTTGATTTCTGGTCAAATCACACATTTATTCATCCAATGCATATTTAGTGGGTGCTCACTGTGTTCCAGGCACTGTGCTATGAGCTAAGGATAAAGGAATGAGTCAAATAGACCAACAGACTGTCCTCATTTTATGGAGTTTTTAGTGGGAGGAAAGTAAAATGGTTAAGTGCTGAGAAGGAAAGATATGAGAGAGACCAAAGGGCATGAAAGAAGACTCTAGTTGGTCCAGAAGGGCAGGTATGAAGTAAGACTTCCCTGAGTCACTTACCTTTGAGCTGAGACCCCAAGAAAAGTTAGCAAAGTGAAGGACAGTAACGAAAAAAGTTCCCTGCATAGGGAACAAGAATGTGCAAAGGTCCTGAGGTGAGAGGGAGCCTGGAACATTGGTCAGAATTCATAGTGCATGGGGCCAAGGTTTGGGGAGGGAGGGAGTAGGGTAGTGAGAGAGACAAGCAAAGGTCAAATCAGGTAAGTCACCGTAGGATTTTGGTCTTTCCAAATGGCACTAAGAAACCACTAAACTATTTTCAACTGGTAGAGACACTATTCAATTCTTGCCTTCAGTCAGCCTATGGGGTACAGTAGTGGGTGGTGTTATCAGTTTCAAGGGCTGAGCTCTTAGTCATAGGGCACTTTGGAGAAATGGCCTAGCCAAGTCATTGTCAGCATGGGGGCATAATTTAACTCTTTTTTATTTGCTTTACGGAAAGATGAAAAGAGTCTTGTTAAAATTAAGTCCTTCATCTCCCACTTACAAGAATGAATAAAAGGGCATTTTTCCAAATGTAAGAAAAAGTTGATAGCCTTTAACTACAGTAGTATACATTTATAAAGTTAAAGTGATACTACTAGAGTCTATAATCCCTACAGTAACTATGGGCAGAAAGGTCCCAGAAACATCGATTTGTCATTCATCTTCTTATTTATGATGCACAAACATTGAAAAAGTGTTGTGTGACTCAAACTCATAGCAATTACTTTCTGAATGTGCCTTTGCCCTACTATTATTTCACTAAGCTTGTAGAACTGGCCTGATTTGCTTACTACAAAGTAAAACTTTATTCAGCTATGACTTCTTTGAACAACCCCTAAAACATTCCCCACTGTTTAATTTAAAGCATCTGAGAAAGTAACCTGCTGTATATGGGCAACTAGTCATGAGATGGGCTAGTCATGGGATGAAACTAGCCTTAGTGTGGGCAGGCCTGGCTGTGAATTCCTTCCAGACCCTTATTTGATTTATAAACTTGAGTAAGTTGGTTTATTTTTAAACACTTCTGCGCTATATTTCTTCACTTAAAAATGGGCACAAGAATGTCTGTCTCTCTCTTTGGGTTTTTATGATTAATAAAAAATAGAAGTAAAGCACATTGCAAAGAGTTTCCCATGTAGAGATACTCAATTAAAAATAAATAAATAAGAAGCTTTTATTTGTTTCTCCTTTCTCACATGGGTATGTTAGACACACACCTTTAATAAATGTTTCCAGTGAAGAAAGAAGGAGAGGCTGAGTTTTGGATGCCTCATTGATTGTTTTTAAGACGATAATACCTTTAGATTAAATTCTGTTGCACTTTTGAAAAACTTATGCTTTATAAAATATTAACTGAAGTAGTGCTCTGTGTCATCTTAGAATCGTTCTCCAATTTGAGTCTGTACTTGTCCTTGAGTTATTTCCAAGGCCCAAAGAGGACTGTTCCTTATTTGCTTCTATTCAGGTGGGGGATTTTTTTCTTGTACCCTCTGCTGACATTTCACTGATTCTCTACCTTAGAACATTGAAAAAAAATTCCGCCTTGAAGGTTGAACTGCCTGGTGTTTGTTTAATAGTAGGAGCCACATGTTTTGACACATAAAAAACATTAAGTAAAGAGAAGGATTTTATTTCATAAATATCAAAGGGAAAATTGTTTCAGTGAATTGAGTGGCAACTAGTCTGCTTTTGTGCTTATTTGGGTTTCTAGCGATAAAGATGCTGGGGCAGGGAGATTGCATCCAGTGACAAGGCTGCGCTCCCAACCAGGAGAGGAAAGGCTGGCGCTGGAAGAGAAAGCTCTTTGAGATCCAGAAGGAGAATCGCGCTTCCTCTCGGTCCGTTTCCTAACCGCAACCCGTCCTGTAATTAGGGGAGCAAGTCAATCTGAGCGAGGCAAATCACCGGTTTTCCATGAAATAATTATATTTCTCATGCTCTCGGACATGGACACCTCTCAGCCTAAAAACAGAGAAAGATGTTTTTCTTTTTCGTGAGTTGGGGGAGGGAGAAGAAAAGTGGAATCCACAGTGTTACAATGAGTGAAAAGCACAATGTGGAAAAGAAAAGGATTCCGCGGGGGCGTGGGAACGCCGAGTTCCGCACAGGGAGTTTCAGTGCGCACAGAGTACCTTGTCCGAGATTTGATAACTCTCGGAAGGGGAATAAAATGAGGCTTTTCTAAATTGTCTGTACACCCAGAGAGCCCCGTTGCGTGTCTGGGCCTCAGGAGCGCCCGGGTGACAGCACCCCTACTCCACCCGGCCGGGCTTCTCCTGGAGACTCCCAGCCTGTGCCGCGCGCCCGGCACACCAGGGTGTCCCCTCGCAGGGACCTGCAGGGGGGAAAGGGCGCGCAGCGTGGGTCGCGCCTGTCCCTTCACTGGATGGACGCCCGACGCGTCTCCGGGGCGGAGACAGCTCTGGCCACCGTGCGCCTGGCACAACGATTCCACCCCACAGCTCGCCTGCTCCGAGGGTGGTGGGTTTTGGGGCTCATTGCCGGCGAGAAGGGAACACAGGGCTCGCCCCCGCGGCCTCTGGGGCCCCGCGTCGCCCGCGGGTTCCAGCAGGTGCGCGGTGTGCCTGCCGGGTCCTCACGTCCTCCCGCCCGGCGGCCTGGGCTCCGCGCCCGCCCCGCCCCCGCCCCCGCCCGCGGGCCGCCCGGGGCAGGGCCTGCAGCTGCGGCCCGAGAGAGAGCCGCGGACGCGACATGGGCCGGCGGCCGGCGGCGGAGGGCGGCTGAGGGCTGCCGAGTGTCTGCGCGGTGGCCTCTCGTCGCCTCGCGCGCCCCGCTGGACAGTGCGCCAGCCCGCAGCGGGGACAGAGTTCGCTGGCCGCAGAGACCCGGCCCGGCGGCGGGGGCGGCGGCTGCGGGTGTTTCTCGCTGTCCAGCTCTGCGCGGGGCCGAGCGGGCGGCGCTGCCCCGGTGTGATGCGTTGAGCGCGCAGGGGGCCGAGCGCCCGGCTAGTCCGGGACACCCGGAGCCGACCCCATGGAAGCGGCGGGCACCGGGCGGAGCCTGAGGGCGCCGCCGCCTCTGCTGCTGCTGCTGCTGCTCCTCCTGCAGGTGGCAGGGCCGGCGGGCACCCAGGCGGAGACCTTGCTGGACGCTCCGAAAGCCATGGGCACCAGCTCCAGCCCGCCCAGCCCCGCGAGCGTGGTGGCTCCTGGAACGACGCCGTTCGAGGAGAGCCGGCTGCCCGTGTTTACCCTGGATTACCCCCACGTTCAGATCCCCTTCGAGATCACCCTGTGGATCTTGCTAGCCTCCCTGGCCAAGATCGGTGAGCGAGTTGGACCCCCGGGGTGTGGGAGAGGGCGAATCGAGACGGGGACGCCCGGAGGGTGACTGGGTTGGCGAGTTGACCTTCAGGTCGTGGCCACCTCTCCCTGGACCAGGGCAGGAACAAGAGATAGAGCAGCTTCTGGTTGAAAAGGACACCAGAAATAACAGGTTCGTGCTTCGGTTTGTAAGTGGATACTGGCCTTGAAATGGCCCCAAAGTATTAGGCCATACAAACTTGACGATTTGCTGCTTACTTCTGCATGGAATGCCAAGTTTGACAGCCCTTTGCCAGAGTTGAGTGAGAACTATTTACTGAGGAAGTGAGCTGAAGAGTGTCTCACGTGCAGGGAGAGAGGCAAGGGCAAGCCCCAAAGCTAACATGGCTAAAGCGCTGGATGCCGGGGGGAGAGGCGCTTTGGCAGTAACATAGATCCTGCCGTGCGCCTGACTGATGAGGTGCATGGAAGGGGACCAGGGACACCTGAGTGCCTGCAGCTGCAACAGGAGCGCCCAGTCTCTTCCCTCTTTGGGGCTGAGGCTGTCAAGAAGCCGCTTCAGGAAACTTTTGCTTTAGAGGTGACTGAGGCCAGGGAGTCCAGATGCATATTTTAAAACAATTAACCCACTTACCACACCAGCTAACTCTCCTTTGGAAAGCAGAAACCTCAGAATTTATTTTCTCCTCTTCATTACCCTCTCCACATAAACTTTTGTGTTATTACTGTGGTTCTTTGTATTATTTTACTTTATATTTTAAAGACTTAAAGAAATCTTGACATATATAACTACTATTGTAATGATTCAAAAAAGTTGTCAGGTCAGAAGTCTGCATGCATTGCATATGTTTTATGCCTTCACCCCATGAGGGAGGTAGAGACAGGTTTGCATAAAGGATGTAAAGAAACATTGTTTGTCATCCTCAAGGAGCCTTGATTAGTAGGGGGGAGGCATACACACCAGTGATTAGAGCACAGGAAGGTGCTGAGTAGGGTGACAAGTTCAGAAAAGATAATATGGCAGTGTAGGGAGGCAGGGATCACTTCCTCAAGATGCAGAGCAAGCATTTAAACTGGGTTTTCAAGGGTGACCAGGGTCTGGTCAGTTGGAGAGGACAGGCACAACACTGCAGGGAGGAATGAGCAAAGGCACACATTGGGAGGGGAGCGCAAAGCAGGTAGAAGGGGTGGTGTATAAGAGGGTGGAAGTTGTGGTAGGTAAGCCTGAAGCTGACCTTCAATGTCAGATGAAATTAATTAGATTCTATTAGTGGTGACTAAAGGAGCCACAGGCTCTTTAATGACTACAGTTGGTCATTTCCTGGCTTTGACATTGTTCTGCTAGTTGAGTATCTTAATTCCACCTGAGAAATGGTGTAAGGGGAATGGGCTTCCCCATCTATCAAGCATATATGTATGTTTATATAAACGTGTTGCCTCTAATAATTAATTCAGATGCCAGCTCTTCACAGGGCCTTCACAACAATCCTATTCCATAGGGAGTGCCAGTGTTAATACTCCCACTTGCTAGAGCTGGAAACTGAGGCTCAGAGAGTTCACCCCCAGGGCGCACAGAGTCGGGGAGCTGAAGCAGTGCTCTATTCACTCCCACTCTGTCCCAGCCTCCACCACTTGAAGGCTGCTTTTGTGCTGTTTCCATTGCCGGTTCTCTGGTGCCATTTCTACTCCAACTCTTTCCTCTGTTCTTCACTCCTGATTATATTAATTAGATCAATTATACTCATAACAGCTGCTAATAGGCACTTACGTTTATTATCTCTAATTTTCACAACCACCATCCCGGATAGGTATGACTACCCTGTTTCATATAGGAGGAAACGGAGAAATGGGGAGGTGAATTTGCTGGGTGGTGAGCCAGAATTCCAGCCAGGTCTGTCTATCTCATCTCTGTGTCTGTCCTGGAGGCTTGTTCTGTGGTGAGAACTAAATGAGAATGAATACATCTAACATTCCTAGAACAGCACTGGGCAAATAGCAAGTGCTGCATCAGTACTGCCACCGTCAGTAGCAGTGGTGGTGGTGGTGTAGGCAGAGTAACAGCAGTAATTGTGCTGGTTCTGGCACTGCAGCGCCTTTTCCACTGTCCTGGGCTGCCTCCTGTGTTTTTCTACTTCTGTCTTCGCTTTAGCCCTTTTCAAGTGTTCTTATCCTGTGGGTTGCCTTTTTGCACTTGCTCTCTTTCTGTCATTTTCCATTCATCTTACTGGGTCATTGTGAGATGTTTTGTTAAAAAGTGCTCATGCTTGCTTGTGTAAGAGTCCACAGGTGCATTTATCTGCCCGTTAGCAGTTTCTTGGCCCAGATGTATTTATATTCCCTGGCCCACTTCTGTTCTACTTGCCACAGTTTCTGCTCTCCCTGTAATGTGTTTTACTATGGAAATCATCACATATTACATTTGTTGCCCTCCTGATCATCTGCCTCCCACCAATTCTGAACTCCTTCTCTGGCTACTGTTTTATCATTTCCTTTCTGCATCTGGGTGGTGAAAAGATGACAACACAGATGTTCATGTCTCCCATCCAGAAAGGGGTGTGAGCAGCCCAGTGGAGACTGCCTTGAGTAGAGTGAATGGTATAGTTCTCAGGGCAGAAAGTGGAGTGAGTCTAAAAAGAGAAAAGACATGGGTGTTTTCTCTAGGTTCTTACTGCATATAGCTCAGCCTGCTGCTTCCACTGTGTTCCTAGAGGAGCCCAGAAATACCCAGAAATCTCCAACCCCCTCTCCCACCTCTGGGGCCCTCAATGTTCTGTCTGGTTTAGGGCAAGACTGTTCCGGCACTATGGGACACTTTCACAGCCCATTAAACAGTCATAGTCATTCAAATTCTATTTCAGCTTTTTTTTTTTTTTTCCTATTTCGGCTTTTGCACTGGAAAAGCTATTATTTTGGGGTGGCTTATATGACTTAAGTTGCTCATACTTGGCAAGGAGGATGAACTGAGTTGTGCAGGGGAGTGAGGCCATGAGGGAATACAAATGCTAACTCCTCCAAAGTGCCATGGTTTCTGCTTGGGCACTTTTATGTCATATATCTGGTTTACCTGAACTTACCTTGCTCCAGAGAACATGGAGAAACATTGCTAGCGATTAAACAAAGATAACACGTTGCCTAAAGTGGAGGCTCCTGATAATATTTGTAGGAAATTTAAATAATGCCTGATGGTGAATTCAGAATGGTTTTTCTAAATTGCAGCACAGTATAATCTTAGAAAATATTACATTCAGAAGTGAGAAAACACATTTTGGCAAAGTCTTGAATGATTCAGCCTAACTTTTCATTGTTTTACCTGATTATCCAGGAAAATCAACTCTCTAATTATTTGGCCCCCAAAAAAGTGATTCTGTAGTTATAAAATTTACTAAAACCACACTGGTAATGATTAATGAGGATGAGGATGATGATGTCTATGTGTATATGAGGTAGGTTTAAAAAAAAACATAGCAAATTTGGTTCATCTTAGAAAAGCTTTAAAAATCTTGGCAAGAAACATTTCCTCATTTGTTTTTACTTAGGTCCTCACACACGTGAACTCTTATTATTCTTTCACTTTGAATATTTATATTTTGAGTAACCATTGATTTTTTTCACAGTTATAAATACACACTTTGCTTGGTAAATCCTGAACACAGGGATGGAGTTCATTAGTGTGGAATAATAAGTAGTCAAAGAATTAAGAAGAGAAGAATATCTTACTGTATTTTAAGATCGTCTCCTGTGATTTCCTTGCCCATCAAATGGGACGGTGGCGTGTGTGCTGACCTGGGGGAACTTGGGCATGCACTTGATCTCTTCTCAAGGTTCAAGGACAGAGTGCTGGGTCCCCTGCTGCCTAAAGTAACAGAGCTCCCTTCCTTGTCCTGGGATTCCTCAAATACCCCTTCCTGTATCTTGTGGTCTTGTGGGGCTGGCCTGTTTGCCTCTCCTTCCAAGTGTCACCAGTCACTGTGCTCTTTCCATTTTCTTTGCCCCTAAACTTTGGGTTAGGATGCAAAATTCTCCACTTCCCTTCATCCTGCGGTCTTGAAATTAAATAACTTGTATTCTTATTATTTTAAGAGAAAGACAGCAGTTTGGCTCATGAAGATGTTCCTCTGGGCTCCAGGCCATCCTGAATTTGAAATATAAAACCCAAGAGTTTGATATCTGCCTGAATTACAGAGATTTTGATCTTTGAAAAAACTTATCCTTGTGCTTAGTCTGTATCTCTTTGTCCTCTTTGATTTTCCTGAAGCATATTCACCACTTGGTTGGTTAGTGGATGGAGCTCATGGTCCTCACCCATTATTTGAAGCACATCTCACTATGAACATGCATCTTAAGTCAGGACTTCCTGGTGGCATGTGTTGGTTCCTAATAAAGCTAAAAGAAAAGTTGTGCTTCCTTTCTTTCTCAAAGTCTTCACCTACTCCCATTGGGCTACTGATATGTTTTTTATTTTCTGTCTGAAGTATGACTAATCATGTTTTCTCTAAAGACCAACTTAGATGTCTTCTAAAATCTTGTGACTATCCTGTATCAGCAAAGTGTTTTTGCACCTTTCAAAATAATAGATATTTTTTCACAAAATGAAGATGGTACTCTGTATTAACTCTAACAGTGAAAACACTATTTGTCATTAATGGGATGCTTTACTTCTTACAGAATTCTTTCATGTATCTTGAAGCCTTGAGAAGTATACAAAGAACGTTTTGTATAAAATTGTTTGCTCTTTATATGGTTATAAAAAACTAACCTGTAAAACTAAGTACATTTGATGTTTTTTGCATATAGGTAGATTTTGACCAATGATTCAATTGCGTTAATATCTATAGTTCTATTTGGTTTATCTATGTATTCTTGGATCAATTTTGGTAATTTATATTTTTTTAGAAAATCATTATTTCATTGAGCTTTTAAATTTACTGGAAGTTATTTTTATGATTTAAAAAATCTCTACATTATCTGCATTTATGTTCTCCTTTTTATTCCTAATATTGTTATTTTTGTTTTTCTTTACTTTGGTCAACATTCTCAGCTTATCTGTTTTATACTTTTTCAAATAATTAAATTTTGGTTGGCTTCTACTCTTACATTTATGATTTACTTCTGGTTTTTTTTGGTTTGTTTATTTAATCCTTGGATTGAAAGTTTAGATTATTAATTGTTGAATTTATTTGTTTTCTTATATGTCAATTCCCACCTTACATGGGTAATCAATCCATGAAAAAACACTAATTGTTGAAAACAAAACATAATTTTTGATAGTTTCAGTTAAGTATTTTGATGAACCCTTGCACTCCAAAATTGACATGCACTTATGCTAAAATGACATCAGTCCTATTAAAATGGACAAAATTATTTCAATAGCTTACCTAGTTATTAAAATTCCTAATAAGCCATTTTCCCATCATCAATTTCTTTAAAATATGACTATTTATATACTCTCATTAAATTCAAAGCTATGATACACTGTATACTTAAGACTGTGTCACACATTAAACATTCACAATACTCAAAGTTTATGTAAATTCATCTTTATTGCTAACAACAATACAGAGAATGATAAAGAAAAAAGATTTCAGGGAAATGATGCAAATGAAGTAACACTTTCTGAATAAATTGAATGATATTATTACTGCTATAAAGTAGCAAACCCTGGATGTTCTGAGAGAACTTAATAAAACATACCAATGATAAAGCTGAAATGATGATTGTTTGATGGATCTCATCTCAGGGTGCTCAGCCACCAAATTAAAGTCCATAAAATCAATTTGATCTTCATGAAGTTGAAGAAATGTCTCATGAACTAAAATAGGATTATTAAATGGAACTCTTCTTAAAGATGAATTCTCTTGATCCAAATGGGTATGTTATGGAAGAATGGCAGTATATGCATTTAAGGCTAGAAATATACCTTTCTGTATTACTCTAGTTGTATTATATAGTTTTGATATGCAGAATTTTCACTCTCAATATTTTTAAATTTCCTTCTGTTATTTTATTCTAATGCAATAATTATTTAGTATTTTACTTTTTAGTTAATAAACATATGGGAATTTGTGGTTTTTTATTTTGCTCATATTTTATTGCATTTTGGTTATGTAGGCATGATATTGATTTTTAGCATTGATTGGGATGTCCTTTGTGGCTTAAACTGTGGGCATTTTTTTAAATTACATTTTCTATATATGCTTGAAGAAGAATGCATATGCTTTATTGGGTGCAGGATTTCTTACATGTACATGTGAACATATACAGACACACAGACTAGATCAAGTTTCTCTTCATGGTGTTAAAATCTTCAATAGTTTCATCCTTTCTTTTTGGCTACTTTATCAGTTTCTGGGGTACATTAAAATTACTTCTAAGACTGTAATGGCAATTACTGTTTGTCATTTTGTCAATTTTTGTTTTATCTAGTTTGATGTTATATTATTAGGTACTTACTGGTTCAATATTATTATATTTTCTGAGTGAATTCTTTAATTATTAAATTATTAACTTTGTTATTTCCAATATGTTTTTATGTTTCAAAGCATGTTTTTTTCTTATACTACCATTGCCATTCAAAAGAAAATTAGATTTTGCATATATATTTTTTTCATATCTGTTTTCCATATTTGCATTTTCCAGATATATTTTTTTCTTATTCCTTTACTATCAAATGAATTGTATCATTTTCATTAGATATGTCTCATTAAATCACATATATTTAGATTTTGTATCTTTAATTTAAAATTTCAAATTGCTATAGTTTTAAAAGAAAAATGTAACTATACACTTATTATGAATAATGATATATTTGGACTTATTTTGTTCGCTGTTTGTCATGCTTTTACTTAGTGTCTTTATTTTTCCTTTCTTGACATATTTTGGCTTAGTCAATTTGTTTTCATATTTATTTTTATACATTATTATCTAGTCTATTTCTGTTCTTTTTGAGGTTGCTCTTCAATTTTAGTATGATTGTCTAATTTAACAGGAGCCAGCCATACTGCCTTGACTGACATCTCAGACACATTTTCCTGCATATTTTGTAGCTATGTGATTTTGGATGTGTAACATAAACTCTCTGGACTTGATTGCCCTAGTGGTAAAATGGGGGCAATAAACGTACCAATATCATAGGCTGTTGGGAGAAGTAAATTAGCTAATATATATAAAGTATTAAATAAGTTCCTGGAATATAAAAGTATTTGCTGTTTTTATAATTATTATTATCCTCTGCCTGAATAATACTTGAACTTTAAAAATTTTAACTGCTTTTTCCAAAATTATAATTTTTTTTATCTTGTAATTTAAACCTGGTTTGTGTTTAACTTCCTCCAAATTAATTTTTACTTTTTACAAACAGTGGTTACATAGATGTGCAAATACATTTTCCCATTTTTCTTCATTATTACTTCTATTTCCTTTTTCCTTCCAGATTGTGTTCTTTTTACTGAAGTATATATTTTAGTGGATACTTCAGGGAAGGCCTTAGTCTTTTCTGAAAATGTATTTATTTTGATTATACTATTAAATGATAATATAACTGTGTGTAGGGTTTGGAGTTATCACTTATCACTTGGAATGTATTATTTCATTACTTTCTGTCCTCTTTTGTTACTGAGGGGAATTATGTTGTTATTCACAGTGCCTGTTGGAATTAATCTGATTTTTGTTTCTGGTTTCATTTAAGATTTTTTGTTTGGTTATTTCTGATATTCTGTTATTTTCTCAGTGTGTCTAGTTATGAACTTATTTTATTGTTCTTGCTTGGAACTTGTTATGCCTCCATGTTTCTTAACTTCTGTCTCATGTTTTTTCATCTCTTTTCCTTTTTGTGCTATTTCTTGGCTATTTCATCAGATAATTTTTCCAGCTTAGTGGTTTCTAATCTGTAGTTAACCTACTCACTGGATTTTTAATTTTAATTACATTTTCTTTTAAGCTTTTTGGGTCCTTTTTCAAGTCTATCTGTGTTTTGTTCATATGATTATACTATATAAGTATAGTTTTTATTTTCTTCCTTTCATTCCTTTATTCATTCAAGCTATTATGTATTCATTTTTTAGACTCTTTCAGATTGTTCTGTTATTTCTAGGTCTTGGGGTGCTAATTCTTACATTTTTCACTTCTGACTTTCCCTCTTAGATATTTATTTCCCAGTGTAGACTATAGTGTTTATTGTGAGCTTAGCATTAGAAGGGGACATTTATTTGGTAAAAATATCTTTTCTTTAAAAGTTGTAAAATGTTCTTACAAAAACGGTTTTGAGTGTGCTTCTTGCTGGGACCCAGGGTTTCAATGATTTGTTTTTATTATTCATTTCTTAACTTGGTTTTCCTATGTGATTCAAGTACTGTAGATATAGACCTTTTACCTGTATGTGATATATACCTGGAATTTTATACTTCACAGGTGAATTTCCCCCGGCCCAAGGCTATAAAGAGGTGATACATTTCCTTCCCTTTTTTCCTTGGCTATAAACATCTCTCTCTCTCTTTCTCTTTATTTATTTAGGACAGAGTTACTCTCAAAAACTCAACAATTTATGCAAGAGTCCTTCCTTTAGTTGACTGAAGTCAGATTTCTTATCCTCATGTAGGTGTTAAAATGCCAGGTCCTGGCACACAGTGCATGCACCTATGTCAGGAATTCCCCTGGTTCACTGTGGCTTGAAATCCTACTGACATCCCTTACTTCGATTTCTCTTCTTATTTCTGACCTCCTAGACATTTTCATTTTGAACTTGGCTAGATATTATTAATATTAATAATATTTTACTTTTGTAGGAAGAGGAGGAACTGTGTCCATATTGTTGGATATTTTGGTGACATATCACACGACACTTTTTAAAGAAATGCTTTCTGTAGACTGTGTAAAGTTCATGGCTATGTTCTGCTCATAGAATATCATAATGGCTTCTCTTTCATGTAAATTGAACATAATGGGTACTTTCCTAGGTTTTCTATCTGAAGGATGTGGGGATGTGACTGAATTGCCTTTGTTTTATCTTCTACAATTTCATACTTGGGTAGAAGAGGAATAGCTCAGCAGATGAGGAGGGGTTGGACCTAAGTTTTAGAAAAGATGCCTCCAGATTAGAAGGAGGAAGAACCTGTTGTAATGTTCTTGTTCTTATGACCCTGGCCCATCTTCACCTACTTCCTTCTTCCATTTAATTAATAGAAGTGGGATTATGTATCTACTCTATCTGTTTATTATTTCCATAAAGATACTATGAGATTCTCTGTAGGGGAGGAAATCATTTATAAAGCAGCTTTTACTTTTATAGCAAAGAAACTTGAGCCAAGAGAAGCATGTGTTTATTATATGAAAGTCATGAGTAGACATCAGCGTATTGTCACTCTAACTGATACATGTGCAATTACAGGTTACTGCCTTGCAATTATATCTTTAAATATAATGGATCATAATTGACGTACTTCCTGCCGCAGTCCTGTACTTTGCTCATCACTACACAGGCTTTCTGATCTTGATTTGTGAAGTTCATCCTTGTTTGAAGGTGATTTACATTCCACTTCCTCTCTAATAATTCCAGTGGGTGGAGCAGGGGAGTTCCTCTCAAAGCTCTCCGTGCGGCTGCAACAGAAGCATATTTTACAGATGAGCTTCATGTTATTACTTCGTGTTGGCATACAAAGGCTTACATGGGAAAGATAGAAAAGGAAAATCAAACTCAACATTTAGAAATTTCATTTGGAAATGAATCAGATTACATATGCCTGCTCTGTATGGGGAAGTACTCTAAAGAAGTTTAAAGGTCTTGTTATCCACAGAAAGTTCCTCAGAAAGTCACAGGGCAGTGAAACAACTCTATTGCCATGTTTCTGTGACTCTGCCGCTGGTTAATCCTGCTATTTCCAATCCCCGGGCCTGTTTCCTAGGGATCTAACCTGCTGGGAAATGTGAGCCGTGTAACGCAACCAGTGTCGTGTTTCCTTGTGGCATTGGGGGCGGGGGTGAGACTGGGGTATCCCTCTATCACAATTCCTTTAATAAAATAATAATGGCTAACAAGGATAGAACGTTATTCCCTGCCAGGTACTTGGGCCAAGTGCTTTATATTCATTACCTTATTTAATCCTCCTAGTAGCTCTGGGAGGTAGACACCATTATTATCCATAGTTTTAAAAAATAGATGAGGAAACAGGTTTAGGAGCTTAAGTAACTTGTCTAGGGCATCGCAGCTATCAGGAGGCAGAGGTAGAACAGCTAGTTCTCCATCACACTAATGTGCCTTGCGCTGCCCCCTGCCTCTCGTGGAAAAGAATGTTAAGGCACCAGACTTCCACCTACCTTCCCAGAGCACCTCCATACGCTCATCCTTACCCACTCTTACACCTGGAGCCTGAGGCCTGCGTTTGTGTCTTGTGTTTGACCCTTCCGACCTCATTAGGAGCGCCTCAGCTTGTCATGGTAAAATCAGGCAATAGTAGTGATACCACTCTGCCTCCTTTCCTGGATCGTTTTGAGGACCGACTGGAACAATACAGGAAAGTAAGTTCAACATTAGGATTAGTATGACCTCACAACAACTCTGTAAATTGCATAGGACAGAAAGAACTAATAAAAAGGCAAGGTGGTGGAGCTTGTCAGTAGTATCAGAGCTAGAAAGTAAGTCTAGACCTTCAGAACCTTGGTCTAGCCTTTTCCACCATCTATGACTTAGGGAATGTAGAATTTTAAGGCTTTTGAAATGTATATTAAACATGTTGAGGATTTGTAGGTTAAAGGAAGGTTCAACCCCTATAGCTTGAGCTACTATGTAGAATTTTAACAGGTCAAAGTTCAACCCTAACAGATTTACAGGAGAAAAGATATTCAATATGCTTCATTGTTGCGCATACCTACACACATATTACATGCACAAATATGCACATACAGAAACATATGCACACATAAATGACATTCATTAGCATGTAAGTTCCGTGAGGGAGAGGACTTCGTCTATTTGACTTACAATCTGGAACAGTGCTTGGCACTGGCACATAGCAGGTACTTAAGAAATAATTACTGAGCAAATGAATAACTCAATCATATTTAGAGTAACTTTTTGTTTCACCACACTTTAATCATGTGGCAATTAAAATAACCACACCTCCCTGTTCGTCCATGAGGTCCATGGTGTGTGTTTGTTATCCTGGCACGTATATGATTATTGTGCTCTTTTACTCTCAAATATCCTAGTTTGGATGATAATTCGGTGACTCTCCTTATAATGCATATGCTGCAATAATTTGAACATACTTTGAGTGGTAACTTAAGCTCTGGTGTCCAAAATCCCAACCCTACCACGTAGTAGCTGTGGATTTTGGGTGGGTTAATTAACTTCTCTAACCTCTGTTATTTCATCTGTAAAATGGGAAAATCATAGTCGCTTCTTCATTAGATTGTGGTAAGGATAGAGTTAACTCACTTACAAAACTTGCCATCTTATAAACTTTGGAAATTTGGATAGCCTCGGATGGGAACAGATTTCTTGCTTCCTTCCCCAAAGTATAACAGTATTATACCATGAATGTCTCTTTTGTCCATTTGTTCCATAGCAAGTTGTTATTAATAGATTGTCTAGATGTTCTGGTCTCTTGCTTTTGGTGTGATGAATAGGTTTCTTTCTAAATCATAGATATTTCGGCTTCCACTGTTGCGTAAGTTTAAAAAATAATTTTTCTGCTTTTGCTGAGTTAGTTTACAATGGAAAAGAAAGGCAATGCACACACTCTGTTTTATCCCAGATTCCTGTCTTGGAAACTGAAGGGTGAGCAGCCAGGCATAGTAGGTGGAAGGCAGAAAAGTGACTTGGCATGCAGGGCTCACTGTGAGGTGACACCTTCCCTGTAGCAGCAGGTGCTCTCGACCCTCCTCCTGACACTTCCTGGACAGCCCAGAGCCCCTGGGTCTCCTCTGTGTCATCAGGGGTCGCAGACTTGTCAGCTCACGCACAATGTGGTGGATATGCATTTTTTAGCAGATGCTTTCCAAGTCCTCTTGTGCCTTTTGTACAAACAAGGTTTCTTTAGGAATCTAGATTGGAAAGAATTTTAAAGCAAAGTGCTGCCTAAAGTAATTATTGCTATTTTAAAACTGTCAACCAGCGCTCTTCATCACCCGTATTCTAAGGCAGAATCACAAATGAGCTGACTGGACGTTTTCGCTAACAAAACACTGGAATGGTGAGGAGAAAGGATGCTGAGAAATTGCAGCCCCTTCTTTTCTGTCTGATTGAAACTCCTGGTCTTCAGGGTTGGGAAGGATACGTTGTCAGTGACAACGCCTGGTCTGCTTACTTAGGAGAATGGCATCAGTTTTTTGAGCATTCTCTTGTGAAGTTTCTGAAAGAGTATGGGAGATGCTGATTCCAGCATTAGGAGCTCATGTTTTAAGGGAGAGCAGAAGACATACGCACCTGTGTGAATAGCTCTGGCCCGGGTCGCTCTGTATCTTGTCGCCCAGGCTTACTTTCTCCTGAGCTTTTATCACTATCTGACATGTGATTATTTATTTAAGAGTTGGGTGTTCGTTCACTCTCTGTTCGTCCCTCCTCGAGAGAGGCTCCAGGGCCATGGGCCTCTGTTTTTTGTTTTTGTCAGCATACAATGTGTATAGTTCAAACTAACAATATCCGCATTCCCTATAACATTGTTTTATATTTTCCGTTGTTTTACAACTATAATCTACTTTGAACCTCGCAAGAGTCTGTATTTTGTTTTGTTACTGCTGACATTCATTCATGCGCTCATATTCTGAACGCCACTCATGAGTGCTAATGGTTTTGCTAAAGGGATTTGCTTGATAAGATAGCTAATTTATGTACTTAATGGCTTGACTTCCTCTGCAGTGATTTTTTAAAAAAAATCTTTTTATTTGGTCTTGATGTTTCAATTTTGTGTTTTGAGGCCACTGAAATGAAGGGAGCTGTGTTACTGTTTCTAAATCTCAGAACAAATGTCTATAATTGGCAAGACTCCAATTCTCCATTTTTCCACTAAATATGTTAGTAGGTTTGCCTGTTATTTTAATGGAACATAATAATTATGGTTACAGTGGAACCATAAGACTATCCATGAATCCCTAAGAAGCATATATCCCAAGAACTCATCAAAACCCCTTTGGTCTTTGAAACTATAAGCAAACAGAAGGACACACGGATGTACAAAGACCACTGAGTTGGTAACAGAAGTCAGGGAGGAGGCAAAGGATAGAATTCTAGGAAGTTTAGAAAATAGGGTAACTTAACAAATAGGGTAGTTTCTTAGTTTAGCCTGAGCCAGTGTGCAGATATTTCCCCTGCCATGTAAATAACTAACTGGTAGCTGCAGATGAGTGTTAGCAACCACTTAATTGAAAAATGAAATTAGGTAGCAATTACTGGCAATTGTGGGTTCCTTTACCATACTTTGATATATTTATTTTAAGCAAGTGGTAAATTTGTTTAGAAGGCAGGCTCTTGAAGGAATAAAAACCCAGCAGAAAATAAAGCTCCCACCCAAGGTGGTTGAGTGGGTGGGGTAGAGTCCCTGGAAAACCTTGTCCAACATAATGATAGCAGTGTGCAAACAACAAAGCCAAAATTGGCATAAATCATTTACTAACACATGGGTTGAAAGGATAACGATCCTAGGATTTAACGTCTAGCCCGGGGCAATAGAGTAAAAATTGCTTTCAACCGTTGGGCGACATGGAAAGGTTTGAATCTAGGTTACCGTATAACAGAGTCCTTATCACCGCTGGCCAACCGCAGTGCTCCTTCCCTCAGCTTAACTGTGCAAAGGGTCTATTCAGAGAATTTAAGGACTCCCTGGACTCTGTAATTCCCCTTAAATAATGACTATGCACTGGAAAATTTTACCCTCAGAAGGATCTCCTCAAATCTAATCTTACTTGGTCAAACCTCTTAATGAGATGGTGTTTCTAAAATGGGTGGAGAGGAGGAAAGAAAAAGAAAAAGTGGGGGACCTAGAGCCACAGGAGATGAAACTCAAGTTAAAGATGTTTGCAATCATAGAAGAGCTGTTGAAATCTGCTTCAAAGCTGTAAAACCTAAACCTGCAGTCCTAACAGTCTGAGCACAAGTTCTGTGAGGACTCTGCTGAACCTCACGTGAAACACGAGCCTGGGACCTTTCTAAATAAGAATACTCTGCACGCCCAAGGGCACCTCTCAGTGTTTAACAAGGAGGATCTCATTTCCCACCTGGCTGCATTAGAAATTCACTTGGCATCTGTGGATTACTTTTCTTGGCTTGAAGAGACCCACTTTTCACACTCGGATACAATGTATGCGGAAATACATTGGAAACTGCTCAGTGTCATCACTATTACTTCCTGGGGCAGAGTTGAAGTGCTGGCACACCTAAGCCACTTATAATTTCTGAGCTGTCTAGAGGGTGCCGTCTGTGTATTTCATCTTTGTTGCACTGTGCTAGCGGAGCGTTTTGCAGAATTCATTTGACACAAACCTAGCATTGTTCTTCTCTTGAATGCCAGGGAATCTGAGCGTGCCAATGGCAAAAACGGAACATCTCCAGAAGCAGAGGGTGGCTCTCACCTCTGTCCCTCTTGCCTGTCCACTTCTAGCCTTCAAAAAGGAGAATGGGCCTCATTAACAGAGTAATCTAAGATGGTCTCCCTTAGCAGGAAACAGCCCATGTGATAAAGTAACTGGTTTTGGTTAGTGGTAAACAATGGAATATCAAGTTCAAAACCATGAATAACCCTAAATAAAAGTGCTACCTGTTATTTACAGGAAAGCACAATATTTATCTATTTGCTATTTCTTTACAGTTTTTCCTAAAATTATAAGCTCAGTTTCTTATCTTGAAAAGAAAGAAATTGATTTGCTTTTTACAAGATCAGTAAAGGAATTTACTACCTATACTCACATAGATGCTGACTATCCTGTCTCTTGCATGTCGATCACCTTTAAAATTCCTGGGAAAATAGTTTTGTACCACAGAAGCACCCAGCCATCTAGGAGCCCTGTGATCGTCACCATTGGAAGAGATTTCAGAGAGATATCAGGGGGCCATAGAAATGCTGTAAGATCATAAGATGGGGAGCAGCCTCAGTGGAGATGTTAATTTTACAACGTGCTTTGAATGTGTGTCTCCCTGGCAGCCAGGGGAACTTCACCTGTGACTCACCTTCCCAGAACCACTTTGGGCAGCAGATGCTTGGAGAGACTCTGGCTCTATTTGCCCCACCCTCAAGGTCCCTGTGAATTGAATGATTCAGTTCCAGGAGTATCTACCCCAGACCACTCTATCCTGCTAAGAGGGTAGTTATTCCAAAACACCTTGATGTGTGAATCAGTAGTCTCCTGTCACTTTAAAGCATAGCTTGCTGTTTTTCCAATTTGTGACTTTCCTTGAAATCCAGAAAGATACAGTATCTTTTGTTGCCCTATCAAATTGCTGAAAGCAACATCTCCAGCTTCCTCTGCTTTTGGCCTGATTGGGTGCTTCCTTTTGTGTGACAGGAAGCTCTCTGTCAGTGTTGGATGCAGCATCTTCCAGAAAGCAACGCTACCCAGAAGGGTTTGGTTCTGGATGTTTGAGGGATCTACTTAGTCATACTTTTCTGACTCATTGCATATAGGCTAATTCATTGGGTTCAGCTTACTGTGGAGAGGAAAATATAATATTGAGAATTGATCTTATTTGCTGGTGGCCCAGGACTGTGAATAATGAGTCTGGGATTGAAGAAAGAATTTAATACAAGCTATGAGGTGGCCAGGACATGAGTCAAGTCCTGTGCCCAGCCCTGGGTTGGTGATCAGAGTAGGATTCAGCTGCCTCTAGTGGAGAGGAGACTTCTAGGCTGTCAGTTCACCCTATAAGTTCTCTCAGCCTGCAGAAGTGAACTTCACCAACTTTGTGTGCTGCCCTAGACCTGCCAGAGATCTTGTGCATTGACAGAAATCAGCTGCAGGGCCCCAGCAGGGACAGGGACACCCCTGCCCCCTAAGGGGCTAAGCCCTTGCTTGCTGGTTTGGAGGATCGGAAGCCTGTCCTATAATTCATGGAATTTCAGTGCCTAAAGCTGTGTTCTCATTGCTGTGGTTGAGACTTGAATTCAGGAGTCTAAAAAGAGTGGTGGGGAGGAGTACAGTGGAAGGATTTGCCCCACCCCATCTCCGTTGCAGTCTTAGTAGTGTCTGACCTTTGGCTTTTGAACCTGAGGTCTAGACATGTGGCAGCCAGGGCTGGCCTTGTCAGTGTGATATGGGAGGGGTGTGGGCTGGGGCAGCAAGCTGGAAACCAGCTCTCCCCTGCCCAGAGGAAGACCCTGCACAGCTTTGGCTGATTGCCACTTTGCAGAAATTGGCATAAGGTGGGTGACAGCCCAGTTCTGCTGATATTTCAAGATAAACAAGACAGGAGAATTTATAGGTGGACTGTCTCCATTTCTGAAAATGTGCTCAATATTTGAAAACACCAGATAGGCTGCACAAAATAGGCTTGCAGGCGGTTTGCAAACTCCACTCCAGACTTTTTCATCTGACTTGAAATTTTGCTTCCGGTATTCATACCCAGTTATATTTAAGGGAGTTGAGCCTATTATGTGGGATACTTAGGTACTCAGGATCAGTCGAAATTTATTTTATAGTCCAATTAACACTGATCAAAGTGATTACCACTCTCAGAAAGTGATCGTGTTACAAAAAGAGAAATATTAAAACATAGAAATGACTAACCTACTCTGACCATTGATGGAAGTGAGAAGGCCATTATGGAATATCTAAGGGAAAGGTGTTCATGTTTCACCCCTTGAATGGCGAGCAGAGGCCTCAGGGAAGCCAGCCTGGGCAAGTGCCTAGGAGGTCCTATGCTACCATGCAGCCATTTCTTCATCTGTGAAAGGTAAACTCTATGGACGCATCAGTTGTGATCTTGGCCATTACTGATATCCTAAGTGAAAGGGTTACTACTCTCACTAAACAGAGACGCTTTCCCTTAAAAATGTATCTGTGAGTAAAATCAATGAATATAACAGATTTAAAGAAAATACTCAATATTCTGACTATTCTTGTACTCTTTTCCACTGAACATTATTTGAAATAAACCCATAGGAGAATTGACATAATAAACATGCATGCTGTGGTAGAGTATTACATCATGTTAGTATGCTATGATTTGGTGTGAGCTATCATTTTGCTGTGAACATTTTTGTGAAAAACTACTTATCTTACTTTTTCAGCTGCGAACAATTCTGTTATTTTGCTTTTTATTTTTGAACAGCCCATGCTTTGCATATTTTATATCAGTATTTGTTAGAGTTGCCTGTAGGGGCTAAGAGAAAAGTTCCCTTTCGTCCTCTGAAGGTTCCCAGAGAATCAACTCGCAAAAGGCAGATTAATCGGAGAAAATGCATAAAAATTTATTTAATGTGTATACACGGGAGCCCTCAGAATGAAGACTCTAAGATACAGGGGAAATGTCCATTTTTGTGCTTAGGTTCAATGAAGTATGGGCAGCCATGTAGAAATATGATTGGACAAAAAAGAGACTGATTTAATGTTAATAGACTGCACAGGGAAACCCAGGGAGGCCTGTCTGTCTGGGTTCTTGGCCTCTCTGTGCAGCATTCCTTCCTTCTGGGTGCGGGGCAGGGCTCTCTCTGGAATGGAGGTCTTACGACCTACAGTTAAACAGGTAGGTCAGATAATTTCTTTATGGCCAGTTTTTACACAGAAAGGCGGAGGGATAGTTAGAGAAATATTTTTAGGGTTTATGGCTGGCTTTGGAGAAAAAGGAATTTTGGTTTCTATGACCTGCCTTGGGGAAGAGGGATTCTGGTTTCTATGGTCTGCCTTGGGGAAGGATAGAACTGAGAGACAGGAGGGCAGAAGATGGTCAAAATAAACTTTTGCTTCTGAGCCCTTCATTTTGGAGTATTGTCCCCTGAGCCTCAACATACCTTTCAAAAGCCCAGTTCAGACTCTGTAACAAAGGGCTGTCAGAGTTTTGTGTTACACTGCATGGTGGCCGTGGCTACCAGCAGAGATCTATTTTAGCAGCAGCATCTTTCTTTTGTGCCTGTTTGTTTAACAGTTTTTATGCAGTTATGTTAATATTTCATTTTGTTTTGCCATAATTATTTTATAACAATGAGTGGGAAAGAGAGAAATGAAAGTGAGATTTTTTCCATTTTGGTGAAATATACATAACATAAAATTTCCCTTTAACCATTTTTAAGTGTACCATTCCGTGGTATTAAGTATGTTCTCAGTGTTGTGCCACCATCACCACCATCCCTCTCCAGGACTTATTCATCTTCCCAGACTGAAAATCTGTGCCCATGACGTTAAGTCCCAATTGCCTCCTCCCTCCAGCCCCTGGTAAACTCTATTCTACTTTCTGTCTGTATGAATTGGTCTATGCTAGGTACCTCATGTAAATACAGTCATATAGTATTTGTTCTTCTGTGTCTGGTGAAAGAGAGTCTTACTCTGCCACCAGGGCTAGAGTACAGTGGCATCATCATAGCTCACTGCAACCTCCAACTCCTGGGCTCAAGTGATCCTCCTGCCTCAGCCTCCCAAGTAGCTGAGACTACAGGTGGGTGCCAGAGCATCTGGCTAATTTTTCTATTTTTAGTAGAGATGGGTCTCACTCCTTCTCAGGCTGGTCTCAAACTCCTGACCTCAAGCGGATCCTCCTTCCTGGGCCTCCCAGAGTGCTAAGATTACAGGCATGAGCCATCGTGCCCAGCCCAGTATAGCTCTTAAAACCTTACTGAAATTGAGACAAAGGTGGAATCGACCAGTAGCAATAAAGACATAAACCTTCAGCATAATTAGATACAGCCAGTTGGCTATTTATTTTCTTGGGAAATAAAATAACAAAATTAAAGATTAGAGAAAACAGAAAAGTTAGAACTAGAACTGTGAGGCTTATGATAAAAGGTGAGATACAAGATCTTTGACTTTCAGGTGCTGGAGTCTCTAGTTATAAAATGCGCACCTGGTGCATTGTCATTGTGTGTGTCTCTGTGTACCTCCTCAGGCTTGGCATGTGATCCCTAAAGGAGACTAGCCAGATCAGAGGACAGAGTCAGAGTTTTTTCTTTATTGCCACTTTTGTCCACCTATACTTGAAAAAACCTTGTGTTTCTCTATTCTCTCACAACACTTCTGACACCAAAATGTGTACACTTTTTCCTCACACCAACAACCAGTTCCTCGGCTTCCCAGACACCAACTGGGTGTCCTACAATTCAGTTCAAATCTGACACTAACTACCCAAAGTTAGTGCAGATACCACAGGTTAAGGAGGACTCAGTCCCACAAAACTGCCCCCACTTCCTAAGCCAGTCGAAAGTCCTGGCCTTCCTGCACTTCCGACCAACTGGCTGTAAATTGGGGATTCCCATGCTTCCTTCGCAGGTTTAATGATTTGCCATAATAGCTTTCAGAACTCAGGGAGACACTTAACTTTACTGGTTTATTATAACGGATACGGATGAACAGCCAGGTGAAGAGATACATAGGCAGGTATGGGGCGAGGGCACAGAGACTCCCAGCCCTCTCTGGTCACAACACCCTCCCAGCACCTCCATGTGTTCACAGAGCCAGCAGCTCTCTTATAACACCTCATTGTTCATGGTTTTGATGGAGGTTCCATTAGATAGATGGCTGATTACATCATTGGCCATCGGTGACTGAACTCAACCTCTGGCCCCGCTCCCCTCCCTAGAGTTTGGGTGGTGGGCCTGAAAGTCCCAACCTCTAATCCTGCCTTTGTCTTTCTGGCAACCAGTGGTGGTAGGGGGAGCTCCCCACCACAAACTCTCTAGGGGTTTCTATCACCATTCATCTTATTAGCATACAAAAGATACTCTTATCACCCCAGAGATTCCAAAGGTCTTGGAAGTTCTTGTATCAAGAACAAGAGACTAAAACAAATATTATCACAAAAGATATTCCTATCACCCTATAGTGCAGGGGATTACAAGGGTTTTAGGAGCTCTATGCCAGGAACTGGGGGCAGAGACCAAATGTACGTTTCTTACTATGTTGCAGCTTACTGCACACTATATGAGACAATGGGAGTGCAAAAGTGAGTAAACTTGCCCCCAGCCCTGTGAACATGTGTTCTAGAGGATGTGACAGACCCTCAGATGGATCTGTGAACTCGGTGCGGTAGGCACTCTTCTAAAAGTTGGCACAGTGTTACGGAGGACAGAGAGCCACACAGTCCTCAGGCATTGGCCTCCCCAAGTGCTCTGTAAATGTCTAAGCGAAAAGCATACTCATTTCCTCCGCTCCCTGTGCTGTTTGGTATTACTACCACCTTACGGTAAATCCAAACTACAACAACAGGGCCCAGCACACGTCACCCTTGCCCTCTCTTGGATTTCTTGCAGCGTCTCCTATGGGCCATACTTTGTGCCCACTCCAGTGATTTTTGCATGTGCTCTTTCTCTCCCTGGGGGGACCCTCAGACTTCTCTTGGCTTTAACAATTCCCACTCCTCTTCACCTCTCAGCTGAAATATCATTTCCTTACAGAGCCCCTCCCCACGGGGTAGATAGTATCAGGGACCTTGCATTGTGGTTCCATTGTAACTTACACTTCCCTCTGTGTAACAAGCAAGATGCATGTCACGACCCATTTGACATCCTTCGTCCCTGTACACTGTAAACTCCGTGAGGACAGAGCCATGTCTTTCTTGGTCATTGCTGTCTGTGCCCTTAGTGCTTGGCACATTTCAGGATGCTAAGTGCTTACCAATGCTTGTGAGTCAGTGAATGAAAGAATAAGTAATCGCATAAGTTATTAGTCAATTGCTAGGTTTTATGTTAATTTTACTTGTTATTTTACTCAGGTCCGAAGGGCCTGTGTGCTAACTTTGACAGAAGCTGGAAGGTTTCACAGTGACTCAGTGGCCAATTAGCAATACTCAAATTGACAGTTTATGGCAAAATTCACATACACAATCAATCGAGCAAACATTCACATTGCAATTATTAAAGACAGTAATTAAGGGGCTAATGAACCACCGTGATGGCTAGGTGGAAGGCCGTTGTACTGGCAGGACTCAGTGTGTCCTGTCCCTGGGATACTGGTCAGTGAGGAGTGGCTGCACCGCTGGGACAGAGCCTCTGGGTGACAATTGTCAGGTCAGGAGGTGGCCTCAGAGTTCTCAGGGGCAGAGATTCTAAAGGCACCTTGAACAGTGTCAGCTCCTTCCTGTTTTTATAATTCTCCACAGGTGAGACCATTGTCATTATCTCAGCCACCTTCTGGCTTCTTTTTCTATCAGTTCCATCTGGGCGTTGGGTGGTTCCATGCCACAGCAGGTGTTATCTCTCACCTTACTCTATTATGCATATATTTCTCACTTTGAAGAAAAACAATCTTACCATGACCTCAGTGCTCAGTCTAGTACACATATGCTTGTCACTTTGAGCAGTGAACAGCTTCACTGATACTTAACATGAGTGACTCCCTTTTGAGACATTAGGACCACAAATCATCAGTATGTATTAATAGGAAGGATGGATCTTTTCTTTGTAATGATTTTCCCTCAATACACATGATTTCCACCCAATGATTTACAGGATATGCAATCATTCCTTCCACAGGCTGTCTCTAGCATCTCCTTGGACTTTGAAAGATAAGCAGGTTATCTTTCTTTATGGTGGTTAAAACTTGGCATTTGGAATCAGTCAGGTTTTTTGCAGATGAGCTTTATCAAGTTGAAGTTCCTTTCTGTTTCGAGTTTGCTGAGAGTTTTTATCCTGAATGGATGTTGAATTTTTCAATGCTTTTCCCGCATGGATTGATATAATCATTTATTTTTTCTTATTTAGCTTGTTGGTATGAGGGTTATGTTGATTAATTTTTGAATATTGAACCAGCCATGCATCCCTGGAATAAACCTCACGTGGCCATGGTATATTCTTTTTATGTATTGCTGAATTCTTTGCTAATATCCTGATAAGGATTTTGGCGTCTATATTCCTTGCTAAAGGATATTGGTATGTTATTTTCATTGTTATAATGTCTTTGTCTGGTTTTGGTATCCGGGCAATACTAGCTTCATAAAATGAATTGGGAAGTGTTCCTTCCTCTTATATTTAATGAAAGAGACTGTGTAGAATTGATGTTACTTTGTAGAATTCACTAGTGAAACCATCTGGGCCTAGAGATTTCTTTTTGGGGAGTTTTAAAATTACAACTTTAATTTTTAATTATCTTTTTTGGTTATAGGGCTAGTCAATTATTTCTTCCATATTGCATGAGTTGTTGCAGTTTGTGTTTTTCAAGGAATTGGTCCATTTCAGCTAAGATAGCAAATGTGTGTGCGTGTGTGTGTGCGAAAGAGAGAGAGAGAGAGAGGGAGAGAGCGAGCGAGTGAAAGTGTTTGTTGTGTGTAGTATTCCCTTATCATAGTATTCATAGTTCATAGTATTCCCTTATCAACCTTTTGATGTCTTTAAAGTCTGTAGTGATGCCTCTGTTTCATTCCCAATACTCATAATTTGTGTCTTCTCTCTTTTTGTCAGTCAGAGGGTGAGGGTGGGTTGCCTTTTAGAGAAGAAAGTCCCATTTCTCTCCCTTTCCCTCTCTGATATCACCCTCGTAGGTGTGGTGTTCCTTACACCCTGGTGAGGGTAGAATCTAGACGCCCCACTTAGACTTTGCCAGGGTTGGAACCACAGTTTCTTCTGTGGTATTTGGCTGGAGTAGAGGACTTATTATCTAAAACTTTTCTGTTTTGCTGGCCTGACTCTTTCCTAATCCTTTGTCTAGATAAAGCAGGCTATTGTTACAGTTTTTGTTGCTTGTATCCATTGGCATTTCCAGGTTGCTGGGCTTCTTCAGCTCCAAGTGTGAGCTTTGAGAGGCAAAGGAAGACCCAGAGAACTCGCTGCTGTGTCATTCTTTGGAGCTGGAGACCTCTAGCCAGTCTTCTTTCTTCTCTCCACCTTTCAGAGTCTCCTTAGATTTATTTTATGTATAACGTCTAGGCTTTTTAGGTGTACTAAGTAGGAAGAATAGATAGAAAATACATCTACTCCATTTTCCCAGTAGCAGAAGTCTATTCTTTTTTTTTTTTTTTATATTCATTTTCTCACCTCTCCCTGCCCCACCCCTTGTGCCCCACACAGACTTTAAAAAGGTGAATTCAGGCATATCTATCTTCTACCTTAATGGCATTTACTTTTGTCACGGATTATATCACTTCTTTCTTAGTAAGATGATTATAGCATAGGATTACTTTCTGTTTTTGTAAATTCTGCTTTTCTTTTAATGTTCAACCCTTTGAACTTCATGGAATTTTCCACAGTTGTAGAAGTAAAAAAGAAACTTACGTGTACATGTTTGCTATTTCTTCTTATCTACCTGCTTGGCTAACTAACACTGGTTAAATTATGTTTTCTTTGCGCACTGTTGTACAGCTTCTTACTTTATACAACATTCTTGTACCTCTGCACACCACTGTCTGGATTCACTGTTTCATCCCTGAGATCCATTATGGGTTTCATGAAACATATGGCACTGTGTTTGCCAGTGGTGTTGGACAACTATGGCAACACCACAGTTGTTCTTCTCTAGTGCTCCATAGAAACTGTCTGCCATTTCTTCTAGCTGAACCTTGCTACCGATTTAAGCTCCATGATACTTTCGAAGGAGATTCCGATTGTCATTTGCTATTGTTAGCTTCTCCCCTGGAATTTTCTTCCTTCCTATTGTTCTCCATCTCAGTAAACAACCCCACTCTACACCCAGTTGTTTGAGCCCAACACGATGGATTCATCCTTGACCCTCTGTCTCACGTGACCCATCCAGGCCAGCAACACATTCTGTTGGAGCAGCTGTCACAATGTAGTCCCTCATCTGATGCCCTCTCATACTCACCGCCACCGCAATGGAAGCCACTGTCACCCTCATCTGGCTTACTGAAGAAGACCTCTGCCTGCCTGGCTTGCTCCCATGCTTCAGCAGCAGCCAGAATGACCCTTTAAAACTGGGAACTTGGTCATGACTGACATTCCTCTGCTCAGAAGGCTTCCCTGGCTCCTCATTGCTCTCCGAAAATACCCCAAGTCTGTCCTATGGCCACAGGCTGTGCAGGCTCTAGCATTTTTCTGTCCCTCTGTCCTTATTTCTTACCAGCTTCTCCTTCACTCCCCAAGCTCTAGCTGGAGTGGCCTTTTTGCTCAAGGTGCTCCCAACTCGGGGCCTCCGTTCTTGTTCTTATCTTCTCTGTTCTGGAAAGTTTTTCCACCATGTTTCACACCTTCACTTCATTTGGGGTTCCATTCGGGTGTCACCCACCAAAGAGGCTTCCTTGACCACCTTGATGTAAAATATCGGTCAGAAAGCTTCCTTCATCCTACTCTGTTTTTCTTTGTGGTGCTACTGTGCATCTATGGGTTGACCGATTTATTTTCTATTTCCCAGCACTAGACTGTGGCTCCCCAGTGCAAAGGCTCTGTTTAATTCACTGCTGCACTCCCAGCACCTGATAGGGGATCTAGCACACAGCAGGGTCTCAATAAGTATATAATGAATGAAAAAAACGATTGAATGTGGTCGATCATTTTTATTGCTTCCACTTTTCCTTGTCATATATAATGCCACAATAAATATCCGTGATGCACAAAGCTTTTCTTGAATTTTCTAATCCTAGAAGCATGCTCTCTGCAAAAGATACAGCTCTTTCTTTTGCTTTCTGTGGGTGTTCTTTTTCATTACCAAACAGCTGCCATTCTGTCATCAACCTGTCCTCGTGCTGAGTGGCTCTTTTTCCAGACCCTCCTTTATGGGATCATGCACAGGTCCCCTTGCAGTCTGGACTGTTCTTAAACTTGTAAGTCACATATTTACAGACAACATCTTATTTATTTTCAATGATGGTTAATCACATCCCTTTGGTTTAACTCTTTCATTGGGCAGCCTTGATCTCCTTATTTCCAAATCCGATCTCTGGTCTTTTGATTCTTGGCAGGGGCTTCTTCCTGTTGCTCCATTTGCAGAAGCCAGGGTGGTGCCAAGGCTTTCTCTCTAGCTCCCACTTGCCCACAGAACAGAGGCAGAGCTTCAGAGCCATGGCTCCTTCCTGTTTGCTTAGTCCTCCCCTCCTCTCCAGCCCATGCACCTCGTGATCAGGCCAGTCACACCACCCCTGCCCCACAGCGCCAGCTTTCCTCAAACCTTCGCGTGTGCTTCCTTCCCCTGGGAGTCCGAGATCCACGTCCAGCCATCCTAATGCCACCTCCTCCACGATTTCTTCTTGAGTCTCCTCATCCCCCGCTCTCATCTCCTTTTTTATAGCATTTTATCACTTTCTATCCTGTGTTTTGTATAAGAGACCTCGAATCCTCTTCCCCTTCCTACTGAGTGAATTTCTATTGCAACTGAAATACAATAATAAATTTTATAAGCGTCCATCTTCACAGACTTTTATGTGCTAGTAATAAAAGTTGAATGACACCGGTACATTATAATCAGAAGTGAGCAGGAGATGCAGAGGACTAGGATTACTACAGCCTGGGGGCCAGATACAGCCTGCGGCCTGGCTTTGTATGGTGCGTGGGCGAAGAATGGCTTTTACATTTTTAAATGGTTAACCAAATCAAAGAAGAATATTTGGTAACATATAAAATTACATGAAATTCTAGTTTCTATGTCCATAGATAAAATTTCATTAGAACACAGCCACACTCATTCATTTCAGTATTATCTATGGCTGCTTTTGTACGGCAATGGTTGAGTAAATTATGGCCTATGAGCTGAAAATATTGCTCTCTGGCCCTTTCCAGAAAAAAGGTGGCCAACTGTGTAGTCCAACCACTGGACTACACAGTGGTTTGTATCCGCTCATAGCAGCTCGTGTTCAGTGTCTTCAAAATCATCAAAACATTCATTTGATTTTTTCTCCCCAAAAACGGATATATTTCTCCATAATATTAGGTGGGATGATGATTCTGGGAAAACAAATTTTCATCTATTCAAGTTCATTTTCCCTTCAAGGAATACTTGGGGTGGTGGGGAAAGAGCCATAAATGAATGTATATTTGTAAGTTTTGATTTATATGTGTTATTCTGTGAACAATGAAATTTAAGAAGACTTTTGTTTGTTATCACTATTAATATTTTGCTGGTGAGTTTTACGCTGGTAGTTCATTAAAGCACAGACATATCTACACGCAAAACCTTTTATGCTAGCAGAGAGTGTTACATAATCCTGTTTCTCTGCTCATGTTCACCAAAGAGCATTGGACTAAGATCGCGTGTGACTACCCTTCATTTAATCTCTCCTTGCCCATGGAACAATTCAGCAGATTCAGTAACTATTGTCCTACTTCAAGAAAGGCTCACTCAGATCAATTCTGAATGACCTGAGCATTCATGAAATAAAGGAGGGCAGATTTTTTAAAATACAAAGGCATGGTTTCTTCACCAAGTATTCCTGGGTTGGTTGCTATTCTTTTCTAATTCTTCTACTACCAGATTTCCCTCCTCTTCACTTCCTCCACGCCTCCTTTTGGCCCTCTGGCCCGGCGGCCCTTCGTTCTAACTCTATCACGCATCTATTTTGCTGTGTTTTACTTGTTCCTTGGTTTGTTTACGCTTGTTCGGGTTCCTGGTTGGGACTAGTGGCATCGCGTGAGTATGGCAGACGTTGGCCTCAATGATGCATTTAAACCATCCCTGTTCCTTCCTTTCTCCCATCTACCTGGTTTCCCATCCTCCACGCTTAGGATTAAGAATATCCTTTCCACACAGCGAGAGGAGCAGCACACACATGTGAGAGCACTGGCTACTGACTCTGGGTCAGTGAAAGGAAAGAAAAAAGCAGCAAGAGAAATGGGAGCCTCCCCAAACAGGCCTCGCCCATTTTCCAGTTTGCTTCCTTGGAGACTATTGCTTCTGTGCATTTCTTTAAAACTGTTTTCTCTTGCTTTTTCAATTAGAAGAAGGAGAGGCAACTAAAATTTGGGAGCACTTGTGACACTGCACAGTGGTGAGTACTGTGCAGTCCACAACTCAGTTATCATTACAGTTCTTTACTTGGCAGGTGCATTTGTCCCTATTTTATGGATGCGCGGGTGGGGCCTGGGCGTGTTGGTAACCTATCCCCAGTCACAGGCAGGGTGGGAGGACTGGGTTCCCACTCAGGGGGCAGGCCTCAGGTAGCAGCCCTGCATGCACATGGCAAGAAATTCAGGTTGGGGTACATTACAGAAAGAGGTGATTGCACTCGGATGCTAGGGGACTGGAGATGTGCTATTGGCACAACCCTATCATACAGGAAGAGGTGTGTGTAGAAGCAGGAGTCAGCATGAGGAGACAAAGATGTGGTTTTCAGGGGTTTTTTTTACTTCTCTGTTTAACAGTGAGGTCAGTGGACTAGACAGAGGTCCTGGGTAAGGAGCCCTGCACCAGCTGAATGCATTTAGTCCCCACCAGTTATTGAAGCATGCTCTAGTACGAATAATAAAATTATCAAAGCAAGATCTGAGTACTCAACATGCAGATGTTCAGTTTATTATTTAGAAATTATTAATAGTTATTTAAACCTCTTTAAATTATTAGGATTATAGTGCTTTGGATCACAAAACGTTTAATGCTGTGGGTTCAGACCTGTTCGTAAGCTCTGTAGGACTTATTAAAACTTGCGTGATTTTAAGTTTCTAAGGACTTATTCTATCATTTTAATCGTCATGCATTTCTTAATGACAGGGACACGTTCTCAGAAAAGCATCTTTAGGCAACTTTGTTGTTTGAACACTGTAGAGTCTACTCACACAAACCTAGAAGGTATAGCCTACTATATACCTAGGCCGTATGGTAGAGCCTATTGTTCCTAGTCTACAAACCTGTACAGCAGGTTACTGTACTGAATGCTGTAGCCAGTTGTAACACAATAGCAAATATTTGTGTATCTAAATATATCTAAACATAGAAAAAGTACAGTAAAAATATGGTATAAAAGATAAAAGTGGTACACCTGCATAGGGCACTTACCATGAATGGAGATTACAGGACTGGAAGTTGCTCTGGGTGAGTCAGAGAGTGAGTGGTGAGTGAATGTGAAGAAGGCCTGGGACGTTACTGTACACTACTGTAGACTTTATACATACTGTACACTTAGACTACACTAAATTTATTTTAAAAGTTTTCTTTCTTCAATGATAAATTAACCTAGGCTTATTGTATCTTTTTACTTTATAAACTTTATAATTTTTTTAACTTTTGGATTCTTTTTTAATAACACTTAGCTTAAAACATAAACTATTACACAACTGTACAAAAATATTTTCTTTATATCCTTATTCTATAAGCTTTATTCTAAAATTCTTTTTTTTTAATTTTTAAGCTTTTTTTGTTAAAAACTAAGACATAAATACACACTTTAGCCTAGGTCCACACAGCATCAGGATCATCAAGACGTCACTATGTGGTGGGAATTTTTCAGTTTCGTTATAATCTTACAGAACCACCATAATATGTTCTGTCCACTGTTGATGGAAATGTCTGATGCAGCACGACTGTAATATATTTCTATAATTCAGATAAGTTTGTCTTAGTCTGGTTTTGCTGCTATAACAGAATACCACAAACAGGTAATTTAAAGAACAGACATATATTTTCTCACAGTTCTGGAGGCTGGGAAGTCTAAGATCAAGGCCCCGGCACTTGGTGTCTGGCCTCTTGTGTCCTCCAAGGGTAGAATGTAGAAGGGCTAGCAAGAGGGGAAGAACAGGCTCATCAACTAAGCCTTTTTTATAAGAGCCTTAATCCTTTTAATGCAAAAGAAGTCCTCATGGCCTAGTCAGCCAAAGGCCCCACTTCGCTTCTTAATACTATCACATTGGCAACACCTGAATCTTGGAGGGGACACAGTCAAACCATAGCATTCTCATATTCAGCTTTCATCCTAAAATGTACTTAAGGCCTTCAGGGTGACTTACTGCTACCTTGCAAATAGTAGCTCTCGTCACTTAAGCTGTGTCCAGTGACCTTCATGGGTGAAGTCACTTTCCCATGTTGCCCCCATGTGCTGGCCCAACCCATGTTTCCCCCTCTTTTCCTGCTACAGGTCTCCCTGTCATGCTCTCTGCATTAAAGCCACACCGGCTCCACCATGAATTAGGAGATGGTTATGTTCTTCCACTTTTCTACTTCTCAGAAGGCCCTTCATGCCTCTCTATGTGTTCAATGCCTGTCTGTCCCTTAAGCCTTGCTCAGATATTTCTCCTCCATGGTGACTTCCTCAGCAGATTTGCTCCTTCTCTCTATTCCCACAGCACTTGACTGGGGCTTGTCACACTTTGCCTTATATTAGACTAAGTCATAAACACATTTTGGGAACTTGATTGAGAGAGAACTCTTTGAGAATAGAGGTCATGGCATGTTTATGTCTCTCATCTAGTGGTTACTCAGGGCATCTTGATGAATTGATTTGGTTGTCTCTGTAGGAGTACACATCTCCAAACTAAATATATTCAGTATTCTGAATGCAAAAATCTGAAATTAAAAACAAATAAGTTACAAACATTTCTGAACACCAGAAATGACAGTAGTAATCCAAAAACTGGCTTGGGAGGTAACCACCTTGGTGAGACCCTGGATCTCTTTGAGCCTCAATTCCCACTTACATTTAAAGAAAACATTAAATATGATAATAATTGCCTTGCCTACTCCTTAGGGTTTTTGTGAGGATGAAATGAGATGTTACAACTCAAAATGTTTTGGAAATCACTAAATTGTTTACAATATAAAATTGCATTGTTTTATTCCATTTCCACGGCCCTAATACTTAAGAAAAACTTAATAGGCATTTAGAAAAATAAAAATTGTACTATATAGCTAATGGGTACCTATAACATTTTGATTCTGACTTAAAGTTATATTTGTGTGTAAATGTACTTTGTGAATAGTTTTAAGGGAATCCTCTGGTTTGCACAGTACTCGAGGAAGCCAGTCTCTAGCCAATAATACTGACCTGGGAGATTGTGAAATAGGACCCACTAGTTCAGTCAAAGGAAACCAATATCCTGTCTCCTGTCTCCAGAATTCCTGTATAATCCAAATTTGGTGTCTTTATCTTTTCCTTACCAGGCTTCCATCTCTATCACAAACTGCCCACAATAGTGCCTGAGAGCTGCCTTCTCATCATGGTTGGACTTCTACTTGGCGGGATTATCTTTGGCGTTGATGAGAAGTCTCCCCCTGCGATGAAGACTGATGTGTTTTTCTTATATCTCCTCCCACCCATCGTGCTTGATGCTGGCTATTTCATGCCCACTCGCCCTTTCTTTGAGAACATTGGCACCATTTTCTGGTATGCCGTGGTAGGGACACTTTGGAACTCCATTGGCATTGGGGTGTCTTTGTTTGGTATTTGCCAGATCGAAGCATTTGGCCTCAGTGACATCACTTTGCTCCAGAACCTGCTCTTTGGCAGCTTAATCTCAGCTGTGGACCCCGTGGCCGTGCTCGCTGTCTTTGAGAATATTCACGTCAACGAGCAGCTCTACATCCTGGTCTTTGGAGAGTCTCTGCTGAATGACGCGGTGACAGTGGTGAGTACACATTCACACTGCGTGGCTCCAGCATGTGGGGGCCACCCAGCCACCTGCAGTGGCTCACACAGAAGCAGCCGCAGAGAGCCCCTACTTAATAGGGCCCTTCACTTGGTTTAGTGCTGTGATGTCATTGCCTTGAAATTCTCAACACATTTTTATTCATTGTGCATAGTTTTTATTTGTCATTATACAACTTGACCCACATTTTTATTTTGCACTGGACTCGCATAAAGTATGTAGCTGTCCCCTGCTTACCAGCCCCTGTGCATGCCATAGGAGTGTAGAAGTGATTGTGGCCTTTGTATCTCTGCTGATTTGTCATTTTGGCATTTTTAGATGTCTTCTTTGTGAGAAATAATGCTGTCAGTACACGATGTGTATAATGCAGGTGAAATGATAGTTCCTGCTCAGTGCCATTCTCTATCTGGTG
>VBSM01002608.1:97857362-97872809 GCA_008086735.1 Cheirogaleus medius | reverse complement strand
GGCAATATACATAACCATAATATTTGTACCCCATAATATGCTGAAATAAAAAAATAAAATAAAATAAAATGCAAAAAAAAGAAAATAATTTATTCATAATTTATTGATCATAATTTTTAGAATAGCTGCTAAGATAGCTATTTTAAGACAAAGTTACTTCACGCATGTAACAGAATCCACTTCAAATATTCCATTGCTCATTAACTGATTGATTAGTCATTAACTTACCAATATTAAATTTTAACTGAGAAACTGCCATAATAATAAAGACATTTTATAACTCATTCTCATTTCCGGAAGCCTCAAGTTTTCCATTGTGACTTATGTTTGATATGTACATTCTGCCCTTGTTGAAGGAGATTGCAGACATTTGAATGTGGAATTCTCAGAGTGAATCTATTTAGTGTAATGGGAACTTTAAGAACCGCTGGCTTCACTCCTTTTAATTCGGCTCAGCAAAGTCAGGTCAGTTTTGGAATGACATACCATGCCTTTACACTACTTTCCCGCCCTTATAACATTTTTATTCAGACATCTCTGTGGTCTATTCTTTGCGTTTGTCCAGAATCAGATCTCAGGAGAGAGTCTGGCTAAGTCACTGTTTAGAGTGTGCAAAGGCAGCGGGCAATTGAGAGGAATCCTGTGCTTCCTCTCAAGGGGCACAAAGCTATCCACTGTGCCCTTATGGATGGAGAGGGAGGGCTGACCCAGGGGGGGGCAGGGGGCAGTGGCCAAAGGAAGAGCCTGCTATTTCCACAGGGCAGGAGGACAAGGTCAGAGAATAGCCATGACTGGTATTTAGAGTTGGAGTCCTTTTGTCCATGGCCAGAGCCTGTATGTCAGAATGACTGTAGTGGTTTCATATGGAAGAGCATCCTCAGTAAGTTATGTACCTTGGACCCTCAGGATATCAGCACATGCCCAGGGGCTTGCCTACCTAATGCCGGAGAATAAACTACTAGATGTTTCTCTAACCGAATTGGCTAAATACTGTACAGAATTGAGCATGTGTTAGTAATAATTAGAACAATGGCATAAAAAAATGATAACTTTGCCTCCATCAGCTACCCTCAGAGAATAGAGGTGGAGATATTTTACAGATGTGAAGATTCTTTTATTCATTCATCTGGTCTTATCTCTAGGAAAGGTTTAAGAAACTCATAGACTAGATAAAGTTATTAAAAATTCAGACCATGATACATACAGCAAAATGCGTGAGTCGCTAGCAGTTGTGGACAGAAGGATACAGGTTAACCAGAGAGAATTCACGTTAAAACTTTACTCTGGAGGCTGGGCAAAATTGCAGGTTAGAGGAATTAACTACTCTCCCAAATCATGATAAATTCAATATTGAGCTAGAAAAGCTGAAAGGAAGAAAACCTATCATAAAAATGTCTGAAATCAAGAAAAATTGATAATATATATGTTACAGATCAAAATTGTTCATGCTGTTGTCCAGGGCTACGGTGGATTAGAATTAACTGAAGAAATGGCAAACAATTGAAGAAAGTGAAGGTGTGATTTTTAAATAGGATTTTTGTGCTTTCTCTTATGATAAATGTTTTATGAAAACTTTTCAAAATTTCCGGATTGTTCAGGTTCTCAGTTATCTGAGAAGTCCTGCTGTTTCCACATAGCCCATAATCAAATGATTTAGGTTCACATGGTAATTTCAAACATCATTTCCGGAACATATTAATGCAACCATTGAGTTGCATTGAGTAGTCTAATAAATATTCCTAGGAGACTTCAAGAGTTACCTCAATCTGCCCATAACTGGTTTTGGCTAAGGAAAGCTGGCTCTGTAGAAAGAAGCCAGTGATATGCTGCAGTGGCTCAGGCACTATGTGGTGTGTAGTGGAATTTAACTTTAGCAAGATGGAGGAGGGTAAGCAATGATGACTTGGATTTTAATTTTGATTTTGCAGATAGCAGAATTGAACTAAAATTCCTTATGCAAAAAATGATTATCCTTCATGTTTCATATAAGAAAAAGTTACTGAACACTATTTTTCTGGAACAGAGCCATTCTGATAAACAACTATATTTGCATAGTTTGCATCCCTGCTTTACATGAATCCACACAATTACTGAGCATTTTAAATCAAAGTTCAAAACATGTAAGTCCTATTTCAATATATAATCTATGTATTTAAAAAATAATCATAAATAGTATACCTTTGATCATTTGAAAGATTTCAAGGCACTCAGCTGTCAAATTAGCCCATTATAGAATTTATTAATAGTAAATAGGCATCACTGGATTGTAATCTAAAAACACAAGTGTTAAATTGAGGCAAACTTTGCACAGACTCACTAGAGACATATTTGTGGCCCACATACATTAAATACACACACACACACAAAATACACAAACTTATATAAATTGAAACTCCAAAGCACTTTTCTGCATAGGTTTCCTTGTATTAAAATTGAAGGATTTAACTGCAATGAACTAAGTATGTGGTTATGGCCAGTCGTAACTAAAAGAATGTTATCTCGTGCAGATCCCTAGGTATCAGGTTTGGCGTGGAGCAGGTGGGAGGTTATGGAAAGCTTTCTGATTGTCAAGGTAATGCTTCTACCTAAGCTATGTCCTCTAACTGGGCCGTGGCATCTCAGGCAGTGGGATGATCAAAGTGAAGCTTGTGCCCAGTGTGCTGAAAGCAAAGTGCCTGCGACTCAGCTTTTCTCTTTGCAAAATCTAAAAGGATATTTAAAACAGAATATACCTCCGAGAGATGTAATGGATTGAGTTGCCAGGAAAATGGTTTTGAAAGGATTAGGAATGTCCAACCTATCTGCTGATGCCAGTTAGTCTGGGGGAACGCATAGTGGTGGGCTGGGGAGGCGAGAGAGAGGAAGAGGAGACCGGGCTCTGTACGGAATGGATTTCCCATTTTGTTAGGGAAGTGAGGCACCCGCTCAAGTGGCAGCACCAGCACCACAAGATGCAGAATGGTCTGGGAGATCACCTGTGTTGCAAGAGGCCAGAGGAAAGGGCCATAGGAGTCCAGGAGGGCTCTTGGGAGGAACAGCAGCTTGGAAGATGATGAAGTTTCCCTGCATATTGGGGTTGGGTTTCTGCCAAGAGAAACGACAGGAAAGAAAACCAGGGGCAGGAATAAATAAATATATGGTGTGGTTTTTGGAGCAGTGGCGAAACCCTCCACAGACTGAAGTGGTTGACAATCAGTTAAGAAAGAAAAGGTATACCAGGTGCATTGAGACTATCAGCCTTCCCCAAAGTCAGGCAGTCACAGAGTTTAATCTTGGGCGTGGAAAATGGAATGGCAGCCTTTAAAGGAGGTAAGTCTCGCGGTGGCTGCGGGTTGATTAGAGCAAGGGAGAGATGAGCCGTGCGGGTGCAGTGCAGGCTGGAGGCTGGGGACAGAACCGTGGGGCTGCAGGGGCCCTGGAGGGAGGCTGTCTATGCAGAAGCAGAGGGCTAGGAAACCTGCTGAGTACTCCAGGACGCCGGTGACTGTCCCCTTTGGCTTTGGCTGTTTGGGGGCAAGGGGTATATATAGCACATCTCTGATCCTCTCTCAGGAAGCACTTGTGCCATGTTAATGCCGATGAAAGCTGATGCCTGCAGCAAGCCTCGTGTTGAGCATAGGAAGTGGATGCTGCTTGGAGCCAGTTTCTCCTCTGCCTGGCAAATGATGATGCCTTCAAATTATTTAAGTTCTCAGGGGAGTGAGTCTATTTTATTTTATTTATTTTATTTTGTGTATTTTATTTTTTTAAAGACATTGAAAGAGAAAGGCATGAGTGAGTCTCTTTTGTTCTTTTCCGAAGTCATTTCTTGGTGGTAGGATACTAAATGCTCTTGAGTGCTACACTAATAATTAGGACAAAAGAAGAGCTCACTGATTTCTGTTCTGTGTTTTCAAAACCAACAGACATTTATTGTCATTTACTAGGCAACATGAAAGATACAAACTGTAATAAGATGTTGGGTGACCAAGAGGAGCTTATAATCTGGTAGTAAAGAGGAAAAAAAAAACATGTAAAGCCTGTGACGTAACAGGCTATATAAATGACCATAGCGAAGTAGAAAGCACATGAGATGGCCTTTTCCAGGCCACACACTGGTTAGCAGGAGGGATCTGACTCACTCGCCTCCCCCATGGTTGAACCTTGAACAACTTAACCAGAAGGTCAGAAGACCTGGATCCTGATGTTGCCTCTGACATTTTGTTTCTTTTGACCTTGGACAAATGGGAACAATTTTGAGTTTCTCAGAACCCAAATGAGGGTGTAGCACAGCCTTTGTCCCCAGTGTCCTTGTCAGCTGGCTCTCCTGGAGATTCCGGATGTTCCTGGAGTTTTAACTATCACAGTGAAAAGGACCAGGCCACCTGTTTGCCTTGTATTTGACTCGCTGGTTTTGTGAAAAGAATGACAAGGCAGAAGCCATCACTTCCCACTTCAGTTGGCTCAGTGGCCCCTAGACAGACACTGGAAAACATACTGGCCAGGAGAGGTGAAGGCCCTGGCATTCTCAAAGCCTTCGTTAAACCAAGACTGTGTAGAGACACCAAACAACAGAACAGTCTCATTTACTTTAGAGGCACAAAATATGTGTGAATTTACCGCAGACACAAGACACACACAAACACACACACATACATGGCTTTGCTGCTTCTTTGCTTGAAGAAAATCCCTTTGGATCTTTTAGTTAAATGCCCACGTATATGTGGGCAGGGGAGAAGGCAGGGTATAGAGGCCCTCAGTGACCTGGGAGGCGGGACTGCTTCAGGTTGGGCACCTGTACTGATGGGTGGGTCCCTTCCATGTGTGACTCCACAGTAAGTAGGACCTGCTAAGGTAAATATACTCACAGCCTCACTGACACGCTTTCTCTGTCACATGCTACTTCTCAAACCGTTGTAATACGAGCAAGGTGCGCTGGATGGCAAACAAACATTTTAAAATAATCTTTCAGATGATATCTGAAAAAAATAATGTTTAAGGAATAAGTTATACAATAATTCTGAAATCTCCTCTCCCTTACTTCTAGAAATAATGTTCCTGACAACTCACTTTTCAAAAGTTTTTTTGTTTAAAGCCACAATACTAAATTATGAGACAGATGATTACACAACAATTGCCACTGATCATCCACTTGGGTACACAGAAGAATTGTCCTTATTTTAGAAGGCCAGAACGATAATGGGGAAATTGGAAAGGGTCTTGACAACGTGTTTTCTCTCTCCCGCAGGTCCTGTACAACTTGTTCAAGTCGTTTTGCCAGATGAAAACCATTGAGACCATTGATGTGTTTGCGGGAATTGCTAACTTCTTCGTTGTAGGAATCGGTGGAGTGTTGATTGGCATCTTCCTGGGATTTATAGCGGCATTTACTACTCGATTCACACATAATATTCGAGTGATTGAGCCACTCTTTGTTTTCCTGTACAGTTATTTGTCCTACATAACAGCCGAAATGTTTCACCTCTCAGGCATTATGGCGTAAGTATTTCTTTGTTAAAAGCACTTGATGAATTACATTTCATTGCATTCATGTATTCTTAGCTAAGATATTTAAGTTGAATAAGTTATATAAAAGACTAGGTTTTCTTATTCGTTAAAGAGCAATTAAAAACAGAATTTTCTTATATTTTATTACAAAGAAATGAAAATGTCTATCAGCCAAATTCATACTAATATGATCAGGTGCTAAGATGAAAAACTGCTTAAAAATTCTTTGGAGTCTTATCTGAAATATGACAATAAGCTGTTGGGGTTGATGTTGGTCAGACACCAAGAATTTTATGAGTTTGATGCCCATTTGAAGTTGTCCATATGCGAGGCTATAAGATTATTCCAACAAGGTTGCATCCCAGGCTACTCTGCGAGTTCTGGAGTTGCTTATGCATGTTCATTTGAATAATCTTAACCATAGAAATGTTTTGTATGATAGATTTGATTTGGGATAATAGCTTAAAGTCATTTAAAGCATGATTCAATGAAGGAGGGATTTGATCATGCAATTTTAGCTTAGCTTTTAAAACAGAGGTAGGATTATAAAGCAGAAATTTATAAACCAGGGAATTATGTATTTATTAAAGATACAGTTAGTATCTCATTCACTAAGTGATTCTGGAGGACATTCTTAAGAAGTTCTACAACTGGCTGAAAAATATTAATAGTAGTGTTTGGATCCCATTTTAGCCTTTGGAAGTTTGCTTTTGAAGGAGGCTACTTATTGGGTGTGGATGTTTTTGTAGCTTCCAAAAACAAGCCTGTTATTCTATGAGCACACCCTGTATATGGTCACTGAGAAATACTTAGTAATGAAATGCCTTTACATTTTCCTTTACTTTGACAAATAGTTATTTACAGCTCAATACACACTAGCCTGTATGCTAGGACCTGCTATACATATTTAGAGTTTTGCTGCTGAGTTTTTAGGCTTAGTTCTTCCTGAAATTTTCTCTCCCACCTGATTGATATTTTGAATAGGAATTATTTTGTTTTTCACCTTATATCATCACTTTTGTATCAGAAGCAGATTTAGGTCTGTGGTGGAACACATCAAAGCCCCCTGTGCAAGGAGAGTAGAACCCCCTTGTCATGGAAGGAGAATAGAATCCCTTGTCGTGAAAGCCTTGAGTTAAAGGTTGGGTGGTTTTCTGTTTCACAGAGAACCTAAATAAAGCAACATTTTAATCCAGTTTGACCCAGTAATGAAATGTTCCGTGTCTTCCTGGTTGCTATTCATATCATTTGTATGACTTCCAGTTTCCTCACTGTTCTTTGACCAGTGTCATTGAAAATGTATGATCAGCTAGTTACAAGGTCTCTAAAAAGAGTGTGGGGGTGGGACTTAGTGTCCGGTTCCGGTTTTCCAGGGTGTTGTTCTAGCAACAGTTTGTGTGAGAACCTTGAATTGTATTGCAAGTCTGAGTGTCTTACATCCTCCTTACTGTGTGCATATGTAAATGTTCTAGAACACCCACAAAGTAGCTATCTAAATTTGTCTATTTGCCTGATATTCACAGGCAGGAATTGGGGTTCTTAAAGGTCTAGCATTTGGGGGAGGGGTAGTGGAAGAATTGGCTGGAGTTGGAATCCTGGTGTGTCAGAAATGTCAGCGAGGCCCAGAGTCCACAGGGGTTGGAAGGCCTAGGCAGTATCAAGTCACCAGCAGCTTGTGAAGACAGGATAACAAGTCTACTTCTGCTGGGAATTTAGAAATTGGAGACAAATAGGGCTACATACTCCTGATAAATAGCACAGGTTATTCTCTGCTGTGGTTTGTGGGTGGATGAAAAACATTGCCTTTGTTTCCAACTTCAAAGTGAACATTTATTTGACAACTTAGGGTAGAGGAAGTTCCTTTATTACACTTAAACTAATATTGCCATTGCACATAGTATACCAAAATAATAAATAGATCCTTAAATAAGACATTACAAGAGATGTAAACATTTTTGTGCATCTAAAATTACCATGTGCACCCATTATCCTGTGACAGAAAACGAAGGGACAGATTCACATTGGAGTGTTTGTTCTCAGAAGTGACACCCTCTGTTCTAGCATGGGGTAATTAGTATGCTATTCAAAACCTGACCATGTGTGATGCTTCCCTGTGGTGTAGATCACAGATATGCACGCCCCTCCCCCCTTTGAAGTGCATCCTGTCACTTCCACGTTGTAATTACTGCACTTATGTTAGTCCAGGGGATACAGTATAATGATGCAATTAAAATTACACATTTACATGCACCTCTTTTGTAGAAGTAGTAATTTTTTTTCTGGGCTTACATTGTACTGAGTTTAGGAATTCCTATCATACTTCATGCTAATTACACTCTTTTCTTTTGCCATTTAAAAACAGATTTTAAGGTTAATGGGAGTGAAGGCACATGATGTGCTGAGCATGCTCAGTGCTTTCCCTTGTTTGCTTAAGAGAAATGGGCAGGCACATAGAAAGGAAAATAGGCAGAGAAGATAGGCAGCTGGTGAGCTGAGAGAAAGGTTAAACCATCTCTCTAATGATTTGTAAAACGGTTGTGAAACTTGGTCTCCCTGAGTTTTTCCTACATCCTCCCTCTCTCCCTCCTCTTCCTCCTCCATCCGTCTCTCCTTCTGCCTTCCTCTTCTTTTTGCCTTTCAGATCCTGTAGCCCCCTGTACATCAGCTGTGTCTTGTGGGTGGACCAGCCTGCTCTAGAATGACATCACTTAAAGCAGGTAGCTAATAAAAGAAACTGATTAAAAAGAAACATCTTTCTGTATACAAGAAGACCTGCGTTTGGGTTCAAAATATAACCAATCTTTTAGGTAGGAAAGCACTAGGCAGGATTTGAGTATCTTGATTTCTTTGGGGAGACGTTGGAAACAATGTACCTTGGCTGTTCATAAAGCCCACTGTTGCTACTATTTGTTTTTGTCATGAGACTGTGGTTTTATATGCTTTTAACTGACAAGTAAATGAAGTAATATCAGATGGAGGTATATTGGTCTTCTCTGTCTTATAAGCTACTTAGAAAGATGTCTTGTGGATATTTCTTAGATTTTGTTTTCCCTCTGTAGGCCTTCCTAATACTTAAAAACCTAATTTAATGTTAAGGAATTCTTTATGCTCATGTTTTACTGTGTATTCAGGAGGGTTTTAGACTCAAATACTAAGAGGGTAGATGAAATTCCCTGTTTTCTAATATTCTTCTGCTCATTTCCATACTGGAATAAATTATTTTTTTCAGAATCTCGCTCTGTCACCCCAGGTAGAGTGCAGTGGCTTTATCATAGCTCATTGCAACCTCAAACTCCTGGGCTAAAGTGATCCTCCTGCCTCAGCCTCCTGAGTAGCTAGGACTACAGGTGCATGCCACGACTTCTAGCTAATTTTTCTATTTTTTTATTTTTTAGCAGAGATGGGGTCTTGCTCTTGCTCAGGCTGGTCTTGAACTCCTGAGCTCGAACAATCCTCCCACCTTAGCCTCCCAGAGTGCTAGGATTATAGATGTGAGCCATAGCACCTGGCCAATATATTCCATAGCACTGGAATAAATTATTGCAATGGGAAAAGGTGTGTGTGTGCGTGTGTGTGCGCGCGCGCAAGCGTGTGTGTGTGTGTGTGCGTGTGTGTGTTTTAGAGTGAGTTTTCATAGCACCAGAATTAAAGTTAAGGTAAAGTTTCCATAGTCCTTTATAAAAGAAACTTCACATATCAATAGCACTAAACATCTTTGAGTATCAAACACTATAGTAGTAGGGGACATAGAGGTGACTAATAGTTGTTGATTTTAGAAATTCTTGTCTTGGCTCATGTGTTTTGAATTTTATATTCAGGAAAATGCTCAGAAGTAAAGCATCGATCATCCTCTATTGACAATGGGGTATTTTACCTCATTTTACTTTTTTTACCCAAGGACCCTAACAGATGCCTAAAATGATCAAATAACAATCAGATCCATACAGAAATGGACTGAAGTGGAGGTTTGTTCTGCCATTTTTGACATCAGGCACCTTTCTTGGCCTCACTTTGTACCCCACACAGTTCCCTGGGCTCTAATTAATGGGACATTGAAAACACTGTCCCGAGGAGGAGCATGCTTGGCTTCTGCAGCAGCTTGCAGCCTGCGGGAAATGCTGATTCCTCTTTGATATGCACCAGGAATTTCAAAAATGGCTAACTCCTCAGATAGGAGAGTAGGTGCGTAATATTTCTGAGTTTTGTCTTGATGGATTAATAATTTCTTAGCCTATTTTCCCTCAAGTATACTTTTAAGTATTTTTAATTTATTGTCTCAGTTATTCTAACAGTCTTATTGCAAAGAAGTAGGAAATGGTGATTTTTGTCTGATTTCACAAATGAGTAAATTGATGGCCAGATGGGCAAAAGCTGGCAACAGGTGACTGAGTGGAGAGTTAGAGCTGGAACCTGGGTCTCCAGTTACCACACCAGCACTGTTTATGTCCTCATATCCCCTGCAAAACTAAAAACCAGCACATTTCAATGAAATTTTTAACATGAGAATTTAACTGATATTTCCAGAATGATAGGTACAAGGAATGAAATCTAGGAGCAGGTCCAACTCGTTGGACTGAGGTAGTCACCACTGAAGATGTGAAGGTCATATTCTCTCTTCTTCTTGGTTTTCTTTAGAGGAATTGGTAATTGTCATCTATTTAAATCCTTGAGAGAAATAGGGAAGCATGCCTTTGTTTGCCATTTTATAGCTTCTATCCTAATTCCTCTTGGTTTGTCCACACTTTATAGAATTTGGGAGACCATCTCTTTTAAAATACAAGGGTTTGAAATTATAGTCCTATGTGCCTTAATAACTAGTTCATGTCTACCGGTGTTCTCAAATATTAAAAAAAATGAACACAAGACATTGCAGGACATTCATAAAACATTATACAATTATACAAAGCATCACATTTATACTATGCTTTTGAGCCCATGATGCCTGCCTCTTGGCCTTCATATCAGCCTCCTTTTTAAAAATTTGTACAAATTTATAGAGTATATGTACAATTTTGTTACATGCATAGATTGCTTAGTGGTCAAGTCAGGGCTTTTAGGGTATCTATCACCTGAATAACATCAATTGTACCCATTAACCAATTTCTCATCATCCATCCCCTCCCTATCCACCCATCTGAGTCTCCTTGTCTATCATTTCACTGTTTACGTCCATGTGTACATGTTTTAGCGTCCACTTATGAGTGAGAACATCATATTTGACATTCTGTGCCTGGCTTGTTTCACTTAAGATAATGACCTCCAATTCCATCATGTTGCTGCAAATGGCAGTATTTCATTCTATTTATGTCTACATAATATTTCTTTGTGTATATGTACTGCAATTTCTTTATCCATTCATCCATGGATGGGTACTTAGGTTGGTTCCAAATCTTGGATGTTGTGAATAGTGCTGCAATAAACATGGAAGTGCAGATATCTTTTTGACATACTGAATTCCCCTCCTTTGGATATATACCCAGCACTGGGATTGCTGGGTCATATGGTAGTTCTATTTTTAGTTTTCTGAAGCACCTCCGTACTGCTTTCTATAGTGGTTGCACTAATTTACATTCCCACCAACAGTGTATGAAGGTTCCCTTTTCTCCCCATCCTCAGCAGCATTTGTTATTGCCTGTCTTTTTGATAAAAGCCATTTTAACTGGGGGTGAGATGATATCTCATTGTGGTTTTTGATTTGCATTTCTCTTTGACTAATGATGTTGAGCATTTTTTCATATACCTATTGGCCATTTGTATCTCTTCTTTTGAGAAATGTCTACTCAGATTATTTGCTTATTTTTAAATTGGATTATTTGATATTTTCCTATTGAGTTGTTGGAATTCTTTATATATTTTAGTTATTAGTCCCTTGTCAGATGGGTAGTTTGCAAATATTTTCTCCCATTCTGTGGGTTGTCTCTTCACTTTGTTGATTATTTCCTTTGCTCTGCAGAAGCTTTTTAGTTTGATGTTGTCCCAATTTTACTTTGGTTGCTTGTGCTTTAGGGGTATTACTCAAGAAGTCCTATCCAGACCAATGTCCTAAAGTGTTTCCCCGGTGTTTTCTTTTAGTAGTTTTATAGTTTCAGGACTTAGGTTTAAGTCTGTACTCCATTTTGATTTTATTTTTGTATATGGTGAGAGATAAGGGTCTAGTTTTATTCTTCTGCACATGGGTATCCAGTTTTCCCAGCACCATTTATTGAAGAGACTGTGCTATTCCCAGTGTATGTTCTTGGCACCTTTATCAAAGATAAGTTCACTATAGATGTGTGGATTTATGTCTGGGTTCTTTATTCTAATGCATTGGTTTATGTGTCCATTTTTATACCAGTATCATGCTGATTTGGTTACCAAAATTCTGTAATATAATTTGAAGTCAGGTAATGGGATTCCTCCAGTTTTGTTCATTTTGTTTAGGATGGCTTTGGCTATTCTGGGTCTTTTGTAGTTCTGTATAAATTTTAGGATTATTTTTTTCTATTTCTGTGAAGAATGTCTTTGATATTTTGATGGGAATTGCATTGAATCTATAGATTGCTTTGGGTAGTATGGACATTTTAGAATCCAGCAACATGGAATATCTTTCCATTTTTTTATTTCCTCTTCAATTATTTTCATAAATGTTTTATAGTTTTCATTACAGAGATCTTTCACTTCTTTGGTTAAGTTTATTCCTAGGTATTTTATGTTATTTGTAGCTGTTGTATATGGCTGCGATCCCCAGTCCCTAGACTGTAGCCTGAAACCGGTCTGTGACCAGTTAAGAAATGGGCCGTGCATCACCGTGTGAACTCCACACCCACCTGCCAACTGATAATCCCCTGCTACTCGGCCCCAGTTGATGGAAAAATTGTCTTCCACAAAACCAGTCCATGGTGCCAAAAAGGTTGGGGACCGCTGGTATATGGGATTACTTTCTTGGTTGCTTTTTCAGATTATTTACTGTAGGAATATAGAAATACTACTGATTTTTGTATGTTGATCTTTATCCTGCAACTTTACTGAATTTGTTTATCAGTTCTATTTTTTTGTGTGAGTAATTCTTGTCTTTTTTCCAGATCTTAGAGGAAAGATTTTCAGTGTTTCTCCATTCATTATTATACTTGGTAGGGGTCTGTGATATATGGCATTTATCGTGTTGAGGTAAGTTCCTTCTATGCTCAGTTTTCTGAGAGTTTTTATCGTGGAGAGATGTTGAATTTTATTGAATGCTTTTTCAGCATCAATTGAAATTATCATATGGTTTTTGGCCTTTGTTCTATTACTATGATGTATCACATTGATTGATTTGTGTATGTTGAACCATCCTTGCATCCCTGGGATGAATCCCATTAGATCATGATGGATAATCTTTTTAATATGTTGTTGAATTCAGTTTCATCATTTTGAGGTATGTTCATTCTATGCCTAGTTTTTTGAGCATTTTTATCATGAAGAGATGATGAATTTAATCAAATGAACTTTTTGCATATATTGAGATGGTCATATGGTTTTTGGTTTTGATTCTATTAATGTAAGGCATCATATTTGTTGATTTATGTTTGTTGAAACATCCTTGCATACCTGCTATAAAACCTATTAGATTATGGTTTATTATCTTTTTCATGTGCTATTACATTTGGTTCATTAGTATTTTGTTGAGGATGCTTATGTCTGTGTTTATTATGGATATTGGTCTGTAGTTTTCTTTTTGTGTTGTTGAGTCCCTGTCTGGTATTGGCATCAGAGTGATAACTGGCCTCATAGAATGAGTTTGAGAAAATTCCCTTTTCCTTGGTTGGTTGGCATAGCTTCAGGAGTATTGGTATTAGTTCTTTGTACATTTCATAGAGTTCAGCTGTGGATCCATCTGGTCCTGGGCTTTTCTTTATTGGTGGATTTTTTATTACTGATTAAATTTCACTACTCATTATTTATCTGTTCAGATTTTCTATTTCTTCATGATTCAATCTTGCGAGTATGTAGGTTTCCAGGAATTTATTTCCTCTAGCTTTTGTTGTTTGTGAACATATAATTGTTCATAATAGTCTCTGATGATCTTTTGTATTTCTGTGGTATCAGTTGCAGTGTCTCTTTTGTCATTTCTGATTTTGTTTATTTGAGTTTCCTCTCTTTTCTTGGTTAGTCTAGCTAGCAGTTTATTAATTTAGTTTATCTTTCTGAAGAATCAACTTTTCATTTCATTTATCTTTTGTATTGTTTCTTTAGTCTCTATTTCATTTAGTTCTGTTCTGATACTTGACACTTATTTTCTTCTGCTAACTTTGTCATTTATTCTTGCTTCTCTACTTCCTTGAGATGTATCGTTATATTGTTAATTTGTAATCTTTTTACTATTTTGATATAGGCATTTATTATTATAAAATTCCCTCTTAGCACTGCTTTTTCTGTATTCCATAGGTTTGGGTATGTTATGTTTCCATTTTCACTTGTTTAAAATGTTTAAATTTCCATCTTAATTTCTTCATTGACCCAGTGGTCATTTAAGAGCATGTAGTTTAATTTCCAAGTATTTGTATAGTTTCCATAGTTCCTCTTGGTATTGATTTCTAGTTTTGTTCCTGTGGTCTGAGAAGATACTTGATATGATTTTGATTTTTTAAAATTTGTGGAGAGACTTGTTTTGTGACCTAACACATGCTCTGTCTTGGAGAATGTCTTATGTGCTAATGAAAAAATTGAATATTTTGCAGTTTGGGGGTAGAATATTCTGTAAATGTCTATTAGATCAATTTGTTGTAAAGTCCAATTTAAGTCCAATTTTCTTTTGTGTTGATTTTCTGTCTAGATGATCTAATGATGCCATGAATGGGCTGTTGAATTCTTCCACTGTCATATTGCTATCTATCTCTCCCTTTATGTTTAGTAATATTTATGAACCTATGTGCCCCAGTGTTTGGTGCATATTAATATATATACAGAATTGTTGTACCTTCTTGCTAAATTGATCCCTTTCTCATTATATAATTACTTTCTTTGTCATTTATACCATTTTTTATTTAAAGTCTGTTTTATCTGAAAGAAGTATAGCTACTCCTGCTTGCTTTTGGTTTCCATTTGCATGAAATATTTTTTTCTACCTCTTTAATTCTGTTTCTGTCTTCATAGTTAAGGTGAGTTTCTTGTAAGCAACATATAGTTGAATCATGGTTTTTTAAAAATCTGTTCAGCTAATTTATATCATTTAAGTGAAGTATTTAATCCATTTACATTAAAGGTTATTATTGATATTCTGAGTTCCTGTGACATTGTTAATTATTTTCTAGTTTGTTTTACAAATTCTTTGTTATTTTCCTTTTCTCTGATTGTCATTGTGGTTTGGTAGAATTCTGTCATAGTGCCATTTGAGTCCTTTCTTTTTCTCCTTTGTGGGATTGCTTTACCAGTGAGTTTTATACTTTTGTGTCTTTTTATGATATTATATAAGTGAATATTGTCCATTTGCTTCCAATTTTAGGATCCTTTGAGCATTTCTTGTGAGCTGGTCTAGTGATGATTTCCTCAGCATTTGCTTGTCTGGAAAAGACTTTGTTTTTTCCTCATTTATAAAAGTTAATCTTTCTGGCTATAGAATTCTTGACTCACAGTTTGTTTTTTCTTTCAGCACTTTTAATGTATCATTCCATTCTTTCCTGGACTGTAAAGTTTCTTCTGAGAAATTCATTATTAATATGATGGGGTTACCTTTATAGGTGACTAAGTGCTTTTCTCTTACTGTTTTTGGAATTTGATCTTTCACTTTCACTTTGGACTGTCTGAAGTCCTTTTTATATTGTATTTGTCTGGTGATTGCTGAGCCTCTTGTATTTGGATGTCTAAATCTCTTGCTAGTCTTGGGAAGTTTTCACCTACTATTTCATTAAATAGGTTTTCTAAACCCTTTGTTCTCTTTTCACCCTCAGGAATACTGATAATTCATAAATTTGGTTTCTTTAGCTAGTCCCAAATATCTTGAAG
>VBSM01002608.1:97834386-97857262 GCA_008086735.1 Cheirogaleus medius | reverse complement strand
TGAAGATTTTGAATGTATTTTGTATTTACTTCAGTGAAATTTGGCTTTTTTTTGACATGGGATCTCATTATATTGCCCAGGCTGGCCTTAAACTCCTGGGCTCAAGTGATCTTTCATCTTAGCCTTTTGAGTTCCTAGGATTTCAGGCAGGTGCCACCATGCCTGGCCCTTTCAGTGAATTTTTTCAGTTCCACAATTTCTGTTTGGTTTTCTTTTCTAGATATCTATCTCCTTGGTAAATTTCTTTTTCATATCCTGAATGGATTTTCTGAGTTCTTTGTATTGTTTTTCAGGTTTCTCTTTCATCTTATTGGGGTTCTTTAAAATTAATATTTTGAATTCTTTATCTGTGACTTCAAATATTTCTTTTTGGTTAAGATCTGTTGCTGGAATATTGTTGTGTTACTTTGGGGGTGTCATATTACCTTTCTTTTTCATGTTTCCTGTGTCTTTACATTAATTTCTGCACATGCAGTTTAACAGTCACTTTTTCTTATTTTTAAATTTACTTTCATTGTGGGGTAGGGGATTTTTCCTGAAGATTTGACTACTGTGATGTTGGTTGGGTAGGTGCCTTTCATTTTGCTTCTGAGTGGCTGCATGATTTCTTTGGCTATAAATAGCGTTAGTGGTATCTGTGTTTGGGTGTGATTATTGGTAGAGGCTGTGGTCAAGTTGTGCTGGGGACCGGAATGCTAGATGGATCCATCTTCAGGTTTTAGTGGCAGTGGTGGTGGGCCAAGAATGTTTGTCCTTGTGCCCTGGGGCAGCATATGCTGGCACATGTGTTGGTAATTCTTGGCAGGCCAATTCTTGGGCCTCTGTGTGGCTTTTTCAGATTCTGGTTTTAGTAGCAGTAGACCAGGGAGATAAGTACACTCTCAAGACCCTGGGCAGTTGGCTTGGGTGATGGTGGTAGCAGTGGTGGTGAGATGCCTTTCCAGGTCCCAAGCACACTGTACTTGTATTGGCAGTAGTTGCAATGGGCTGTGCAGGTCAAGCTCCAGGACAATAGGTTGTGCTTACAGGTAGGATCCAGATGAAGTGGTAGCAGTAGGATGTTAATGCCCAACCTCAGTCCCATGAGAGAAATGCTCAGGTGTCCTAGGTGGTGGATTGGGTTGGATCCCCCAGCAACTTGGATTTCACACCCTGTCTCAGGGGCTGGCGTGAGGCTGGGCACAGCTGGACCAGGCAAGGTTGTGCTCAGGCTCCCCCAATGACTAGTGCGTGTACCAGCTGTGATGGCTGGGGGCAGGGTAATACTCAGGTCCCTGGTAGAATGCATGAGTGAGAGGTGGCTGCCACTCTACTGAGGTCCTGCCATGGAGAGGGTGAGGCCAGTCCCAGTGGCCACAGCCTTGGCTGGCGGGTTGGAGACTTGCATCCCTCTCGTACCCCTGTCCTAGCAGAGCTTGCTGCCTCTTCCCAGCTGTCGCTGCTGACTTTGCTATTCCATCAGACCCAGCAACATGTACCTAGCCTGCAACTCAGCCTAGACCATAGTAGCCCTGTCTAGCTCAGGACCAAGCCTGTATGGTAACTCTCACCCTCTTCAAGTTCTGGGGATGGTGCCTGCTTCCAGCACTGGTAGCTGCAGCCCATGCCATGCTTGTTTCTTGGTCCTGTTGCAGGAGCCCACCCCACTCTTATGCCCTGGTTCTGCAAGCAGCAGCCTGAGTTTCCCTGACACCTAGGACTGGCGCAGCTGGTTCCCAAGACCGTGCACAGTCTGTGAAAAGCTAGGATCAAAAATGGCATCTTGCTATGGCCACTTGGGTTTCAGAAAGGGTGTGGCATTTGGGTGTGTTCTCTTCATGGAGCAGTTTCTTCTTACAGTCTCTTGGCCACTCCCTAAGTTAGATTAGGACTTGGGAGGGTGAAGGTGCTCTCCTGTAGCCTGGTAGGATTCCCCAGTGGGAAAGTGGACTGCAGAAAGACATTTCACTCGCCCTCTCCTGTATGTGGGAATCGCTGGCTCCTGGCTGTTCCCAGCAATGCAGGCTGTCTGTTTGTCTTCTCCTTCCTAGGTTTTAGAGTTTCCTGCTGCTTTTCTGTTGAACTCCCATGTTCCCTTTTGGATAATATATTCAAAGTTGATTGTGTGATTCTTTACACATTTTTTTGGTTCTTCTAAGAAAAGAAGGCATGCTTGAAATGCTTCTAGTCAACCATCTCCTGCTACTCTAGGAGGGATTTTGAGCTGGGAAGAGTCTCATCCATTGGCAATTAGAAGTTTGCTGCATTTACCAATTTGTTTTAAAGGATATTACAAAGGATACAGATGAAGAGGTGCTTAGGTGAGGAATGAGGGAAGCGGGCGGAGCCACTGGGTGTGCCACCCTCTAGGAACCTCGACATGTTCAGCCATATAGCAGCTCCCGTACCCACTTCTTAATGTGTGAAGAAGAATAGGTAGAGAGTTTACAGGGAAGGAAGGACGGGACAAAGACTGGAGTCTTAGATCTCTGTCTCCATGTTCCCTGCTCTTCTGCCTGGATCACTGAGCCTTATGTTGCCTTAGCAAACAATAATTTTACTTTTAATTATGGTGTATGCCTTCACTGATAGCTTTGACTGGCCAAGACAGACCCCTTTAAAATTTGGCATGGCCACCCCAAACATTAATGTTCACCAGTAAGGGATGGGATGGAAAGGAAGTAAAATGAGGCAAGAAATTAGGTAAACTATGGGAAAACAAAGCACATATGCCTTAATGTTCAAGACACGTTCAGGAAAAAGTAAAAACAAAGAAACAAACAAAAAGCTTATTATTAGTTTTTATTTTCATTTATATAACTTTGCCTAAACTGTAGGTTAAGACTAGTAAGACAGGAGGGAATTGCAGATAATAAACCCTTAGCACAGGGTAATGTAAATAATTCATAAAATTATTTGCATTTATTTTTGTGGCTTAAATTGTTTAATTAGATTCAATTGATGAACTCCAGTATTTGCTTAGTTCTTTGAAGGAGGAGCAAACGTAGTGAGCTGTCACTTTTTTTCTCATCCCTGTCCAATATGGTATTAATAGCCACCAGCCACATGTGGCTGCTGAGCACTTGAGATGTGACTGGTTTAAATTCAGTTTGAAATGTACAGCAGATTTTTAAGACTGAGTAGGAAAAAAAAGTTTGTAGAATATCGCATTAGTGATTTTTATACTATTTGTATGTTGAAATGACAATATATTATTAATAGATACGTTGGGTTAAATAAATATGGTCTGACACTTAACTTCACTCATTTCTTTTTGCATGTTTAACCATGAGTACTAGGAAGTTGAAAATTACAGATCCTGTTATATTTCTATTAGAAAGCCTTGTTCCATGGTGCTTACCATTAATTTTTGCTGCTTGGATATTTGAAGACTTATTAACATGTGTTTTATTCCCCCTGATGAAGTAAAAAGAAAATTAGGGCATAAAGAAATACAAGAAATAGAAGAGAATGCTTTCCCTCCATTGATGCTAATTATGCTCTTTCTAAAGGACATTTCTTTGTGAATGGGGAAAGTAGGAAAGAAAATAAGGAAGGAGAGATGGAAAGGAAGCTGGGAGGTTCTTGTGTGGCAGCTTGTGATAGTTAAGATGTTAAGTGAAAGCCACCTCGAGAAAAGAAAAAATGTTTCTCAAAGTCCACATTCAGGAGTTTTGATAGAAACATCTTCAAAATTTGTCTGAGTGTTTTTCCCTAAGGGGAAGCTGTGACTCCCTGAGAATGAGTACTTTAGAACAGATTCCCTAGGGTGGGGTGTTTTATATTTTTTGCAAACTGAAGTCACAAACTCATTCAATATTCAAAATAACGTATTTTCTTATTTTATCTTCTTAGAGGTAAAACAACATTGACAACATTTTCGTATCTGTTTTTTGTCTGTATTTACTCTGCAGACTGACTGACGAAGTTTGAGAGAGCCTATATATTAAGGTCACTGGGTCTTTATTCTAGGTAGTCTCAAAAGGTACTTGATTCTTGATGGGGTCAAAAAGCAAAGCAAAACCAAAGGGAAAAAAAAGGGACCCTGAGTAAAAGTATATATTCCATTGTTGAACATTGTCAGGGTTAGATTTTAAAGCTACTCAGTCTTTCCCCATATCCTAACATGTTTCTGAGTCTCTTCTTATGCTTATCAGGTAGTAAAGGTACTAAAGAAATAATCATTTTAGTTTAAGTGAAATGAAAACAAAACGTTAATTTTCTGGGAAAAATTAATAAAATGCATAATAATCCAATAAATTCTGTATTTGACCAGCTTATGAAAATCAATTCATTACATTCTCAGAATGACATTTAGTTAAAACAATAGAATATTAATATTGTTTTTCTTGTTAGGACTAGTCATACTATTGCTCTTCCTTGGTATAGATAATAGAGTAGATTTTAAGGGTGGGTTGGGAATTCTTAAGACAAGAAAAAGCTTGGTGTTTGACTGCTAAATTTAGATTATGTGAAACTTTAACAATTTGCTCCCAAATTAAGAACTAATTCTCTGAGATCTATTCGAAGAATGGAGATTTTTGCATAACTGGACGATGTTGCCATCATTTTGCTTTTGATCTCTTCTTTGGCTGTTCTTTACATTCATTTATACAATGATGAGATCTCTGCATGCCTATGCTTCAAGAATATTGTAAAAAATAATATTACTTCCTAATAATATGTAGGCCAACATGTAAAATGAGATAATAAGTTAGAAACATATTGGATAATTGCTGAGAAATAATTACCTTTTCTTTTATAATGATTTTTTTCCCCAGAAAACTGATAGTGAAATGAGGTGTACAGTTACCGTCCAGCCGGCACTTCTGAGTGTGACACGTTTGGACACATGGTTTAAACCAATTTGTCAGCCCCTTCCTGAGGAGGTTAGAGCTGGGAATTCAGCTCTGGGGGCCAAGGCTTGCTCCTCCAATGACATGATAGGTGTCCTAAGGAGAGCCTGTTATTCCTTCACCTTGATGTAACAAACCTTGGTTTACTTCTCAGCAGTTCTCTGCGCAAGAGAGGGAGCTGGCGTGTTGCTGATTTCCCCTCAAGGAGAGGCTGTGCGCAGCTCCTCTGGATGCTGTAGCCATTCCCCGAGTCTACCCTCTCCTGGTGCCATCCCTTACCTCAGTCCAACATGAGCTCTGACTTTTCTAGTGTTCCTGGGAAACTGGTCAAGTGGCCATGATTTGATCTTTCCACATGTGTCCTCACAGTTAATCTCTGGCTATCTGAGGTAATTTGAGTCACCTAGTGTCCCTGTAGCCAGGAGCCCAGCTCAAACAGTAGAGACAAGCTCTGTGTTAGTGAGGGAAACCCAGCTCAAACCATATTAAGCCATAATGGGGGCATTTGCTGGCTCATATAAATAAAGAAATTCTTGAAGAGGGCAGGTAGGATTTGACCTTGGCCTCATGGGACCAGAAACTCTCACATCTGCTGAACTATCTCTGTCAACTTTGTCTTCCTTTGTGGGATGGCTTCCTTCTATTAGGTTAGCCATCTTTAAAGCATGAAACCTGGGTCACAGACAATTTGGACTATACCTCTTCATCCCTGTCATTGAAGAATAAAGTAAGATCCACCCTGTCATGTTCTGTTGGAAAAAATTTCAGAGGAAGGACTGTGACTGGCTCAGGGGTTTGGAGAACCGTGACTGGATTAGACTGTGTCACATAACCAGCCCTGTGGTATGAGAAGTAGCATCTGTTGCCAGAAGAAGGCAGTGAACTTAAATTCACTTTGAGTGAGATCATCATCTCAATCTGTGTCGACTACAAGTTATCAACAAAGCTCAGTCCTTTATAGTAAAGTATAGTGTGTGGACATTGATGATAATGGTTGAGTTGAAACTTCAATGATGAGGAATGACATTCTGGGTGGTGGGAGAAGTGTAATCAAAGGCTCCAATTCAAGCTCTGCTACATCCAAGGAACTGAACTCTAGGATGGTGAGGAAGGGAAGCACCTAGTCTTGACGTGTTTTGTTCTATAGGCAGTTGGGAGCTTTTGGAATCTTTAAGCAGAGAAATGACGCAATCATATTTCTGTTTTATGGTAAATAAAGTGCTTCCAAAACTTTTTACGCCATGACACATACAACCAATAATATTTTAATGGTACTCTGAGTGAATGCTGTAGGTCACGGCCCCAGTGTGACTTGGGGCTGAGGAATTCTTGTGTGGGGAGGAAGATTAGGAAATGCCGTTGGCAGTGGGGGTAGGGGACCTAGGTGAAGACTCTGGCAGGAAAAAATGTGTGAAGATGCCTGCATACTGCCTTGTTTAGGCAAGAGAAAAAGGGAACCTACACCTAGAACCAAGTCATAAAAATTGAGAGAAGTGAAGGGAGAATAGTTGGCAAAATGTGATTAAATCCACGTAATACTCAAATCCTATTTAGCTCTTATGTTCACCATCCAATACAATTTTTAAATGAAATGATTCAGGTGTCAGCTCTTTTTCTTATTTCTGCTTCCTCCCCTGAACCCTCTGCCTATACTCCCACTTTCCTTTCTCAAACATTGATGTATTTAGGAATCATCTGGAGAGAGAGTTGCAAATACAGAATCCCAGGCCTCAGCCAGAGAGCCTGATTCTCCATAAATCTTGGATGGGGCCCAGGCATTTGCATTTCTCCATTTCAAATAATTATACAGCCCATAGAAGATACTGCTCTAATACACCTGCTAGGAGCTTCCAGAGCTTCCAGAAAGCAGCAACCCCTGCTGCTGTTCCTGAACCATGAAGACACTCTGAGTGTGCATCTGGTGCAGGTGGATGCATGGCAGTTTCTCAGCCCCAAGTCCTACCGATGGCCCACCTCCAACATATACCACGAGTTTTCACTTGGAAAACCTTAATTCCATCATCAAAATCTTGGTCGAATCTTCCCGCCCCTCTGAGGCCTTTCTCAACACTCTCCAATTAGCATGGGCAGACCCCATGGGTCCCTGATGCCTTGTGCTTCATTATGCTTTGACATTGAGTTGAGATTCCATGTGTGTTCTCCCTCCACAAAACTATAGCTGCTTTAGATGCCAATAGGTGATCTATAAGCATTAGTTGAGTTGAATTAAAAGCATTTATAAAGGAGAAAAACAATGATGTGGAGAATCCATGAAATGGACAAGGCTACATGATTACTTCATCATTTATGATAGTTTGAATTTATTTTTTAATATTTTAAGAAAGATTGTTCAGTTTTTATGCTTGGACCCTCCTTTGAAAAACAATTTTTGCTTGTATTTTCTCATATGTCAAACTCACTTTCTCTTGGTTGTCAGGTTTCCTGGGAGAGGCAATTCACTATATAGTAAATTCATGCCCTGGAATAATTAATTCACCATGAGTGAGTACTTTATTCTGAGAACATGCAATGTACCCTGAGTCCCTACAAGACCTGGCTTTCATCAATACAGAGAAAGCTTCTTAATTGGTATTCATCGTTGCTAACACTTGGCACTGATTAGTGGAATATGCTTTCATATTTGGCAAAGCCTTAATTGAGAATATACAACTATTATTTGGGCAGTATTTTTCTGCAATTAAATCCATATTTTTAAAGATCATACACAGATATGGAATGGGAGCAAAAGAGTTTTGCAACATTCTGTCAGTTTAACTCTAATTCTAGGTAGTTCAGATTAAAGAGTCTCCTAAAGTGGGAATAAAAATTAGAGAATTGACCACTCTCTAAAAAAAAGCACTTATATTTATAAACTGAAATAACTAGACACGGCTTCTTCATCATAGGTGTGTAAACACAAACAGGATATATGTTTTTTATCTTCACCACCAGAAACCTGCCTTTACCACCTGCCTTCAATATTGGTGCTTGGTCCCATTGAGTCTAAAGATCATGACCATTCAGATGAAGCACTCTGGACCTCCCTTAAACCAGACTCAGCCAGCAGTACCTGGGCATGTACTTGGTACCACTATGGGCATGGAACCATGCTAAGCGTAGATGAAGCTAACCCATGTGCTCTCAAAGCACATGCTCTGGTAGAAAGGAGATGAATATCTGTAGAAGGCAAGCATCATTGAATGCTCTAATGGAGTCATGGAATACTACAGAAAAAAGTATTTGTTGGAATTTTCTATTCAGAAAATAGTCAAATGACAAATCATCTAAATAGAAAAGAAAGTCTGTTTTTCCCCTCAAAAGGCTCTGTTAAGGTAGTTTTTATTAGCTGGTCTGCATTTTGCCTGTGCTGTATTTTGAATGATATAGTGATGAAGAAAACCTTAATTGCTGCTGTAGGTAAAAACCACTAATTATAGTGCTTTCTCTTCTGTGTTTCTAAATTGGTGATAATCACCATACATTTACGTTAAAGTGAGGCAAGATAATCACAAAGCAGGTTGCACCAGGGAATTCTGGGCATGCCTCACCTCCATGTGGTCCCAGGGTATGGAGCCTAATACCTGTCAAAACATGGGCACGTTTGGGGATGTTATATGGGCAAAGGATTTTGAAAATAAAATGACAAACCATTACAGGACACGAATTGTCTCCAAACTCCAGGTTTGTGCCCCTCCAAATCTCTCCTCCCCACGTCCTTCAGAGTTTTCTTTCTAAAATACAAATCTGCTCGAATTGCACCAATGATCCATCCATGTCGTTATTGATTCAAAATGCATTAGTGACATGCCAGACACTATGCTAAGCATCGATCGCACTTTTCTTTTTCTTCATGCGCTTCTAGTTGAGTTGGGGAGATAGAGATTGATTACATGATCAAAGATATAATTTCTCACTTTTCTCCCCAACCTACAGAATAAAGTTTAAACTCCTAAGCATTATGTCTAACAGTGTCCTCGTCTGAGCCCTAACTTCTTTCATCCTCATCCCTTAACGTTATCATCTCCTTCCCCTCCAGCTAACAGACTCATTTGGCCGTTCCCTGTGTATGCAACCTGTCTGTCTCTATCATGTCCTTGCACACGACTGCTTCTTTTCCCTGGTATTCTCCTCCTCTTTTCCTGCTTGGTGACCTTATACATGAGGATTTTGCTCAAATATCCTCTTTTGTTCTCTTTTGTGGCATACGTAGCTATTTCATTTCCTGCACTTCCAAAGCACCTTCCTCTCCCTCATTCTAGCACTTGCCGTGTTGTGTTCCAATAATCTCTGTATGCCTCTTTCTTCCCTTAGACTGTGAACTCTTGAAGGTAGAAAATGAGTCGTATTTGATTCCATCTTCTTAGACCCCAACACAAAATTTGGCTCAGAGTACATGTTCAGAATGTGTTGGTTGATATTAAATTGCTCTCTACAACCTGGACATGGAGATTGGGAAAGAGAGACATGCATGGGAAGGGAGGCAAAGATGCTTCAAAGACATGAGTCAATTAAAGTAAATTTGTACTGGGGATATTAAAAGGCAGTAGTTTTATTTTGAAGCTTTAGAATTAAGAAATTTAACCAGAATTTTCTATAATGTAAAGAGCCTATTTAGGCTATTATTTTGGGGTGGACAGTGTCACATCGATGTCACAGAATGAGGCTGCAAGGATGTGGACTTCAGGCATGAAATCTTCACATGTTCACATGATGATGATGGAGGAAGAAATCTTCCCTCTCGATAGCGTGTGTGCTACTGTGATAGGCTGTCGCTTGGCACTGTACCCAAGGATGCTCCTGGCCACAAACTCCAAACCCAGTAAGGCAAGGACAGTCTGGCACTAGCCTTCACCATCTGTCAGCTCTGCAAGTTTCTTGCAATTCTTTTAGGAAAAAATGAAGAAGACTCACATTTACTGTGATGGTGATGACTATCAGTTCTAGAAGATGACCTGCCAGAGTGGGCAGAGAAGGTTTTATTCTTTTTATTTCTGAGAGATTGTTTTGCCTGTACCTCCCTAATGGGAGGGAGACTAGTAGTTTGTGTATTTATGATGTTATTGAAGGCGAGGTGGTTTGACTTCAGGTCAGCGTATACTGCAACCAAAAAATCCCTTTGCAATGGAAACACCTATTGACCTTTGCTGGAGAAGCCAGGTGCACCAGGTTGTATGTGACAGGCCAGGAAATGAACGTTTGGAATGTTTGCCCCCAGCCCCTAAGATGCCTTGGTGCCATATATGTGCACACGCTTCCAGAACAGGACACCACCGGGCACTGGGGCCTCTGGTTCCCACCCAGGTTGTACTTCCTCATTCAGTGTCTCGCTGATGCTGCTAGGAAACCGCGTTAAGTTACAGTAAAGTGTCTTGCCAACGCGAGCATCACTCTTGGTGTCGTGTTAAGGATACAAAGCAATGGAAAATGATTCCGTGGACATTCATGTAAAATTAATTAATTTTTTATTCAAAGCTATATTATCAAACATTTCTGAATAGAACTTTTTGTTAAATTGCTCACGTAATGAACTGGAGATCACTTTTTGCCTGTATAGTTTACTTTTTGCCCAATGAATGATGTGAATATGATTTTAGAAGGAATTGTTTAGAACATTTACAAAGACATTGTTCTTCAACCTTTAAAAACATTTTTTGAATGATAAAAATAAACCCAAATCTGAGAGGGAGAGGAAGATGGGGTTAGAATGAGGAACTGTGGGGTTTCAATTCTATAGCTGATGTTTTATTTAAAAAAAAAAATAAAAGTGACAGCAAAAAGCTTGGTAGTGTGTACTTTGGTCTTCATTATTTTCCATATTTGTCTCTGAGATTAAATGCTTTATAATATACTCATTTGAAGGATATTTGGCATAGGGTTAGAGAATTTCAAAAAGCAGTATGGCCATTGTAAGTTACTTTTGTTAATGAATTTTCTACTTGAAGATGTTTTTAAAAGGCTCATTAGTTTGTGTTGCTGTGTGTATGTCTTTTCTTTATAAAACATGTTACGATTCAGATTCTTAATGTAATATGGCTGTTGTCTTCATTATTTTGTATTGGGAAAATCTTACATTTTAAAATCTGGTAAGAAAAATTAAGCCAGCATATGAAAGATGAAGATTTTTAGAAATTAGGTTAACCAGTGATTTATATTCAAGTGGGTGTTGGCTCAGCAGAAGGGATGCCACCCTCCAGCCTGTCCTCCCCAGTCTCTGGTGCCTGCTGGAGGAAGTTCTAGTACTTCATGTCAAGTCAGTGTGACTGAGCTCCCACTAGCTTCTGTGGCCAAGTGCAAGTAAGCAGTGGAAGCCATGCTCATCTGGGACATGTCCACAGTTTCAAGGAGGGGGACGCAAGAACCTGGTGGTGGGCTGAACAATGGCCCCAAAGATGTCCATGTCCTAATCCCCAGCACGTACTAATATGTTACCTTACATGGCAGAAGGGACTCTGTCGATGTGATTAAGTGAGGATCTTGAGATCGGGAGACTCCATTGGATTATCTGGTGGGCTTGATATCATCACAAGGACGCTTGCAAGAAGGAGAAGGAGAAGGATGGTCAGCCTCAGAGAAGATGTGACTGGGGAAGGAGAGGTCAGAGGGATGTGGCCACAAGCCAAGGAAGGCAGGAAGCCTCTAGAAACTGGAAAAGGCAAGGAACAGACTCTCCCCTAGAGCACCTGGAAGGAATGCAGCCCTGTTGACACCTTGGTTGTATCCCACCGAAATGATTTTGGACTTACGACCTCTGGAAGTGTAAGATGATAAATTTGTGCTGTTTGAAGCCACAGAGTTTGTGGTTATTTCTTATAGCAGCCATAGGAAACGAATACAAACAGGCTTGGCTTGAGAAAGGGTGAGCAACAGCGTGGCAGGGAGGGGAAGACCTCCCTCCATCAGAGATCATAGGGCTCACCGAGAACTTGGAAAGGGTGACGGTTAAGTCCTTAACAGTGCTGGCTTTGAGTCAGACTGCCTGACTTACACCCTGGCACCAACGTTTATTTGCAATGGAATCTCGAGTAATTGAACTTCTGTCTGGCTTTGTTCTCCTATATATAAAAACAGGAATGATAATAGAACTTGCCTCATAAACTTGTTACGAGGCTTAACTCACATAATCCATTCAAAGCATTTGCACAGTACCTGGCACAAAGTAAAGGTGTTATAAAAGTTGCCTATTATTATATAAGTCCTCAGCTATTCAAAGGGCTTGCCGTGTGTTCATAGCTACTGAATTTTATTAGCACACTTAATAAAGCCAGTCTTTCTTTTTGGAAACCACATAAATTATGCATCATATAAATCTAAAAGAAATACCTGTTCATTCTAGGGGCAGTGACATTGTAGCTAAATACATGGTCATTAGATTGGTGGAGCCTTTGTTTTGGTTTAAGATGGGACTCAAAAATAAATACAGTGTATATGTTTGCTATGTGAGGAACAGGTCTGTTGCAGTGAAGCGTGTTCATGGTTACCTGTTTAGATCTTAACTCAGAGGACCCTCAGGTTTGCATTCTTCTACTTATCCTGTGCTCACAGTAGGAAGGTTTCCTTAAAACAGCAAAAATCTTCCCAGGGTAAGGAGATCCACGTGAGGGGAGTAGGGAGGGTGCGTGTACACAGGGTCATTGTAGTGGTAGGGTTATGAGAATGTGCAAAACCTCACAGCTCATGACTGGTAATTGGTTTATGGCATGGTTATCCCTCAGTGGAAGGCAGGGCAGCTTGGTTTAATTCTAACCCCCTGTTCATTCTACAGCACCTTTTGTAATGAAGTCCTTTCGTGCTTTACGGTAACTACGTCTCTTTAGATGGGAACTAGTGTGGACTGCCACCCAGCTCATCCTAAATTCCCCTTCGTGGGTGGCATTTGAGTTGGTCAGGTGTAGCATTCCAGACGGAAAGGAGCCCACGTGTGCAGGAAGGCAGGAAGACAGGAGAGAACAAGCGCACATTTGGCAAATTGCAGATGGTGGAGGCAAATATGGTGTGCTGCAGTGAGAGAGGGCGGGGGGTGAAACTGGAATTGTCCACTGACACAACTCATGTGAAGAGCTTCGGGTCTCCACCTTAGGAGTGTGGGCTTATTCCTGGAGCCCTTCGTCTTCCAGAGGAACCATATTAAAATAAATGCCATGAGAATGGGAATAAAGGGATTGGTCGTCTCAAAATTTTGGAAATACTGAGGAAAACAAACCAAAGAGTTTCTTTCCTTTAGGCATTCTCAGAGCTTATTTTGAATTTCCCAGAAGCAGTTATAATAGGTAAATAGAAATGAGACTCCGAACTAAGGAATGAGTGGGTCCAAGAGATATTCAAGACGGAGAATTTAAAACAATGGGTGACAAATTATACAGGACGGGGAGACAGGTGATGGAGAGAGAAATTCGATGCAATCCTAGTTTCAAGTTTAGGATTTTACGCAATAGCTTACGACTTTTAGGTAATAGAGGAATAGAGTATATGTGGGAGAAAGAATCAATTTTATAGGAAGATAACGAATTTCAAATTTATTTTGGACTTGTTTTATTTGAGATACTAACAAGAGAGCCGATGGTGCTCAGGTCCGTAGACCCTGGAGAGTGTGGCTTTGGGATGAGAGGAGCAAGGAGCTGAAATGTGGGGTAGAGTGAGCTAGTTTGAGCCATGGGCGTGTGTGAAGACCTCCCAGAGATGAGATCGTAGGATTTCTAAGGCTTACATGCAAATCATATTCAATTGATAATGTCGTAACCACAGGCAGAAGGGTAGAGCTATAATTTAGCTTTTGAGTGCTGACTCTTACATTCTAACTAAGATCATTGTCGTGTTTAAATAGAAGCCTTATCTGCTTTTTCAGAATCACGGCTTGTGCAATGACTATGAATAAGTACGTGGAAGAAAATGTATCTCAAAAATCCTACACGACCATCAAGTACTTCATGAAGATGCTGAGCAGTGTCAGCGAGACCTTGATCTTCATCTTCATGGGCGTGTCCACCGTTGGGAAGAACCACGAGTGGAACTGGGCCTTCGTCTGCTTCACGCTGGCCTTCTGCCTCATCTGGCGAGCACTGGGTAATGAGCACTTGTTTGCTAAATGCATTCAGGGACACTCATGGACAGAGGGGAGCTTTCCTCTTGTCCATCCCTTCCTGCATCTGAGGATCCTTTTATGTCTTCATTTCTTCTTCTTTCTCATCTATTCCTTCCTCCTCTCCTTCCTCTTCCTCCCTCCTCTCCTTCCTCTTCCTCCTCCTCTACTTTTTCCTCTTCTTCATCCTTTTCTTCTCCTTCCTCATCTCCTTCCTTCTCTTCCTCTTCTTCCCATTACATTCTTTTCTTCCCTAAGTATCTTCTTCCCTAAGTATCTTCAAGCCTTTGCTCTAAGTCACATGAGTCTGTCTGGGCTTCTCTGATTTCATGTTTTCACCCATCATCCTGGAACAACAATGTCAAAGGCCGAGAGCCTTTGATACTAACAAGACAGAGAAAAGGGGGAAAGACCGTGGAGCCTATTCTTAAATCGTTTGCCCTGTCACAGAAACACAGAAAATGAGCCTACCTATTTTCGCATTCTGGCCTCACAGTTTATTTTTTTGGTGTGGGGGGTTGTTCTCTGCAGGTGTCTTTGTCCTGACTCAAGTCATTAATTGGTTCCGGACCATTCCCCTGACCTTTAAGGATCAGTTCATCATCGCCTACGGAGGGCTCCGGGGTGCCATCTGTTTCGCGCTGGTGTTTCTCCTTCCTGCTGCTGTGTTTCCTCGGAAAAAGCTGTTCATCACAGCTGCCATTGTTGTCATATTCTTTACTGTCTTCATTCTGGTGAGTAGAGTTCTTTCTCCTGGAAAAGTCTCTCCCTTTACCAGAAGGAAACAAGATCTTTCAGACTATGGGAATGAAATCTGTTTACAGGATGCAAAATGGCAAAGGTGTGTTGGAGCTTTGGTAGTGATGATATTAGGGAAAATGATATTTCCTGTCTGGGTTCATGTCCCTAGATTGTCCAGGAGCCTAAGAGAGTCCAATGTGGTCATGTGGCCTACACAGAGGAATTATTATTTAAGGAAACTCAACTAAGTGATGTAAGCTTGCTACTGGAGAATTATGAACTGTGCTTGCTACTCCTGGTCATCCGCCTTGCTCTCTGACCTAGTAAATGTTCTTGTTAAATGATAGTTGTGCATGATGACCTTCCGACAGTCATTTGACATGAGTTGACTGCTTAGCAGTGCTCCCCCTGAAACAGAGGAATGGGTAGATACAAGCTTAATATCGGGAGGCAGAAAATGGGATGGGACCTGTGTCCAGATCCTCGCTTTCAAGTTCATCAATCTCTTTAAGTTAACATGCGAGCTCTTAGAAGATTATATTTTGCAGATACTCATTTATGAAATATTTATTGGACTCCTGCTGTGTGCCAGGCTGTGTTCTAGGAGCCTTAAGATCCATAAGTGAACAGAACATAAAAAGATCCCTGTCCCTGAAGAGCTTACGTTGCGGGGGCTAGAAGGGGCAGGCACTAGAGAAAAAACACAATAAATAAGTAAATTATAGAGCATGTTAGAAAGTGAAGTATGCTATGAAATAGGGGAAAGTAGGAGATTGGGCATGGCAAGGGTAAAGTAGTGGGACATTACAATTCAGAATGGAATGGTCATGGAAGGGAACAGTGAGAAACATGACAATTGAGCAATGCAAGAGGTGGGATTAGCTAAGCCGAAGAACCTTCCGGGCAAGTGGGCTGAAGGATACGGTGTGTCCTGAAAGCAGTGTGCTCTTGGCCAGTGTGGTGGGGGTGGAGCGGTAGGAGAATGAGGCAAGAAGAATCCGGAGCCCTAGGTCACGTAGGGCCGTGCAGGCCAGTGGAAGGAGTTTCGCTCTTCTCTAGGTGGAAGGGAAGCCATCAGAAGGTTTTGTGCAGATGCAAGATGTGTTCTGACTTACTCCATAAAAGGATCACAGCGGCCACTGTGTTGAGAATAGACTGCCAAGAGGGAAGGTGGAAGCTGGGAGACCACACAGTCATAGGGCAGGACCGGGCTGGTGACAGTGTGGTTGGTGAGGAGTGGGAAGACCCTGGAATAGATTCTGGAGCCGGAACCTACAGGAGTCCCTGATGGGTTAGACATGAGTGTGCAGAACTGGGAATCACGGATGACCCAGGGTGTTTGGGCCTGAGCAGCTGGAAGGGTGGACCTGCCCTCAAGTGAGAAGGAGAAGTCCGTGCAAGGAGGAGGTGGAAGGGGGAGACAGGTGGGGCAGTCGTGGGATGCGGGGGGAAGGTGTCTGCTAGACCGCCAGTGGAGATGCGGAATAGGCAGATAGTAGCAGTGTGGAGTTCAGGAAAGAGGTCAGTCATCAGCAGACAGCTAGTATTAGAAGCCACCAACACTGGATGTGATTGTCAAGGCAGTGAAAATATATACCGAGGAGACCAAAAAAGAGGACCAAGGATTGAGCCCTGGGGCAGCCCAACCTTAAGACATCGGGGAGAAGAAGGAAGCTGCCGAGGAGACAGAGAACAATTGATCAATGAGGATAGAAGAAAACCAAGAGATGTGTGCTTTTAAAATTTTTTCATATTTATTTAATAATTAGTCACAGAATGCTTTCTAGGTGCCCTACTCAAATCTAAGCATCTTATATGTCAATTCATTTAACTCTCGTAACAATTCCATGGCATGTAACTCTTAGAGGAGCCACTGTTTGTTTGTTATCACTATTTGTAGATGAAGAAAATGAGGTGCTGAAACTGACATTAAGCAATTGTGCCAAGTTGATGCAGCTGGTAGAAACCAGTTTGGTCTTAACTCTAAATCAGGTGCCTAGCAGAGAGCCTGGTGTGTAGTGAGTGCTCAGTATTGCACCACATCACAATCCTTCTCCTTCCTCCTAGTCAGCTCTCCAGGAGACGGTTCATCCTTCATTCATCCACACTTACCTCCCAACACTGGGGCCAGGGGCTTGACTGGAATCCTGGAGAAGGATGCCGTGGGAGACCCTATACTAAGTTAAGATGACCACCCTCTGTTATTGCCTTTATTATCAACAATTATTTGAGGCCGATTCTCTGCGGTGATCATGGACATCAGTCTGTTAGGCAATAGGACGAGAGCCTGGCTGTTGATGATACTCAAAGGAAAAATGCAGAATTCCTCCTCTTAAGGATAGAAAGTATTGCCATCATATGTAGGTCAGGTTAGCAAAGGTCTTCCTGTGGAGGTGATGTTTAATCTGAGATGTGAAAGACTTGGAGTCAGCTAGGATCTGGGCAAAGACCATTCCAGACAGAAGGAAGAACAGATGCAAAAGTCCTAAGAAAGGAAGCTCCCAGACCAGAAATAAGGAACCAAGTGGGTAAGAAGAGAGTGAAAATAGAAAGATAGAGGAGGCCACCCATTGTTGAGCTTTGATGACTTAAAAAGAGTGTGGTTTTAATTGGTGGGTGATTAGAAGGGTTTTAAGCAGGGGAGTGATGTGCTTTTAAAAGATCGTTCTGGCTGCTGGGTGAGAGAATGGATTATAGGAGACAAAAATAGAAGGAGCAAGACTGATTTGGGTGTTCACACAGCAGCCCAGGCCAGAAATGATGATGATTTAACCCTGGGTAGTAGCGGCAGAGATGAGAAGAAGTAGACACAATCTTGTGTGTTTTGGAGGATTATTCAGCAAGACAAGGTGTGAGGTGTGACATGTGAGGTGTTAGACCTGAGCTGAGCAGCGTCAAGCATCACTCAAGGGATAACTTGTAACTCTGTGTTGTGCAGAAAGTCAGGGAGCATGTGGGAGGTGGGGTGGAGGGGAGGCTGGAAGTCAGGAAGTCCCACCTGTTCTCAGTGGCGTAGAGGGGAGGAGAGAGATGAAGGTGGGGAAAAGCCCTGATGGAAAAGGAGAAAGACAAAGGTGACAAGCAGAAGAGTTGAGATGTATCAGCTGCATTGGGTACAGTGAATGCATCAAGCTCATCCTCCAGTGGGGGGAGATATTTGGGGATCAGTATCTGGAGCCTACAAGTCAGTCTTTCTTCTGGTTAGGATTAGGGATAGTCCAGCCAAGATCATTTTCATGTCCATGGGGAAGAGAAATTGCTGCAGCTCCATCCTGCTGCTGTCTTCCTTCTCCTGCTCTCTGTCCCACCCTTCCGTGTGCACAGCTTGGAGACCGATGTGTGCGTATTGCTTGCTTCCTTACTCTGCCCACCTCCTTTTCCTCCCATTCTCCCACTTACCACTGGCTCTTGAGACTGTGAACACACGCACATACACACATGTGTGTGCACACACATGCACACATACACACAAATACATACATACCCCCTTCAGAAAGGATCTCTTTTCCAGAATACATCAATAATTAAGGAATTCAGTGAAAAATGCCTCAAGGGAAATATTTAATGGGTTACAAATACAGTAGGAATAACTAATTCTAAATCCATACATAAAGTTTTGCCTTTTGAGTAGGAATTATATATTCTTTTATAAATGACAACTTTTATGCTGGTGGACCTATTATTAAACTTTAAATATATTTTCCTCCTCTCATTTCAATATTTCTTATATGATAAGCTCTTCCAACCTGATACTATTTAGTTAGCCCTATCTTTGAAAACAGAATTCCATGATGTAATTTGATACCATAATTTATAATGAAAATGTTAACATCACTTGAATCATGTTGCTATTTAGGGAAAGTAGCTTCTTTATGAAGCACTGTTACCAGAAAATACTGTTGTGGAATATTGAGTGAATAAACAATTCTGATTCCTTGGGCGTTTGAGTTTCTTTTCTTTTCAATAAGATTGTTTATGTTATTTATATAAAATATAAGGTACTTTTCATATTTTAGACTTATATTCAAAATTAGAGAGGGTGGAGTACAGTAATATACAGCAAAGACTTTAGAGTAAGGGCTGTTCTGGGTCAATATTCTGAGCCTGCTTCTTGCAGCCTCTGTGGGTCTCCATTTACTTGGCCATAAAATCTTGACAATGGTACCTCCCTGGTACCTCCCTCCCAGGCAGTACAGGGGAATATGTCTGTAAAGTACAACACTTGAGGCAGATTTTTAACCTTATTATTTGCTATGTTTTAATACACAACACTAAGTAAAATGGTGACAAAAGAAAGAAAAATTTAAATTCTTTCAATATACTTTTCTTTGGAAGGAAAAGTTGTTTGAGTATAATAATTATTATTTAGTTAGTTGCTGTGATCATATGGCAGATCCCCAGAATTTTGTAAATGCATTCAGTAGTTACCTAGAAGTCCATCAGGTAGCAAGGTTGACTGGAATTCAAGAGATGGCATTCTCTTTTTGCCTCAATTGCACATTAACAATGGAATTTACTATGAATCACTGTGCAGAACTGTGAGGCATCTGGGACTTTACCCTGTGCTCAAGATTGCTTGTTGCTTGGAACCCTGAGGAATGGCCCAGGTAATTAAAGCCTTACCTTCTTGGTACCCTCTGTGGGGATGCTCAGGGCCCATGGTGGGGTGACCTTTCCCAACAATTAAATAAACCTTTGCTAATTTAGCCTCTAAAACTGGAGGGATGATGCCCAATATTTTATAGACATTGTGAGGACCCTCAAATGTGCTTTCATTTGTCAAATAAATTGTCATATGTTTTATCTAGCTAGCTAGCTTAATAATGACACCATCCTTATATTTAATTAATATATACCAATACTAAGTGGAATTCCATAGAATTCAGAATAATTTATTCTAGACCTACATTAAAATGAGCAAGATGATTAGGCCGTTTTCAGATGGAAAAATGTAGGTGAATAGTCTAGGATGTGAGAGAAAGAATAGTAAAAGATAGTTCCAAGGGTTTTTGCCTGAGCAACCAGCTTTCAAGGTGAAAGCAACCAGGTGACCTTTAACTCAGTGGAGAATATGGAGGAAGGATGGAGTTTGAAGGGTGGGAAACGGAGTGTATAGTTTTGAATGTATACATGCTGGACATGTACATTTGCCTATTAGACATCCACTAATAGAGATGAGATCTCTACTAATAGAGTAGAGATGTTGAGTAGGCAATTGTATATATGAGTCTGGAATTTGGGGAAGAAGTGAGAGTGGGAGATATAAATTTGGGATTCATCAGTAAATAAGTGGCTTTTAAAACATGAATCTGGGTGAGTATAGAAAAGAAGGCATCTGAGGACTGAACCCTAAAAACATCAGTATTTACAAATGAAGAAAATGTTGAGGGACCAGCGCAGGAGACCGAGAAGGTTGAATAGTAAAGGAGGAGAAATGTCAGGAGTTGCTATAAGCCGAGTGAAGAAAGTGTTCGGGGAGGAGAGGGTGCTGGCAGTTGTGACGAATGCAGCCGCAAGGTCAAGAGAGGTCTGAGTGGAGGACAGACCCCTGGGTGTGGCCACACAGTGATGAGCGACCATCCTCACAAGGGCTCGTGGGGTCAGGTGGGAAGATGCAACTCTGATTGGATTTAAGAGAGAGGAGTTGAGAGAGACATTGGAGATAGAAGATACAGGCAACTCTGTTGAGGTCAGATAGAGAAAGGGGGTAGTGGCCAGAGGAGGACATCTGCCAAAGGACAGCTTTTGTTTCTGGTTTTAAAAGACGGGAGCTGTAGCAGCATGTTGGAGAACTGAGGTACAGTAGAGTGGGAAACACTGATGACCCAGGACAGAAAAAGAAAACCTCATTTGGGGAAAGAAACAGGCATAGAACGAGTAATCACTGTGCGGTATGGGAAGTGGTGAAAGAAAGACAAACAGAGGAGGACCAGGCACATCTACTGGGACACTCTTATGGCTCTCATTCCACTTATCCCGTTCTGAGATAAATACTATTCACACAACTCGGTTTACAATCTCTGTGATCAAGTGCGTTATGTGAGAGAGGCCTTACATATGGCAGCAGAGCGATGATACTGACATTTTTTAATAAATGCAAACAGTTACCTCAAGTGTTTTCTAGAAACTGCCTGCTAAATCAGCAAGGAAATATAAGGAAGTTTCTCCCCCAACCTTTTTTTTTTTGCAAATATTAATTCTAAAAAACAACACAAGAACTCATTTTCTTGCAAAGGAACAGACCAAAAAAACTCTCATTACAATCATGCAGTAGTGGGTTATTTCCCTCGCTTCATATTAGTGGGAGCAGAGGGATGCAGGGTGGGAGGGAAGCAGAGATGGAACAACACGAAAAACAAATCTCATCTCTCTGTTCTCCTCCCTGTACCTGCTGTTAAATTATGCCTTTAGTGAGGCCTGACTCTGAGGTGTGTGTTTATTGTGCCAAAGTTGAATGAATGGATGAAAATTTAACTTGTGCTTTGCAAATATGATTTCTGGTAGTTTGATGGCAAACTAAGGGTTTTTTTTTTAATCCCATATGGATAATACTATTTTATTTTCTAAGCTTTATCAGGTTGCTCCTTGGTCACTCTAAATTAGAAATTTTCCTATGTGGTAAAATAAGGTACCTTCTCAAAAGGTCTCTCTCTCTCTCTCTCTCTCTCTGTCTGTCTGTCTCTGTCACTCTGTCTCTTTGTCTCTGTCTCTCTCTCTCTGTCTCTTTCTCTCTCTCTCTCTCTCTCTCTCTCTCTCTCAGAGATTCCTAGAATACAGTATCCAGCTTGGGGAGCTTAATATAGCATATACAAATGCCCTGCACTCTGCCTCCAAAAGAGATGATTGGCAAAGGAAGGAAAGGAAGAAGCTAGGAGAGGAAGGAAGGGAGCCTTTATTAAATAATTCCCATTGAGCACGACATGATCACTGCAAATAATTCAAAGAGAAAAGAGGCAATTATTAAAAGGGACTATTTAAACAAACACACATTTTTATAAGTTTTATTAATTATAAACATAAGTATGTTGTACTTTTAGAAATTTTAGTTGATCTGGGTGATAGGCAGCACTTACTTCCTGTAGTGGATGAGTTGTGTTTTATTTGGGGTAGTGCATTCACTTCTAGATTATCTGTCAGGTGGAAGGAATCAACACAGGGATGGGGACAGGTCCTGTATCCTATCTTTATTTTTATGTCCTGTATTTATAAAGACTGGGCACTAATTTATTATTTACTAAATGAATGCTGATAGGGATAAAGCACGTGAAGCAGCAATCTTTAGAACATAGTATTAATATATAGTTTTAAAAATTGCATTGATTTTGTTGACTTTTCCTTGAGCTATTATTAAACTAGTGGTTTCAGGGAATCTGGAACTCAGTGAAAATCTCCCATCTCTGAAAACCACATGTTTACACCCATTTTCATTTACATAAGTTAAAAATTACAGAACATGTGTTGATTGGAAAGCTGTTATTACCTTCTACGTTATTTCAAAGTGGTAGACTGAAATACAAATAGAACACAAGATGTGTCTTATACCAAATTTGGCCAAAATCAGTTCACATTTCAGAAAGTTAAAATGAAAGTTAATTCCAAAAATGCCCAGAGCTGGATTCATAGGCATGCCTGTGTGTGTGTGTGTGTGTGTGTGTGTGTGTCAGTTTGCATGATCAAAAAGCATCTTAAAGACTTCAAGACATGGGAAAAGGTGAGATGAAAATCAAATGTATGGAAGGGAACATACCTCTAGATATCTACTCCCTTCCCCCCAAAACCCCAACAGCCCTTCCCACTCATGTGTTATTCCTGCCAGGAGGTAGTGGCCATCTACTCCTACCCCAGCAAGAAACTTGGGACTCTTCCTTCACCCCACACTCTTATCCTTCCTCAACTGCCCTGTTTTGGTGCCAGTATTACAAACTTTTAAGTATTTTAGCTGATAGTTTGTATCTGTAAGTTCTCCCTCCCTCCCTCTTCTAAAATTTTCTGGTTACGTTTACTCTTCTGGGTTAATTTAAAATCAGCCTGTCAAGTTCTGTTAAAAAATCTTTAGGGATATTTTATTGGAATGGTATCGTATGTAAGTGTTAGCTGAGAGAAAATTGTCATAATATTGTTCCATCTAGGAACTGTATGTGTCTTTTTAAAACTCGGATCTTTTTAATGTTCTTTAGTTAAGTTTTATAGTTCTGTTTGTAAAAGTTTTATGCATTTATGATAG
>VBSM01002608.1:97814351-97834286 GCA_008086735.1 Cheirogaleus medius | reverse complement strand
ATGTCTACTTTTTCTTTGTCTATTCTTATTTAATTGACTGGGACATGCAGAATTGCGCCAAAGAGCGTAGAGAGCATCCTGTGTTGTTCCTGGCTCTAATGGAAATGCTTTTACTGTTTCAATATTAAGTTTCAATATTAAGCTCACGGTAGATTTCTGGTAGATATATGTTATTACTTTAAGAAATGCTCTTCTCTTCCTGGTTTACTGAATAACTTATAATTCTCTCCATTTCCCAAGTTCATTTCCCAAGTGAATAGGCCCAAAGTGACCGCGAGCCCTTTCTTACTGCTGATGCTTTGCTGTGTTGTGGTCTTTGCTGGAAAATGCTTCCAACACCTTGTAAGACTGCTACCCACTGTTTCCTCTGCACCAAGCTTGCCTTGACCTGCCTCCTGAGTCTGTGTCTATCATTCCTCTTCTGCCTACTTTGTAACTGTTTTTGGATATATCTGACTTCTTATAAGACTACAGAGTCCTTAACTATTCATCTTTTGTCCCAAATGCCCAAGGCCCTGACATGTATGTAATAGAAGCTCAGTTAAAATACTTCTGATAAATGAATGAATGAAGGAATAATTGAAAAGTTTCCCATGGGCAATACAACAAGTAGGTGATTTCTCTGAACTTGATAATGCTTTATTATTTCTCAGAGTTACTTTCTAAATTTCTTTCTTTCTTTCCATTGTTTTGTGTTGGGACATGGTCCTTCGAAAATATGCCAGCCATTGGAAAGAAAGAAAAAGTTAACAAAAGGTTACATTTATGGTGCTAAATCTTGGGAGCAGAATATCTTTTGTTGTTGGTTATCAAGCTTAGGAGAAGAGAAGTTATCCTTGAATTTTTTATTTTATAAGAAAATTCACTAGTTGTTTTTTTTTTGTTTGTTTCTGTTCAGGGAATAACTATCCGACCACTGGTGGAGTTTCTTGATGTTAAGAGGTCCAATAAGAAACAGCAAGCTGTCAGTGAAGAAATCCATTGTCGGGTAGGTGTTAATAGAGTGTAACAATTTAAATGTTAAAAAATATTTGAATCAGTCAAACAGCTTGACACCAAGTTGTCCATTTCCTGAAGAAAAGGGGAATGACAGAGGGGAGAGGGAGGCCTGGGGAAGGTACATGCTAGGAGAGTGTAGAGCAGATATAGCCCATGGTAGTGTCTCCAGGTTACTTTGCTAAATTTGTACGTGAACACAGGGATAAGAAATCTCCTCTTTTTACTTCTTTCAGCCTGAAAATGTTCCTATAGGAAAATTATTACCATATTTCATATTTTTCAAAATTATGAACAAACTGTTATGATGAACAGAATAATCTAGGAACGGCCTAAGACTGCTACGACAAACCTTTCATCAATTTGTTTGCATATGAATTGTTGTTTTATTGCTTTCAGTACAACAAACAGAAAACAAAAACTAGCAGGGCCTTTAGAACTTAGGCATGATATAAGTAGAGTGAAAATTAATGATTTCATGTAAAACTAATCAATTAGCCTTTTTGTGTTTCAGTTTTTTGATCATGTGAAGACTGGGATTGAAGATGTTTGTGGACATTGGGGTCACAACTTTTGGAGAGACAAGTAAGAAGGTCTTAGGCCACTATGTTATGAAGTGGTTCTGGATCACCCTGGAAGCAGGACATACTGACTTGTATTATATTTCAGAGTTGCAAATCTTTCCTTTGTGGTACCACATAGTATTTCCTTTAAGATAAGGTTCAGCTATAACAGAAATGTGGAATAATAATAGTAGGTTAAACAAGGTGGAAGCTTATTTCTGTCTTCTGTAAATAGCCAGAGGTAGGCAGTTTAGGTTTAGCAGATGAGCTCTACTCCACAGACACCCCTTCCCCTGCCCCGGTCCCCCTACCCTCTGTCTGGTTGATCTGCTAAGAGTGGCCTCCATTTCCAAGGCTGCCTCTGGGACCACAATGGCTGCATGTACATTAGCCATTCTAGGCTACCTGGAGGAAGAAAGATAATGAAGAGACAAAGGATATGTGCTAGCTGCCTTCTAACCAAAGCTATCAGCAGCTGCCACAAGATTCTTCCACTTCTACCACATTGCTAGGACTCAGACATGTGGCCATCTCTCACTGCATAGGAGGCTGAGGAATGCAGTCTGTTTAGTTAAAAACTGGGTGTCCCATTACTATCCATTTTGGCACACGTGGTGAGGGGCTTTGTCAAATGCAGAGATTCGGAGCACCTGAGGATGTAAATGGACTATCAGAAATAATAGATGTATATCTGTGAAGGCTGAAATTATCTAAAAGGTTACATATGAATACATTTATATAAATGCACTTACACGCACAGACACAGAATTTACCTTTCTGTAAAAAATTCTGTGGTGGATAAATACAACTCAATACCTGTTTTCAAGGATCTTATAGTTGAAGTGAAAAAGGTAGACTAGGCAGGCAGAATTAGATGCATGCTTTTGTATAAACTGAGAAACAGTTATGAGATCAAGAAGTTCAGATTCATTCTGTTTCAGTGCTTCCTGTTTGCTCATATATGCTGGCATAATATTGGGCTGCATAGGAAGTTTAAGCCACAGACTCAGGCCTCTGAAATTCTGCAACACAATGGAGACAACAAAACAGTCACAACAGCGAACAGACGCAGTGTGTGAGAGTGTGAGGTGTCGTTAAGTGATACTAGCATAAAATGAGTCACACAGACTTCAATGCTTGCAACAACCTTCACAATGTAGAAACGGCCCCTGGGACTTAGCCTTACTTCATAACTAAAATAAAAAATATTTTGTTTGTATAGAGAGAACCCAGTTAGCCACATGGGAGCACAAGGTAATAAAATTAAGGAAGGCCAGGCATGGCGGCTCACACCTGTAATCTTGGCACTTTGAGAGGTTGAGGTTGGAGGATTGCTTGAGGCCACGAGTTTGAGACCAGCTTGGGCAACATAGTGAGACCCCATCGCTAATTTAAAAATTAGCTAAGCATGGTGGTACACACCTGTAGTCCTAACTACTTAGGAGGATCACTTGAGCCCAGGAGTTCGAGGTTATAGTGAGCTATGATAGTACCACTGTACCTCAGCTAGGTGACAGAGCAAGGCCCTGTCTCTAAAAAAATAATAAATAAATAAATAAATAAAGCAAGCTAAAATCCCCATTATAAAAAATATTTTTTTAAATGGCCAATTATTTGGGGAAGCATTCACTTTTGTGGAGGCAGGTGGTAGACAAGAACCCTACAGAGAGTCTCCTGTGACTCTCTACCCTGGGACCTTCCTAACACAGATGGGTCCCTATCTGTGCCAAGGCAGTGAGACAGACCCGTGTGCCTCTCCTCTCCACTGTTTCCATAGCAATGCCTGTTTTCCACCTACCTTCTCTTTTCCAACTCAGCCACTTTTCTTCCCGTCCCTAGCATCCCCTCAGTCCTTCCCTGGAGTGACGCATGATAGGCGTAACCCAGAACAGCTTGTTCCCTTTCAAAAGCAAGGATTAGCCTCCAGATTTCTACCACTCCTCTGCCTCCCAAATGGGGGGAGTAGATATGAGTCGGCATGTCATCAGGTCACCTGGCCCTGGGGCACTGTCAGAAGATAGGAAAAGAGGACACTGTGGTCATGTGGGTTTGGTCTGGAACTCAAGCGAAGGAATGTCAGAGAAGGTCTGGCTACATTCTGTCTTTCAGGCAGAGACACTATCTCTCAGGTCTGTGATCTGCTCCCGGCAAATACCTAAAGGTGACCAGGATAACTGGCTATAAGTGCTAGACAATCTTCACTGCAGTGGATAAGCTTTATTTGATCATTTCATAAGCATTTATATTCTTCCATGCAAAAATGTTTCCAGGTAAATTTCAAATAGTGTCCTGGATTGTCACAGGTGCTGTGTATTTCAGGTAGAGCAGGGAAGTGAGTGTGGGGGGACTTGTTGCTGACACAGGCCACTTTTAAAATCAGTTCTGCCCAGATCACATCTAATTGTTGATGTGACTAAAAATGGCATTAAGAAAGAAGTGATTGTTTTAGACATATTGGGTGTCTTTCCCTCTCCTCTGAGTTCCTTATGCTGTGGATTTCCAGTGGTCCTGCCAGAGAATTCTGGAGGCATTTGATCCTTTGAGAAGGAAGTGGAAGGGTAATACAATAGGGGCATTTCCCAGACTTGGCCAAAGCAATCCAATAATGGTGAAAGAGGACACCGATGTGTAGCTTGGCAGAGAAATGAAAGGTGTGGAAATAAAGCTGAGAAAGAACACGCACATTCCCTATGCAAAATAGAACATGCCATTGTCCTTGGTGTTTGTTCTTCCCTTTGCTTATCTCTAGTAAAATGGTAAAACAACAACAATAATAATAATAAAAGAAATTTTTTAAAAAAGATACTGTGTTGCTGTCAGGAGTTCTAGCTCAATAACCCCAACATGAAATTCAAAATAAAAGTAGAAAAAAGTAGACTCAGTGCAGTGGCCAGTCAATAGCAAAGCATATCAGGATGGCTCTTCCTTAACTATTCAGAGTCCTCCAGTATATAGAACAAAGGACTTGCATGAAGAATGTGGGTTAACATTGATTCCTTTCAAGGCACAGGTGTACCTATAAACCTCTTTGGGCTTATGGTGATCACTGTAGCACACTTATTTCTTTCTCAACAAATATTTATTGCATGTTGTTTCACTTATATATTGGCACAGTAATGTTGTATAACAAACCACCCCACAACTCAGCTGCTCAGTACAACAGTCACTTGTTATGAAAGTGCCTGAGTCAAGAGGCTGAGAGCCAGCTGGTCTGGACTGGGCTTGGCTGACCTGGGCTGGCCTTGCTCATGACTCAGTGGGTTGGTTGACTATCAGCTGATTACAGGTGGCCTCACCTGGTGTGACTGGGGTGAGTCGACTCCACTTCTTGTAACATTCACCTTGGTCCTGGGGCTAAAGAGCAACTCTGTGCTTATCTTTCTCATGGTGATAGTGGAGGTGCAAGATGTAAGCCAAGGTTAAGCCTCCACTCCCACCACTGTGTCTTCAAATCGCTCATTGGCCAAAGCAAGTAACATTATTGAGCCCAGTGGCAGCAAGTGGGGCAGGGAAGGTCACCCAGGCCATGGTGGAAGGACATTGTCAAGTAACAAGGCAGAGAGTGTGGATAGAGGGAGGAATTGGGACCAAAGGATCCCCCCATTCTGCCACACATGCTTACAATGTACCAGGCATTGTTCTAAGCACTGGTGATGCAGAAAAAGATCTTTGCCCATAAAGATCTTACATTCCAGTGCTAGGAGACAGAAAATAAGATAAATTAATAAGTTATATGACATGTTAGAAAGTGATAACTGCTATGGAGAAACATACATCTTGGAAATGAGACAGGGACTGCTTAGGGAGGAGGGTGATGTGCAAGTCTGATAGGATGGATAGGAAAGGCTATTTGAGAAAATGACTGTCAAGGAAAGACTGAAAGGGAGTGTATGGATCTTCCTTTCAAGGGCTGTCAAGGAAAGACTTAAAGGCAGGTATCTGGGGAACATTCCTAGTAGAAGGAATAGTAAGTATAAAGGCCTAGAGGTAGCAGCATAGCTGGCAAGTCTACCAGACAGGAAGTGAGGCTGCAAGGCAGGAAGAGGGGCACTGTGCTCAGAGGTACAGACCCAGATTGTGTAGGACACCATGGGCCACTGTGCTTCTACTCAGGGGAGATGCAGAACAGTCATATTGTTAGACTTAAATTGTACCAGGAGAACTTAGGCTTCTGTGTTGAGAACAGGCTTGTAAGAACACAAAGGTGGGAGCAGGGACACGAATTAGGTGCCCAGTACAAGAATCCAGTGAGAGAGCTTCACATCTTGGACCAGGGTGATGGTATTAGAGGTGGTGAGAGATGGTTGGATTTTGTATGTTTTGATGGTAGAAGCAACAGAAATTGCTGATGGGGCATAAATGGAGTACTAGTCTGTAGGGCTGCCATAGCAAAGTGCCCCAAATTGAGTGGCTCAAACGATAGAAATGAACTGTCTCACTGTTCTAGAGCCTAGAAGTCAGAGAGCAAGGTATGTCAGTAGGATTGCTTCCTTCTGATGGCCATGAGGGAAGGTTCTGTTCTGAGCCTTCTTCCTTGGCCAGTAGGTGGCTGTCTTCTCCCTGCCTCTTCACATCATCTTCCCTCTCTCTGTACGTGTCTGAGTTCAAATTTCCTCTCCTTATCAGGACAATAGTCATTGTAGATTAGGGCCCACCTTCATGACCTCATCTTAATCACCTCTGTAAAGACCAGATCTCCAAATATGGTCACATTCTGAGGTATTAGGGATTAGGATGTTAACATATGAATTTTTGGAGGGACACAACTCAGCCCCTAACATGGAACCTGAGAGAAGTAGAAGAATCAAGGATGACACCAGGGATTTTGACCTGGGGTAGTCATCATTAGCTGAGATGGGGAGGACGCTGGGAGAAGGTCAGTTCAGTTTGAACAAGTCAAGAATTAGATATGTAACTGGAGATGTTGAGAAGGCAGCCAAATGCTCATGGCTGGGGGTTGGGAGAGAGGTTGGAGTGGGAGACACAAATTTGGGAGTTATTGGCAAGGAGATGCTGTTGAAACCATGGGACTGGGCAAGAGTGTGGGGTAGGAAAGACCAAGGACTGAGCCCCAGAGAACTCCTACATTAAGAGGTTAGGAAGAAGGAAAAGAAACAACAAGGCAGGCTGAGAGACAAGCAGGAAGAACCTCAGGGAGTCTGGTGTGCTGGAAGCCAAATGAAGACAATGTTTCAAGCAGGTGAAGGCAGGAAAGGTAAGGACTAATAATTGGCCATTGGATTTATATTGTGGGGTTCACTGACAACCTCGATGAGAGTAGCTTTAATGGAGTGTTGGAGGCACTATGAATGTTCAGGAGAGAATCAGAGGAGAGGAACTGGAAATAGCAAGTACTGAAAACATTTCTAAATAATTTTGCTGAAATGGAAACTAGAGAAATGGTAAAGGAATAAAAATATATATTTTAATCTACAATTAGTGAATACTAGATATATATATGTCATATTCATATACAAAAATGTACCAGACTGTGTTATGTATACATATATGTGTATGTGTGTATATATATATACTTATATATAGTATGTACAGTTCATATACACAGGTATATACATATAAAATATATATATATTTATATATATATAAATATATATATATATATATAATGATGAGACTAGCTATGTGTTGCTACTAAGTTTTTTCCTGGGAGTAGTGGAAATGATTTTATTGGTAAAAAGAAAAAAAAAACACTTTTTTTAGTCAGTGCAGTACTAATTTATTGAAAGTTTGGCATTTTTTTTACAGGTTTAAGAAATTTGATGATAAATACCTTCGGAAGCTTTTAATTCGGGAAAACCAACCCAAGTCAAGCATTGTGTCGTTATATAAAAAGCTTGAAATAAAACATGCCATTGAGATGGCAGAGACTGGGATGATAAGCACTGTTCCTTCATTTGCATCTCTAAAGTAAGTATGGTTTTGCAGATAAAAGTTAGTATTACTAAATATGCATTGATAGTTTTTTGAAATCAGTAATAAAAAAAAAATTGACCTATGTCCTAGAGAGATGCTTTCAGGTTTTCTTCATTTTCTTTTTCTTTTTTTGAGTTTGGGGGGGCTCTTCCTATGTTGCTCAGGCATGTCTTGAACTCCTAGGCTTGTGATCCTCCTGTCTCAGCCTCCCAAGTACCTGGGATTACAGGTGTGCACCACTGCACCCAGCTTAAGATGCCTTAAGATCTCACAGCAGAATTAAATTCTGGTTAAAATGTGAAAGCCTACAAATGTGTATGTTATGTTGTGTTACGTTTTATGTTATGTTATGTCATTTTAGAACTGACTAATCAGAAAATACTCTGTCATGTTTAGATTGATTATGCCTTTATTATATTTGCTTTGGGAAATTTAATGCTTATTGAAAGTAAGCAGCCCCCTTAGCAAGCATTGTGAAATGGAATATTTTAAGGTGTTTTAGATGTACTATAAATATGTATGTAATTATATAGCTATTTCCTCATAGATTATTCACAGAATCATAGTTGAAGGTTTAGAAAGAACAATAGTGATCATCTAGTACAGTGGTTCTCAATCCAGCCTGCTCATTAGAAACACTTTGAGAGCATTTAAATAATACCGATGCCTGGGCCCCATCCAAGACCACTTAAATCAACATCTCTGATATCGAGGCCCAGGCATAGGTATATTTAAAAGTTCTTCAGATGTTTCCAATATGCAGCCAGGATTGAGATCCACTGATCTAGTCTATCTTCCTAATTTTAAAAACAAGGAAATGAAGACTCAGAATGGCGAAAAGATTTATCCAATGTCTTCCAACAAGTCAGTAGGAGAACCATCAATACAGTAAAACTCAATTAACACGTAAGATTATTTTTATCACATAAGCATCATTCCTTCTTTATCACAAAAGTGAGAGAAATTGTAAGTTCCCACAGATTTTGTCTTCCAATGATGAGCCTGAAGCTCATTTAAACTCAATGTCACCTAATTAAAATGTTACCTATAAGAAGGTTGAAGTGAGAGAAGAGGAAGCTGCACATTATACCCAATTATATAAACTATGATTTTTTTACTAGGATTCTAAGTCCCCTATAAAAATTATGGGAGTTGGTATGATCCAGAATGAAAAGAAGTAGGGTGAGGATGGCTTGGAGGTAAAGACATTATATTCCATTAGAAACAGCAGTGGACTGAGCAGTAGCATAACTAACTCATAGTCCCAGCTCTGCAAGTAACTTGCTGTGTGACCTTGAGGTGGTCCATCCATCTCACTGAGCTTGAGTTTCTTCAACTAGAAAATGGGACCAGACTGGATCTCCAAGTTTCTCTCTGGTTCATAGTTTTATGGTCTTTCTTATGCTATTTCATTTCAGTTGCAATAAGAGATAACTTAATTATCCAGTTTTTCAAAGGGGAACCATTGTCCTTGTGATCTCAGAGGAGGAAAATACCAATTTTACTCTGTTTATAGTTCATTTCAAAGCCTATAGTAAGCAGGGTAAAGGCAAAGATTTAGCGTTAGGGATGTAGGCAACAAAATTATGGCTATCTGCATAGTTGGATAAATGGGTGTCATATGGACCATTCCACTTCCGAAATGTTTCTCTAGAGGAAAATTGAAGCAATAGGGATTTAAAAAGAAATTGTATTTCTGGCAATAATGGATTGAGTATTCCAGACTAAACCATCTTCTGAGAACGACTTCAGAAAAGGACAGCATGTATTTTAAAAATCTATTTGAAAGCTAGAGAGTACCATTATGGTGAAGAATTGCTTGTTCACAAAACAAGAGAATAGGGAAGTCCAAAAAGATGGAATCCCTGGAGCTATCTGTCAATTACAGAGGTGTCTGAGAGTCTAGAACTAAACAGAAGTCTGACAGACTAATTGGTCTTAGAGAATAAAATTGGAATTCAGGACCTACCAAGAAAGAGGTGCTTTTATACCCAGCTGTAGGTTGTTACTCCAAAGCCTTACACACTAGCCTCCAAAGGAAAGAAGTCCACCCTAGAATTAATTATCTCAACCCATGGTTGTTTCAGTCATCTGAGGTTGATATTACTGCTATCACAGATGCTTGAGAGAAGTAGACTCAAATCCTCTATGGAGGAAAAAAAGATTATAAAGAGTCTTAAACCACCTTTATGATTTTTCATAAGTAATGTCTAGCAACCAATCAAAAGTAATCAAACATACAAGAAGACAAGAAAATGTGACTTAAAACATTGAAAAGAGAAACAAAACAAACTGTTGTAACAGGCACAAAGGGGATTCAGATAATCCAGTTATCAAATGGGGACTTTAAAAAATACACACACACACATACACACATGTATGTTTAAGAAATGAAAATGACATTGACATTTTTGGCATTTTTGAATTGTCATAGACATAATTTAAATAACAAAGATTTAAATGGAAATTACTGAGCTAAAAATAAAGTAACTGAATGTAGGATCTTAATTGGTGGGTGTAACAGCAGATTAGACACAGTTGAAGAGAGAATTGATTAATTATAAGAAGGAAATAACTAGAATGAAGCACAAGGAGGAAAAAGGATGGAAAATATGGAAATGAAAATAGTAAATGTATCGGATGTGGTGAAAAGAAAAGAGATGAGAGAGAAATTGGCAGAAGCAATATTTTAAGAGATAGTGGCTGAGAATTTTCCAATATGGATAAAAGACATGCAGTATGACAAAACTCAGGCAGATTAGATAAAAAAGATAACCACATCCAGGTACATACTAGTAAAATTGCTAAAAAATCAAGTGTGAAGGGAAAATCTTAAACATACCCACAGGAAAAAAAAATACCTATTTTTTTAAAAAAAGAAATAAAAATCCTGACAACTGACTTTCAACAAAAGTAATGGAAACCAATGAAGTCTTCAAAATCTTGAAAGAAAGTAACTGGCAACCTACAATTCCATACTCTGCTAAAATATCATCCAAAAAATAGAATAAAAGCATTTTCAGATTTTCAGACAAGCAAAAATCGTCACAACACAATAAACTTTAAAGAGTTCTAGGCAGAACGAAAAGAATCTCAGAGAGAACCCTGGAGAAGAAGGAAGGAATTAACGACAATGAAAGTGGGAAATATTTGGGAAAATTTAAATGAGTATAGTATAAAATAATAATGATGGTAGAGTTTTAAATGCATGTAAAATTAAAATTACCAACAATAACAGCTTATAAGCTGGGAAGTGTTAATGTGTTCTAAGGTCCTTGTGTTGTCCACAAAGTGGCAAAATTAATAATTTGTTTTAGACTTTATAAGTTAATGATTAATGTTGGAATCCAAAGTAAACACTAAAAAAATAGTAAGAGAATGTAACTGACAAGCCAACAGAGATAGAAAATTAAATAATAATAACAACAACAACAACAAATATATATATATATATATATATATTTTTGAGACAGAGTCTCCCTCTGTTGCCCGGGCTAGAGTGCCGTGGCATCAGCCTAGCTCACAGCAACCTCAAACTCCTGGGCTCAAGCAATCGTCCTGCCTCAGCCTCCCGAGTAGCTGGGACTACAGGCATGCGCCATCATGCCCAGCTAATTATTATATATATATATATATATATTTTAGTTGTCCAGCTAATTTCTTTCTGTTTTTAGTAGAGACAAGGTCTTGCTCTTGCTCAGGCTGGTCTCGAACTCCTGAGCTCAAACCATCTGCCCGCCACCGCCTCCCAGAGTGCTAGGATTACAGGCATGAGCCACCACGCCCGGCCTACAAAAAATATTTTTAAGGGCAACAAGGAAGAGAAAAAAATCATAGAAGAAATGATGAGAGTGTATAAAAATACAAAACTCATTAGATGTTGCTTACAAGAGGTATTTCTTATGTTTAAAAATATAGAAAAGTTACAAGTGAAAGGATAAAGAACAATATACCATGAAAGCACTAAATAAAACTTTAATACTAAATATTATAAATATTTGTATATTTTGTAGAAAGAAATAGTATAAAAATTATATTATCAGAAAATATAATCATTATAGAAAAAAGCATGCTAGAGCTAGATACATTTCACAATGATAATGGTTCAATTCTAGAAGAAGATATAACAATTCTGAATTAATATATAAATAATAAAATAACCTCAAATATATAAAATAAAAATTGATTGAATCACAAGTAGAAATACACAGATTCATAATTAGAGTGTAAAATTATACCATCTTCTCACAATAATTGATAGAATAAGCAGGCAGAATTCCAGTAAGGATATGGAAGGTGTCAACAACACAATTAATAGACAAGTAAGTCTTTAAAAGTTTTGTGCAAACTATGTTTTCTTACCAGAAGGGGATCAAAACCAAAATAAAATAAAATCTAGAATATCTCTGTATTTTAGAAGAAAGTTAAATAAAAATTGGATCAAATAAGAAATTATCATGGAAATCAGGAAATACTTGAATTGGAAAATAGTGAAAATATGAAACATCAAATCTTATGTAAAGAAATATTTAAAGGGAAATTTTTTACTCTTAAATGCAAATGTTAGAATGAAGTCAGTCTGAAAATCAAGAATCTAAGCATTCACAACATGAAATTAAAAAAAGAAACAACAAATTAAATCCACAAAAGAATAGAAAATTTGAATAGCTCCCTAAGTATTACATCACTATATCTATAATTGAAACCCTTTCCACAATGAAAACTTTAAGACCATATGGCTTTATTTGTAAATTCTACCAAACATTTAAGGAAGAAATAATATCAACCTTACATAAACACTTTCAGATATTAGGAAGGAAAACTTCCCAAGTTGTCTTATGAGACCAGCATAACGTTGATACTAAACCTGACATTTTACAAGAAAGGAAATTTATAGACTGACCTCACTCATAACATTTCTATAAAAAATTCTAAACAAAATATTAGCAAACAAAAAAGATTTATGAAAAGGATATACATCACAATCATTTTGGGTTTATTCTGTGAATACAAGACTGGTTTAATAGTCAAAAATAAATCAAAGTCATTCACCACTTTATAAAAGAATACAGGAGAAAAATTACAGATTGTCATCTATTGGCAAATAGAAGAAGAAAAATATTTTAAGAAATTCAATATTCTTTATATTAAAAAATTTAGGCAAACTAAAAATGGAGTAATCCTTCCTGAAGCTAATAAACTTTATTCACAAAAAACCTATGGCAACAATTTGTAATGTTGAAATGTTGAAAGATTTACCTTTGTATTTAATATTTTACAAGTACTAAACCAGAAAAACATAAAATATATTAAGGATAGGAAAGGAATAGATAATGCCGTCAATATTCACAAACAACCTGATTGTTTCATAGAAAATCGAAAAGCATCTACAGGTAAATAGACTTAAGTAAATTTATCCAGGTTTCAGAATACATGGTAAAAAAAAGGAAAGAAAAAAAAATCAGAAGTATTTTTATAAGTATCAACAAATGGAAGATGCTATTTTAGAAAATTTTTTAATTTAGAATAGCACCATGAAATGCCATACACATCAACATCACACAACATATCTAATATTAATATCAAATTTAGAGAAAATATACAAAATATCTACACAGAAAGCTACACATTCACTGCAAAACAGATAAATTAAAGACAATATTAATAGAGGAAGAGAAAGATTCAATATTGTAAAAATTTTCAATTTTCCACAAGCTGATCTATGGATTCAAAGCAATGATATTCAAAATCCTGGTGTGTGTTTGTGTGTGTGTGTCTGTGTGTGTCTGTGTGTGTGTTTAAACAAAGTGGTCCTAAAGTTTTTATGGAAATGTAAATGGCCAAAGTTAACCAAGATAATTTTGAAGAAGAACAAACTTAGAAGATTTATACTATTAAATAGCAGGACTTATTGTAAGCTACATGATTAATATGATATGGAAACAAGGAGAGGTAGACCACTAGAATGAAACAGAGAAGTCAGAACAGACCCACTCACATGTGAACAGTTTATTAATGAGAGTTTACTATATGACAAGTGGAGAAAAGATGGCCTTTGAAAAAAATGATTGTGGTCAATTTGGTAATCTAGATGGAGATAAAGTGAAACTTACCACTGCTTCACATTGTATCAATTCAAGGTGTATTGTATTCAATAGATCTAAAGGTGATAAGTGAAACAATAAGGCTTTTGAAGATTATAAGAGAATGTCTTCTTAATGTTGTGATAGGGAAAGATTTTTAAACAACCCCAAAAGCACTAAACGAAGGAAAAGATGATACGTTGAACTATATTAAAATCATGAGATTTTGTTTATCCCAGTACATAACTAAAGGAGTGAAAAGGCAAACCACATACTGGAAGAAGATACTCACCTCACATAAAACTGACAAAGTGCTAAAAAAAAAAAAAAAAGATAATCCTAAAAAAAAAAAGAACAAGAGACTTGTTCATGTACTTTACAAAGTGGAATATCCAAATGGCTAATCATATGTGTTCTAATATATATATATATGAGAATATTCATAGAAGCACTGTTTGCAACATCCAGAAGTTGGAATGAAACCACATATTCATTGACGATAAAATGGATAAATCGTAGTATATTTATACAATGGAATATTATATGGCAGTGGAAATGAATGAACTACAGCTACATGTAATAACAGATGAATCTTCAACATAATGCTAAGCAAAAAAGGCTAAATGCAAAGGACCACATATTGTATTATTACATTTATATAAAGTTCAAATTCAGGCACAGCTAATCTATGCTATTAGAAGGCAAAAATGAATGATCAAAATCTAGAAAAGTCTGTCTTGCTGAGGCCTTAGATCTCTGTGTTCATTCTTTTGTGTGTATCAGTTATCCATTGGGCACTGGGTTTTTGTACCCCAGTAATTACTATTATGATTGATTTACAATAATGGCAAGTTTATATTTAAAAAAATATAAAAGAACTGTGCTCCTTAATTTGTGTGTCCTTGGTGCATCTTCTGTGAAACCTACATTTATGCATATTAACTTTCCCAGTTTTAATGTTTTCTTAACTTTATTTCCTTATCTATTTATTTTGTTGTCCTATATATTTTTATAAGACCCCCTCAAAGCCTTTTGGACGGAGTTAGTGTAAAAATGTATAAATATAGTCAATTCTCATTATTTGCAGTAGTTATATTCTATAAAGTTGCCTCCAACACCAGTGTACAAATATTGAACCATTGTTCCTTGGGACATACCTGGCTGGGTTCCTGTAAGCTTCTGGTCACAAAATTTTCATCAGTTGATCAGTATGTAACTTTGTTTTATGTATATTTATGTGTAAAGACACCTTATTTAATATATATTATTGATTCATTGACATTGAACTCATTGTCAACAGCACTATGACTTGTGGATGAAGCAAGCTTGTCTAATGCATTTTCTCCATAGGGTACATTGCAGCCTTCTTGCACTTAGGAACAGTAGACAGCACTTCAGCACTAAGCTTGGAAGCCATTTCAATAGAGAGCATAACATGTGAAAACGTGTTACTAAATAGATATACATGCATATTATAAATGGTATGTTTGCAAATATTTATAATGAGGTATTTAAAAATACAAAGCCTTGATAATTAAATATAGCTAATTGAGTTTCTGTTGGAGAAAACCATTCTATATTACTTCATTTATGGAGTGTTAGAAATAATACAGTAATAGCATTATAGGCCACTGTAGTTTTTCTTCCTTAAAAAAAATGGCATGAATAGACTTTGAAAATTTGTGCATTATGAAACTTTTTATGAATGATTTTGACACCAAGAGTTTTGGAATTTTGAATTATTTAAAAATATTGAATAAGTTCTAAGTGCTAGTTTTTAGTCTAAGATTCTTCTTAAATAATGGAATCATATCTCTAAAGAAGAAAATCAATGATTCTAATATTTGTCAAAAGGTAAAACGTCCTTTTTCTGAACTTTCACAGTGATTGTCGTGAAGAAAAAATAAGGAAGCTCACACCTGGTGAAATGGATGAAATTCGAGAAATACTATCAAGAAATCTCTATCAGATCCGTCAGCGAGTGAGAATAATTTATTCAGCATAATATTTACTTACCTTTGGCTAAAAATATTCCTTCTGGTTTTGTGCTGTATAATTAGATGCGCCGCCATTACGCTGGCCTTAGCAGGTGCACGCCGAGCATCTCTGCGTCCTCAGCCCTCTCAGGGGTTCCACTGTCCTCTGGGACACCATGCCTGAAGCCTTGGCGACCCCTGGACATTCTGCTCCTATGAGCTTGGGGATAAAGAAGTATACACATTGACTAATTGTGAAAAAATGAACTGACTACTATTTTTTATTTTCTTTTAAAGGAAATAGCTTTATAGCTTAGACTTTTTAAGTGGATCTGATCCTCCTTGTTATTTATAAAGTGCTATGGTTTCTTCTTTTAATGTATCTTCTGAGGCACTTCTTTCACTGTATTTTCATTGTTAACGCACCACTCTAATGACTCGCTAATAATATAGCTAATGATTAGAGAGTGTGTTCAATTTTCCAAGCCCTATTTCAGCACATTGCTCTTATATTAACTTACGTAATTCCCCCATCATGGGAGGTGCTGCTATTGTCTCCATTTCACAGATGAAGAGACTGAGGCGCAGGGAGGTGAAGCATGACAGGGGCCACGGATTGTCAGGAGTCCTCCTCCCTCGTGTGGGGGCCATTTCTGTAACTTCCTACCTGGTCTCCCACAGGCACCCCCATCCCATCCACATTACTCTTACCTCACACTTATTTCCTAAAGCACCTTTTAATAACAGCATCCCCTGATTCAAAATGAAACAAAACAGGAGCTGCGGCTTCCAGGCTAAACTAGTTTTTGAGAATTGGGGGTTTTTATTTCAAAGTTCTGTTATAGCCCAACCAGGTCCCCTGCCCTCCACCCAGCGAATGCCAATACACAGACAGCAGGGGATGCAGTGGAGATAGAGTTTTATTTTGCAAGGTGCCAGGCAAGAAGATGGGAGTGATTTTTCAAATCCTTCTCCTTGAAAATTTGGGGGCTAAGGTTTTTAAAGGTGATTTGGCAAACAAAGGCCTAGGGAATTGGGTCTGCTGATTGGCAGAGTATGAACTCATAGGGTCGGGACACAGAAATTATCTTAGTAGTTGGGAGATTCCTGGTTGGGGGTCTCAGGGATGTTGGTTGGATCCATTCCCACGCCTATCCATGGGTCCAGCTGGCATCAGTAGGTACCCCCAGGAATTCAGAGTCTGAAAATACCTCAAAGACCAGGCGTAGGATTTACAGCAGCTATGTTACCTATGGAAGTAGTGGGGGAGTCACAAATCTTGTTCCTGTCAGGGAGGATCATGCCACTAAGCTACAGCAGCAAGGAAGTTAGGGACAAAAATGGCTGGTTAGCTTCTGGCTGTATCTACACTTTTATAAAAATCAGACTTTGATTACTATTTATACGTATGGCTGTATATTATTTTAGTTTAGTATGGACAGTTTCAGTTCCACTTTGTTGAACCATATTTCCACATCTCCCTCACCCCCGCCCCCAGACACCCAGGGAGTGAGATTTCTGTCTCCATTCCTTGGCCCCTATGGCTTTCTCTCTCTCCTCCCGGAGCACCTCACGGCTTCCTGTCAGGTGGTCCATAGCCTCCAGTTTTTAAGGTTCCTCCAACAACCACCACATTATCCTCAGCCCTGTCCCTAAATGGAATAGCACTTACACTGCACCACATGATTGAGCACTTCATTTCAGGATATTGTCTTATTTTGTTAACCTCAGATGCCCAACTGAATAGTAAACTCCTCAAGGCAAGAATTGAGCCTTGTTGTATGTTGCTTTTGAATCTCTCTACAGAGCCTAATATAGTTCTAGACATAGGATATTCCCAAGAGGGACATGTTTATTCTATCAGAAAATGAACTTTATTAATTATGATTTGTTTTAGGAAACACATTTCTGTATAGCTTATAAAACTAAAAAATGGATGTCATGTGCAGCCCTCGTTTAAAAATGTTACTCCTTCAAATACTGGAACGTGATCATCGCCACTGGTGGGGAGATGGCACCAGCTCTCTCAGTGTGACAACCCAGTTGGAAAAAGGAAAAGTTCTGAAGTTAATCTAAAGGACATGGCACCACCAAGTGGCTCAATGTGATTTGTTTCTATATCAGTAATTTATATTCAATAGGGAATGTCTGAAGATAACTTGTATTCTTTTTCTAGCTATTAATAATGGCTAAATACTTCAAGGTAGACAAAGCCACTTAATGAATTCAGTTGTTTTACTCATTTATGAAGTTCACACTTTTCAATGAAAAAAAAAACATATGCACTAACTTATATTAAAGGGTGAATTCTTTTGAAATCTGAAGAGTGTTATACTTTAAATTTTTTGCTCTGCGCAGAAGTTGTAAGAGCCTGGCTGAAGCGCAAATCCAAAGAAACGTGGTAAAGTTTTGGAATTTCTGGGGAAATGATCAGGTTTTTTGTAAAATGTCACTTTCGTGTTTTCATTTCAGACTTTGTCCTACAACAGACACAATTTGACGGCCGACACGAGTGAGCGACAAGCCAAGGAGATTCTGATCCGCCGGCGGCACAGTTTGCGAGAGAGCATCAGGAAAGACAACAGCTTGAATCGAGAGCGCAGGGTACAGGAGTTTGTGCCTGGGGATGCAGAAGGCTGCCAGAATGCCTCGACAGCTGTTTGGTTGATCAGCTGATGGGCTCATCAGCTCTGTGGATGGAATAGCTGCTGAGGGTTGAGTCACAGGCATTCTGGGATGGAGTCCATTATAAAGTCTGTTCACACGTTTCTGGAACACCTATTGTGTTCCAGGCACTGTTCTAGGACTTGGAATACATTGGTGAACAGAATTGACAAAGATTCCTATGCTTGTAGGATTCATATTCTAGGGGAGGAGAAGGCTACCAGCAGTAGACAGAATAAGTAAATTGTCTGTTATGTCAGGAGGCAGTAAGTACTATGGAGAAAATTATAACAGAGGTTTGGGAGTACAGGGAAGAGACAGTCAAGTTACAATTTTCAACAGAATGTCTGGCCCAGGCTTCACTGGGAAAGCAACATTCCAAGGAGAGGTTGCAGCCAGTGCCAAGGCAAGCTGCGTGTTCTCTGAGGACCTGCAAGAAGGCCAGAGAGGCTGAGGAAAGTGAGCAGTATTGCAGTTTGGTCAGCATTTCGGTGGGTCCAGGGTGTTGTCAGTAGACAAGGAAAGCTATCTTAAAATATTACTATTTATTGATTCCACACAGCAGCCACTGCATCTTATTTTTAATAATATTCTGCATTGGATAGTCAGAGATTAAAATGGTTATGCATGAACTAGGAAATTATCTTTTTTATGTATAAAATGTCGTCAATTAAAAGTTAATCAAAAACACTACAGACTGTGGCATTTGCTATATCAGTAAATTAGCTATAATAATACTTTTTGTTCTATCATTTTCCAGATTTATTAAAGTAAATAAAAATATGTTACATTTTTAACATATCTTCTTCCCCATACATATTGGTTCTAAGTCTTTCTACTTTTCTAAATAGATGTCTTGGTAGATTTTCTTTATAAAGGCCCCTTGTTTCTAATGGACCCATTGATTTCTGTTTTCCTTAGTACAGATCTTAACTATATTCTGGAAGGCATTTAGTTATTTCAAATATAATAGTTACAGCCCCTCACAAAGTAATTTTGGAATCATGAACTAAAAATTCTGATTTTTAACACCAAATTTTGCTATAAGATTTTCAACCTCTAATATATAAGAACTGCCATTTGTATAGTCTATATATAGTTTTCTATTTCTTTTACAGGCTTCTACTTCAACCTCCCGATACTTATCCTTACCTAAAAATACAAAGCTTCCAGAAAAGCTACAAAAGAAAAAGAATATTTCAAATGCAGGTAATGAATATACCTGGAGCAGAAAACCTTTATTTACTAATGCTTATAAAATAGAGAAATTTCCCTACTATTTTTCTTCATTAAGAACAAGTTCAATAGTTTGCAAATCTCAAATAATAACCTTTCATTAACATTGCAACTTTTTTGAGTGGCAATCTGGGCAGCCGATAAATAATCTAATCAGTTATTTTCCATAATGATTTTATTTGATGTAGCAATAGTAAATATTCTCACCATGGGGTTAGCGTGCCGTTAAATAGAAAGTTGTAAGTCTGCAAATTTGTAAGTACTAAAATTTTTACAATAATTCCAATATATTTTCATAAAAGCCGTGATACTTCTGGCTGTAATTATAAAGCTTTGTCATAAGATCTAACATCTCTTTGTGTGATGGGAATCTTTATGTACACACCCAAGCCATTTTCTGTGAACTCCAGAAGAACAATGTTAGGATTTCATGTTTTAAAGATGTGGAGTACCAATAATTACCTTCCCTTCCCTTTTTTTGTT
>VBSM01002608.1:97733406-97814251 GCA_008086735.1 Cheirogaleus medius | reverse complement strand
AAAAAAAAAAAAAAAATCAGCAAAGCTGTGTATGAGATTCTAGGTCAAGGGGGGAATCTTGACTGTAGCAGGTAATTACCAGACTGCTTACTGTGTGCCACACACTGACCTGAGCCCTCTTGGGATCATTCCTGTGGGGCAGGTGAGCACAGCCGCTGCTGCCAGAAGGTCTCAGTTGAAACTCCAGCTCCACCACTTACTGATATCTCCTGAACCTATTTACCTTATCTGTAAAATGGGAAGATTAAGTGGGCTAATGCATTTGAAAGGGCTTAGGACAGTGCCTGGCACACAGTAAGCTCTTCAAAGTTAGCATGAGTACTCACCTGTGGACATGGACCCTCTCAGAAGTTATGCAAGATGCCCACAGTTGCTCAGCTGGCGTGAGAGTGAGCCCTCTGACCTCCCCTCTCCCCAGAGTTGCAGGACAGACATGCAGTTGCATGACCTGCTAAGGTATTGAAGTCCCTTAGAATGCCTTTTCTCTAAAGTGCTTGTCCACCTTCTCTCTTTTGCCCTGTGGCAGATGGCAACAGCAGTGACTCAGACATAGACGCAGGGACCACTGTGCTCAATTTGCAGCCCCGAGCCAGGCGCTTTTTGCCAGAACAGTTCTCTAAAAAAGCACCCCCATCTTATAAAATGGAATGGAAGAACGAAGTAGATGTTGACTCCAGCCGAGGGCTGCCCAGTACCCCCCCAGCACCCCGCAGCAAAGAGGGGGGCACGCAGACGCCAGGCTTACTACGGCAGCCCCTTCTCTCCAAAGACCAGTTTGGCCCTGGGAGGAAAGACAGTTTGACTGAAGGCGTCCCACCCAAGCCACCACCGAGGCTGGCCCGGAGGGCATCGGAACCTGGAAACCGCAAAGCCCGATTTGGTAGCGAGAAGCCTTGAAGGACACGGCCAAAGCAGACCTGAGTGACTGGCCCAGCTCGGCTGTGGTTTGTTACCCCGGAACCTGGCACAACCATGGAATCCACTTAAAACTGTGCATCTAGATACTTTCCTTGGGTGGTAGAGTCGTGCCACTGATGAATGGGATGAATGCTTATCTCAAGAAAAGGAAAATCAAAGAAAAAATGCCCCATGAAATGCCTTTTGTGACTCGTGGCTTAGCGGTTGTGTTCTTTGCGGGCCTGAAGGAAAAATAGTGTGCCTTTATTGAACTTGAACGACAGAACTTGAAATTTTTAATGCACCCTTGTTGGTGAAAATTTTAATATATTACATATATGTCTCAAATTTTATTTATGGAAAAAATATGTATATCTGTAATCAGTTTTTAAGTGAATGGCACTAAAAGTACGGAGGATGTCTGTGCAGGGGTAGAGAACGGTTTCTGGAGGACAGGTCCCAAGCTCAGGGCAGGAGCCTTTCCCTGTGCTGAGCTGATGGACCCGGCCCTCCGCAGAGACATCTCCTGACTGGAACCGGGAGAGCAACCAGTGTGCCCCAGCAGACGTAGTGGCCTGGCTCCCAGAGCCCAGATGGGAGGTCCCAGGATGCTTATGAAATAATGAGAATCAGCTGGTTTTCAATTTGTTCCTCTGTTGTGCGTTTGGGGGTGACCTATAAGTTCCATCTCCCCTTCTTGTTTAAGGGGTGCAAAGAGGAACGCTGCCCGAGAGAAACCAGCTTATAGTGTTTGACAGACCTGGTGGCAGCTTTTGATGAAGTTCCACCTGTGAGGGCCCATGTGGCCAGTGGGGAGCTGGGGCAGCGCCTGCTTACAGCTCGTGGGTGGGCTTTCTGTTGTGCAATACTCGGAGGAGGGTGCAGGTGATTCCTTTCTTGCCCATCTAGGACCACCTGCTTCAGTAGAATTTTTCTGTAAAACATTCTTTGAACTTTGAGCCTCCAGGTAAGAGGCTCCAAGCAGACAAAGATGAAAATTTCTATAAATGGTATTCCAATGCTTAACAAATTGGTGAGATTTCAGGTTTTGAATTTTATTCAGGAAGCACTTTGGAGATGGTGGGAGCCCTATTTTCTTTGCACTAGTCTGTCATTTGTTACCTCTCCCCCTGCAGTGATATAGTAACTCAAATTTTTCATGTAACATTGGATTCTACTCATTGGAGTATTTTTTAAGAGTACAGCAGAAAGAAAAGAAGTAGAACATAATCATTAAAGATTAGTATTTGAATCTGTCTCTTAAACTGTAGATTTTATTGGCCTGTCTTTATAGATATTAAATGAAGCCACTCATGTAGTCCCTTGGTTCCACACTGGAGATACAGCAAAGGATACAAGTGCCCAGAGTGTTACTGGGAGAACATGAATAAATTAGGCAGAAAGACACAATCCTCAGCTGTGGTTCTCCATGGCCACTAATATGGAGTAGTAAACCTTCTACCCCTTTCTCTCATGTTCTAAAACTTTAGAATACTGCTAGATTGTTGGGCATGAGACAGAGCAAAAAACAGACCTATACAAGGCACATGTTCATAAGAGCACAGTTTCTTAATCAGTGGAAAGTAGTGTAGGATGTAATTTGGAAGCTACAAGCTTAGGGCTCTGTGCCAAAATCTCAATTTTGAATCGAATGAAAATATTTATATAAATGAAAATATTTATATAAAAATATATTTCTTCTGAAGACAAAACTGTCATAGAATTATATTATAAAAATATGATTAAGAGATATGATGTATATTTTTGAGAATGCCAAGAGTCAATTTTTAGAATACTTAGAGTTTGTGAAATCTGAAAAGGTGGATATTGAAAATGACCTTAAAAAATAAATTTCCTGATTTTTCCAGGTTTCCTATATTAATAACTATTATAAGGAGTTTAACTGTCTGGAACTGAAGGAGAAAACATGAAAGTTTCTATATCACTTCTTGTTAAGCAGGTAGACCAAATTTAGCTTTCAATCATTAAAAGTCACAAAAAGAATTTGGATGACAGTGTATAAATTTCTAAAAAGCAACACCTAAGTCACTTGATCTTAATTATCAGTTTAAATTTTTCTTATTTGTTGAATGAAAAAGGCAATAATAAATTTGACTTCATTTAGCTTTTCTCTATACCTTCTTCTTTTTGTAATTAAATTCTACTTACCATAGAAAGAGAGAGTATGAAGGTAAAACCCTTATAACTAAGTACCATAAAAATCTCAATGTCTGTAGTACAGAGAGCCATAGACCTTTGTAAATGACTCCCTTTGTTCAAACATTTGATCCAACCAGAGATCCAACATGGCTGAGAATTTTGATAGGTCTTCAGTGTTGGTTGTAACAAAACTTAATTTGAACTACCTACAAGTAAAAAGTCAGGGTTTATTGATTGCTTAATGTATAATGCTAAGGGCTGACCATTGCAGACAGTTATACCAGTTAACAAACTAGAAATTGGCCTCAAAGTCTAATACTTTCAAAAGTATGTGTTTTGTGTGTATGCCCCCCAAATGTCTGTGAACATGCAGCTTTTGCTAAGCTTTGTAGTGGAGGTGTAGGGTTTTACCTGGGGAGTGGGGGTGTGATTTATATAAAAAGCATAGAGAAACAGTTGGTATATGTCTCAGCACATTTTGAATTTGTTGCCCTGCTTTAATCATGTTTATGTTAAAACTGGCATTTCGTAATCAACTATGAAACTGTAATATTTTTGTTTGTTCAAAGTGCACACTGGACTTTATTCTTAAGAGTAATTAAAGCGATTACTTTGTCCAGAGGAAGTAGCTGTTGGCATTATCTGCTGAGGCCTGAACACCATGTGCCGATTTCTTCATCCACCTGAAGCTTGTCATTCAGAACAGACTGTGATCTGAGGTTTTGTTTTTGTTTTATTCACTTGTAGAGCAAAGTGTGTAGCTCATTGCTACTTTATATCCCACTTTTTAGCCAGGCCCTTTCTTCAATTCCCCTTCTAAGGAAAGCAGAAGATCCATTTGGGTAACGGCTGTGTGGCACCAACCATGGCTCTTTGTCCCTGACAGATGACAATTTCCTTCTGGATTCCTCTGATGTCCTGCACCCCACACCTAGCCGACTTCCTCAGGCCGGGTCAGCTGCCACAGGGATGTGCAGGTGAAACACATCCAGGGGAGTTTCCAAGGTCTTTAATGTTGTGCTGGCACATCATTTTTTGATCCCCTTTATTTTCTAATTTTCTGCAATTTTTCAGATAAAATTCTATTTTACTACCTCTAAGTATAGCCAATGAATTGTGAGTCCACTCTCTTAACTGTATGATCAGAGAATGAGTTTTTCTAGGTGTAGAGTTAACCTATCTCCTGTAAATGGATTATTATTACATTTTCAATCTACACAGCATATGGATTATTTTGAATGGTTCAGAATCTACTTCAAGACCTTTCAGTATGTCTCAAAGGTTTTATGGGAATCTCTTCTCCTCCTACTGCTCCTACTGTAGGATGCAGAAATGTCGCTCCATGTCCCAGTACACAGAATGCCAGAGAGCAGTGATGATTTTTCTGATTTTCACTTCTGTAAAAAAATATCTTGAATTAAAAATACAAATGTTCTTCTCCTTTTTTATTTCATTGGCTCCTGTGGAATCATAAGTGTGATTGGTAGCTAAATTTCTAATTTAAATGAGGCTATCTGCATCCAGTTAGGGTAACTCTGCTTACCAAGCAAATTTTGAAAATATACACACCAACAAAGCAAATTTTGTGTATGTACACCAACAAAGCAAATTTTTCCTTGTTTCTATGAAAAGTCTTACAAAAGTTTAAATATTAAATCACACGTAAACAATCACTTATGAAGAAAATGGCATATAACATGAAAACAGAACAGTCCCAGAAATCTCAAATTTTATATTTGTGTATCAAAGTACTCATTTATACTAAATGGGGTTACAATAGCTGGAATTCCTGAAAGGTAAAAATTTTAGAGTATTAAAAATTTCAATTCTATTAGTTTCAAATACATATATCTCAAACTGGGCAAACTCTGTTACTGAGTAACAGAACCTGATTAGAGGAATAAACATTTTAATCAGTTCATTAATTTTCTATATGTAAATAGACCCTTATAAAGGGTTCAAAGATAATGTATGCTCTGAAATTTTAAATACTGCCTTCCCAAGCCAACACAAACATAAAAAGTTAATGCCAATCATTGTCTTACCAAATGATTTTTAAAGATTATGCAGAGCTATGTATCAACACATCAAATTTTAGACTTTCACCAATACACAGTTTGCACCCGATTAATAAACATGTACTATATTTGCTACTAAAATTGCCTCTTGCTGGTTGGCCATCTAGTTTAAGTCTTTTCCTTTAGCTAGAAAGTTATTTTGAATGGCAGTTACAACTTGGCCTATGTCCAGTGTGTTATTGATTCAGAAGAGATGGCATGGGATGGTACTTTGAAGGTGACCCAAAGAAAACGCTCACCCTTGTTAGAGACTGGCCCTGCCAGAAAGATTGTCATGCCCAGACCTGTGCGTCAGCCATGTGGAACAGACTTCTTAAGGCAAATGCATACCTAGTCGTGTGCATACAGACCCACAAGGGCCACGCCCTGGAGTCATCAACAGAGTACCTTTATTACATTAAGTTTATTTTGGATATTCCATGTGGTTTCAGTTTCATTAAACAAACTCTGGATAGGTTTAGGTAAACTATCACACCAAAAGAAATTCTCAGTCTGGGTAAGAGCCTGAATGTCAACTATTCAAAATAGAGATTCTTTGATAAACCTGAAGAAAGGTTATCTCCTATCCATGTTGTAAATTACAATCATTAATAGGTATTTTAACTTTTTTTCCTTTGCAGTGTTATGTTTTGGAAAAAGGATTTTTATCTATCGAGACGTAGTATAGTTTAAATCAAGACTGGTCAAAATATAATTCTTTGTTCAAACAAGATCCGTATAGTTCATTGTTATGCCATGTAAGTTATAAGTAGTAATTAGCACTCCTTCCTTAATGTTTATAATTATCTCCTCCCCTCAAGGAACAACAAAAGCTGTTTTAAAGTCTCTTTTCAAAATAAGAATCAGCACTATTTCTTACAATGTACTAAATTTGGAAAACAGAAGTTTTGTTTTTATTGTTTTAATAGAGAGCTATTTATATAATGGTGAGTTTAGCTGATCTGTTTGGGGAGAAAAAAAGAGATCTAAAGTAAAAAATGTTTAAAAATATGTTAATATTTGTGCATCTGCTTAATTAGAAATAAGTCCTACTGTGATATTATCTTAAAAATTACAGTTGACCCTTGAACAACACAGCATTTGAATTCCACATGTCCACTTACACTTGTCTGCCTCCCAGGAGATAGCGAGACCAACCCCTCCTCCTCCTCTTCCTCAGCCTACTCAACCTGAATATGAACAGGATAAAGACTTTGATGATCCACTTTCACTTAATAGTCAAAATACTTTTTCTTCCTTATGATTTGAACATATTTTCTCTAGCCTACATTATAAGAACATATCAATAGTAATACACGTAACACAAAATGTCTCTATCAACTATTTATGTATCAGTGAGGTTTCTGGTCAGTAGTAGGCTATTAATAAATTTTGGGGGCATCAAGAGTTATACTTGGATTTGCAACTGTGTGAAGGGTTGGTATCCCTAAGCCCCGCATTCTTCGAGGGTCTACTTACTGGCTATCAGTACAGAATAAATTTCAGGTTATGTATATATTTGGTATTAACATAATGGTTATAAAAGCCAAAGGCTGTTTTACCATGAAGATGTATTCCAGCATACTAGACGCGCTGAATTGAAATAGTCAGCAGGATACAACACTTCTAAAAATACAATTTATTAGAATAAATAATAGTACTTTTATCACAATTACAAAGGATTTTATTATTGAAGAAAATTATCATGACTGGCAAGTTCTTTAGGAAAAAAATAATTTAGGGCTGAAAAAAAGTATTTTTACTCTATCATGCTGTTCCAAGAGCTGCATTGTGCCTCATGCTGGCTAGGTCAGTGTTAATCCTATTTCAGAGACTTCTTAAAGGCTATAGTGAAGTTAGCTTTTGGTGGGGAAGAGGGTGTAGAGAATCACCCTCAAGGCTTTTGCTATCCTCCTGATAGATTTCTAAACAGCTTATAGAAATGTCTTCAGGAAAAGACCCCAAGCAACTCTTTGAAACATCCTGCTCAATGTTCCAGGCTCACCACCTGCCTTACCTAAGCTCCACTGGAGCTCTGCCCAGACTAGACACCTGGTCTAGCTCATAGTCCCTCCTACAATCACCCCAAAGGCCACAACCTCCACCTGCTTCTCCCATCCTAGCACCTGCCTCTCCCTCAGGGCCCATCTGCATTACTGCCCCAAGCCCAGATTGCTCCTCCTAGGCCTCCAGCTAATCCTCCTTGCTGCAGCCAAAGGGATCTTTCTACAATGTGAATGTCCTCAGGGCACTTCCCAGCAGGAATTCTTCAGTGCTGCCTGCTCATCTTTCAATAAAATCTCGACCTCTGAGCACGGTAGGTAGGTGAGTCCCTTCTTGCTTGAATGGAGTGATTCTGAAATCCACGTGTGCAGACACCCAGGGACTTCAGGTTCTGGTTCCTGTGGCCATGGTCTAATAAGGCAGGGGTCCCCAATTTATGGTGAGTTGTATAACATTTCATTATATAGTACAATGTAATAATAACAAAGTGCACAATAAATGTAATGCACGCGAATCATCCCGAAACAACTCCCCCCCCCCCATCTGTGGAAAAATTATCTTCCATGAGAATGGTCCCTAGTGCCAATAATGTTGGGACCACTGGTCGAAGGCATGCAGCCAGGCTAGAGCATCAGTGATTCTAGCCCCTTCTGTTGGCCCCAGGCATAACCCTTGCAGACTTCACTCCCTTCACCCAGCCTAGGTTTAGAGCCTTGTACTTCTGTGGCCAGGCGCACCTTTGCTTCCTTTCTGACTTCTACTAAGCCCTCTGGACATGAGGGCTGAGGTGCTTCCACCCTTTGGGAAAAGCCATCCTCTAGAAGTCCAAGCCCTGAGACCAGCTCCACAGCACAGCTATGGCTGGCGTAGTGTTGGAAAGGATGCCGTTTCCTCAACATTTCAGGCAAGTTCAATACTTGTAAAATAAGATTCCATATAATATTAAGTTGAACCATGTGAAGGTATTTTTGACTTACAAAAATAGCAATTTCATGTGGCTCAACCTGACAACTTTGAAAAGGATTACAAAAAGATTACTCCAGAGAATTTTAAAAGCAAAACAACACAAATGTGAATTGTGCCTTTCCCTGAGATTCTGCTCCATAAATGATACAAATACTACCCATTAGACTAGAGGTTTTCAAACTACTGTGCAAACAAATCAGCTAGGTCCTGTTAAAATGGTCCCCAGTAGGTCTGAGGTGGGGCTCGGGGGTCTGCCTACCCAGCAAGCGCCCAGGTGACGTGGCCGCTGCTGATCTCTGGATTACACTGTAAACACCACAACGTTAGACTGTGTAAGAGAAACCACAAGACAATATTCACCTAAAAACAATCACATGAATAAAACACCAAAATCACTAGTGGAGAATAACGAAAATGTTTCTATACTCTATATTCTAAGATTCATCTTTGGTTTTCAGTATTTTCATGTGTCTAATTATAAAGCCTCATTAAGTTTATATGCTTAACTTCAAAAATAGAGGGCTATGATTTTAAAGTAAAACCATAGCTATATACAAGAGCTTTTCAGAAACTTGCCTATTTCTGAGAGTGAAGAAAGGACAATCTATGGAGAAACTCTTCCAAAATTCTATTTCATTACATACACCCTTGCCTATTTACTGCCTTTTGAGTCTAATCTCCATGACATTTAGTATGCTCCTTCAGGCCAAGACCATTTTATATAATATTTTGGTCTCCTCAAAAGCATTCAGTGCTTGTGTAAAAGTTCACAATTGTAGCACCTAATAAAAAGTTCATATTTTTCTTGTACCAACACAGGAAAAAGGACAATCTTAAAACTAAAACATACTTCCAATTAATTATCATAAATATTTGGGTTTACCCCCCCACACAAATATGGAAATGTTTTCTGCTTTACAAACATTATCAACGCTATGACAAATTACCACAGTGTATTAAAATATCATTTTGTGTTAGGTTGAAAACAGGCATAACCTCCTAGTGGACTAATTAAGAAAAATAAAAGGAATGTGAACTTGGGCAGTCTGTGAAGAAAAGAGGAACTTCTAAATAACTTTTACTAATGCTCGATGTGATCCTGTGGTTGGCATGCCTGGCCCATACCCTCTGAGAGCCCAGCTAACCCTTTCCTAGCAGCTTAGAGAAGGCCTAGGAAAAGGCACACCAAAACATTTCTCTGTAGATCAAAATAGTTCTCCTCTTTTCAGACGTGAAATGAAAATGAAATAAAGGAAACGACTCTTATCACAAGACACTGTACAATCAAGTTGCTCTGATCTGGCACAACAGCTGCGTCTTACTTCGTATAAATTGTTCATCTTAAAAGCATTCCTGTGCTTGGGCTTCAGCCCCAGGTTGTCAGCACCAGAATGATAGAACCCAACTGGAACGCAGGCTTCCGAGAGCAGAGGGATGGCCATGCCTGACGTCCAGGTGGGTTGAGTTGGTCCCTGAACAAGCTCAGCTCTCAGAGGCAGGGAGCACAGGGGACAGGCCCCAGGAACCCCCTTCCCCTGTTACACAGTAAAACTGCTGAGAGCTGGGAAAAGTGTAACACACTGTGATTACAAACACAATTTCAGCAGTTCACATTTAGTTAGCTGCACAAAAACAGCCATGTCTCTGGCTTTTAATCAAAACCAATATATCTCAGTGTGATCCTTTTTCTACCTTCATGAGAAATCACGAGTGGTGCTCAATGATCTGCAGATTTCTGGGCCCCAGCCAGGCCCCCTGAATCAGTCTCTGGGGGTGAGGTCAGCATATAATTTTTAACCAGCTTTGAGAAGGTGACAGGCTGGCTTTAATGAAGCAGGTTCTTCAATCTCTAGGATTTTGATGGCAGAAAACTTCCTCTTAGCATATGAAATTTAACTCGAAACTCACGTTGCAGCTGATCAGCATTTCACTAACATGTTACCCTATTTTTAATAGGGAAATGCTTGTGGTTTCTTCTAGTCTTCCACATATCATGTTCTGTTATTCTACCACCATTTGCTATCTTGTAGCTGGCAGCTTTTTTTCCCTTGAAAACTTTAGTTTCATGGTCCGGGCAGGAAGAGGAGACTTCAGGTAAAGCTTCGCTCCAATCTCAACCTCCCCACATGCTGCGGTGACTCCTGATCTCTCGCAGGCCTAACTGCGCACAGCGGAGGGTCCACCTGGAAGCCCAGCGACAGGTAACACCCACCTGGAAATAAGTTTCCCTCCCACGGTCCACCCTGTCCAAAGCGCCCTTCTCATTATAACCTCTGTCCCTGATGCAACCACCTCAAATCTTGTGCTGTCCGAATCCACTCTATTCACTTTTTAATTTATCCCTCACGTGGCCACTAGAGCGAGGTTTGTTTAGAGACATTATGAAGATAGCCACTAAGGCTAACGCAACCCCCAGACTCGGGGGGCCGCAAGGGCTCACCTCCTGTGCAATGCCTGAGAGGAGAGGGGCGATGATGCGGCCCACCGCGGTCACTGACTGCCCCAGGCCTATGAGGGTGCCGCTGGCCTGGGCCCCGCCCACGGTGAGCTGGAGGTCCGTGATGCACGTCCTGCCGATGGCGGTGGAGAAGGACAGGAGAGTGGAGGAGAAGATGACGGCGCCCACGGTCGGGGCTGCGGAGTAGAGCAGCAGCAGGGCGCAGGTGAGCGCGCTGGAGTGCAGCAGCAGCGTTTGCGCATTGTGCTTGTACAGCCGTAGGATGGGCCCCAGGGCGAAGCCGGCCGTGGCCCCCAGGGCGCTGCTGTAACTGATGAGGTAGCCCGTCATCTTGGGCCGCACCCCAAAGCGCTCCTCCAGGGCCAGGACGAAATTACTGTAGTATAGCATGACCGCCACGGCCATTAGCAAGCGCACTAGAAATATGTCCCACATTTCAGAAAACATCAGGCTCTTCATGTCCTGCAAGACTGACACCACTGCGACCCAGGGAGGCCGGGCAGCCTTCTCCCTTGTCCTGGCCCCACGGGTGGTGGCTGCTTCCTGCACGCCATAGTCGCTCTTTCCAGACAGCACATGGGTCTTACCCCATCGCAGGCCATTTCCTGCACTGCCCAGTTTTGCTTCACTCCATGGTAACAGCCAAACGAGACCTGTTAAAATGGCATAAGACATCTTAACGTACTGAATTCAGACAGTGCCTCCTCAAGGAATAGGCAATTATTTGCATTACATCACACATCTATATTTTTGTACTAGATTTACTAGTCTGTATTTTTTAATTCAGTTTTTCACCATTCCCACAGCTCCATTTTTACATCAGGATTCTGGCAAAAGACAATTCACCTTTTAAACAAGAACATCTAAACTATACCTAGAAAATATTCTGTTTTCTCTCCAGCTCAAGAGCCTAGGACAGTTTCCTATAACCTATCATTTCGTATGCAAATTGTTATAAATTTAAATTCTTCCCTTCATTAACTTATTCTCTATCAATCATCTGCTCATCTATCTGTCCATCTAACCATCTGAACATCCAATATTCACAAGTGCTTCTTAAGCTGTACATCAGGACTATATTAACCAACCAGACAAAGCCTATGAAATCTCTGTACTCAAGGAACTAAAACCTAAAAAGGGGCTCTGATAAGTAAATAGGTGACTAGATGACAATGAAAGGGCCATGCTGGGGAGGCATAGGCTGCTATGTGCAGCAACAGCCAGCCTTGGCTTGGGGGCTGGGCAGGGACAGCCTGTCAAACTGTCCCTAGGAAGCACCTACTTGGATCCTCCTCCAGTCATGGCCACCTGCCTTGTGCTTCTGCAGGTCATAATTGCAAAATCTCAGGGGAAGCCATTTGCATAGATCACAACACACAACCTTACACAACAGCTATGACTGCCATTCAGATAATACTACTTCAGTTCTCATGACAGCACGTTCTTGCCTGCTGTTTTATTTATTCCATGTCATCCAAGTAGAATGACCACTTCCAATCAATGTCCAAAAATGTTCTTAAAACTGAATTCAAACTTGCCATTCTAGGACATCCTTCCAAACTCCCTATTGGTTTTTCACTCCTTCAGCACTTAAAGTCCAACTCAGACCAGTGGCTATTCAGGCTGCTTCATATTGTTTTTAGTTCCTTCACTTGTGTGTGTAGTTTTTCCAAAGCATAGTGTACGTGCTTTAGCCATGGACAAATTTATGACAGAAAACCAAATACATGAGAACATGGATCTGGGCTTTTCATCTATTCATTTACTCATTCAATATTATGGAGCATCTGCTGTATGTCTGGCCTACAAATCAGCAAAGTGAAAAGGCAACCAGGAAACAATCAGTAAACTAAAAAGCAACCTTCAGAATGGACATGATTTGCAAATCATATATCTGATAAAGGATTAATATCCAAAATATATAAGGTATTCCTATAACTCAACAGCAAAAAAAATAACCTCATTAAAAATGGGCAAAACATCAATACATGAGTGGATTAATAAAATGTGGTATATGTATACTATGGAGTACTATTCAGCTATAAGAAACAATGGTGATCTAGCACCTCTTGTATTTTCCTGGATAGAGCTGGAACCTATTCTACTAAGTGAAGTATCCCAAGAATGGAAAAATAAGCATCACATGTCATTAGCAAATTGGTTTCACTGATCAACACCTAAGTGGACATATAGGAATAACATTTATCAAGAATCAGGCAGATGGGAAGGGGGAGGAGGGGATGGGTACGTACATAATGAATGTGATGCGCACCATCTGGGGGATGGACACCCATGAAGCTCTGACTTGAGGGGGGCAGGGTGGAAGGGCAATATACGTAACCTTAACATTTGTACCCCCATAATATACTGAAATAAAAAATAAATAAATAGTTGTACCTCCATAATATGCTGAAATAAAAAATGGGCAAAAGATTTGAATAGACATTTCTCCAAAGAGTAGCCAAGAGGTATGTGAAAAATTGCTCAACATCACTAATCATCAGGGAAATGCAAATCAAAACTACAATAAGAAATCACCTCACACTTGCTAGGAGGGCTGATATATATATATATATATATATATATATATATAAACAGATATACTATATATACTGTGTATTTTATATATATATATATATATATATAAATAAAAACATAAGGAGGTTAAGGAAGATGTAGAGGAAAGGGAACCTTATATACTGCTCGGGGAATGTAAATTGGTACAGCCACTATTGAAAAGAATAGGGAAGTTCCTCAAAATAACTTTCATTTTCGGACAATGAGTCTGCCTATTCTGAGAAAAACAAATCATAAGGTAGGTAGAATGGTCAGTAAGAGTACACAAAACAATCTTCTCAGGATTAAATGTCAACTTACCGGCATTGAGAATGAAGACAGAAAAACAGATGAAGGCTGTAAGATAAAACCCACCATCTAATTCAGTGAGATAGCCACCGACCATGGGGCCCAAGATGAAGCCCACACTGGATGCTGTATTGAAGTGCCCGATTACGATTGGCCGTTCCTTCTCTGTAACCAGATCAGAAAGCAGAGCCCTCGAGATGGAGAGGGTATGTTTAAAAATACCTGCAAGGGGACAAGAAGCATGCACTGTAACTTTTTCCAGACCTAAAGTATCTCCCTTGTGATGCTGCGCTAATCTCTACTCCTGAAGGAGTTCTCATGTGCACTTTTCTGGACCTCTGAGACCTGCAGGGTCCATCCCACCACAGTGAGACTCCTGGTCTAGCACCACCATATAGCACCAAAGATGAGCCAGTCACCTCATCTTTGGAAACCAAGCCCCTGAGCCCTTGCTTGCCCGCCTCCTGTCACAATGTTCCAGCACCTCCAGTCCTGTCATCCAACTACAATTCCTGGTGGCTTCCACAGAGACAGTTACCACTCTTTGTTCCTTGCTTTATGTGCAGGGTCAAGATCAGTGTTTGCCATACAGTAGGCATGCAGTGAATATGGTTCAGCGAGTGAATGAATAGGGGCCAAAAAAGCAAAACAAATAAATAAATAAAGACAGATATCACCACTCTCATAGAGCCTGCATTTTCATTGGGGGAAGGATGTTTATTAGAACGTGATAAAGGCTATGGAGAGAAATAAAGCTGGGAAGAGGACAGGGAGTGAGCAGAAATCTGCTGGCACAGTCATCCAACCAATACAAATGGATTTTCTGCCAGCAAGAGGCTTGTGAATTTGTTGACCAAACAAACTGAAAACTGTGACATGACTCTTGATAAGAGATTAAAGTGAGTGTAACAACTTTACACTCCTCATACTTTAGCAGATGTTTCACTCCTATGCACCCAGACACCCGTGTGAAGAACACACTTGTAAACATGCTGATGGATTTCACTACTTTGATCAATACATAGTAGGAACTCAATAAATGCTGCTGGTGCATCTGCCTGAGTCATTCTTGACTGTGATGTTACCACATGGTTTTCAGTGATCTCCTGCAGGCAGTCTTGTCCTGCACAACACTGTACCACTGTGTACTTCAACACGTTGGTCCTATTAGTCTATTCCCAGTTTGGCCTCAAAATTAGTGTGGGTTTCTGCCCAATAACCAGCCTTTTTGGAATCCTTTCCAGAATCAAGTAGACAGACTCTCTCTAGACCTATTTTCTTAAATGTCAGAAAGGACTGGGCCAGAAGATGATTCCTAAAAGTCTTATAGGAATCCTGTGATTATTTTTGAAATTTTATCAATATCAGGTTCACCTTACACACACAAGGGAAGAGAACTGTGGGAAGTGCACTCACGAACAACCCAGCTTAGGCTCCTCTTATCTTTCAGAGGTTAGGGTGGTGGACAAAGAGGGCAGGGGGAAAACCAGGTGTCCAAGTCAGGTACTTCAATCTCAGGCACATTCACAGTCAGTGGCTCATTTTCAGGACATAAGGATCCGAATTCACAACTGACTTTGTGCAGCAGAACCCTAGTGAAGCTCCCCAGGGTTCCCTCCTGTTCACAGACCACCAAACACCGTGGAAGTTACATGGGAAAAAAGGAATTTTTATATATGGCTCTCCTTGTTTGCAAAATTTGTGATGTTCATGTAACAGGACTATTACTACTTAAACCAGGCTCATTTCATATTTAATAAAAACATTTTAATCCTCCCCATAAATCTCTACTCATTTTGTAACAAACCTAGGTTCTTATTCATCTCCCTCATCTGTTTCTTTAGAATTACGAACAGTACATACCACTGAATGGTGGACTGTATTATATTGTAGAAAGACATATCGCCAACCAAACCAAGAATAATAAATTTGATAGAAGGGGCACATGGAACATCTGTCCATTGGATTTTGTGTGTGGTGGTGGGTTTGTTAGGATAATTGACCACATTTAAGCAAAGACCTTCATAAAGCATTTTTTTCCTCAGTCAACCAAAGTGCACAGTATGAATTTTGGAATGTGAACTCAATAGACTTTCAGAGTTCATATATATGCCACAGAAATGGTGTAAAAACCCAAAATGAATTGACCAACTGTATGTTAAAATGCCTCATTTTATGCTCTATTCATTTGGAGTGTTAGTTAAAAATGTCAGCTTAACTGAATATGGGCAGATGTCCAGTGCTGTAGACTTGTTGATCAGAGTAGCAAAGTCTGTTGGTGCTCTAATGGGCAAAATGTTTCAATGAATGGACAAAATAAAATGTTAGAAATGGTCAAGACCAGTCTGGAGGCAGAAAGCTAAGCCATGAGCTGGTACATCATAATCCTAGCTTACCCCCAATCAATGGTCAGAGTTACAGAAGGCTACAGGAGAGCTACAGAGGTAAATTTCAATTTGAAGTTGGGAAGCCCAATTATAAAACTATAAGCTCACCAAGGGAGGGAATGGTAACCACAGTGCTGGCCAAAGACATTTAACAAATTCCTACTGACCCAATGTAGAGGCGCAGCAATAGGAAGGAGGCAGGTCCTGACGTAGTAGCATAGTTGTTCACACTGACAGCCCTGAGGGCCTCTGGGCTCTAGCAAGTACAAGGTACTTAGGTTTGTCAAGTAGACAGAGCGCCCAGCCATGCTAATCAGTCAATCAACAGCAGCTACTGTGTTACAGTTATCGTTGTAATTGCTGTTGTCATTATACTCTCTTTATGTGAGCACTAATCAAAGAGGCAATGTCAGGCAAGAACAGGCTCTATACACAGAGACACAGATTGAGTTTGAATACGCGCGCGCCCACACGGCCCAGAACTCACCTGCAGGAACTCTAGCCAGGACAAACAGGAACACGTTGGTGGCTGCTCCAAGGAGGAGATAGCCCAGGGCACTGAGCAGAATGCACACAAGCAAGGAAGCCCGTCTTCCTGCCACGTCGCTCCAGCAGCCCTGAGGAAAGCAAGAGACAGAAAGCCCTTTAACTCACTCCAGGGTCACCCAGAACCACTACCATGCAAACACCCAAAACAAAGTGACCCAGTGGAAAATGTCAGAGGATCTGGTTTAAGATCCTCAGATGCTCAGCTCCATTATGCCACTTGCCAGAGTACGTTATTTGCTCTGAGTCTTCTACACGGTGACTGGAAAAATACCATGTAGTTTTCTTTGTCCAAAAAAAAAAAAAAAAAAAAAAAAGCCTGATGATCTAGTACCTAAGAATGGCTGGAGAGACCAGGAAGTGTAATTTATAAAGCCTCAATTTTGTCTTTCAATCTTATTACTTTATACAACTAAATTCTTCAGAAAACATGTTTGCTGTTAAGAAATTTTGAGAATACTGAAAAACAAAATGAAGAATACAAAAATACCTCACAATCCCAAACCTACTTATATATTTTTAACAAAGTGATCACATAGTACAGTATTTTGTAACTTGCTTTCTTACTTAATATGACTGGAATATCATTGCATGTCATTAAAAATCTGCCTCTGTTTTTATGATCATATTCCATATTCCACTATGTACCAACATTTACTCAACAAATCTACCTTTTTTTCAATTTCTGGTTCATTTCAATTTGTAAAAACCATAAGTAATGCTACAATAAGCAGCCTCACAGTAAACTCCATCCTTGAAAATTTCCTTAGAACAAATTCCTGGAATTGGATTTGTTAGGTTAAAAGGCAGGCATGTGTTTAGGCATCTGACAATACACTGACGAGTTACTCTCCAGAAAGATCTATAACCCCACATACAATGTAGTTAGGAGAGTCTCCATTTCCCCATATTTCAACAAATACTGTGTACTGTCAATTTTTTAAAAATCTGCAAATTTGGTAAGTGGCATATTTTTATTATATTTATTTTTTTCCCTGATGAGAGAACTTTTTCTTTTAACATGTGTACTGACTATTTGCATTTCCTCTTGAGAGAAACAAGCAGCGCGTGTCTGCTAGTTATAACTCCCACATTCGGGAAGCCTCAGGGAACTGCCAGGGGTGGGCTGCCTTCTGAACCATCCTCAAGGCAAGTGAGGATGTCCAGTAAGACCACAGAGGTGGCCCAGGATGAAACCTATCTAGCAAGGAATGATAAGCTTCACGGTGACGGTGACTGGCTGAACACGCCTGCACCTCTCAAAGTCTGGACGTGAAGCACACAGAGAGGAAATCAAGGAACAGAAGCTGAGAGACACACAGAGAGGAAATCAGCAGAGGCCAGTGAGGAAGGAAGAAGGCCCAGAGAGGTGGTAGTGGCTGCATGGAGTCCTGATGGCTCCGTGGGTGGATCGTGGCTATCTCACGGGACAGACAGCAGCAAGTGAGCAGAGCTCCAGGGCTGCCTTTCTAGCTCATTACTGCGAAACCACACCTCACAGTAACAGGCCTGGTTATAAACAAGCCTCACTTGCACGCTGAAAGCTCTGGTCTATAAAGATACAACTGGAAGTCACTGGGTGAGGCTTCTAAAAAAGTTCTTTAGAGGTAGGAGAAGGTGGTGGCTAACTCAGCCTTAGGCTCTTCGCTTAGCACATCCCCACATGCTGAGCTTGAGCTTCCATCTAGCTGAGGATGGCGGAGCAGGAGGACAGCAGGAGCCTGGGCCTCTGGAGGCAACTCAGACACCTGGGCAGCTTCGGGCGGCGTGCTTCACTTTTCCTCTTCAGAGCGCTCAGAAAAGGCTCTGTTACTCACAGGTGGCCATCAGCCTGACCAATATGCCCAAGGCAACCAGAGCCCCTCCATGCTGACTCATTTACATACTGAGGCTCTGGGTGAGGTGATGTTTGAAAAAATGTCATTGCCTTAAAATAAAAATCGCTAAACACCATGACAGCAATGGAGCACTGTTTGAGAACAGTGAAGACAGGGTCCCCAGTGCTGTGTGACACCCAGGAGAGCCCCAGTTCCAGAGCAACGCTCCAGTCTGTCAGTCCTGGCGGAAGGAGACTGAGACTGCTCCCTGCTTCCCATCCTCAGTGAGGATCCACAACCTTTCCCCGCCTCTCCAGGTAACCATGGAAGCAACCTCAGACTGCTGCCCTTCCTTGCCAGTAGCCAACTATTCCTGCTCATGCCCTTTCCCTGTTTTTATGGATATGTTTATCTTTTTCTTAAGGACAACAAAGATCTCTTTACATAAGGATATAAACTATCACACAATTCCTCCAGGAAACACTTTGAGGGGTAAATCCTCTAAAATACTGTCATCCTTTTCCAAATGTCGTCAAGTCTATTCCCCAACTTTCATTTGAATGGATTTCAGAAAATTCCCCACTCTCTTTTGACCTGGGTAAAAGGTCACTGGCCTCCTTGTGGTCACAGGGCAGTGGTATAATCTGGTAATTACACTCTGGGCCCTGGGCCAGGTTACCTGGGTTCAACTCTGAACTCTTTTCATTCCTTACTCCTTGACCTGGGACATACTAGTTAATCTCTCAGTCTCTCTACCTGTAAAATAGGAATAATAATGATATCTGCCTCAGATTATTTTTCTCTTCAACATTTTCTATGTATTTAATATAAAATGAGCCATTAAAGGCCCATACCCACTCTCTGTGGCTGGTTATGACCAGGATTAAAGGAAATAAAGTTCTCATAACAGGGCCCAATACATAATAAGTACTTTATAAATATAAATGCTAGTCATTCTATTAAAACAAATATATTTAAAAAATTTGCCAAATCTGACAGAGTATACTTTGTCTTCATAAAGATTAGTTTTTAAAAATTTTTTTATAAAACTTATGATTAAATATGTACTTATACATGTATCAGTTAAAAAGGAAATTTTAATTAGGTATTTCTCTATCTGAAAGATTTCTAAATAAGGTTTTTATTAAATTCCAGATACAAAATATATGAAATGTGCTTTATAAGCACATAGTAAAACAAAGGATGAATTTGAAAAAGTGGGTAGGGTTATAGGTGGAAATAAAAATTCACATTCTTAAAATGCCAACTATATGCTGGGTGCTTTGATAAATGATAGTATAGTGCAGAAATAAATAAATAAAAGCTGGTCTTTATCTCAATGAGTCCAGAGTCCAACACAAGAAAAGTACTTGAATAATTAACATATATTGTGGCCTAATATCTCTTGACATACACATCAAGTATTTGGGGAGTGAGTTTCTAAATAAAGCAGAAAAGGTATTTACTGGGGATATAACACAAATTCTTCTCTCACAAGAAAGTATATGAAATAAGAGATTTTGCCTGACAAGCAAGTATATTGCTCCCCTGTATGATCTGATAACTCTAGTTATCTATTTACATTTTTATATCATTAAGGCAATGATAGGTGACTTTTAGGAAAAAACATAATATGGGCTTAAAGTCTGAATACAAGATTAAGTGACTTAGTCAAATTATTTAAACTCTGAATTTTAATTTCCTCCTACAGAAAAAGGAGATACTGAACTACTTGGCTGGGTTATTAAAAAGTTTAAATGAGAATAAAACTATTATTGTTACACAAATTTAATATATGAAAGACTTCAAAAAAAAACTGGGAGTAGCTATTTACTTAAGAATTCATTATGAAATCTGAATTCCTTTCAAAAGTATATAAGAAAGCAACTCTTAGGAAACGTAAGTATACTTCATGTTCACTAAATGTGAGACCACCAACTCAGCTATTGAGACCAAAGTCACTAATGATCAATGTGGGAGGCTACACTGACTATTCTATTGAACTGCCTGAACCACCAGACACTGAGATCTCAAGACCAGTGTGGCTACGGTAGACTGTGCCAAGGAGAGAGGAGGGGATGATCAGTTGAGGTCTCCAAAGTCCTAACAAATGAGTGGTCAGAAGCAGGAGAGTGACAAAATCATCTCCTCTCTGGATCTTTCTACTCCATGTTGCAGACACACAACCACTCCAAATGGCTCCTTCTGTCTATACACTTAAGTCTTATAAATAATGCATTTAGTTCAAAATGCACAACTTGAAATAGGATAGTATAAATCTAAGGGGATTTGATTAGAGTCAATTAGTGAAACGAACAATAAAATTGATAATATCTTTTGTTTACATTCTTTTCTTCAGTAAAAAGTTAGCAGGGAATTATAGGAAGAACATGTTATAATTTAAAAACTGTTCTCATCCCAGATCTATTATTCAGCGTGTTCCATTCAGAACAAGCCATCTAAGGCTTTAGGCCAACACCTCCTCACAGGTCAAACAAGGAAGACAAATGCCATGAGGATACTTCTTGAACTAACAACACTGTATATTCTAATTATCTGCACACCTGCTTTTTGGTAAACCTTAAGCCCCCAGTTTTACTATAGCCATGATGGATGAACCTCTGAGTCATGTGATCATGTGTTCAGGACACTTGCCAAATGGAAGATAACTTACCACCAATGTGCTAGAAAAGAGTTGCAAAACACCATAGGAAGAGCCTGCAAAAAAACCAATCAATAACATCAATAAAATCAACTAGACCTATTACAAAAATGAATTGTGATAAAAATTACATAAAAATTGACAGAAAAACATTAGGGAACAAAGGCCATTTTTAAAAAAGGAGCTTGCCCACAACTTTTTTTCTAGTTGAAAAAATATAAATAATACAATGTTTAATAAAAGGCCATCAAAATAAAATTGAGGGTAAGCAGAAGTGAGAATAAAGGTAAGTGTTGACCTTAGGAACCCTTTAAGATAGTCCTCCTTCCATCATTTGAGAACTGTGTAGCTCTAATTATAAAATTCCATAGAGAGTACTCAGGGGAATAGAAATTTGAATCCTAGAAAAATACTACTCAGTCTTAAAATTTTAACATTGTCTCATATGCCTCTAACGTTCTGCAGTTTTATAAAATACTTTAATTTTATAAAAAACTTACAAAGTTCTACAGAGTTCTCTTACCTCCATTATCACGTAACACGTCCCTTCTGCTTTTCCTAAAAACCTTCATGCCATTGGGTAATCCAGTGTAATTCCAAGTACATTTTTCCAAGGAAATACAAATCATGGCACAGACCAGCACTTAACAAATATTATGTACAAAACTGTCTCCAGACACATGCTTGTCCAGTTTCTGAATGATCAAGGACTGTTAGTCTTAACAATTTCTCATTAATTAATGAGTCCTAAGTGCTGCGATCTCCTGCCTCTTTCCTAAATCAATGCCTTCTGGATGGAATTTTTATGCTACACAGGCAGAGAAACCCTATGGTCCTCTATAATATGTTGGTGGTGGTGTGAGAAATTTGCAACTAATTTTCCAAGGCTCATCCAAACCCTTTCCCACACGATGTGAGTTTTGTGGACTATGTTTCTCTCCCATCAGGTTACGGGTTCCTGTAAGCAGGAGTCCATACCAACCCTTTAACACACACAGCCAGCTCCTCCAAGAAGGTAAGTACCTGTTACGCTACTGGTGATATGAGACATGGGGCTAATGCTCAAACCTCAAAACCTCTTCAAACACAGGTAGTCTAGGAAAAGATGAATTACATTTGCTCTAGGGTAATATTTTTAGACATTCTGGATATTTGTTTTATCTAATTTTCCACTTAACTTTGGGTAATATTTAGCTATAAGACTGCATTCTTTTCAGGTACTTAGTTCAGAGGATTTAAAATTCAATGCTATGAAAATTAGCAGTATTGATCACTCACCTACTATTCCAGCAACTGTTGGACTTGCTCCAAGGGACTTGATGTGAAGGCTCAATAAAGGGACAACCATGCTGACACCAAACAAATCCTAAAAGAAAACAAACAATGACTGGCTCAAATTAGTAATCAAAGCCTAGGTGTTTTTAAACTAGTAAACCTAAAATTATAAACTGATTTTAAAAACAAAACCAATATCCAAAATTTTGAGCAAATAAGAAACTATAATTGTATTCCATAGAATATTATACTAATCAGTTGCCACCTGTAAATGCCTGGATTACCCTGACCTAGAACCCATTTTGGTTTTACCTCCTTTCTAACTGACTCTTTTTTTCTTTTTTTTTGTATATGAATTATATTGTTTATATATCTTTGATCATTTTTAAATTTCTCTGAACACATTAGCAAACTTTATATTTCTTAAATATCTTTTAATTATATTTTCTTTAAATAACAAAGCATTGAAAACTTTAAAAACATTAATTATTCTTAAATGGCTGAGGTTCCTTTTTTCCCTTAAAGAGTCTAATAGGGGTGTCTTTTGTAGACACAAATATTTTCCAAGGGTGTAACTGACTCTTAATGTTCAAGGAGGATATGCTACAAAAGTTACTCAAATAAAATAAGCAAATGACCCAAAATTTTCTGTGGATAATTAAGTGGGGAAAAAAATGGAGGCATAATTCACATTTATTGATGAAGCCAAACTTGCTTAGAAATATAAATTTCCTTCTGGAGTTAGCAAAAGCAACCAATGTCCTAGAACCTGTGGTTTATATCTTTACAAGGTGATACCTGAGAAGAAAGGCTCAGTATAGCAGGAAGGGGAGAAGGCTGGTGTACTGTGGGAAGGCCAACTCTTTGCAGTTAAGTCATAAAAAGTACATGGGCTTTGGGGTCAGACAGACAGTTCTCAATTACAGCTCCATTACTTACTAAACTGTGTCCTTGGAAAGTTACTTAAAATTGCCAAGCTTTGCTGCTGTCATCTATAAAAAAGAAGAAGAATTGCCTGAACATTAAGTAGCAAAATGGCTAAGGAAGGCCTGATATACAACAGAAGCTCAAACATATCTTCTCCTTTCTTCAGTTCTTCAATATGGATCTGTTTTGCTAGGTATTTTGAGTTAATAGGCAGACTTTCATTTTTTCCTTTAAGTTTTTTTCTCATTCTCACTTCACTTGGTTACTTGCTACAACTGGCTTAGGAGAAGAGACATTGCACACACAGTTTTCTTTATATTCAACCTGGATTCCTTCTCCCATAAACCTGGTTGAGCGGAAAGAAAGAACATGCATGCAAAATATTTTTTTCTTTGGGTCCAGAATTAATCTTTCACTTTTGCTCTCCCCACCAAGCTGTGCATTCACATAATTATGGAAACATAAACTTCCACATATACTTTTGGTGGGCCTTTTCCATGGTTACATCTTTAGATGGCCATATATCTAACATCTAGTGATCTTAAATAGCTCATAAATTTACATTAGCATAATGATGGTTTATTATTTCTATTTTACAATTATTTAAAATTTATTTTGGGTCTGAGCTAATTTCTTTTGGGCTTCACTGTCATTTGTACCCCATCTGCCTACTGATGTTTATATCATTTAAAAGACTCATAATGTAACAGCCACCTATTGAGTCTTCTGGATCTTTCAGAAAAGGAAACTCAATTGCCCTAAAAGGTATTTTTTTTTTTAAAAAAATGCCAGTACCACATGTCATTTAATATTCAAATGGTTAGTCTAAATAAAAGATGAAGGGAAATATTTAAGTCCATTAGCTGAGGTCTATGGAAGGTAAATACAAAAATACAGAATCATAAGCAATAACTGATAACTGGTATTATTTTAGCACTTTGTGAGTTCAAAAAAATACTATCTTTTTCCAAGGAGGCTAGCTACTGTTTCCTCTCAGGAAGTTCCGTTTTAAAATTGTTTTCTCCTTTACTATAAAAGATAACTCCTCTCTGCTTCTGAATCCACAGCTTCTTCAAAACCACCACTGATGAGTGCACATTGTATTTGGCAACTGTTCATGTTAATCTATAAGAAAGTCAGGTCAGAGGTAGCCACTTAAACCTTTCACTGAACATCAACATTTCTCAATAAAAACTGAGGAACACATACATTCAAAAGTTTCAGGACCCTTTTTGGGTTAGGAATCCCAGTATTTCTTGATTAGATTAGTATCTCAACAAAAATAAATTAACACCTCACTAACACTGATGAAATGGAAAACAAATCTTACCACATATCTGGAGGAAAGACATGGTTGAAATAATAGATCTCAGCACCATCTTAGCATCCTAAGCAAAAGATGGCCTAAAGGGTCATCTTAGTCTTCTTTTTAAAACAAATTAAAACCTGGAGGTACTGATAAGAGCTAAACCCAGAACATTTTAGCAAATGACTTCTCTAATCTTGTTCCCTTCCTCTCCCAAATCAAAAACCATTTTCCCCAAGAGTCTTAGGGGTCTTTACATCTCTAAATTTATTAAAAATAATGAAAGTATGTATAATATTCCTTAGATGTTATCTAACAAAGAGTCCAAACTCTCTGAACCCTAGTCTGGACTTTCCAGGTAAGGGCTAGAATTTTTTCATTTGGCAAAACCAGCCCAAGTACCTTCTGAGTTAGGGCAGCTTGGGGTCCACATCTACCAGAGGGTGGATGGTAGCCAACTCCCTTTCCAAGTTTGAAGAACCACCCACACATGCTGGTTTGAATTCTAGGTGAAATTGCCTAGAAAGTAGAAGAGGCACCTGCATCCTGAGACTGAAATAATAGAGATTAAAGGGACAGGGGTCAGGAGTGCCAGAGTCTGAAGTCAAAGGCATGAAGCCTGAGGGTGGGGCCTGCAATGAGAACTGGAAGCAGAGATTCTCTCTAAAAAGCCACCCTTCCTGAGTGTCTTGTGGTTCTGTGTTTACAGCAATTTACGGAATATGCTTTCATTATGATCTTAACTATTAATTCAACATAGAACCTTTACTGACTGTTGGACACCTTGCATGCAGGAGGAGGGATGGAGACTGCCTCTCTCCTCCTGTCCTACGTAAATATGGCTCAGCATCCTAACTCCCAACTCTAGCGAAGCAGCAGACTGGAGAGAAGTGATGGTCTGAAACTGCATCTGGGCAGAAAACAATGAGTCCTCTTCGTTAGGGCCCAGTGCCACCCGACACTACCTTCAGGGCTTCTCAGAAGGCAGCCTTCTCCACTGACACTTCATTTATGCTCAAGGTACAGTCCCAGCAAGGGGAAAATACTACTGGGCTCTTATTCCAGGTCTGTCATAAACTGGACCCACAACCAGGGCTACTGGACCAGGCTTAGATCTGGAAAGGGAGGAGTAAGAAGGTGAATCTAGGGTTTTTGTAGATAATGGCCCAGAAACTACCAACATAAACTTAACTAAACTTAAGATGGTAAGTTCTTCAGTGGTAGAACTGTGTGTTACAATATTGGAGCTCCACAGCGCCTACCACATGACAGGTATTCAGAAACTCCATGAATCAGCTTTCTAAACTTTCCATTCTATCCGGGAAATTACTATTTAGGGGCCAAACCAGGACATGCACCCAAATCATGACGAAACCAAACCTGTGTTGTGCAACAGACACAGTTTCATCGACAGGCGGATGTGTACAGTTCACTCCAATTTGCATTTCTAAACATTCAAGCCAACCAAGAACCCTAAACAAATGTGCCTAATTCTGTCCAAGTGGGGTCGTCACTACCCATTCTGAGAAGAGGGCCTGTGTGTCCTACCGTGCCAAGCAGCCACCGCGGTAGCTGGGCTTTCCCACGTTTGCCCAAGCCGGTTCTCCGCCCTGCAACCGTTGCACCTGCCGCAGCATTTAACACCTGGGTCACAAGGAGTCACAGAGGAAGCTGGTGTCAAGGCCCCTTAGACAGCAGGGAGCGGCAGGGGAGGCGCGACTGAGCCCAGGTGCCAGAGCGCGGGGCGACAAGGCGCTGTGGCCAGGTGCAGAGTGAAAGGAGTGACGAGGACAGAGGAGGCACCGACCAGGTGGACCGCGGGGTCCCAGCCATGACTGGGCTTTACAAGGCTCCGGGAGCCCCAAGAAAAAGCGCCCCGCCTGGGTCCCAAGCCTACAGGAGTCAGCACTCGGCCCCCAGCCTCGGCCCCCGCACTCACCAAGAAGCCCACCAGGTAGAGACAGAGCAGGAAGCGGCGGGCTCGGACGGCACTGGGGCCGGCAGCTCCCGCCTCGGCCTCTGTCCTCCGCTTCTGCCCCGACTCCGGGGTCGTCAAGGCCAGCCCCGGGGCGGAGCCCAGGCCGCGGCGACCCTCGAGCTCCATACCCGCGCCGGCGAGGGTCGCGTATGCCGCAGCAAGCGCCTGGCCGGCCTCGGCGCGCCAGCCCCACCCCGAGCGGAAGCCCGCGGCGCGCGCCTGCGCAGAGGGAGCGCTGTGGGGTGGCTGCTCGGCGGCCGGGCGGTTTGGCGGTGCGAGGACGCCTCCCGGGTCCGGTTGGGTGGGTCCGGTGAGGCAGGGACAGGAACAGGGCAGTCCACCAGCCCAGCGTCTTAGGCAGGCACCAGTTATGTGATGATAATGGTGATGCTTTGTGTTCCCTCTGGGTAAAACCCCTGCTGTCTCTGTCCCTGTAGGGTGAGAGGGAATTGTGATGAGCTTCACCTCCCAGTGGTGACCAACCCCAGGTTGAAGAGCCACAGACTCTTGCCACAAGTTGGCTGTGACAGACTTGGCGTAAGTTAGTGTGGCTCTCCAGGCTTCCATTTGCCTGTTTGAAAAACAGGGGGAAATAATGTAGGCCAGTGTCTATTGACTACTTTCTCCAGAGTTGTAAGCACCAAGGAGCTTGTCCTTCTGAAGGTCCACAGAAAAATCAGCTTGCAAAAGAAAGATTAATTGTAGAAAAGGCATGAAAATTTATTTAACGGGAGCCTTCAGAATGAAGACCCAAAAATACAGGGGAAACTGTCCGTTTTTATGGTTAAGGTCAACAAAGTATGGGCAGCTGTGTAGAAATGTGACTGGACAAAATGGGAATGATCTAATGCTAATAGATTGAGTAGGGAAACCCAACAAAGCCTGTCTGCCTACATTTTTCTTGGCCTCTCTGAGCATGCATTCTTCCCTTCTGGGTGCAAGGCAGTGCCCTCTCTGGAATGAGGGTCTTATGACCTACAGTCTAGCAAGGTAGATCAGATAATTTCTTTATGGCTAGTTTTTACACAGAAAGGCAGAGAAGAAAAGTAATGTGTTTTTAGGTTTTAGGACTGGCCTTACAGGGAAAAGGAGTTCTGTTTTCTGAAACCTGCCTTAAGGAAGAGGAATTCCAGTTTCTATGGCTAGCCTTGGGGGAGAATGGGACTGGGAGGCAGGACGATAGAAGGTTAGAGAAAAACTTTTGCTTCTTAGGGTTTGATTTGGGGCTGTCGTTCTCTGAGACCCAACACTGTGCAATGTGAACAAGCCAGAGATGATCTCTGCCTGAGTTGAGGTTACAGTCTCATGGAGTAATAATAATAAGCACACAATAAACACGATAAAAAAATAAATATCCAATAAAGAAATAAAAGCACACAATAAATAAAATAATATTATGACAAATGATGCAAAGAAGCGAAGTCTTGATGTGGAGACTAATGAAGTGGAAAAAAGCTACTTTAGAAAGGCAGTTTGGAGAAGGTGATGTGAAGGCTCAGAAGAGTTGAACGATGTGTGTGGCTGAAACTTTCTAAACAAATTGAGAAGTCATAGAGGTAGGCAGGGATGCAAATCATTTAGGAGTAGAAGTTCATGATAGAGCTTTGGTGCCTTATTCTGAGTGCAATGAAAGGAATCAAGCAAATGTGTGGCCCAAAATAATGTCTTTAAATTACTTAGCAAAGTACCTGACATATGGTAAGTACTTAATAAATATTAACTATGATTATTAGTCCCTCTTTTCTTCAGAAATCTATTTCATTACTTATTGCTTGTTCACTCTGGAATCCAGAAAAGTCTGACATTTTATTGAGATTTTACTCAATTTTGTAGGTCGCTAAATTCTGTTATCTGTTGAATTCAATCTTGCAAAGTTTCCCATGCGAAAGTCAGGGAACTGTTTAGGAAAGAATGGGATACTGAGACTTAGAATGGAGACATAGGATTGAATCTAGATGAAATGGACAATCTTGAACCCCCAAGTCACTCTGATCCTTTTTTCCAATAGAACTAGTTTGCTCTCCTATATCTGAGGAAACTAGCTCTCCTGTGCTTGAAATTTTGTGATGAACTCATTTGGGAAAGGGGCCTTGAAGGATGCCCATGCACCTCAAGACCCATCAAAACCCTCCATTTTGGCCACTAAATCCATAACTAGGGTGAAATCTCAGCAGGCTTCAGGGGACAGATATACACTATAACCTGGGAGGAAATTGCTCACACCCCAAAAGAATTGGAAGACTCTGTTAATATGTAATCAACAGAAAACTTAAGAACATACAAGGGGGAGGTTTTTAAGGGTGTTAGATCAAGGAGGGAAAACTATAACACTCAATTAGACAGAACTCACAGATATGGGAGGATTTGCTAGAGATTCTGGATATAATATGTTAGCTTGTGTAGCTGGAGGCAGGTCTAATGGTTTACTTGGTTGGTTGACTGAAACTTGAACTCACAGGTGTCCTACATTTAATGAAGTTTAGATGCCAGAATTTTTCTGGGAAAATGTGGAGAAGGGAATCCAAAATCGTGGCAAGAATGTCAGAGTGGATTTACCATGTATGACCTACAATCCTAATCCCCAAATACATTCCACAAAAAAGCCCAGAAGATACTCCCTTCACCAAGTCATTGAGGAATATGTTAATGGGAGATGCACTTGCATCCTTGAAAAGATTTGTGATTGCTCTCTTTTGTAGACCAGATTTAGCCATGTGGGATACCGCCACTGAGATGAGTTCTCTGATTTAAATGAGGATGAGATTCCCAGATTATCAGAGGTTAGGTCACAGCATTTAAACTTCAGAGATAAGGTGGACACATTTACTGTTAAGGGCATCATAATGCACCAGTAACCAATAATCAGAATCCCTTAGCCTGCAGGGATCTTAGACTATGGCTAATTGACTGTCGTATCCCTAGGAATGAACTAGAAAGCCTACCAGGGTACTGCTTTAATTATGTAACAGAATAAATTCTAAGTCTGGTACCCAAAACCCTGACTTTATTCACCATGAATCAAGAGAATCACAGCATCTTGCTCAATTACTAGACCTATTTCAATTGACAAACAGATCCCCTTGATTGAAGGGAAGTCCAGTTAACCTCAAGGAAGAATCTTGTAGCATTCACATGAGTATATACCATAAATCTTCCTCCACGCTTGCCCCTAAAGACACTGTAGCCATTTACTGGAGTGACTGTATATAGCAAAAAAGGGAATATCCAGTTCTTTGGGAGATTACTGGACACTGGCTCTGAATTTACACTAATTCTTCGAGACTCAAAATACTACGTGTGTCCCACGAGTTAAAGTAGAGCTATATTGAGAGTCTCCAAGACCACACCCCCTAGATTCAATTAATTATTAGGAGGACTCACAGAATGCAGCAAATAGTCATACTTGTGGTTAATATTTATTACAGGAAAAAGATACAAAGCAAAATCAGCAGAGTGATTTACATGGTGTGAAGTCTGAAGGAAAACAGGCACAGGATTCTAAAAGTCTTCTCCCAGTAAAATCACACAGGACATGATTAATTCCTCCAGCAATGAGTTGTGATGACACATGTGAAATATTATCTACCAGGGAAGTTCACTAGAGATTTAGTGCCCATGTTTTTGTGTGTGGGGGTGTGGTGGTGGAGGGGGTTGGGGGCTTGTTATGTAGGCCCTTCTCTATTTAGCACCACCTACCTGTCAAAACACCAGACTCCCTGAAAGAAAGCAGGCATTTAGCATAAACCATATTGTTTGTACATACAGTTTAGGCACAGTGAGTCACTCTTACAAGTTAGGATGGTGGGAATACTCCTTAAATCTGAGTTCCCAGACACCAGCCAAGGGACAATATTTTAAGCAGAGCTTTTAAAGGATAACAGTCAGGTCTGCTATATTAACTCTTTTTTTTTTGGCATAAGAACTTAGAGTAGTCAGGTAATACATGGAATCTTGTCTCAAGTTTGACTCACAGTGGGCCCAGTTGATCAATGGATGTCCTCAGTTCCTGAACATATAACTAGAATAGTGTACTCGACAACTGACAGTATTCACACATTAGCTCTCTGACTCATAAGTGAGCTCCTTTGTGGTAGAAAAGGCTAAATGGGAGCCCCTATAACTTTCTTACCAAGATAGTAAAACAAAAGCAATACTTCCTTCCTGGGGGAATTAAAGAGATTAAGTTATCATAAAAGGCTTAAAGGAAACAAAAGTGGTCATACCTATGACATCCCCATTCAACTCATCTGTTTGGCATGTGAAGAAGTCAGATGGATCATGGAGAATAACTATGCACTGTCATACACATGGTCAGGTGATGACTGCAACTACAGCTGGTGTCCCAGATATACCTTTACTGGAATAAACCAACATGGCTCCTGGTACTTGAAAATTAGCTACAGTTCTGGCTGATGCTTTTTTAGTTCGTAAATATTTATAGGGAAATATTGAGAAAAACAATTTGCTTTCACTTCACAGCATCAACAGTGCAGATTCAGAGTTTTGCCTAAGGGCTATGTCAGTTCTTCTGCCTCTTGCCATAATAATATAGTTCACAGAGATCTTCATTATTTCAACATTCCATATAATGTCCCATTTGTCCTCTAAATTTACAACTTTGTACTGAGTGGATCTGATATGCAGGATATAGTAATTACTTTAAGTAACTTAGTAAGATATATGCAAATTGGAATATATGAGATAAACCCCACAAAAATGTGGGGCTCTCTACATTGACCATTGATGGTTCAGTGGTCTGAACAGGTAAAGTTATCACCTGCAAGGGTGAATATGGGTTATTTTATCTCTTACCACATACCGTGAAAGAAGAGGCACAGTTCTTGGCAGGTTCTTTGGGTATTGGAGGCAACATATATCACATTCGAGTGTGCTACTTCAAGTCTGTAAGTCTGCCAACTTCAGGTGGGGAACAGAATAAGAGAAGGTTCTGCAGTAAGTTCAGGTGACTATGTAAGAGGTACTTGACTAATTGGGCCTTATCGTTCTGCATATCCAGTGATCCTTATAATGTCTGTGGCAAGTAGGGATGCTGCCTTGGGAAAGGCCCAGTAGGAAAATCACAGCACAGATCTCTAAGCCATTGCGGCAAATATATGCCCTCTTCAGCAGATATCTATTACTCTTTTGAAGCCTCTGGCTTGCTCCTGGGCCTCAACTAACTATGGGACATGAAGTGACCATGTGGCCTGAGTTTTCCATCATCAACTTGGTGTTATCTTAACCACTGTGTTAGTTTCCTGTAGCTGCAGTAACAAATCACCATAAACTTGCTCGTTGAAAACAACAAAAATTATTCTTTCATAGTATTTAGCAGCCAGGAGCCTGAAATCACTATCACTGGCTCAAAATTAAGGTATTAGTAGGGCTGTGCTTGTCTGGAGGCTCTAGGTGAGAATCCATTTCTTGCGTTTTCCAGCTTCTGATGATGGCAGACATTCCTTGGCTTGAAGCCCAGTCTTCAAGGCTAGCATCTTCAAATCTCTCTCTGCTTTGTCTTTGTCTTCACATTACTTTCCCTTTTATGTATGTGTCAAATCTCCCTCTGTCTCCCTCTTTTAAACATACATGTAATTTTACTTAGGTCACTTGTGGATAATCCAGGATAATCCCCCAATTTCTTGATCCTTAACTTTTGTCCATAAATATTTGGAAGAACAAATATAACAAAAATAACCTTTAATTTTTCCCATATAAAGTAACACTCCCAGGTTCTAGGATTGGGCATAGATATCTTTTGAGGGACCATTTTTCAGACCACCACACCCATCTAGATATAAGGTTGTATGTCTGCATTATCAAATAGACAATCAATTTGGGGATATTTCAGAATGACTTGACTCAGAGTCCTTCAGCAATAAAATCTCTTGCATTGTCTTGTCTCCATTCATACCTATGGCCTCCTGGGACATTCCTTACAATCAGCGGTTTGAAGAAGAAAAACACTTGAGCCTAATTTATAGGTATGTTCACATGATATTCTGATGCCACCTGAAAGTGGACATCAGTAGTACTATAGTACTATGCAGGGGTGCCTCTAAAGGATAGCAGGGAAGGAAAATATTCCCAGTCGTTAGAAATTAAAGTGGCACTTTTGTTGCCCACTTTGTCTGAAATGAATGTTGGCCAAAAAACAAAACAAAACAAAAAACCATGCTATTCAAAGACAGTTTCTAAGAGGTTGGATGGAAAAGATTAGTGACATAGTGAGAAGAAAGTCTGAAGAAGAAGTATGTGTATGGATGTCTCAAAAGGAATACAAAATGTACAAGATATTTTTGTCCTATGTGGATGCCCACTGCAGTTTCCACTGCAGAGGAGACTCCTAATGATTAGGTGAACAAAATGTGCTCTTTGGATGTCACCACCCACACAGGGCTTCTTTAATAGGCCCATGAACAAAGTAGCAGTGGTAGCTAAGATAGAATATTTTATTGATATTAATTCTCTTGCTTGGATTGACAGATTCTTCTGAGAATCCCAGTATCTAATAATGTTATTTCATCAAGCTTATCATTCTTGGCTGATATCCTAGTAAGACAGTAGAAATGAACTATCAATTGTGAGATAAGATTATGCACTTTAATGTCAAGAAGAAGCAAAAGTAATGAAAACATTTATTCTGCCATTGAGAAGATACTTTAAATGGAAATTTTTCATTTTATTTTCTAATCCGTATCTCTGCTGAATCTGTATACATTTTTGATTCACCATAAGGGTTTTGATTCATATCAATTCATAGACTCAGAGAAATAAAACAACTACATTTTTGATCAAAATTCTTAATTAAGATTGATTTCTATGGCATTTTTGAAGTGTAGAGAATTCTTGATTGATGTGTGTTTTCTTTCCCTCTAGTCTTTGAAATATTTAATTCATCATCTTCCATCTTGCATGTTTTCTAATGAGAAATATGCTATAACTGTTATTCATTTTTAAAAATTAAAAAAATTATGGGTACATAATGGTATATATTTATGGGGTACATGTGATGTTTTGATACAGGCATGCAATGTGTAATAATCAAATCAGGGGAATTGGAGTATCCATCACCTTAAGCATTTATCATTTCTTTGTGTTAGGAACATTCTAATTCCATTCTTTCAGTTATTTTAAAGTATGCCATAACTTACTGTTGACTACAGTCATTTTGTCATGCTATCAAATATTATTCATTGTATTTAACTATGTTTTGTATCCATTAACCATTATTACTTTGTTCCTGGCTCCCTAGTACCTTTTCCAGCCTCTGGTAACCATCATTCTACTTTCTGTCTCCATGAGATCAATTGTTTTAATTTTTAGCTTTCACATATGAATAAGAACATGCAAAATATGTCTTTCTGTGCAGGACTTATTTCACCCAACATAATGCCCTCCCAGTTCCATCTATGTTGTTACAAATGACAGGATTTCATTCTTTTTATGACTGAATAATATTCTATTGTGTATATGTGCCACATTTCTTTATCCATTTACCCATTGATGGGCACTTATGTTGATACCAAATCTTGGCTAGTGTGAATAATGCTGCAATAAACAAGATAGTGCAGATATCTTTTCAATATGCTGATTTCCTTTCCTTTGGATAGGTACCTAGCAGTGGAATAGCTGGGTCATATGGTAGTTCTATTTTTAGAATTTTTTGAGGAATGTCCATACCATTCTCCATAGTGATTACACTAAATACATTCCCACAAAGAGTGTGGGAGAGTTCTCCTTTCTCCACGTTCTTGTCAGCATTCATTATTGCCTGTCTTTTGATAAAAGCCATTTTAACTGGGGTGAGATGATATCTTATTCTAGTTTTGATTTGCATGTCTCTGATGACGAGTGATGTTGAACATTTTTTCATATACCTGTTCGCCATTCATATGTCTTCTTTTGAGAAATGTTTATTTGGATCTTTTGCCCATTTTCTAATCAGACTATTTAATTTTTTTCCTATTGAGTTGTTGGAGCTCCTAATATATTCTAGTTATTAAGCTATTATCACATGAGTAGTTTGCAAATATTTTCTCCTATTCAATGCATTGTTTCATCATTCTGTTGATTGTTTCCTTTGCTGTGCAGAAGCTTTTTAGCTTGATGTGATTCCATTTGTCCATTTTTGCTTGGGCCCAGACCAATGTACTGGAGAGTTTTGCCAATGTTTTCTTTTAGTAGACTCATAGTTTCAGGTCTTAGATTTAAGTCTTTACTCCACTTTCTTTGTATATGACAAAAGATAGAGATCTAGTTTGATTCTTCTGCATATGGATATCTAGATTTTCTAGCACCATTTATTGAAGAGACTGTCTTTTCCCCAATATATGTTTTTGGCACCTTTGTGGAAAATGAGTTCACTATAGATGTACAGATTTATTTCTAGGTTCTCTCTTCTGTTCCATTTGTCTGTGTGCTTGTTTTTATGCCAATGCCATGCTTTTTTGGTTACTATAGCTCTGTAGTATAATTTGAAGTCAGGTAATGTGATTCTTCTAGTTTTGTTCTTTTTGCTCAGGATGACTTTGGCTATTCTGGGTTTTTGAGATTCTATATAAACTTTAGGATTATTTTTTCTATTTCTGTGAAGAATGTCACTGATATTTTACAATGAATCTGTAGATTGCTTTGGGTAGTACTGACACTTTAACAATATTGATTCTTCTATATCCATTTTTGTATGTGTTCTCTTCAATTTCTTTCATCAGTGTTTTATAGTTTTCTTTGTAGAGCTCTTTCACTTCTTTGGCTAAGTTTATTCCTAAGTATTTTGTTTTATTTGTAGCTATTGTAAATGGGATTACTTTCTTGATTTCTTTTTCAGATTGTTCACTGTTGGCATATAGAAATGCTATTGATTTTTGTCTGTTAATTTTATATCCTGTAACTTTACTGAATTTTTTATCAGTTCTAATAGTTTTAGGGTGATGTCATTAGGTTTCTCTAAATATGAGATCATATCATCTGCAAACAAAGATAATTTTACTTCTTCTTTTCTTTTATTGTTATTCTGTAGGTAATTTGCCTTTTTTTCTCTGATTGCCTTTACAATTTTACTTGATTTCTTTGAGTTTTAGCATTTTGAATATGAAATACCTACATGTATATTTTTTCTATTTTAGTGTTAATCTTACTTGGTATTTTCTGAGTTTCTTGGCTCTGTCACTTGGTGTCTGTCTATAATTTAGAAACATTCTCAGGCATTATATCTTCAAATATTTATCCTGGCCCGTTTTCTCCATCTTCTAATTCTGCAACTCTAATAACACATACATTAGACCATTTGCTATTGCTCAACAGATGTTGGATGGTATATTCTGTTTTTCTCTTTTTCTATTACACTTTTTTTCCCTTTTGCATTTTATTTTAGATCATTTCTTTTGATCTGTCTTCAAGTTCACCAATTCTTTCCTTGGTTGGGTTGAGTCTGATGATGAAAATGTCAAAGGCAATATTCATTTCTATTACTTGGTTTCAATGTCTAGAATTTGCATTTAAGTCTCCTTAGAGTTTCCATCTCTATGCTGATGATACCTATCTGGTCTTGCATCTTGTTTACCTTTTCAATTGTAGTCTCCAACATATTAATCATAGCTATATTAATGTCATTGTGTGATAGTTTCATCAACTGTGTCATATGTGGATTTGCATGTAATGATTGCTTAGTCTCTTCAGAATGTTTTCTCTCTATCTCTCTCTCTCTAGCATTAAGAAGGTATAATTCATGTACTATCCAATTCACCTATTTAACACATAAAATTTAATGTCTTTCAGTATATTCACAAAGTTATACAACTATCACCACGATTTTAGAAGATTTTAATCACCCTCCAGTAAAAACCCTATACATTTTAGATATCACCTTCCAAATCCCCAATCTCCCTCAGCCCTAGGCAACAACTAATATACTTTCCATCTTTTCATATTTGCCTATTCTGTATATTTCATATAAATGGAATCATACAATATATGTTCCCTTATGATTGGCTTCTTTTTCTTAGCATGATAATTTCAAGGTTCATCTATGTTGTAGCAAGTATGCCAAATAACATTCTATTGCATGGATATACCACATTTCATTTATCCATTCATCAATTGATGGACATTGGGGTTGGTTCTAATTTAGACATATTATGAATAATGCTGCTATGAACATTTGTGCACAAGTTTTTGTGTGAATATATGTTTTTATTTTTCTTGACCTAGGATTACTGGGTTGATGGTACATCTATGTTTAAACTTTTGAAGAACTGTCAAACTGTTTTCCAAATTGGCTACATCATTTGACTTTCCCACAGGTAGTTTATGAGAGTTCTAATTTCTACACATTTCACCACTACCTTTTACTGTCTGTAATTGGATTATAGCATTCTAGTGGATATGAGGTGGTATTCCATTATTGTTTTGATTTACTTTTATCTGATGGCTAATAATGTTCCATCTTTTTAATGTGTTTATTAGCCATTTGTATATATTGTTTGGAGATATATTGGTCTAGACAGTTTGCTCATTTTTAATTGTTTTTTTCTTTTTATTATTGAGTTGAGTTCTTTCATATTTTATATACAAGTCCCTTACAAGGTATACGATTTGCAAACACTTTCTCCCATTATATGGGTTATATTTTCTTGGTAGTGTTCTTTGATGCATGAAAATTTTAAATTTTGATGGTTTCCAGTGTATCTATGCTTTATTTTGTTGCTTGTGCTCTTACTGTGATATCTAAGAAACCATCGCCTAACCCATGGCCATGAAGATTTATTTCTATGTTTTATTCTAAGAATTTCATACTTTTAGCCCTTAAATTTAAGCCTCAGATCTCCTTTGACTTAATTTTTATATATTTTGTGGGGGAAGGATTGGTCCCTGGCTTGAATCACAGAGTCTTGCTGTTATAATGAATACTTAGTGGATTTTCTTTAATAAATATTTTGTCATTTGCTAAATGCCTTCAAAACCATTTCCTTAGACTTTAAATGGTTGGGCACTTTAAATACTTTTCAACAGTTATACTTGTTTCACTGGGGAGTGGGTCGATGGAACTCCTCAAGCTGCCATCTTGCAAGTGGAACTCAGACTCTGTTATTTTCTTGCTTTTTGTATGTTTTGTAGTATTTTGTTGAAAGCTCAACGTGCTATATAGGAAAGTACATAGTTTTGTATACACACACACACGTGTGTGTGTGTGTGTATAGGTTAGTGGTGAGCACAACTTCCTTTCTGCTAGTCCTTCAGTGTAAGAGTGTGTGTTGATCTAGTCTTTTTGGAAACTGACTTTGCCAGGGATAGTGTCATAATCTGTATAGCTACAGTTATAAGAGATGTAGAAAATAATGGAGATCCAACTAATTCTACATTTTTCAGTAGTGTTTTAAGTATAAAAATTATCACTATCCAAATATTAATGAGCAAGGAACAGGCATATTAAACTCATGTCTAACCCAGGATGGTAATATCTAAATTGTTAAATATGGTGGCAGAGGTTATGACAACAGGAGCCTCTGGGCAGTGGTTAGAGTCAGGCAGGTATATGGTAGGTAGAAAAGTGGTCTTTCCGTGTTGAGATGCTGTGTAAGCATGAAATGTAGAGCCTAAGGGAAAGTAAAAAATGGGGATCCTTGGTGCCTGCCCCCCCAAATAAAGACAAAAAAACAAAAAACAAAAAAACACCCAGATGGCCTGTTGAGTCCAGAAGGATTCGTATAGACAGCTGTAGCTGTGACAGGATTCCTGTTGTCTTAAACATCTCAAACATCTAAAAGTGCCATTATTAGGAATTTTGATAAGTATTCTGTGTTGGAATAATATGGGTCTTTAAGGGCTTTTTAGATGGGCAATGTATTTGTCAGAATAGGCTAAGCTCTTCTGCCACAATTACAAATCAACTTCTAAAGCCTCAGAAAGTCAAGATAGAAAGCTTTTTGATTGCTCATGTAACACCCTGTGAGGGTCAGGCAACTCTCTCAGGTAGCTTTCTTCCCTATGGTAACTCAGGGATCCATGTCTCTCCATCTTGTAGCTCTCCCGTCTTGATACATGGTCTTCATGATTGCCTTCAGGGGCAATGGGAGAGATGAATAAGTCCCACCCAGTCTCAAAATCCTTGGACTGGAAGTAACTTCTCCTGTCTTCACAAATAACCAGAATCCAGATGTACAGCTCCAATCCAATGTCAAGGTAACTGGGAAATCCAAGTGATAATAATAGTTTGCTGCAGACAGTTTGTCCCTCAATGAAATGCCCTTGACCAGCTGGGTTCTCTAGGTTCTGGGTCTATCTCTTCCTGCTATTGTCATTGATCTCCCTGCTCCTAATATGTTGCTGTGTACTACATATATTATTCTAAGTCAACATGATAAAGCATCTGTTTTTATCTAAAGAGAACTGAGGAAGTACTCAGGTTAGAGTGGAAAAGGGATATAGTACAACTTTTTAATAGATTATATGCAATGTGGTGGGTCCTATGCTAGGCACTTTATAAAAGGTATTGTTTGTCAATTGCTTGAATTCTATTTGTCAGTCTAGGCTGAGTTTTATTAGGACTAAAAACAATCAAACAAATATAACAAAATCCATAATTGCAATCTGCCTCCATTTTCCTGATGTAAGATGTCAGCAATGTTATAAAGAGAGATTAATAAGTGGTTTGGCCTCCTAAGTTAAACAGGGACTTTCCTCTCATCTTTGTTCTCTTTCTTCTTTTCTTTTTTATTCTGAATTCTCAAATTAAACTAAAAACATAAAAATGACATTATCTGAGAAGAATTTACATTAATTCCAACCCAGGCTTCCTTTTGCTCTTTCATGTAAGATTGGTCTTAAATCATCTCCCCAGTTATTGAAGCTTTGATTTTCCACCACTCTTAGAGTTTTGGAGGAAGAGCATAATTTCAAGCAGTCTACATTTTCAAGGATGACTCTAAAATAAATAATGGGTGACACAAATCCAAGACTGCTGGTGAAATTTATCATAATAAATGGACTGGATTCTTGGATTTGTGCATTTTAAAGAGATAAATTTAGTGCCCTAAATTGGACATATTTCAAAGAATTGAAACTTTTTACCCTTAATTATCTCACTTTGTTTACAACTTAAGATCCTGAACTTATTTTCTTAAAAGTAGAATAAGAACATTTTTGCTTTAGAAATGTCAACATTATTTGTAATAGTTTAAAGGTAGTATATAAATACAGTGAAATATTATATAGTAATAAGAAAAAATGAAGTACTGACACATTCTACAACATAGATGAACTCAAAAACATTATGCTAAGTGAGAGAAGCCAGTCACAAAAGACCACATGTAGAATTATTCCATTTATATGAAATATACAGAATAGGCAAATCCACAGAGATGGAAAGTAGATTAGTGGTTGCCAGGGTCTGGAGTGGAATGGGAATAATGAGTAACTGCTAACAGGAAATTTCTAACTGGAGTGATGAAAATGTTCTAAAAATAGATTATGGCAATGGCCACAAAACTCTAATATACTAAATATCATTGACCTATACACTTTAATTGGGATAATTTTATGGTATATAAATTATATATCAAAAAGTTGCCTTAAAGAAAACCTCAAACCAATCATCTTTCATGAAACTATTTTGGAAACATGACATTTCATAATTGTGTATAAAACAGCATTTATGTATGTGTGTACATATATATGTACATTTCACAAGGAATGAATTCCATCCTGCTCAAAGCAAGACCATTTTCTATTTGCATGACAATATAGTGTTTAAAACACAAACTGCTTCTGTAAAATTTCAACATTAGTCCTAATTTCTATGTAAAAAATACAAATATTTGCCTCCCATCCTGCATACAAAACAATTAGATGTGTATATGTATGCATGCTGCAAGGAATGAGAAAACATATATCACAATGTTTCCAGTGATTATATCTAGGTAGTGAGATTACATGGACTTGTGTTTTCTTTATTTGCGATCATGTTAACTAATTTATAATAAATAAACATCTGTTTTAAAAAATGAAGCAGAAAAAGATAGCTACCTAACACCTCAAAAACGAAAAGAAATCAAATTTTATCTAATTAGTATGCTACTTGCACAAATTCATTTTCTGTTCCACAATGTTTCATTTTCTGATTTGAGCTCTGAAGTGGTTGTTTTCTGCATATTTTTCTACTAGTGAAAGCAGAGTAAGCATTTCTGCTAACACATTTTAAACATTCTGTGTTTAATATAAAGTGGCACAATAGAAGCTTTATCGGATGGACCTTACCAGAACTTTACTATTATATGCATGAAGTTTGAAAAATGAAACAGACTGACTTGCATGTGTCTCTCATGGTTGTCATAGGACAGTCACACGTACGTCTTTTCTCTGTTGATGTTGCTTCTGTCTTAAGGAAATTCTGCCATCTGAGTTTTCCTTGAAGCAGAAGTGCTCCCTTCCAAAATCTTTTGTTTTTTTCTTTCATCCATCCTCCTGATTTGCCATAATAGAACATTTTTCCAAATGTCAAACTGTCAAAACCTTATGAAATTAAAGATTAGCGGGGATTCTTAGTGGTCTTTGCAGGTATCCAATGGGTGAATAAATAAAAACTTAAGTGAATTTGAATTTTGGTACAGGGATAAGTGCCACTTCAGCTCATTCTCTCTCAGACTCTGGAGGAGGAGTTTTATAATGATCCCATAGAGCAGTGGTTTCCAAAGGGGACATTTGGCAACCTCTGTAGATTTTTTTTTTCTTTTGAGACAGGATCTCACTCTGTTGGATTACAGGTGCACACTACCACACTTGCCTCTCTGTAGATAATTACTTTTAATTAAAAAATTTTTTTTAGAGACAGTGTCTTGTTCTGTTGCCCAGGATAGAGTGCAGTGGCATGATCATAGCTCACTGCAGCCTTGAACCCCTAGGCTCAAGCCATCTTCCTGCCTCAGCCTCCTGAGTAGCTGAGACTACAGGCATGAGCCACCACACCTGCCTATTTTAAAAATGTTTTTCTAGAGATGGGGTTTCCCTATATTGCCCAGGTTGTTCTCAAACACCTGGCGTCAAGTGATCCTCCTACCCTGGTCTCCCAAAGTGCTAGAATTACAGGCACCTGACCTCTCTGTAGACATTTTTGATTGTCCCAACCTGGAGGAGGTGCTATTGGCATCTAGTGGGTAGAGGTCAGGAAGGCTGCTAAACATCCCACAACACACAGCAAAGACTTATCTGTCCAATATGGCAATAAGTGCTGTATTAGTCTGTCAAGGTTGCCATAACAAATTACTATAGACTGGGTGGTTTAGACAACAGACATCTTCTCACAGTTCTGGAGGCTGGAAGTCCAAGATCAAGGTGCCAGCAGGTTGGTTTCTGGTGAGGGTTCTCTTCCTGGCTTGTACTCAGCTAACTTCTTGCTGTGTCCTTATGTGACCTATTCTCTGTGTGTGCCCAGAGAGAGAGAGAGCTCTCTGATGTTTCTTCTTTTTCTTATAAGGACACCATTTCTATGAAATCAGGGCCCCATCCATATGACCTCACTTAACCTTAGTTACTCACTTATAGACACTATCTCCAAATACAGTTGCATCAGGGATTAGGGCAACACTGAATTTTGGGAGGACAATTCAGTCCATAACAAAGCCAAAAAACCCTACCCAGAGAGATTCAGAGTTGCCTCAGTTTCCTCATAGATAAAAGGGTGGATATCATAACACCTATTGAAGTGGGTTATTGTGGAGATTAAATGAGTCAATAAACATAGAGCACTTAGAATAGCATTTGAGAACGTAAGTGCGCTGCAAGCACTGGGAATTATTATTTTGTTGCTGTTGTTATTTTTGTTATTTATTAATAGCTATTGCATTGAGTATCCCGATATGTTCTAATTTTTAAGTGCTTATCTCATACCACATATGTAACTAAATTAAACAGAACTTAAAAGTTTTAAGTTGAGCTCAGAACATGGCTGAGCAGAACATGAAGAGAAGACTGTGGAGCCATCTGTGCAGAAACTGGTAGCACCTTCACCAATTCTGTAGCCAGCAGCCTCTCCTTGGACCACTTCTATGTTCACACCAAGGCAACACCAACTCTTTTTTCCTCTTAGAGACCTGGTGGCACTATGGTCAAATTGATGTGTCTCCCTGCCCTCCACTCCCTTTCTCACCGATTGGATTGTCTTTTCCTTGGGGGCATGTGACATGCTGGATGCATTAATCTCATTTAATCTCCACAATAACCCACTTCAATAGGTATTACAATATCCACCCTTTTATCTAGGAGGAAACTGAGGCAACTCTGAATCTCTTACAAGTGCCTCTTCTGGAAAGACAGCTGGAGAGGAGCAAGTCCATCTACATCCTTCTTGAAAAAAAAAAAGGACCTAATAATGAAGGTATTTAAGGGAAAGACAACATACCCCAGAGCCAAGGATAAATGAAAATTTCTCTCTCTAAATTAAGATTCAAGTCATTGCACATAAGATTCCTGAAAAGCACTTTTATGACCAAGGGACAGGAGAGGGAAACCTTTATATTTACATACTTTCTAGCTTATGGAGTGTAATATGCATCCTCAGAAAGAATTATTTTAACTGCAACTAAACAAAAGGATGATTAAACTAAATTGAAATTCCAATAGTTTAAAATATATATTTATTTATAAAATGACGCATTTATATGTCATCACTTTAATTTCTAATTTTATGTATAAAATATTTTCCCTTTTGGTACCCACTTTTGTTTCTAAAATGTTTTATTGTGTGTTGATTGCATTTGAAGGGAGGTTTTTAGCAAATAAGTTTTAAGGGGTTTTTTTCCCCCTCTTTAAAGAGTTAATGTACTTAAGTGCACTAATAGAATTCTTTATGAAATATATCCTGGAGCTTGGTAGCAAAACCTTTTGCAAAGTGAAAGATACTTTTGTAATATAATTCTCTTTGTGTGAGTTACTTTTGTAAGTAACTCTCAATTTAATGGAAAGTAAACTGCCTAAATTAATGAGGTGAATGAGCCTGTGGATCTGGCTATAGTTCTGTAAAATGAAAGCTGTTCACTATAGCCTTAGTACTTTGATGACACCATCTTAATTAAGGCTGTTCAGCATCAAATACTGTAAAACTACTAAGTCCTTGTCCTGCAATATTTTTGATATATAAAAATCCCAGTAGACCAGTGTACTATGGAATGCAAATTTTTCCTGTGGCCAGCAGATGGCAGTATTCAAACCAATTTAATTCAACTCCATAAGATTGACAGCTAAACTTTTACTGAGCATTGTGCTAGGTGTTAGGGATGTAAAAAAACTGAACCCCTTATTGCCCCAATAGAGTTTATTTTTTGTTCTTGTACTATATATATGTAAGACTAGAAACCTGTAAATAATCCTTAAAAATGCTTCTGATATGTCCCTTTTGTCATATTGGTGAGTGGGGGAGGTAGTGGAAAGTATGTCACACAAGAACCACAAACTATAATACCAAACTGAAATTTAAAGGATCATTAGAGTCGCAGAGGCATATAGTTCATAGGCAGTAAAAATATGTTTCAATAATCACTGTACCAAAGCAATTGATCTTAGGGTGATCACTCAGTCTACTGTCCTATATCTAGAACTATGGGCCACCATCCCGTATCTGTAACCCTTTGAACCAGATGTGTTTAGCACTCAGAATTTTGTAGATTTTACAAAAGTAAATGGCTCATACAGTGTACATTGTATAACATCCATAGTGGAAGCTGGGGAGCCCTATAATTAAATGCATTCATATTTATGCAATAAAATATATGGGAATCCGTACTATAGTTCATATACAGCCTCCTGTCGATCAGATCTGCTTTGCCAAAAGCTTTTGGTTTTCAGAGACTTTTGTATATTAGAACGGCTGACAAGGTATTGTAGACATATAATATATTATCCCATGGAGAAAAAAGAATCTACCCTAAGATCTCCAACAAAGATGCTGCAGTTTTTTTTAAGGTAAACTACTCCAGTTTTCTGGAACATGCATTCCCAGTCTGTAGAAGGCATGAGAGTTTGATTTCTATATCTGTTTACAAATTCGTTCAGCATCGTTGGGTGCCAAGTACTGTCATGCTTGTGTTTTCTTAACATAAACAAAAGTGGACTAGAATTAATTTTGTTTTGAGAATGTTTAAATAGGTTCGTTAAATATTTTGAGATAATTAAGAATATTGAAATATCAGGATGAGGAATTTTGACCTTAGAAAAAAAGGATGTTTTTCTCATTATCACTCACAAATTAAAAATAACCTGAAATTTCTGCTAAGTTTCAGTGTATCTACTGATTAAAAAAAAATAAACACAGTTAACTGAATAAAAAGACATTGGATCAAAACAGGGGAAGCCTTCCCTTCCCTTGTTTATGGCCATCCAGGCTTTGGTTGTTAAGTTTTATTTAACTTGTGAAAACTAAGGGGAGAATTTATCATATTTTGGAGTGTTCAGGATGTTAGTATACTTTAAAAGATAAATTTTTTAACTTTTATTTTTTAATTTAAGAAATTTAAATTTAAAACATTTTCACTACAATTTTTCTAAATGAATAGAGACTCTTACAGAGATGTTATTTGCAGGAAGTCAAGAGGATCTCCAGATGAAATTATGACCGTGGAAGTAATCAGAATAAGGGGGAAAAGGGAGGAACAACCAAGAATTCAAAGAGTTTTCCAAATGGCAAAACCAAACCAGACTAAACCGGTGTTCTTAGCTGGGCACGTTATTCCTTCTAATACCTGATTTCACAAATAGTCTTTGTTGGTTTGCTTCATCGTTTATCTTGTTCTTAAAATTATCTGAAGCAGCGTACATAGACATATACAAAATATAGGTTAAAAAGGTGTGTATGTGTGTGAGAAAGTCAGGGCACATGGGAAGGAAGTTAGGGAAGGCAGGGTGAAAGCTGGCGCACCATTTGTGTGTAGCCTCTGAGCTTTCCAGGTACCAAGGTGAGAGAGAAGTACTCTCAGTCACCTGAGAATATTACCTTGTGGAGGTTAAAGAGCACGTTCTATTCACTGTCATCAACCCAGGGCACAGCAGGCAAGTGATACATATTTGGTAAATATCTGTTAAATGAATTAATATTTTTAGTGTCTGTAAGATTGCAAACAGCAGTAGTGGTCTGTGGAAGTGCAACTTGTTTTAGCACTCAGACATTTCTGCCAATGTCCCCAGTAACATCTTTAAGAATAAAGCATCAAATGGTATATGGGACTTTCATTCATGTGTTCATTCACTGTTAAACTGATTTGTTCATTGAACAAACATTTCTTGCCTCAATTAGTTCCAAGACATATGGGTTCAAAAACTGTCTAGGAAAGGGAGAGAGTGATTAAACAAATAGGAAAAAAGTATTAGAGGTTGCATAAGGGTCTTTGCAGAGTTAGCTCAACCCCTAGAAGAACATGTAGCTCACAGTAAGCACTTGATAAATATTGGCTGAATGGACTAATGAAGAGTTTATCCAGTAGATGGAAGAGAGGGGCCTTCTAGTCAGAGGGGAGCAGAGCAGGCAAAGGTTTGGGGAGCTGCTGGCAGCCCAGGAGGGAAGATGACTGCATGATGATGGGTGCAGGGCCCTGGAGGCACTTGATGAAAAATTGGACTGGTGAAATAGACTTGAGTCAGATCTGGAATGCGAGCAGAGGGAATTTTATTTTTTGTACTTTAATTTTGTTTTATTATTTGCTTTTGAATTTCTTTGTCAAGAATGATCTTCCACTAAAGTCAGGACAAAGAGAAGTCTAATATATAGGAGCATCAAGTAATTTGACACTCGTCATCTTCACCAATATCCCCGACAATCCTCTGAAGCATTGTTCCCATTTTCCACATAAAAAAGCTGAAACTCAGAGAGTTGAACCATTTGCCCGAGATCACTTATCTGTGAAAGGAAACTCCCACTTTTCTTACGTTAGTGAGACCCTCGTTCCATATACCAGCAAGGAAGACCCTCGTTCCATATACCACCTCCTCGGGGGTGGACCTGGTACCTGCAGTTCCTGTTCTTGTCCCCAGGCTCATCGTATCCTGGGTGATCACTCCCCAGCCCCACCCTTCATTTAGACTCAGGGGCATGGTGAGAACAGGCTAAAAGTCTTAAACAAAGTGAAGGGGTAACATTCAGGAAATAATGATAGAAACATAACCCATAAATTATTGTGAATTGCCTTTAGCAGTGGGACTCCATGGAGATCCCTCTTTGCTTATCTTTCTCCTTCTTCATAGAACTAGAACATTTTTAACTCCTACCACCACGAAGACTTTTAAATGATAAAATTTCTACCCAAGGGAGTGGATGCCCACAGAGGCAATGGTTGTTTCTGCCAACTGAAAACTTACCTGATTTACCCATATTCAAAGTGTTTAATATGTTCATCCTGATGCTGGCCACATGGTAGGGGCTCATGAATATTAGCTGTTATTATTCACCTCAGTTTACATTGTGGACAATCAATTTCTCCCACAGGATGGATCCTGAGATTCTAGATCCTTTGCAAGGTATCTAGGTTGCACACACCTTATGAGAGTCTAATGCCTGATGATCTGAGTTGGAGTTAAGGTGGTGATGCTAGTGATGGGGAAATATAAATTATCATTAGCAGAGAGGTTTGACTGCACATAGGCAATAACGAATCAATTGCTTGCATTCATCAAAACCCTATCGGTGAGTGGCAAGTGACAATTAAACTGTATCTGGTGGCAGGCTTTATAGTGGCCTCTCCTCTTAGAGACCTCGTGGCACTATGGTCACACTGATGTGTCTCCCTGCCCTCCACTCCCTTGGTAAACCCACAAGCTAACCCCAGCAAAAATGAGTAAAAAACAAATGTTGCTGGAGAGCCTCTTTGAAAAGAGGGAAAGACCCAGTGATAAGACAGCAGAGGACTCTAAGACTGCCAACAAATTGAAAGCTGCATTTAAAAGAAAATGCCAGGAGTCCTACTTAAATTACAGGTTCATTGCAACAGGAGATTCACATTTTCCAAGGTGCTTTGTATAATACGTGGTGACCTGCTATTCAAGGAAGCCATGAAACCTTCGAAACTGCTTCATCACATGGAGACCAAGCACCTTGCATTAAAAGACAAGACTTTGGAGTTTTTCGAAAGAAAAAAAAAAATGTGAACATGAAGAACAAAAGCAACTACTGAAGGTCAGCACTTCATCAAACGTGTCTGCACTGAGCGCATCATTCTTAGTGGCTAGCCCCATTGCTAAAGCTAAGAAGCCTGTTACTATTGGTGAAGAGTTGATCCTGCCTGCTGCTAAGGACATTTGCCTTAGAGAGGTGTAGTTCAAAAGGTGGCAAGCATTCCTCTTTCAGCTAGCACCATAACTAGATGAATTGATGAAATAGCAGAGGATATAGAAGCATAATTGTTAGAGAGGATTAATTAGTCACCATGGTATGCAATCCAGGTTGACAAGTTGACAACAAAGCAACAGTGCTTGTTTTTGTGCAATATATTTTTCAGGAGGATGTGATGAGGGTGTGTTATGTGCATTTTTGTTGCTAAACAACACCACGGCTATAGAACAATTCAATTCTTTGAATGATTACATATTAGGAAATCGGAATTTTGTGTTGGTATATGCACACATGGAGCCGCTGCCATGACTGGACAGCTGTCTGGTTTCACTACTCGGGTCAAAGAGGTCACTTCTGAATGTGAGTCTATGCACTGTGTCATCCATAGAGAAATGCTGGCTCACCAAAAAATGTCACCTGAACTAAACATTTTGCAGAATATGATTAAAATTATCAACCACATTAACATACACACCCTTAACTCATGTCTGTTCATGCATTTCTGTGAGGAGATGGACACAGAGCACACGTCTTCCCTTATATCCAAAAGTGAACTGACTTTCTAAAGGTGGGTCACTGGCCAGAGTTTTTGAGTTATGAGAGCTGCTCCAGAGGTTTCTTTTGAAAAAACAGTCACCACTAGCAGCACATTTCAGTGACACAGAATGGGTTGCAAAACTTGCTTACTTGTGTGACATATTCAACCTGCTCAATGAACTCAATCTGTCACTTCAGGGGAGAATGACAACTGTGTTCAAGTCAGCAGATGAGGTGGCTGCATTCAAAGTTAAACTGGAATTATGGGGGTGACGAGTAAACATTGGGATTTTTGACATGTTTCAAACATCAGCAGAGATTTTGAAAGAGAATTAGCCAGGGCATTCTTTCTCCCAGCTGGTGCGTGATCACCTATCTTAGCTTTCAAAAGAGCTTGAACTCTTCCCAACCATAAAAGACCCCTGAACTGGGAAGTAATGGATCCATGACCCATTTGTGAACAACACAGGTGAATTGATTTTGTCCATGCTAGAAGAGGGTCAACTGCTTGAGATTGCAAGTGATGGTGACCTTAAAAGTATGTTTGAGACAACCTCAAATCTCCATATGTTCTGGATTAAAGTCAAGGTGGTATATCCTCAGATTGCCACAGAAGTACTGAAAAGCCTGCTTCCATTTCCAACATCCTATCTTTGTGAAACAGGGTTTTCTGTAGTGACAGCAACTGAAACGAGATTACGGAGTAGACGGGAGATAAACAACACACTTCGGGTGTCACTGTCTCCCATCACCCCCAGATGGGACAGTCTAGTTGCATGAAGCAAGCTCAGGGCTCCCATTGATTTTTCATTATGGTGAGTTGTATAATTATTTCATTATATGTTACAATGTAATAATAATAGAAATAAATTGCACAATAAATATAATGCACTTGAATCATCCCCAATCCATCTCCCCTACCCCAAGTCTGTGGAAAAATGAGAAAAATTGTCTGTCATGAAACCACTCCCTGGTGCCAAAAAGGTTGGGGACCACTGCCATGAGGGACAGATACTTACAGATGCCATGGAGCTGTTTTCTTATAGGATTATGATGAGCTGGGGTTGGTGCTATCTCCCCTCATCTCCTGGCTTTTCACTAGAAAAGGGAGTGAAAGGGAAGCAAAAACCTATATTTAAATTTGCAAAGAGATCATAAGAACAGTACAGTTGTTTATCCATCTTCCCAGTACATAGACATGTTCTTAGGCTGCTTATAGTACTTGGGGAGGAGACACTGAATGGCTGTTAGAAATACCTTGGGAATCATGGAAAATTGGAGAAGTTTCAAGTGACAGGCAAATGTCCAATTTTCTGAAGAAGAAGAAAGACAGTTTTTGTCCCTGGGTGGTAAGGTCCATTTCATTTCTCAGCAAAAGTCTAACATGGATTTTTGAAAAGATGGTTTGTGAATATCTGCACAGGATATACACACCCTGCTACAATCGAGCTCTCCAGAGCTTAACAGAGAACAAGCAGGGCCGGGTAAGCACTGTTCTGCTGGGGTGGAGTGCCAGTTGGATAGCTCAGGAGGTCATGTATTGGTGTCTCAGCCAGGAGAACTAATACAGATTGATTTTTATTTTATTTTAGTGCCTGATCTGTGCCGAGCATTGTGCTCAATTCTGGGAATGATTGAGCTGAAGGGGCTCAGTCTTATGATATCATAAGTAGTCTATGATATTTTTCTCCAGTAGATGCATGCACATGAATGTTTGGAAATACTTAAGTTGTTTGCATTAATGACTGATTTAATAAACATACTTGGTTACTGAGAATGGTCTTTAAGGACATGTCTTGGGGCTCTGCCCTGTCCTACATTTCCATTGGCAACATTTTTATATTGATGCTTATACATCTTTAGATAAACCAATCATGGTGACAAAAATGTTATTAGTTGATGAACCTAGTCCAGAAAGATGATATTTTTCTCTGACAAAGACCAAAGTTGAAATGAATTATAGCAACAACAAAGTCCTATAGTGTTCTATATACTTTTAAAAATTTTGTGTATGTGTGTATATTAAGGACTTAGCAATAAGGCATGGAATTTTTACCATAAGCCATTGAAATATTCATAAAATAAATAAAACCTTCCTATCTGACAGATTCTTCCTTCTTTCCAAACAACAACATGCTGTTACCTACAACCCAAGCTGCACGACCACAGCAACCATGACCACCACACTGATCCAGGGAGGGGGTGGATGGGGGAGCAGCGGAACGTGTCCAGAGTGACCGGAAGTCATTATCACAACCTCTGTGTACTTTGTTCTAATGAATCACTTTTCCCGCCCACTATCTCATGAACTCCTCAAGGTCAGGGCCTGTGTATTGTAACCTTCATTCTTATGAAATGCCTAGACCCTCACAAGTTCTCAAGCAGCACTTCTTGAAGATGTTTTCCGGTCCCCTGCAGAAAACTTAATTCGATCTGATATTGCATGGATTATAGAATAGCATCTGTATTAAGTGTCTATTGGTGTTGTAACAAATTGTCACAAAATTAATGGTTTAAAATAATGCAAATTAACTGTTCTATAGTTCTGGAGATCTAAATTCCCCAGGGGTCTCACTGAGCTGAATTCAAGGTGTTAACAGGTCTGCCTTCCTTCCCGGAGACTCTAAGGGAGAATCTGTTTTCTTTCCTCCTTCAGCTTCTAGAGGCTGTGCACATCCCTTGGCTTGTGGCTCCTTCCTCCCTCTTTAAACTAGCAGCCCTCGGACCCTTGTTTTTTTCTGGGGTCACGTGTCTTCCTCTGACCACTCTGCTAGGAAAGATTCTCTGCTTTTCTTTTAAGGATTCACATGATTAGACTGGACCCACAGGTTTAATCCAGAATATTGCCATGTAACATAACATGTTCAGAGATTATGTGATCATGTTTAGAATTCAGGCACAGGCATCTTGGGGAGGTCATTATTGTTCTCATCACAATATCACATAAGAAAGGTGGTGGTATTAAATTGTTGGACTGTACCCAGGATATTTTACTATGCCTTACTTCAACCAAGTACTTGAACACTGTAAGAAAGAACCACAACAGAGGAGGAGATTGGGAGTTGTGTAAACCTAAGGCACGCTTAAAGGGACAGAGTGTTTAGCTTAGAAAAAAAAGAAGACCTGTATGTAGATATGTGGTGGGGCTGTGGTTTCAGGAGGCATAAGATGTCTGTGGTCTTCAAAATATCAGAAAGTTCCATTCCATGACAGAGTGTTTAAACTTGTGCTGTGTAGTCTCAGAGGACAGAACAGAATAAATATCTGGGAATCGCAGGGATGCAGTTTTTAGCAGAAAGTAAGGCAGAGCTCTATGGCCATTACTGATGTCCTTAAATGCCTCAAGCTAGAAATTCCATAGCTTGATGGTGTGTGGAGCCTTATAAAAAATATCCGAGCCTTAAGTGAGGGCGAAGCTCAGATGAATCCTCAAATTCAATTTAACCCTTACAGTTACTGATTCTGTGGCTTAGAATTCTATTCATGGCCTTTAAATACCTCCACTTGCATATACCTAGAGCAGACAAAGGCTCTTCATCCTTACTAAGGATCTTTTTGCTCTCACAAAATCCATCATAAAGATCTATCCAATGCCACATAAAAGAAGGGATGAAGGAAGCTGGTAGAATTCAGATGCCTCCTTGGAAAATTAAATGGTCTATATTTTTGTTGAGAATATAAAAACAATAGTCAAAGGGACGATGCAAGGTTTTCAATGGTGCACAAATACTTAGAAAAAATACTCTCTGTTGTCTTCACACATGGCAAATGAACTGCAAAGAGACAAGGCGTGAAGACAGTGGAGATGCATTACTATTAGGTTGTCCATATGGGTATTAAGTATGATTCATATTTTGAGGAAGTTAGATATTTAAAATGAAGGAAAAAGAAAGAGTAGACCAGAATTGGTCTAGTGGAATTGAATTTCATCTCAATTCAGGACACAATATATTTTTGAGAATTTTTTCATCAGTCTACTTTTGAAATGATTATTTGGAATAACTTGTATAAGATCCATGAGCCACTATAGGAAGTGCTGTTTTTATGGCACTAGTGTATGCTGCATACAGTGCTTTTTTACACTTTCAAAAATCGTGTTACCGTGATATTCTTGATCTTTTAAGTACACCTCTGGATGTCTAAAATTATCCCGAACTGTATTCAGTTATGTCAGACCATTCGATCCAAAACTTATTTTCTACCACAAAAATGTCCAAAAGAAATTAAGAAATTAATTGCAACTTCAATTGTATTTAAGAGAAGTCTTTGTGGTTCGTTATAGCTGCCATTTATATATCTTCAAAGAGAGTCTTAAGTGTCTTTTGGATTGTAATGGTCGGTCATCCTAGGCTAAGAGAAGCTTGCTCAGATACTTGAGATTTGGGGCCAATGACTTCATAGCCATTCCATCTTCTCTCCACATCTATGGATTAACCAACAGCAATCATGATCATCCCTGGTACTCTTCGCTGTAGTCAGGGGAAGGTCAGCTATTTTTTGATCCCCACGGGAGAAAGACAGCAGCTCCTCAATCACTATCTTAAAATAGCCAGTCATTCTCAGCTGCTGGGCTGGAGTCCCTCCAGGGGAGAGCGAAGGGAATACAAATCTGCCCGTGGTGGTGTGAGCGAGAAGCCACGAAAACATGAGCTAGGACAGCCTTCTCAAGGGGATTCTGCATACTCAAAAACCTTATTCTTTTTTTGTCATTGTTGTTAAGAAGCTAAGTGTCTACCATTTCAAAATTTCTTATTTTATTTAAAAGGAAACCAGGGAATCGAAAATGAGACTAAATATCGCCATCTTCTTTGGGGCTCTTTTTGGTGCTTTGGGGGTTTTATTGTTTTTGGTGGCTTTTGGATCGGATTATTGGCTTCTTGCGACCGAAGTGGGGAGGTGTTCAGGTGAACAGAATGTGAGTTTCTTCTTAAAAATACTGATGTACTTGGTAGTGATGAAGATAGTCTTATGTATCCTCTTGAAATCAGAGAATAGTGGTGGGATGTCTATTTCATCATACAAGAGATATATAGAAAGCTACCGATCATCACTATTTGGGATAAAATACACTTCTTTAAAAATTTCCTGGATGTAATAATTTGTATTGTATTTCTCGTATTGATGGCAAATTACTTCATCTGTGTTCTGTGCAGATAGAGAATGTCACTTTCCACCATGAAGGATTCTTCTGGAGATGTTGGTTTAATGGGATTGTGGAAGAGAATGACTCCAACATTTGGAAGTTCTGGTATAGTAAGTAACTTTATTTTCCCTCTGTCTATAAAATAAAAATGAACAACTTCTTATTTAGTATATGTCACTTACAGAGAGTTGGATTCTTAATTCTAAAACCTCAGTAAGATGTCTTCAAAAATTTTTTGTTTGTTTTTTGGGTTTTTTTCCTTTTATTTCATCATATAATGGGGGTACAAATATTGTTAGGGTTACATACATTGCCCCCACCACCCCTCCCCCCTACATGCCAGAGCTTCAACAGATGTCTTCAAAAATTTAATGAAGAGATTGCTTTTCAGTAAATAGGAAAGGCTATAGGAATAAATAGTCTATCTTCTAACATAAAATAAGAGTCTGAATATTTGTGGAAAACTGAATTATCCACTGTTTCCCTGCTCATATTTAAAATACACTAATCCTAACAAACAAAACAGATATTATCTATAGTATTTTTTCAAGTGTCTATTATTGTTATGTTGTTAAAAAAAACCCTTTTTTTTTACTATTAGCCCTTGAAATCTCAAATGTAAAAATCCAGAAATAGAGATGTATTATTTTATATTCATAGTTTCAAAGTTAACAAAATCCTTTTTTTTATAATGAAACATAATTACCAGCAGTGCAGATGAAAGCTTGTTTTATTTTGGCTTTATCCAAGTTCATAGGTAATATCAAGACGTGCCTTGCTTTTGATGTTTGTCCTCTCTTGTTGAAACTTTAAAGTTCTTTTTTGAAGTAGAATAACTTTTAAAAACTCGGATGCATCTTTCAAATATATTTCTTATATATTTCAATTAATCTTTGAAAATCAATTTATTGAAAATAGCTAACATTTGTTTTATTGTGTCTAACAATGAAAGAACTGTTTATTAGCCTAAAGTTATTGAGGGTCTAAATTATTAATCTTATCAAATACTCCTGTGAAAAATCAAAGTATGGTATTTATACAATAGTCAAGATTGTGGAATATATAATAAAAATATGAGGTAACTGAAGACTTAACCAAGCTGATAGTAAGTTAGCTTATGTAAAAGGAGCAAGGTAGTGATTAAGTGACACTTTGAGATAAATATCTGATAGGCTATCTTATAGAGCATTTGGGGCAGGAGAGAATAGCACGCAACTTGCCAATGGCAATTATTTAGACTTTGATAAAGGGAAGTCAGTCAGATTGTGCAAGAGAAAGATTTTGCCAAAGATTTAGAGAAAGAAAGAATATACCAATATTTCACTCACCTTAAAGTGTACGTATGAAATTTTAATGTTTTCAGACAACATAAAAAAGTTCCTTCTTGTGATTTCTTCAAATGCTAAAATTTATTTGAATTATTAACTTGTATGATTGATCATTTGTATCTTTTCCCAAAAAATAAAATGGATACAGAAGAAATTTTTTATTAATTGGAATGAATCAAGGTTAAATTTGTATCTTAACACAATTATTTTTGAACACCTAGAGCATACTAGGCATTATGTTAGGTACTGGAGAATATGTGAAAAATAAATGAAACATGATACCTTTAATTTTAAGGTGATATTAAGGGCATTTGTGCTGATTCCATTGAATTATATCACGTAGGTAGATGTTCTGGATGAATCCACCTTTTAGTTCTCCCGTGCTTCTCTATAGAGGTTTCTAGGAGGTCTTCCTCCCTCACACAATTCTCTGAATTGGTTGATGGGACCAGCAGTTGTATTTTGCTTGTGTAACCCCTCCCTGGGCATTTCTGTTCCATTAGGAATGAGTCATCACTGAGCTTGTCAGTAACAAATGCCCCTGCTTTGCTCTCCTTCCCAGCCAATCAGCCACCATCCAAGAACTGCACACATGCTTACCTGTCCCCATATCCCTTCCTGAGAGGCGAACACAATTCCACCTCCTACGACTCTGCAGTCAGTAAGTACCCTCTGTCTTCAGATTGCCTCTGAAACGAGCTTATCTTTTAAAGGATAGCACAAAATTTTTGTGAGCAATTAAAAAATAGTTGAACACCTATAATTTCAACATTTTCTCTATCGATCTGTAAAATATGAAAAGGCATGCTATTTTAACACACCATTTGTAATTTTAAAGAGCATAACTTTGACCTATGTAATTCACTTGCTACTTACAAAAATAATTTTTTAAAAGATGTGTTTTCTAATATGAAGATAGTGATGTTTAATAGAAATAACTGCTTCTGAAGGGTTTAATTGACCTACAACTGGTCTTGCAATTGAAAATATTGTAATATACATCCTATTTTTAGAACATTTTCTTGCCATTGTTACACATGAGAATATAACTATGCTACCACATTCATATAAAATGACTGAATTCTACATGTGTGATGTCCCATAGAAAAAAGATAGTCAGATATTGTTATTGGAAAGTCATATTAAAAACATGAAGTTTTTAATAACTCTAAAACTAAGGTTTGGTACAGACTATCAGTGTCATATACAAAACCAAAAAGTGTTTGTTTTGCAAAAGGAATACCTTCTATATTTAATGTTCTAAATAAACTTATATTATTAGTCAAGGTCCTCCAAAAAAAAGAGAACCAGTAGAATACATACACATAAACTCTCTCTCACACACACATACACACAATCTCACACACACACACACATACAGAGAGAGAAATTTTAAGAATTTGGCTCATGTAATCATGGGGTCTGGTGAGTCTGAAATGCGTAGGATGTGCTGGTTGGCTGGAGATTCAGATAAGCGTTGGTGTTATAGTCTTAAGTCTGAAGGCTGGAAACTGCAGCAGAAGTTATATGTTGAAGTCTGGAGGCTGACTTCCTTCTTCCTCAGGAAACCTGTCTTTGCTCTTAAGGACTTCAACTGGATAAGGCCCGCTCATATTATGGAGGAAAGTGATTGTAAATGCTAATTGCATCTAAAACATATCATCACAGCCACATCTAAACTGGTGTTTGACCCAACAACTGAGCACCATAGTCTAACCAAGTTGATAGAGAACATTCACCATCACAGAACTTTAAAAAATTTACATTTAACTATTTTCAATTTTTCTGTTAAATATGTAATTCCACATGTTACAATTTTGTTTTAGGTTTGTCAGAGAACTTAGCATTTGTTTACATCACATCATGAACATGGCACTTTATGGAGAGGGTATAGGGTCTGCATGGTGAGCTGACCTCCAGCTGTGTTGGTCCCCTGGGATTCCTTGGGTGGAAAGGACTGCGACTGTTCTACCTGAAAACATGTGGTGTGGGTGCTCCTTCTCATTAAAAACTGCATGAGGCATCACATTTCATATTTGTCAGAACCATGTGGCTCATGTAGAATGTGGACTCTCTCACTGGGAAGAGAAGAGCTGGACAATACAGGAAGAAATAGGACAAACTTTTGTTTTACAGAAAAGTTAAAAAATATGCTCTTTCCTTGACATTTGTACTTTTATAAATGAACTGAGAAGTTGTACAGGATTGGCTTTCCAGAGAATTTGTTGTTTGCATAAATAATAGTATTTTGTTGTTGTCATTATTCATATGCTAAAGTCCTGTGATGGGACAGGTGTGGTAGGCACAGTGTATTTTATAAGCAATGTACATATTTGAAAACTCTGCACCTCAAAGCGATAGTGGAGAACTTGAAAAACAAGGTAACATAATCTATGCATAATAATTATGATGGAGATGGATAGTAAATACATGTCAGAAAAATTATACTGCAATTACACTTAGAATTATTATGTAGCACTGCATATAATTAGCGTGTCATTTTTTTGAATCTAGCAACAAAACCATATCCAATTTTTTTTTAAATTATCAAACTTCTCTTTGGCACATATGTTGTAACTCCTTATTCATTTTAAGAAACTTTATCAAACACTTTAAAAAATAATTGAGATATGCAAAGATATGTTTACAACAGAAATAGGATACACAAGTTTCTTTTAGCCTCATAATAATGCACAAAGAATTTTGATGTTATATTTGTATGATTTATGTTTTTTTTTATTTCCTGTATCTAAGAGAAAGGCATAGATTGTATCAAAAGTATTCTATCTGACTTTTCAGTATGTGTTTCCTAGTTAACAATACTGCATAATCTTTACTATACTCCAGAGCCACTATTTAGTTTCATGTAGCTTAATAATTACCAGACAATACTTGCCAAATTATCTTCAGTAAACTGAAAATATTATTATATAAAATCTTGATGTATCATGGCCTGGAAAATTATTGGTAAAATGACTTTGTGTTCTCCTGAGTTTTTACAATTACAGTTAGTCGATATTCGATTTAGTGAAAATAATATAGTGGAGTATGATCTTTTCTGGAGTAACTGCTTTAGAATCAGGGCAACACTGATGAGATTATCCTCTTTCATAATCAGGAGACTGGAACTCAGAGAAATCATGTGACTGTCTGTCTTCACACAGCTGATCATTGGCAGAACTCATACAAAGACACAAGTCTCTGTTTTTTTTTATTGATAATCTTATAAACTACAATGAATAAAAAAGCTAATTGTAGTGCTTACGATTAAAAAGTATAAGTCTTTTATTTGTGTCTCAACAAAAGCACAAATTAAACTTATACTGGCTTTCTCTACCTTGCTATCAGAACCTGACCTACGCATATAGTCAGGTCTAATTCGGAGTTTCATTCTTTAAAAAATCCCAAATACATACTCTGAAATTCAATTATTTTCAAATCTAGTTATTTGAGTGATTGCTCCTGCCTAGTGAGAGGGTCTAATTCTGAGAATTGTTTTTGGTAGGTGTGTGTGCTTCGAAGTCCATTAAACCATTCTATTCCCTTTTGAAATTTGCCAAAGTTTAGATTTTCTGGTTTCTTTCATGCCTACATTCAGTCACAGTTCATTTATGTGGTATCATTTGGTAATGATGTACTGAACATAAATGAATTTTCAAGATACTTCAACCCTAAGTGAATTAATTTTTCTCTTTCTTGGTGTCTCCATAGCCTTTGACAGCCTGTCAAAGGGCTCATTATAATTAACTGAAATTGTTTACCTCAGTTTCTCCGGTCTGTATTGGAGTTCCCTGAGGGCACAGAATGTAACCTATTCGTATTTATATCCCCAGAACTTTGTATAGTGCCTGGCAATTAGTAGATGCTTAAAAATATGTGTAGAATGATGTTATAGAAAACTTACAGTTAGTATTTTCAGCAATAAACTGCTTTAGTTTTATTTTTTCTGAGTGGAAATTTTTAAAAACTAAATGAAATACTTGATTTCCTTCTTAAGCAGAATATATTGGACAAAATTTCAACTTTTCTTGAGGAGTTGGAACAAATACTTACACACCAGGGCTAGCCATCCTGACCCACTTTGAGTTCCTTGAGCTCTGTGTTTGTCCCCTTGCCTCAGGCATACATGCCACAGCCATCCCCAAAGACTTTTCCTCTCTCCCCACTCCCTCCTCTGTTTCTGTTTCTAACAAAGCAGGCTTATCCCTGCAGCTAGTTCTAAGGAAGCCTTCCTTGTCGGCCTCCTAATGCATTGATTGGGCCACATTCTCCTTTATAAAACCCATGGTTTAATTGGATAATTCATAGTGCAGCTTTTCATTATTTACTTGTGTAACTATCTTGTTCATGTATTTCCTTCTTTTCTTCCCAGTTCAACTCTAAACTCCATGGGAGTGGGGTCTTGCTTGTTTGGCTCAGCTTTGTGTCTGCTCTAGACGAACAGTTAAATGAGTATTTTTGGGAGACTCCATTGTTATACTGTACTGTGGTATTAATACTGATACCCTAAGTAAAGATTGATGTGTGGAGGATTTCTTTAACCCTTTACTAAACAGACTTAGATTGCTCTTATTATTATTATTTTTTTTGCTTATGTTTTGTAAGTTTTGGTCTTCCACATTATTTTTTACCTGTCAGCTGTCCTTTGCTTTTGTTGTCAATGTTTATTTACCTAGTACTCTTTTCTGGTTTCTCCTTTCTTCTCCCTTATAAAAAGTGTAAGTTGAAGAGAATGATGTGAGGCTAGAAGCAGGAAGGCAGCTAGGCAAGGTATCAGTCAGCAATGCATCAGGCTGCAAGTAACAGGCAGCAGAGAGTAGCTAAACACAAGCACTGTTTTTCTCCCCTAACAAGGCAAACAGAAGCAGCTGCCATGAGGCTGCTGCCAGGGACCAGGATCTGTCAGCCATATCTTCCACTGTCCTTGGAGGTTGACAGTCACCTTCACACTCTTCCGTCCTCAGAAAAGCAGGAGTGTATCCTGAATGTGCCAGTAGTTTTCTGCTTTATTCACCAGAATGGTGTCCCATGAATAAAGCTGGGGCGTGGAGTTTTTGGCTTTCTAGCAACTAGAGTAGAAGAGAAGGGAGCAAGACTGGGAGTGAGTGTTGAGTGAATCAAAATCATCAGGGGTTGAACAAGAGTAGAACAGAACAAAAAGGGAATAAAGGATGTAATTTTTTTTTTTTTTTTGAGACAGAGTCTCACTCTGTTGCCCAGGCTAGAGTGAGTGCCATGGCGTCCGCCTAGCTCACAGCAACCTCAAACTCCTGGGCTCGAGCAATCTTCCTGCCTCAGCCTCCCGAGTAGCTGGGACTACAGGCATGCACCACCATGCCCGGCTCACTTTTTCTATATATTTTTAGTTGGCCAATTAATTGCTTTCTATTTATAGTAGAGACCGGGTCTCACTCTTGCTCAGGCTGGTTTCGAACTCCTGAACTCGAGCGATACGCCCGCTTCGGCCTCCCAGAGAGCTAGGATTACAGGCGTGAGCCACCGCGCCCAGCCTAAAGGATGTAATTGATATTTGAAGAGCTAACATATAAAACTTGGTAGCCAAACAAAAGAAAGCTGGAGGAATCTAACGTGATGAAGGAATTTCCTTTGGAAGTAGGTGTAGTTCAGTTTAAACAATATATAATAAAAGGTAATATGGTCACTTACCTCCAACCAATGATCATTATTTTAGTGTTTTTCTTTCCAGTCCTTTTGATTTGCATATTGTACATAGTTGTTGTTTTTTTCAGAGATCCTGATATTCCTTTTTTCCTCAGTTTTTAAAATGTCATAATACTACAGGGGCAAAAATGTTCTGATCACATGGATTGCTTTTGTACTGCTTAAGTCAAAGTCAAAAGTGTGCCCATCTCCCAGACAGTGTTCATTGTACCCGTTAGGTATGATTTCACCCATCCCCTCTTCCCCCTCTCACCTGCATGATTTCCATCAAACAACCCCATTAAAAAGTGGGCAAAAGACATGAACAGAAGCTTTTCAAATGAAGACAGACTGATGGCCAATAAATATACGAAAAAACGTTCAACATCACTAATCATCAGAGAAACGCAAATCAAAACCACAATGAGATATCACCTAGCTCCAGTGAGAATGGCTTTTATCAAAAAGTCCCAAAACAATAGCATGGATACAGAGAGGAAAAACACTTATACTCTGTTGGTGGGACTGCAAACTAGTGCAACTTCTATGGAAAATGAGGTTCCTCAAAGAACTATAAGTAGACCTACCATTTGATCCAGCAATCCCACTACTGAGTATTTACCCAAAGGAAAAAAAAAGTCATTTTATCAAAAAGACACTTGCACTAGAATGTTTATTGCAGGCACAACTCACAATTGCAAAGATGTGGAATCAATCCAAGTACCATCAATTCATGAGTGGATTAATAAAATGTGACATATGTATAGCATGGAGTACTACTCAACCATTAAAAGTGAATTAATATCCTTTGCAACAATCTGGATGGAAGTGGAGACCATCCTCTTCAATGAAGTATTGCAAGAATGGAAAAACAAACACCACATGTACTCACTATTAAATTGGAACTAATCAATCAGCACTCATGTACACAGATAGAAGTTGTACATAGTTTTAATCATCATAAATACAAATGTCTATCTTGCTCTTCTATTTTTCTTATGTTAGCACATATTTCTCCATGCTTTTATTTAATAGTTTCTCAAACTTTTTTTGTTTCTCAAATTTTTTAATGTTAGTAACCACCTCCACATTAAAAATAATTTTATGCATGTATCATTATTCATAATTTGTACTAATTCTTTGGGTTATATGGCCAGAAGTATGAATGGTGAATCCAAAGACAGGAATAGGTTTTCCTTATTGTTATTGTGCCATAGTACCAAATTGTTTGCAAACTGGTACTGAACTGTGAATGATTTTCAATTAAGAAAATTTGGCAAGAAGGACAGAAATCTGAGAGTTAAGAGGAGGAGGCATGTTTTAAAGTAGAGGGTGGGGATTTAGTTCAGTTATTAAATCCAAACTGATGGTGGAATAGCAGTTTGAAATAATTCAGCAAGTAGCTTGATGTGCAAAACTGGTTTTCCTAAAAGTAATAAATTAGCATGGTAGATGGTGACAAGAAATTGCACAGGTGGTTTTTGATATCAGCTGTAATCTTTAAGAAGAAAAATCATAGTAAAGAAGACAGTAAAATATCAATTATACGTGGAGGTGGGGAGAGGGTTAAAGCAAAAACGACCCACAAATGAGGAAGAGAAAGAAGCATTGAGAAACATGCCAATGAGCAGTCTGGTGCATTGCTAGAGGAGCCGGTGGACGGGAGAGTCTTGGGAAGGAGGCAGTGGTCCTCAGCAACAAATGTAGAATGAATGGGAATGCAAAATGAACAAGAAGGAATTGGATCTTACACTGATGGTACAACAGTTCTGCTTCTAATAGCCCCCTCTCCCACAAAGGAACAGCTACAGACTCTCCTTAAGGTTGCTCTTTCCAGGCACCTACTTCTACACTTAAAGCCACCGGAGAATTCCAGATCTTCCGCTGTGTGTCCCCCATTCTCTTAGATTAGACCTGAGGGCTCTGTCCTCTTTTCTGGGCAATGGGAACCCATTCCATTTTCCTGCACATTTTGCCACTGGAGGTTTCCCCTGAGACCCAAGCCCTTCTCCAGGCTTTCTTCTCCCTTCCCTTATTCCGAGAGGAGAAGTCAGGAAGCAGCGAGCCTCCTAAAGGGGCGGTGAGCAGAATGGTGGGAATGTGAAACTCCACACCGGGGTGTTTAGGGAGTGAGCAGTGAGGAAGTTGAGACCTTTGCAATTAGCCAACACTAGGGCTTGGAATAGCCACTGAAAGAGCACAGCGTTCTTATAAAAACAACCATAAAAACACACCAAAAACTTGCTTCACTGTACAAGGCAAAATGAAATATAAAAATACATGCTCTTACATTCGATAGCTTGAAACAGCACAGTAATGAATTAAAATTTGATTCCAGAGTTAGTATAAATGTAAATACTTAATGATTTTGGGGACACATTAACATGTCATAGGTACCTAATCTCATGAGGATACCCTCCCCCACACACTCCAACTTGCACATTGATTATTCTGGTGTAGTTGGGTTTTATTTATTAATTTGTGTGTGTGTTCATATATGGTGATTCTGGCCCTTGTCCTAAATATAACAAATAGTTTCAAATATTTCTGCTTTGTTTTAGTCGTATAGGAAAAGCCATACACTGCAAAATGTAATGTAAAATGCAATTCAGTCATTATTTTTCATAAATGTCAAGTACTTAGATATTTGGAAATGCCTTAACATCGACTTAATTTCCTGCTATTCGTTCAGACATTTGGAATCACACAGCCATGACCACAGACACAGCATCATATGACAGGGTGGCCGTAATTCCTGACTGACAGCTGACTTTTCATCTGGGACCCCAGCCCAGAGGCAGCTTGGAAGTTCCAGGACATAACATCAAAGCTCCAATTAAAAATCACTTTTTTGAGAGGGTGCCCTTTTGTGTTTGTTGCAATTTGTTCATAGGCTTCTCAGGATTGGCAGTTTACGTCTCCAATAATGGGAGGTGATGACTTTCTGAAAACAAGACTGTGTGGACATACCCAGCAGTGTGTCTTGGCTCCATTCATGGGGGAAAGGCTCCCACCTTTATGGAGGCTTCCGGCAAGCCCTGAGCGTGCCCGCTACACACAGAAGAAACCTCTCATGATGGAGATCTCCTGGTGCTACAGAGCAGGATTGCTTAACTTCCCCACTATCAACATTTGGGGCCAGAGAGCTCTTTGTTGGGGGACTGCCCTGTGGATTATAACATTTTTAGCAGCACCCCTGGCATCTACCCACTAGCAGCAGCACGCCCTCAGTTGTGACAAGCAAAAATATCTCCAGACATCGCCAGATGTCTTGGGGGTGGGTGGACACAAACGCCCTCTTATGAGAACCACTGGGGTTCTCTGGACATTTACTCCCAACATGTCTGACCTAGGCCCAAACTCTTCTCTGGAATTACACTCAGACTGCCTGCACTCTGCCTCCAGCCCCAGGTCTGGGCCTGAAAGCGCATAGTAGTAGTTTCCTTCTGGTGCCTTCTTTCACGTGGGATATTCAAGCCAAGCAGGGGTAGGAAGCTGTCTGGGCCTTTCTTACCTCTAATCGTGATTACATCTGCCCCAAGCTCTGCACCATTTCTTAGAAGACAGTATCAATTAGATTCAAAGAAGGAAATTATTGAGTGCCTACTGTATGCTTGGCACTATTCTGGGTGTTTTCAGAATCAGCCCTAAATTCTTGCCCTCATGGAGCTTGCACTGTAGTGAGGAAATAAGCAAAATAAGTCAGTCAGCGCTTGGGGAGAAATAAAAGATGAGAGGGCTGTGTGCGGAGGGAACGCCAATACTAGACAGGGTGGCCTCATGGACAAGGTGAGGCTTGTTTTGAGCTGGACAGGCCTGGGTTGAGTGTGGACTCTGCAGTCTCCTGAGCTGTCTCAGCAGGCCCCTCTTTTAGGGGCTCACTAGATGCTGTACAGGGTGTTAAGCCCAGGGATTGGCTTGTGGTGAAGGTTCTTAGGGGGTTACAAGCTGGGCTTCCAGTCTGCACTCATCATCTGGTACCGACACTTTGGCTAAGAGTACTAGGGCAGGTTTTTAAACTCTACAAACTGGTTTGTAAAGGGAAATAAGAATAGTGTCAACCTCATACAGTTATTTTGAAAATGAAAAGACATCATAATACAAATGCTTGGCAGATTGGTTGCCATGTCATTGGTATTCAATAAATGTGAGCTATTCTTATGATGATATACCAATTTAGAGCACCAAAAATAAGTCATCATCAGGAACATAAATTCATCACAGCTTCTTCTTAGTAAAATGCTTCCTGCTCTCTGAATGTGTGTGTGTGTGTGTGTGCCCACATCAGGCATTTGACAGAGTTTCTGGCAAAGAGTAAGGGTTTCATAAATAAATGTTCATCATTACTATCAATATCATTATCACCGTCATCCTAGTACATAATAGTTAATATTATGCTCTGTACTGGCCAGGATTTGCCACTCTTTATCTGGTAATAGTGATTAAAATTCATTCAACAGATATTTATTGAGCATATACTATGACACTTTTGTAGGGCCCGGTGAATAGTAGTGAACAAAATAGATAAAAATCCCTTCCCTTGGGAGACTGACATGCTAGTGAGGATAGTCATACAAAGCAGCATAAATTGGTCAAATGCATAGTAGTTAGAAGATGACAAGTACAGTTTGAAGATGGCAAGTACTCTGGATAAACACAAAACTTGGAAAGGGGCTGGAGGCGAAGGGGCCTGGGATGGGCCAGGGGCAGGTGGTGGATGGATATAGATAATGACTAAAATGTGGTCAGAGGAAAGCCTGCCTATGAGGAAGTGAGGGAGAGAGCCGTGTAACATCTGGAGGAAGGGTGTTCCAAACAGAGGGAACATCAACTGCAGAAGCTCAGAGACTGAGACATGCCTGCTGTGTGCAGAGAACAGAAGAGAAGCTGGGATGGCTGCAGAAGAGCAAGTGAGAGGAGAGCAGAAGATGTGGTCAGAGAGACAGCAGGTGCTGGGGGAGGCTGGGCTGTTGTCAGTTCATGGGCTCCTACTCTGACTGAGATGAGGGGGGTTAAGAGAGGTTTCCAGTCTGATTTATATTGTAAAAGAGTCCGTCCAGTTTGCTGCATCGTTAACACACTATAGCAAGGCAAGGGTGGAACCAGGCAGCCCAGTTAGCAGGTTTCCCATATTCCAGATGGCTTGGACCAGGATATTAGGAGATGAAAATTTCTCTAATTCTAGTATAGTCTTATTAAAATTATTTGACTACCAGTAAGGAAATCTATCAAGTGGACATCACTTGTAATAAACAAAACAAAATAAAACACCAAAAACACTGTGTATGTCTGGGCTGCTATGTACCTTAAAATATCAGTCCTGAATTTTGTTTTTGTTTTGTTTTGTTTTTACTATTTTATTATAGAATTTTTCAAATGTTTACAGAAGTAAAGAGTATAATCAACCCATACGTTGCAACTTCAATAATCATCAACGAACTTCAATAATTATTATCATATCTTATTTCATCTATATAAATCTGTAGGAATAATCCATGCTGGATTATTTTAAAGCAAATTCTGAATATTATATCATTTCTACCATAAATATATCAGCACATATCTTTGGCAGATTCTACATTCTCTGATTACTTTCTTTAAACTTTCTATTTTGAAATAATTATAGATTCACAGAAAGTTGCAAAGATGGTACAGAGATCCCCCATACCCCTCTGTCCAGTTCCCTCATTGGTTATGTCTTGCATCGCTCCAGCGCAATATCAAAACCAGGAAACTGACATCAGTACGGTGCATGTGTATAGTTCTGTGCCGTTTATTTATTGATTTTTTTATTTCAAAGTATTACGGGGGTACAAATGCTTTTGTTACAAGGATCACTTCTGTAATGCTGAGTCAGGGTTATAAGTGTGCCCTTCACCCAGATAGTGTTCATTGTACCCTATAGGTAGGTTTGCGCCCATCCCTTCCTCCCCTTCCCCCCTGATTGATTTCTGTTGAGTTATACTTCCCTCTGTGCATAGGTGTGCTCATCCGTTAGTTCCAATTTAATAGAGAGCACATGTGGTGTTTGTTTTTCCATTCTTTAGATACTTCCCTTAGGACAACGGTCTTCAGTTCCATCCATGTTGTTGTGCCATTTATCTTATATGTAGATTTGTGTGGTGTGAGCACCACCACAATCAAGATACAGGACTATTCCATCAACACCCAGATTTCCCCAGGGATACGTCTTAATAGTCACTTCTCCCCCCACCACTCCCTAACCCTTCAAAACCACTAATCTGTTATACCCATCTCTAATTTTGTCCTTTCAAGAATGTTCTATAAATGGAATTACACAGTATATGACCTTTTAAGACTGGCTTATTTTTTAAGCATATGCTCTTGAGATCCATTTAAGTGGTTGCATGTATCAATAGTTCATTTCTTTTTATTGCTAAGTAGTTGTTCAACCATTTACCTGTGGTGGGGCATTTTTGGTTGTTTCCAGTTTGGGGCTATTACAAAGACCGTGCACTGTTCTTGTAAGGACATAAATTTTCACTTACCTGGGATAGATGCCCAGAAATACAATTTCTGGGTCATATGGTAAGTGAATGTGTACGTTTTTTAAAAACTGCCAACCTATTTTCCAGAGCAGCTGTACCATTTTACATTCCCACTGGCAACATATGAGAAATTCAGGTTCTCTGTATCCTCACCAGCATTTATTGCCACAGTGTTTTACTTTAGCCATTCTAATAGCTGTGTGATGATAGCTCAATTTGTTCTTAACTTCTATTTCCTTAATGTCTGGTGATGTGTAAAATATTTTCATGTGCTTAGTTGCCATCTACATATCCTTAGCAATGAAATGTCTCTTCATGTCTTTCGTTCATTTTATAATTGGATTGTTGAATTTTGAGAGTGCTTTATATAGTCTAGATATACATACTTTATCAGATATGTGTTTATAAATTTCTCCCATTAGGTAGCTTGTGTTTTCATCACTTAACAGAAATTTTGCAGAATAAAAGTTGTGAATTTTGATAGGGTTTAATTTATTTATTTAAAAAAAATAGATCATGCTTCTAAAATGTTATAGTTTTACAACTTACATTTTAAATCTATGATACATTTTGAGTTACTTTTTGTATAAGGTGTGAGGCACATTTTTTTTTGAAGATGTCTGTCCAATTGTTCCAGCATCCTTTGTTGAAAAGACTGTCCTTCCTCCATTGAGTTGCTTTTCCATCTAAATCAAGGAATAGTTGATCATAGTATAGGATAGGACTATTTATGGACTTTATATTCTGTTTAATTGATCTATGAGTCTATTCCTCTGCCCATATCACATCATCTTGCTTATTTTAGCTATATAATAAATGCCAGAATCAGATAGAGGGATTCCTTCTACATTGTTGTTCTTTTTTTGCTGTTGTTCAAAATTGTTTTACCTATCCTAAATCCTTTGACTTTTCCTAGTCTAGATCCTTTGACTTTCTGTATAAATTTAAGAATTATCTTGTTACATATCTACAAGAAAATCTTGCTGGGATTTTGGTAGGAATTATCAAGCCTATATACCAGTTTGGAGAGAACTGATGTCTTCATTATTTTGAGTCTTCTAATCTATGAACACAATATATTCCTTCATTTATTTAGGTCTTCTTTGATTTCCTTTATCAGCATTTAGTAGTAATACTGTGTGTTTTGTTATATTTGTAGCCAATTAATTCATTTTTGGAGCAATTCTAAATGATACTATATTTTAAATTTCAGTTTCCATGTGTTCATTGCTAGTATGTAGAAATTCAATTGATTTTTACAAAATTAATAGACTATTTTTAGAGCAGTTTTATATTTATAGAAAATTGAGTAAAAAGTACAGAGAGTTTTCCCCATGCCACCATGTACAGTTTTCCCCATTGTTAACATCTTGGTACATTTGCCACAATTAATGAGCCAATATTAATACATTGTTATTAACTGAAGCCCATGGTTTACATTAGAATTTACTCTTTATGTTATGCATTCAAGAATTTTGACAAATGTGTCTACCTTAACAGTATCATACAGAGTAATTTCACTGCCCTAAAATCCTCTGTACACCACCTATTCATCCCTCCCCCCCTCCACCCCTGGCACCCACTGATCTTTTTACTGTCTCTGTTGTTTTGCCTTTTTCAGAATGTCATATAGCTGAAATTCCACAGAATGTGGCTGTTTCAGATTGGCTTCTTTTACTTAGTAATATGTATTTAAGGTTCCTCCATGTCTTTCCATGGCTTGATGGCTCATTTCTTTATTGTGATGAGTAATATCCCATTGTATGGATATATCACAATTACTTATGCATTCACCTATTGAAGGACATCTTGGTTGCTTCTAAATTTTGACAATTATGAATAAAGCTGCTACAAACATTTGTGTGCAGGTTTTTGTGTGAAATAAATTTTCTACTCTGGGGTAAATACCAAGGAGTGTAATTGCTGGATCATATAGTAAGCGTATGCTTAGTTTTTAAAGAAACTACCAAGCTGTCTTCCAAAGTGGCTATACCATTTTGTATTACCACCGGCAATGAAAGAGAGTTCATGTTGCCCTACATCCTTGCTAGTATTTGATGTTGTCAATGTTTTGGGGCTTTAGCCACTCTATTAAGTGTGCAGTAGTAGCTCATTGTTTGAATTGCAATTCCCTGATGACATATGATGTCAAACATCTTTTCATATGCTTATTTACCATCTCTATGTCTTCTTGGTGAGGTGTGTGTTCAAATCCTTTTGCCATTTTTTAATTGTTTTTTTTATTATTGAATTTTAATAGTTCTTTATATATTTTGAATACCAGTCCTTTATCAGATATGTGTTTTGCAAAGATTTTCTCCCTGTCTCTGGCTTGTCTTTTCATTCTTTTAACAATGTCTTTCACCAAACAGAAATTTTTAACTTTAATGAAGTCCAACTCACCCATTTTTTCTTTCATAGATAATGCTTTTGGTATTGTATGAAAAAGTTATTGTCCAACCCAAGATCACCTAGGTTTTCTTATCTTCTGTATGTTTTATAGTTTTGCCTTTTATATTTAGCTCTATAATTTATGTGGAGTTAAGTCTTGTGAAAGGTATAAGGGTCGTGTCTGGATTCATCATTTTGCATGTGGATATGCAATTGTTTCAGCACCATTTAGTGAAAAAACTACTCTTTCTCCATTGAATCCCTTTGCTCCTTTGTCAGATTAGTTATCTATATTTGTGTGAGTTTATTTTTGGATTCTGTACTTTGTTCCATCAATTTATTTAATCTACTCTTTCACCAATACTACAATGTCTTATTTTTGTATCTTTATAGTAATCTTTGAAGTCTGATTGTGTCAGCCCTCTAACTTTGTTGTTCTGTTACAATTGAGTTCTAAATGTTTATCTTGTGTCATGCAAACTTACTAAGTGCTCTTATTAGTTCTAGGGACTTTTTGGAGATTTTCTACGTAGACAATCATGTCATCTGAAAATAGGGAAAATTTTATTTCTTCCTTTCTTATTTGCATGTCTTTCATTTCCTTTTTTTGCCTTATTACACAGACTAGCACTTCTAGTATTGTGTTTCTGTTATTAATTTCTAGTTTCACTCCATTGTGGTCACAGAACACACTCTATATAATTTAATTATTTTAAAATTGGTTGAGGTTTGTTTTAAAGCTCAGGATATGACTGATATGGGTATATGTTCCTTAACACTTGGAAAGAATGTGTATTCTGTTTTTTGATAGAGTATCCTATAAATGTTGATTAGATGGTTGATGGTCTTGTTTAGTTTTTCTATGTACTTTCTAATTTTCTGTGTAGTTGTTCTGTCAATTATGGAGAGGGAGGTATCAAAATCTCCAGCTGTAAATGTGGATTTGTCTATTTCTCTTTTCAGTTCCTTAAGTTTTGGCTTCACATATTTTGTAGCTCTAGGTTTTTGTTTTTTGTGTTTTTTTGATGCGTACACATTTAGGATTGCTATGTCTTCCTGGTAGATTTTACTTTTTTATTAACATGTAATGTCTCCCAGTTTTCTTTGTAGTTAAGTCTACTTTATCTAGTATTAATATATCCACTCTTACATTCTTTTAATTAATATTTGCATGGTATAAACATTTTCATTCTTTACTTTCAACTTACCTATATCATTAAATTTGAAGTGAGTGTCTTATAGAAAGTATATAATTGGTGATTTAAAAAATATCTGGTCTGGGATGCTCTGCCTTTAAGCTGGTGTATTTAAGCACTTTTTATATTTAACATAATTATTGAAATGTTGTGGCTTAATTCTGACACATTAAATTGTTTTCTGTTTGTTCTGTTTTTCATTTCTGTGTTTTCTTTTCCTATCTTCCTATGGGCAACTTGAAACTGTTTTAGAATTCCATTTTGATTTATCTCTAGTGTTTTTGAGAGTATCTCTTTGTATAACTTCCATAGTCATTTATGTAAATATTACATTATAAATATATGTTATCATAGTCTATTAGTGTTGACATTTACCAATACAAATGAAGTATAAAATCTTATCTCCCTTTATGTCTATTTACCCTCCGGCAATTATAATTGTCTCGTGTATTTACTCTACATATAACATGTGGGAACCATATGTTACATGTTACTTTTTATTTGCTTCAATTATCAAACATAATTTAGAAAACTCAAAAGGAGGAGGACCATGCATTGTGGTCATAAATATTTGAACTCTTCCTATTGTTCTTACTTCCTTGCTATTGTTCTATTATTTTGCTTTTGTTTAGAAAGCTCCCTTTATCTCTTTAGTAATTCTATTGGTGTGTCAAATCTCTTGGTTTTCCTTCATCTGAGAATGTCATGATTTCCCCTTTGTTCCTGAATGATACTTTTTGCTGCATGTAAAGTTTGCAGTTAACAGCTCTTTTGTTTCAGTATTTGAAAAGTGCTCTGCCACCTCTTCCCAACATCCATGGTTTCTAATAAAATATCCATTATCATTCGAATTGTTTTTCCTTCTATGTAAGTGTTGTTTCTCCATCATTGTTTTTAAGATTTTTTCTTGCCCTTTGTTTTTAGAGGTTTCATTATTATGTGTTTTGGTGTAGATTTCTTTGGGCTTTATCCTATTGCGGCTTTGTTTGCTTAGCTCCTCAAATCTTTAGGTCTAGGTCTTTTGACAACTTTGGAAATTTTCAGTCATTATTTCTTTGAATACTTTTTCAGCCCACCCTATCTTTTTCCTTCTAAGACTCGAAAGACATGAATGTTAGATCTTTTGTTATAATTCCACAGATCTCTCATTCCTTGTTCATTTTTTTTCCAGTCTATTTTCTCCCTGTTTTTCAGATTGGGTAATTTCCATTATTCTATCTTGAAGTTTACTGATTATTTCCTCTGTTTCCTTCATTCTTCTGTAAAACACATCTGTCGAGTTTTTCATTTTAGTTATTGTGTCTGTCAATTCTGAAATTTCCATTTGGTTCTTCTTTATACTTTTTGTCTTTACATTTGATTTAAGTATTTTCATATGTGCTATTGAAACATTTTTTTTCTTATGGCTGCTTCAAAATGCCCATCAGATAATTCCACCATCTCTGTCTTCTTGGCATTGGTGTCTATTGACTGTTCTTTTTCAATAAAGTTCTGATTTTCCTGGTTCTTGGTAGTTCTAATGCTTTTGTTTGAAACCTGAATTTTCTGAATATTGTGTTATGAGACTTTGGATCTTATTTAAATCTTTTTTTTTTTTTAGTCAGCTTCCTTTGACACCACTCCAGTGGGGGAAAGGGTGGACATTGCCTCATTAATGCCAAGTCTTCTGTGACATTTGTGGTGGAGAGATGCTCCTTGTTATTGGTGAGTGATACTGACAGTTCTGGTCTCTGACCTACCTGGGAGAGGCCTTAGTACAACTCTAAGCACAGCCCCCGCAGACAAGGGTGGCGAGATAGTGTGCAATGGGGGTGGCGAATGTCCTGCCTCTCCTCCGGGCCTCCTATACCACCACCTGAGTTGGGAGGGGCTGCCTCATTTCTGTCACTTAGGAGTCTGGGTACCCCCCATGGTCCACTGTCTTCATGGAGGGTGGCCTCATCACTACCCTGAAGGAATGAAAGTCCAGGCTCCTTATTTAGCTTTCTCTGATACTATCCCGGTTTGTTGGGGGGACAGGGAGATGCGGTTGAGGCACTTTGTTGCAGAATGAAGAGGGTAGAAGTGTACACTCTCCTCTTGGGTTTTGCTTTTGGCTGGCAGTAGGGCTGCAGTTTTTCTGTGGTAGTTGTCCAAAGTAGAGGGGTTATTTTCTAAAATTTTACCTTGCTACATTATACTTTATTGTTTGGCTAGGCGTTTTTTGTTGTTTTTGTTGTTGTTGTTGTTATTTTCCAGTTTGTGCCCACTGTCGATTCTGGCTTGCTGGCTTCCCATCACTAAGTCTGGAACACGTGGGGCAATGAGAAAATCCAGGGAGCTCACCACAGTGCTGTCCCTTGGGTCCCAGTGTCCCAGCTGGTCTGCCTTCTGCTGTCTGCCTTCTAGAGTCTTCTTATGCTTATTATAGATAATTTCCAGGGATTTTAGTTGTACTTGCCAGAAGGAATAGGGACAAGTATGTCTACTTCATCTTTCTGGGTGCAGAAGTTCACTTTTTCTGGTTCTGAAGGAACAGCCGACTGCATTTGCTGGTGGATCGTGTGTGGAGTGTGAGGGAGAGAGCTGTCAGTGCTGACTCTTTTTTTGTCCTTAGCAGCTGGAGGTATGAAGTTTCTAGTCGTAGAGTTAGGAAAGCCTGAGATAGGCCTGAATTTTAAGAGCAAGCTTTGGAAGTTCATGGACATGTTATGTTTAAGACGCCTAGTGGAGATGTTACGTAGGCTTTTGGATTTCAGAGTGTGGAGTTAAGTGCAGAGGTCTGGGCAAGAACTGCACATTTGAGGGTCACTGCATGGGGTTCTTTTCTTCCTGGGACAAGACAAGACCATGTGAGGAGTGAGTGTAGATAAAAAGATCAGTCCAAGGACTGAGCCTTAGGGTGATCCGTTGTTAAGAGTCAGGGACAAAAGGAGGGACCAGCAAAGGAGACTGAGGATGGGCAGCTTGGGTAGTGGGAAGAAAGCCAGAGGAGTGTAGTATTCTGGAAGCCAGGTAAAGAAAGTGTTTCTCAGAGCAAGGAGTGATCAGCTGGGCCCAAGTGCTGCTGAGAAGTAGAGTAAGGAGCCCCTGAGTTCCCTTGGGTTTAGCAGGTTGTCCAGAGCATTGAAACATTTGACCTAAAGTTATGCCTCCTGGGTTTCCTCCTTATCAGGCTCACCCCCACATTGCATATCACTCATAAATAGAATAATAAACATTAGCGTCGCTTGAATTCCAGGGCCTGGATGAGGAATTTGACCTAGTGCGATCACCAGCAATTGAAATGCTCACAGGCGCCGTCACGATTTCATCAAAGCTATTTATCTATCTTCTTGTTTTTCTGTCTGCTTATCGAAACATACTAACATACCAATAATTTGTAAAATAAGAAAAGTAATTTTGTGGGATTTTATTTTTTTAAAATTGCTAATCCCACAACAAAATGACTTTGTTTCCTTTTTTATTGTAAATTGAATGAAATGATGGAAACATACATGGCACTCATATTATAGACGATTGTGCTGGCCCACCTACCTTACTTTTAAAATACTACCCCATTGACTCTCAGTGACTGCACTATGAGGTAGGATTTATTGTTGACATCTGAAAGCCAAGGAAACAGAGAATTCAGGTCTCTTAACCCAAAGACCATGCTCTATAGTGAGCTGCCTCCGCTTCCATAACTTCCTCTGCAATAAACTTCTTGATAATACTGTAGAAAAATTATTTTTTTGTGTTCCTCACAAGCAATATTCACTTTAAAACAAAATCTGTTTGTTAATTAGGGAAGATTTGGTTAGTTCTATTATTTTACTTTTTAGTGTTGACATAGTGAGTCAATATCCGTTTTTCTTTTGCTATTCACAAACATGTTTGAGGCTATGGAAATAAAATTAAAGTGACTTTTAAATACAGTTATTTCAAAATATAATTGATTTTTATCAGGTGCTTTTCCTATTACCCAAATTCATTGCTTCAAGTCTGCCAGTGGCCAAGGCCAAGGCTATTATTTACATTCATAGATCATTGATTTAGTATTGTTAAAGAAGTGAACCACCATTTTATGGAAAGCAAAGTGTTAACTTGTTTCCAGAGCAACAGCTGTTGTTATGCACTATGAAGGGTGTTTTCGGTAACAGCTTGCTATGTTGAGTAGCTAGAGAGGAAAGTCTTCCAAAGATATATCCTATCACTGCAAATAAATAAGGAAAACCAAACCTCCTACTAAAATCCATGCACAGAGTAGCTATGGGAACACTATGTTTGATTTTTGCAATGATTTTCTGCTTAAAATGGGCAATTTTAGAAGACTGGTCCTTTCAAGCAAAGACTTGGAAGTTCAATGTACATAGTTCATTATCAAAGGGAAATATTGACAATCTACTTGCTGGGACTCTAACCAGAAGAGTGGGAAGTGACATCTGAGGCTGTTGGTTCTCTTTTTTATAGAGAGGCAAACAAAAAATCAGGGAGGCTGGTTAAGTGACTCACTTCTAAAGAACACACAGCAAATAGTCCTCAGGTCAGTGAGGAGAGCTCCAGGCTCCCAGTAGATGTTTCCACTACATTTCTTCAGCTCCATCCCTAGAAGAGGCCAGGCCAATGAAAGATGCCCACGGAGGGTTTAGGTACTTTACTTAGTGAATGCTGACTTTAACACCAATGCTCAGTCCTCGCTACTTGGGAGGCTGAAGTGGGAGGATCCCTTGAGTCCAGGAGTTTGAGGCCAGCCTGGGCAACATAGCAAGACCCTGTCTCTAAAAAAAAAAACATCCTGTTTCTTGCTAAGTAGAATTCAGTCCGGCCATGAACCAGTAAAGTGTGAATGTTTGTTCCAGAGTAAATGAGGCATGCTCACCCTGCCAGGAATGCCAGCTATTTCTCAGCTATCTGTCCCAAGGAGACGCTCATCTTACGCTGGCTGTGCTAGCATGCCGTGCGTGCGTGGTTCACGTCCCAAACTACGCAGGTCCTGATCCCGAACGGGCCAAGTATTTTTCCAAGGCATTTGCTGGCAGGCTCAGGCCACCGCTTGCCAGCACAACTCTCCCGCCCCGTCACTGAGGCCACTCTCAGCTCTGTGTCTTTATTTTCTTCCTAGAAACTTTTTTGCTCATTTCCCTTTTTATTCCAATTCATGGCTTAGGTGTCCTTGCTCATTTTGTTTTCCCCATGAGGCAGGCCAGTTTCCATGAGGTATTGTCAGAGTTCTTGGTGCCTTTATCTCATAGTATTTTACCCCTTAAGAAAAAAATAGCGGGAAAATGTAAAGTTTTATAAGAACAAAAAAGGGAGTGTGCATTTTTCTGCCTTTTTCTTCGTCGGCCTTTCTCACTGGAAACATCTCCATGCAAAACCAGAATGTAAACTTTTTGTCAATGGTTTTGATATTGATAGATTGAAGCTCTGTGTGGACAATAAGCCAATTTTAACTTAAGGTAATCGGTTATTTTTTCATATCATTTGTATAGAAAGTTCGCACGCCTTGGGCCACAATGCTAAACTAGAAAACTACAGCATCATGCGAGGACCATCATGATGTGCCCTCTACCTTCTCCCTCCAGCTGCTGCCCAACACCAGGGGTTTCCACTGTCTGCACCTGCACACTAAGCTACTTCCATGCACTCTGCTCTCCCCTTGGTTTCTTTTGTTTGTGCTGTCTGTTCTGCTGCCTCCACTTCCTGTGTGTCCCACTCTCCTCTTTAAGAATCGCCTCTCTCAAGAGTCTTGTGCAATTAGCTAATATTGAGTCAAGCCTCCTTCCTCTGTTCTTGAGTAATACGCCATCCAGTTTCTCTCCTTGCACTGGCATAGCTGATAGCCCTCTGGATGTGCATTTCTCTCCCCTTAGACTGCTTCGTGGCACATACTACACTTGTTTCATGTTATATCACCAGTAAGTGCTAACCTAGCACACTGCCTGTTACAAGGTAGATTTGCAATCAATGCTTGGGTATAGGTGAATGAAAGAGTGGCATTTAATTTAGTTGTTAATCATTTCTTTTGTTGGGTGTCTTATGATATAAATAGAAGGGGAAATATCAAATCATTTTAGCATTATGAAATTTCTAAACTAACTTTTACGACATAAAAGTGGTAGAAACTGCTTTTGAGTCACATCCTGAAAAAGAAGATTCCTAGATGTATTAATATTATAGCAATATAATAAAAGAGCAAAAGATTCCCTAAAAAACGTGATTCTAGGATGTTAGAGATTTGTAGAGGCAAATCATCTAAAAGATATGAAAACGGAGATGCAAGGGTCCTAGAATACTTGGAATAGAATACTTACAACTAGATACATAAGACTTTACTATAATCATTTTCTATTATCTGTACAAAAGCTTCTGGCAAACAGATTCCAATTTAATGCTTAAAACAGTATATGAATAAAGTGGTCTTAAAATGTTCCTTTCACGGCGTAGTATAAAGGGTCACATCTTTTTAGGTATGAATCCGAATTGTTTTTTTTTTTAAAAAGGGGAATCTGTGAATGAGAAAATTTGTCTCTATTCTGGCATTTTTAGAGTTGGACAGAAACACTCCTAGAAATGCACGAAGCTCTTGGTTCATTGTTAAGGACTGGTATTCAAGCATGGGGAAAGGGTGATTAACAGCCCTCTGCTCTCACTGGGTACCCAGGTGTTGACACTTGATTACTTGATCGCCCAGCTCTCCATTTTCAAGTGCCTCCCTTGTAGGGATCTAGGTGATAAAGACTCTCCAGTCACGTGGTAGTGAGGTCACGCTCCTGGATTCATTTCTGTTTTGGACGAATTGTTCTCCTTCAGGTGCGTGGCCACCGAACATCCCATTAATCTTGAGATTGCAGTGGGATGCAGTAATACACTACCGATTACCTATTCACTCGTATTTTGTTGAGCATCTATTCCATGCAAGGCATACAGTTTTCACCAGGGTTAGAAAAGTGAGGCAGACCGAGTCTCTGCCTGGAAGGAGCTCGCGGTCAAGCAGTGGAGGTGAGCACGTGAAGAGAGAATGTCAGTGCTCAGGCCAGTGACTGGCCCGTGTCAAGAACACGAGTTGGGTCCTCAGGCCTGGCACTCTGCATGCTGCTCACCTGCATGAACTCTTCCAGTCATCCGAACAGCACTAGAAAATGGAAAATGTGTATCATTATCATCACATTTTAGGGAAGGAAATGGAGGCATGGAGAAGCCAAGTAACTTGCTCAAGGTTGTAGAACTGGTGAGGGGTATTCCAATTCTTGAATCTGCCTATATTCCTACTGATTCTGTACTCTCCCACCATTTAGTGGAGATGAGGAAGTAACTCCCTCCACTCTGTCCCTGCAAGGAGGCAAGGATCAGGTGAAGGGTGCATAGTGTCTTAGTAAGCTTGGGATGCTGTAACAGAACACCACAGTCATGGTGGGTGAAACACGACATTGATTTCTCTTGGTTCTGGGGGCAGGAAGTCCAAGCTCAGGGTGCCAGCATGGCTGGGTTCCGGGCAAGGGCCCCCGTCAGGCCTGCAGGCAGTTGCCTTGTCACTGTGTCCTCATGTGGCATCTCTCTCTCTCTCTCTTCTTATAAAGCTGCTAAGCTTATCATGCATGCCCCTACTTCAGGACCTCATCTAAACCTATTTACTCCCCAAAGGCCCCACCTCCAAATTCTCTCACTTTGGGGGTTAGGGCTGCAACATAGGAATTTGGTGGCAGTTGGGCAACACATTCAGTCGATAGCAAGCAGGAAGGCTATTTATTCTAGTTAGAGGAAACAAGATTGCAAAGGCCTTGAGGCATGATGACATTTCCCCCCAGGGAACTTCAGTGTATTTTCGACATTTCTGGAGGCTATAGCAGAAGGAGCCAGAGTGGGAGGATTTGAGACTATAAGACTCAGAGAGATCAGTGCCAATTTATTTGAAAAACACAACAAACATATAGATAGCTGAGATTCCAAACAGCCCTGAATTAAAATCTTGTCCTTGTCATTTACTGGCTGTTTAATTTTTGAGATGTTATTTAACCTCTCTGAGCCTTAGCTGCAAAACACAAAATTGGGATTGCTGTGATGACCACGGAAAGAAGACCTGCAAAAGCCAAGCCGCCACGTGGCATGCGGTACTTTCTGCAATACAACTGGCAGCTCAGAGGGCCCAGGAGTCTGGTGGTTCTTAACTGAGGGAGCAGGGGGCAGAGGAAGACCTTGGAACTAGAGGTTAAGCCCTGGGTGCTCACCTGGTCCCCTGGATTGGGCTTTGAGTGGCTTCGTACACATGACCTCACTTCCTCACCACTGTGACTCGGAGGATGCTGGCACTGCTGCTCCCAGGCTACATTCTACTGTTACTCTCATTACTGCAGCCACCACTCCTACAACTGATCACAGGATAAAGCCACCTTTCTCAGCACCTGGGAAACCTCCCTCCCTACCCCCAAGCTCTAATTAGGAGGAGCAAACAAGACAACGAATACAGGTCCACTCTCAGATCTGGAAAGCTCTCTAGCCCGTGTGAAGAAACCCATGCTTCTCCTGCTTCAAGGACTTTCCCAAGGTCACGGCAGAGTGGAAGGTGGGGTCCCTCCCTCTCCTGTTCAATGTGCTCCCTCCCTGGAAGCTTTTCCTTCACTGGCCAGTGCTTACAGTAAGGAGATAAATAAGCTCCATCGGATCTCTCAATGTTCTTTGTGTCCAGAAAATAATCAATGGACCGTGCCGAGCACTTGGCTTGGCTTGGCATGTCCACAGTTGTGGGGTTCAGACACGGACATACTGTACAGCCTGTCCTTCTGCTTTGGTGCAGGCACTACTGTATTTTTAGACTTGCCCAGCACTGCCAAGACAAGCAGTCTATGGAGATGAAGGCCAGGCTTGCTGGCCTGTGCAAAGAAGCATGTTGCCTAAAGCTACGGCGACATATGCCAGCGGCCCTTGTTTGCTGTGGGGGGTGGGGGGAGTGGTGTGTTTTGTTGTGGCTTCATTTAGAACATTTTATAGCACTTCACACTGCGTGTGCCTGAGGATGTGTCGAAACATAGGATTAGCTTTATGAACTAGCTTTGTGGGTGTCTAAAGCACTATAGCAAGCTTTGAAAACTGAATAACACTTAAGTTTATTTTTAAGCTGCAAATAAAATATTTACATTTTTGTATGTGCAAGAAAATCACTTATCAAAACACTATGAGTTTGGAATTGTGATCATTTTGGGGTTGACTTTTCCCTCTATACTCTGTAGGAAAGAAGGTTTGCTCTGCAAATTATAATATTATGGAAAATCAAGAAGAAATCTGTTAATATCTTAACAGAACAAACTGTTTTGGCCTGCACGTGAAAATCCATAGAGACGCCTTGATTCTTGCTGGTTGCGTATCACCCATGACAACAATACTAAAGCTTATTTCATCTCTATCCCAACTGCTCGGCTTTGTGTCAGGCCTGAACACTCACTTGGATTGCTGCAATAACTACCTAACAAGTTTTCCCTGTTCTACCCTATTCTGGACAGTTTATTCTCTACATAGTTACAAGAGTGATGTTCTGAAACCAATTTGATGGGTATCTGGGACTAATGACTACCTAATCAGTGACTACGTAGCACCAGTGTGATATGGGACCAGCTCTTTGAAAGATACGTAAGGACTCTACTGCATTTCCAGGTTCCTCATTTTCTCTTCTCCACATCTACCAGGGAGGTGGCCGCCAGGAGCTGCTAACTGTTTCACCTTCCATAGAACTCTTTCCTACTCTGGTTGGAATGACCTTGCCCCTACTGCTGCCTCCTGAAATCCTGGGCAAACGTTAAGACCCAGCACAGCATGGCTTTTCTCACTGCCACTCAGCCCTGCAATAGTGGCCTCTCTGTGCAGTAGTCCATCGGGCGCCATGGCGTGGAAGCATACATACCTCCATCGAAGCACTTACCAGCCAGCGTTAAACATATTTGCTTTCCCTCTGCTCGAATGAACTCCCGAGATCAAGGATTATGTCTCACTCTTGCAGTTTTTGGTGCCTTCCATGTAGAAAGCCCTCGGCATGTGTTGGCTAAATTAAGTGGCTTCTGGTGGTGAGCAACGCGCCCATTTGCCAAGCGAGCCTGGCAGGCAGCTCCTGGAAGTCCCTGGTGACACGTCCATAGAGTCACTGGATGGATGCTTGAAATGTAACTTGTTCTAAAATCATCCGCAGTTAAAACTTCAGGCTGCTGTTCCCCATCATCTAAATTAATGAGGTTTTAGTACATTTTTACTATTAATATTATATTAATATAATTCTACTGGAAAAAGAAATACTGCAGAGCTTTATTTTTTCTAGCCCTTTACATGGGATTCAGAACAGATGTCCATTTATACAACATTTATGTCAGAATGAGTACCAGCAATCTGCCTCATTTCAACACCTGGCCAAGGAGTACTCTGTTAAGTCAATTCGCCAATTGATTTAATATCAACAGAACTCATATTCTAGCATTCATATATGCCAAGAACCATCAAGCAGAAACCCAAATCAAAAATGCAA